>CM064330.1:89958598-91158598 GCA_032595735.1 Pelochelys cantorii | reverse complement strand
CTGAAAAATAAAAACAATATACATGGGATTTGCAATAAAATCAACTTTAACAAACTTTCTGGAATTTCTACTATTAGAGAGTAGATCTTATGTTTATGGGTGAATGTCTCTTACCCAGAGCATTGAGAGGCAAAGGACAGAGATATTCATGCTTCCATCAAATTAAAAATGACTATTTTCTTGATCTAGGGTGCTTTTTGTATCAAACAGCTCTTCTACGAACACCAGTTCTTTTCTTCCCACAGAGGAAGTTGTGAAAGAATCAATCTTTCTCTTTTTCACCATATGTGATGAAGCTTCTAGATGGTGATCCCATATAATTTTCTGTCATGATGAATTGGAATCTTGAATATAGTTTAAAATGTATCACGAGATATAAGAAATGTTCTGCTTTCATACAGGGGAGGTCCACGTTTGGCAGAAATACTTCCACATTTAGAATCTGCCTTTTGTCTCAACATGTTACATCCTCCATACCTAACTCTCGCTTTGAAGTCTTTTAGTTTTGTTATTTTAGGGTAAAGAAGGCCACTGGAGAGAAACATATGAGAATGTAGCCTGTCCCCTTTGAAACCTGAGCAAGCAGTATCTGTGTAACGGTGTTAATAATACTCCAAGGCCTTCCCTTTCTCTTAGGTTCTTGAATATTTTCCCTCTCTCCTTTCTTAGTGGTTGTGTACCTCTGGTTTCTGAAAGAAGCCCTCCAGACTAAACAACTGAAGAGCAGCGAGGATGAAATGGAAC
Organism: Pelochelys cantorii; assembly: GCA_032595735.1. Classification (NCBI taxonomy): domain Eukaryota; kingdom Metazoa; phylum Chordata; order Testudines; family Trionychidae; genus Pelochelys; species Pelochelys cantorii. Next base: position 91,157,854 of record CM064330.1, on the reverse strand, counting down.
CCAGTGCCCCTCCTCAGAGAATACAAGTTCTGTTTTCTTTGGGACAACCAGGTCTCCTTAAACTCTTGTGTTGCTTTCTCCTTCCAGTGATCTGTGCTTTTAGTGGTCTGATCTGTAAAGCTGCTAAGGATATGCCTATACTGGAAAAAATATGTGCGTACATGAGAGAGAGTGTGTGAGACAGAAAGATTTACTCAGGTTAGCTAATCTGTTGGCTGATTTGGGTTAAAAATAGCAGTGACAACAGCAACACTGCTTTTAACTTGAATCATCAGCTTGAGTTCACGCCTTGAAGCCTTGTCTTCACCACTAAAAAATATTATTTTTTTTACCCCCAGGGACTAACGCATGAGCCGTCCCAAGACAAAGACACAGTAAATACAAGGCAATTTAATTTTACTGACCAATAAACAACCCTATGCATTTTTTATTTTATTTTATTTTGCAACATAGACTTATCCCTCAAAACCCAAGAGCCGGCTAGCTGTCTTCAGCCTACAACCCGCTCTTAACTTTCTCCTTCCATCCACACCTCTCTGAGACTGCATATGGATCACATCCAGAACTTTCATGGCAAATGGTCAACTTTACTTTTTCTGTGAATGCCATGACAAAATAAAATAATACAGTCTTTTTTATAAGAATCCAGAAAGAGATGAAATACCTAGATCTGATTCACTAGCAATTTAGGGTTTGCATTATTAAGTTTAAAAATAAAGTATCTGCATTAGATGCTATTTTAGCATAATGGGAAAATAATGACTGTGTTAAGTCAGACTCTGCTAATAACTGTATGTAACGCTTTATTTTTTTTTGGTTCTGGTTTACTTTTTGGATCAATGAGACATGTATCTTTTGAGACCGGCTTTCAGAGTGATGTCTTCTTGTCATACCATGAGGATTTCTGAAATCATTCTTCATTTCTAAAATGTTAATCTTTATTTTTCCTACAAAGCAGGGGTGGGGAATCTCAGGCCTGGTGGCTGGATGCCAAGGGTACCATTTTGGCAGGGTACGGGAAGCAGCAGCCATGTACTTTCAATCCATGCATGCCTCTCATACCTTAAGGGAACTCACCCGCCAGGTGTGAGAGGCATGCATGGATTGCAAGCACTTTTCCCTCACTCCCTTAATGTCTGTGGAACGGGAATGAAAAACAAGCCACGTCCTGGAGTGCACAGCTGCTGCCCAGCCCCCTGAAATGGTACACTTGAAGGATGCGGCCCCTAGCTTGCCTGGATGCAGCTCCCCAAGTCTCAGGGCTCCGTCCCCAGCATTGGGGAGCCTGCACTGGTGCTCCAGTCCCCCTGCTACTCCACCATGGGGCTGGAGCACAGAGAATAGCGTGGGTCCCCTTAGGCTCTGGTGTGCAAGGGGGATATGGGGAGTGTCGTTCTCCTTCTCAGTCAGGGGCCACATCACTGAGGGTTTTTTGTTTGTTTGTTGTTGTTGTTGTTTTTAGGGGTTTTTTTGGATTCTCACTTGTATGTGGCCCCCGACTAATTTTTCTGTGGGTTAGCTGGCCCTGACCCAAAAATGGTTCCCCATCCCTGCTATAAAGCTATTTTCATTTCTTAACATATTTAATGTTAATTTATAGGTAGTAAAAATTAAACAGAGCATGGTTCTTAGTTATGAGGCTCAGTTTCCACTGATTTCTTAAAGGAAATGCATAATTAAAGAAGCTGCATTATGCAAAAGAATAATAAAATCCCAATTATTGTAATGCACATTTGTGGTACTAGGTTAATTTCAAATGTTAAACATAATAATCTTTTCCTCCGTCAAAAGGAGAAGTAATTATTCTTATGTTTCAGCTCTGGGATTCATGAGCTTTTCTTAGATTTAGAAATGGTTGTGAATGCATAGAAGCACACTGAAAAGGGCTAGAGAGAAAATGGGAGATTTCACTGGTCAGTGCCTCCTGCCAATTTTCTTGAGTTGCAGTCTGCATTTTGCTTTGTGCTTCAGTTTCAAACTAGCCCAAATCTTAAAAGCATAACTCAACTGAATCTGAATTGGGCATTGCATGATTCTTCCATAAGAACCCTGTAAAACTGTAATTTGCATGGTTTTGGTGTAAAACCATAAAATGGTTCTAGTTTGATTTAAATATGAATCACTAAGGGTATGTCTACACAGCAAAGTTAATTCAAAATAACAGCTGTTATTTCGAATTAACTTTACTAGTGTCTACACAGCCAAACCGCTATTTTGAAATAAATTCGAAATAGTGGAGAACATATTTGGAATTTGGTAAACCTCATTCTACGAGGAATAACGCCAAATTTGAATAGCTAATTCAAAATAAGTGCTGTGTAGACACTTATTTTGAAATGGGGGCCTACAGCCTTCCCAGGGTGCCCTGGTGGCCACTCCAGCCTCAAAGAAGAACACTCCTCTCCTTCCCCTCCCTCCCCAGAACCCTTAAAGGGGTTGATTCTGGCTACAGTGCCTGTGCCAGCTCCAAGCCTGCTGGCCCAGAGCCAGCAGTCACTGCCCCTGACCCAGTGGCCCCAAAACATGAGCCAGCAAGCCACTGGCAGCCAGACCTCCACTGCTCCCCAGGAGCAGCCTGCCAGCTCCCAGGAGCCTGCCAGGGCCTAGAGAAGGTGAGCGCCTTCCTGGTCCAGGGTGGAGATCAGGGTGGACGTTACTCAGGTTTGGGAGGGATGCCCCCAACGTCCGTGATCTCCACACTAGATGGAGGAACGCGGCCATCTATGGCAGGATAGCTGCCAGCCTGGCCACCAAAGGCCACATGCAAACCTGCTCCTGTGCCCAGGAGCAGGTTCACATGAAAATCAAGTTGGTCTGGCAAGACCCCCAACCCTGAGCCCTGAGCTTCCCCTTCCCCTTCTTCTCCTTGCTTCCCCCTTCTAGCTCCCTCCTCCCAGGTTTCCCCCTCCCCTCTCCCATGCTCTTTCCTCCCCTCTCCCACCTCCTTCCTCCAGTCTCACCAGTTTCATTCCCCCCCCCCCCGGTTTTGTTAAATAAAGAGAGTTTGTGTTCATGAAAATATGTGTATTTTATTTGACATCAGGAAGGGGGGCTGGGAGGGTAAGTGGAACGATGTGGGGGAGGAATGAAGAACAAGCCCCCAGCGGGGCAGACAAGGGAGGCTCTTAATGCTCCTCAGGGTGGAAGCTCTCCTGCAGGGCCTCCTGGATACTGACAGCCCCCTGTTGGACCTCCCAGATGGCAGCCTGCAGAAAGTGCAGCCAGGCTCGCAGCAACATGTTCACGAGAAGCACCAGAGTGCCCAGGGGCTGCTCTGGCTCCATGTTGCAGAGTGCTGTGGTGTCCCGAATGAGGGCAACCAGAGCACGCAGAGACACAAATGCTTTGCTGTCCCTCATCGAGGTAGACAAGCAAGCAGGGAAAGCTGAGAACCGGCTGCCCGGGGTAGGGGTCCCTTTAAGCAGAAGCCTCAGATAGCTTCAGGCAGCAGCCACACAAATAAACTCCTGACCTGATGCCCTGTTGGACCTGGTTCCGGCCAGCCTTCAATGCAATTCAGTGTCCACTCAGTGTGGACGTGCTATTTCGAAATAGCAAAACGCTATTTCGAAATGCATTTTGTGTGTAGATGTGTTATTTCGAAATAAGCTATTTCGAATTAACTATTTCGAAATAAGATATTTCGAAATAACACTGTTGTGTAGACATACCCTAACAGGGTTGCTAACTTGATCATGTTTTCCCAAACATTTGGTATACATTTTAGGAGTCATCACAAATTCAAAATGGGGTAAACTCCCGAGTGCCTTCAGGTTTTGTTTCAAACACTTGCATGGTTAGGTCATCTACAAAGCCCGATAGAAGCTTATCCCTCCCCTGCATATAATATCAATCATAATTCAACACAAAAAAAGTGCCCACACTTACTGTGTTAAGAAGCACCAAATTGGTCAAACAGGACCTTAACATTTTATTTTCCAAAATCCTTGGGCACAGAAGCTCTCAGTGATACTATGCCCTCCAAATAGGCTTAGAAGGTACGTACTTATATGATGCAGAATTGGTGAAATGTATTCCTAGTAAAGAGAACTCTTTGGTGTCTCTCGGTGGTGGCTTGGGACATTTTATTAAGTTAGAAAACTCACTGAGAGTAACACCTTTCAAAATTATTTAATTCAAGGTAGTTGCATGTATGTTAAATAACTAGGAAGACAGTAAGAATATCTAAAAACTTTGAAGAACCATTTCCTTCTTGTGAGTTCTAAAAATGATTTTGCTTCTAAACTTTAATTACAATCTAAACTTAGAATCTTAAGAACTCTATGTAGAGCTTTCTAATAGCCACAATGATACTTATTCAGATTTTCAATAAAAGTTTGACATGCTAAATAAAAGCTTGCTTTAATGTCGAGGAAGTATTCCTTCTGAAATAAATTACAAGGCCAGAAGGGATCATTTTACTTATCTAGTCTAACCTGTATAACATAGGTTAAGGGATCTGAATTAATATCTGTGTGAGAGATAATTAACAGAGTATATATTTTAGAAAATATATCACAACCCGATTTAGAAATTTTCAATGGCATAGAATCCACCACAATCATTAGTAAGTTGTTCCAGTGGTTAATGACCCTTCCTGCTAAAAATGTGCATTTCTTTATAGTTTGAATTTGTCTAGTTTCAATTTTCAGCCATTGGATCATGTTACACTTTTATCTTATAATATGAAGAGCCCATTATTAAATGTTGGTTCCCCATTTAGACATGTATATACTATAATCACATCACCCTTTACATTTTTTTATAGACTCTAGGAGCTCAATCTATTTTTTTTATCATCATGGGGGTATGTTTTCTACTCCTTTAATTATTCTTATGACTCTTCTCTGAACTTTTTTCCAATTTATCGATGTCCTTTTTCAATTTTGGACATGAGAATTGGGTAGAGTATTTGAACAATGATTGTACCAGTGACAAATGCAAAGGTAATTTTATGTAACCACCTACTTCTAAAGATTCCTTTGTTTTTATATCTAAAAATCACATCTGCCCTTTGGGCTGCAGGATTGCACTGAGAACTCAAGTTCAGCTGATTATCTATCATGATGCCAAAATCTTTTTCAGAGTCATTGCTTCCCCATTCTGTCAATATTGCCTACATTCCTTGTGGTTAGCTGTATGATTTTACATTTGACCTCATTAATATGTTTGCTTACACTCAGCTTACCAGATGATGGTCCAGATGATCCAGATAATTTGCTATCCTCTTCATCAGAAACCAGTCTTCAGTCTTTGTGTCATAGGCAAACTTTATTGAAGTTGATAAAAAAAATTACATAATGTGGCCAAGAACTGATCTCTGGGAAATACCACTGGAAATAAACTTACTCAATGATAATTCTCCATTTCAAATTATATTTTCAGACCTGTCAGCTAGTTTTTAATCCATTTAATGTGTGCCATATTAATGATGTATCATTCTAATTTTTTTTAAATGGTATGCAGTACCAAATCAAATGCTTAGCAGAAATCTACATGAACACACTATTACCTTTATCAGTCTAACTTGTGATCTCAACAAAAAAACATCAAATATGACCCTCATATAAACTCTTGGCACCTTTCCATTTCTTAAAAATCAAACAACTGTAAAGATTCATATGTCAAATTATTACCAGTTTAAAAACATGTTTTGTCACCAGTGGATGGCTGTGATCCTGCAGCTTTCACTTGGGCAAATCTCCTTTAAAAGTGGAGTTGATAGACTGTGCATTCAACTAATATGTGCCTTTGGGTTCCTAGCAGTATCACCCTGTAGTTCCTCTTCCTTGGTCATCCTATCATTCTTTTTTTCTATGTAGAATGTAAACTGTTTGGATTATGGACTTAATTCTGTGTCTCTGTACAACACACAGCACAATGGGATCCTGATCCCGTTTGGGCCTCTGGGTACGAATCTAATAATGATAAATAATTAATGATGTAGGCTCATGCCTGAAATATTTCAAGTGGTGGGCAGACAAGGAAACCCATTGATTAGTTTTATATTTGTCAGGTTTTTGTTATTCTATAGCCAAACCACAACAAACTACAACATTAACACAGAAATAATGCTGATTCACTCAGCTAGATTTGTTTTCTTACATTCCTAATGCAATCTGTTACCTTTCAGCCTCAGTATTTCAGACTATGATCTCTTCCTATCCTGTTATCAGGCGTTATATCCAGATGAATCTGATGTCTTTAAAGCAAATCTGAAGTAATATGATCAAGCAGGCAAAGTGTTAGAAATTCTATAAACCAGTTTTATCCAATAAGGTATTATCATTTTCAATTTCAATTCATTTTTGGAATGTCATGAAGACTCCCATGCACCGTAATTAGTAGGGGAAAATTTAGTAGAACCTAAAGTTGCATGCACTTTTATAGTCTGTATACATAGGTTGTGTGCTTGAAGGGAAATACTTCAACCATGCCCATGTATCTGATTTATTAGAGACAATCTAGTTTGGCTTTTTTTTTCTCTTGTTCAGGTCACATCCACATTATTGCATGACTGTAATTTATTTTTCACTCACATCTTAACTGGGAGAGGTCAATGCCTATTGTGAATAGTAGCGAAAGTTGCATTCAGCTGCTTTTTAGCATGTAGGTCTAAATGTGTATTGCTTTGATTACAAACCTACTTTATTATCATGTTCTTATACTCTAAAAACTGTTCTGGAATTTCTTATAGCTATAAGTTTTAGATATAATTGCCAGTCCTCAGATAAATAGAAGCATATAACGCAATTCAGGAAAGAATTAAAGTCCTTTGTTGTTGTTTTGAATTTCTCCCAGGCTAGATTTTGCTAGAGATTATCTCATAGAAAGGCAAGATATGATGATCACACGGTTGACTGTAGTTCTCATCTTAAATTACAGATGTGTTTGGGTTAACTCATACTTTGTTCCCTGACTTTTTGCTCTTACAGTAATACAGAGAAAAGTATAGCAATCCCAGTCTGTGCAATCCCAGTCTCTTTTAGTCATCAATCCCTCACATTCAGCAAGCACAACTCTTTCAGTGTGACTAAGAGTACTAAGAAAGACAGCTATATAACTTGCATCTGCTTTATTGTGTATGAAAAATGGCTTTTAGCTGTGTTCATGTAAATTTTGTGTGTGTGAAGCACTTCCCATACATTTTTTTCGTATTTACCAGAGTCTGTTGTTCTTTTCCAAGTGGAAATTTTTTTTTTAATGTACAAATTTGAAGGGAAGCTAAAATATCCTTGTGGAGAAGCAGAGGTCGGGGTGCTTAGGAGTAAGATAGTCCATTTGAAAATAACAGAAAATTTGGTCTTTCTCATTAGGAAATCAGCCATTGCAATAACCTTAGGACATTTGAGCCAGACTCTAGTTTGATTCTAACTTAAATCCACCAATTCAGGCTTTGCAGGGCATGATCTCTGATAATCAGGTAAAAATTCCTGATTTTTTTCATATTAGGATAGAGAAATAGGATATCATCATATAGTGAAGAATTTGGCTACTCATGGACAAAGCAGGTAGTTTGACCAGTTATTTTACCTGCCAAAAATTATTTTTGGTATTTCACTATCAAATGAATTTGCCATTGAAATGACTCACTTCAGGTGGGAGACGGGGTATAGGAATTTCATGAATTATTTAATATAAATTGGCCTGTATCCATCTGTAGACCTCATAGACTGTTGGGTGGAGCAATGCTGCTATGTTTTTGTGGTGAGGAATACATCTTCTAGCCTTTCTTCACTGAGGATGTGGAGAGAGAAACGAGCCTTGACAAGGTTTCACCAGAAGCACTACTACATCTTGGTACGAAGACATAAAACAGCTGTCAATTTTCATATCCTGTGTCATCTAAGGGTACATCTACACAGCAGCATTATTTCGGAATAACTAACATTATTCCAAAATAACATAGTGCATGTCTACACTACAAACCTTTATTTTGAAATAATGTCGAGCTGGAGGACTTCTTACTCTGACTCATGGTAACCCTCATTTCATGAGGAGTAAGGAAAGTCGAAGGAAGAGTATTCTTCCTTTGACTTCCTGCTGTGTAGGCAGCACCAAAAGCAGAGTTAAGCTATTTCAACTTAAGCTACGCAATTGATGTAGGTGAAATTGAGTAACTTAATTCGACTTTAGCCCTGCTGTGCAGACATACCCTAAGAGAACAAGATGCCTAGGATGCTACATAAAGGTAGGGTGAGAGCTATCCCCAAACTAGGAAGGTCTATACTATTGCAGTTAGCTGCCACCTGATATCACTTTTTAGCTGTGCTTGCAAACTTTTGGGGTGACTAATTCTGCAAGGAATCATGCCCACAGTATATCAGGGTCTGCGTGATGACTAGGAAGGTTTCAGGCCTAATAAGAGCACTTATTATGAAATCCTTGGTCTTATCACCTATATAGAAAATGATTTTCAGCAGAAGGAAAAAACAGGGGCTATTTTTCATATATAGACAGCAGGTTATGATATTTTCTGGCACACTGGCCTGCTGTTCAAGATCTCAAAGATATTTCCTCAGTGCATTGTTATGGCTATAGAAATGATGCTTTGAAACAGTTTGTTTCCTATCATTGCCTGGAATTGTCTGAACATGAGGAGGAGCCAAATGAGGAGCCCCACATTTTTTCCAACATGTTTATGAATGATTGGCCTCCAATAATCTCAAAGCTATTTAAGTATGTAGATGACATTCACCTAGTGTCAAGAGACAGAGATTTCAAAAATACTGAGGATAATATGAACTAATTCCACAAGCCAAATACACAGGGTAGGGTTGGAACTTAACCTCCCACTTCCCCCCGCTTTCCCTTATTTATTCTTGGATCTGGACTTCTAATACCGCAGTCATCTGAAGAAATGGGTTGTACCCACGAAAGCTCATGATACCATGTACATGTGGTGTTAGTCTTTAAGGTGCTGCTAGACTATTCAAAATATGGCAGCCATCAGTGGCTATTACAAGAAGTGGAGACTTAAGCCCAGCGTGTCATTATATTTCATCTCAATCATGCTAATGCTTCATGAGAACCCAAAGTCTCCTCGTAATGGAGAATGACTGGCGTACGACTCAAAGCCAATGTACTTTGGAGTAACTGTAGCTCACACACTTACCTACAAGAACCATCTCACCAACATAACTCAGAAGAGGGAAAGCAAAAATGGCCTCTTAAACGATCTTGTAGGTTCAACTCAGGCAACTAATGCACAAATGGACGTCGACGGAGCCATGTAGATGAGGTTTCTAGACACAGGGAAATGAAGCGGCGATTTAAATAATTGCCGCTTCATTTACATCAAAATGGTTGCCGCGCTGTGCCGATCAGCTGTTTGGCGGCACAGCGTGGCAGTCTGGACGCTCCGCGGTCGACAAGGGAAGCCCTTGTTGACCGCCCCAGTAAACCTCATTCCACGAGGCATAATGGGGCGGTCAACAAGGGCACAGCGCGGCAGCCATTTTGATGTAAATGAAGTGGCGATTATTTAAAACGCCGCTTCATTTCCCTATGTCTAGAAACCTAATCTACATGGCTCCGTCGAAGGAGCCATGTAGTCTAGACATACCCATGTTGTTCAGCTCAGTGCTAGCTATCTGAAACTGTTGGAGAATATAGAGTTCCTGTGTGTTTAAGCTCTCCACACACAAAGCTAACTGATTTGCAATTGAATCAAATAATAAGAGTAACATCCATGTCAATGGGACTAACAGAGTGGCTACCAGTCCTTTCCAATACCCCTCCTCCTAACATCAGGTGTTATATTGCAAAGAATCTCCATGGCAAAATCCATAAGATCTCAAACTGCCACTTTACAAGGATATAAGGGAAGTGACTCGTCAGATGACCAATCTGGACTATGTTACAGATCATCTCCATTGTGGACGCTGTCATGCTGTAGTGAGCAGAATGGGAATGAGCCTGTCTCTCTGTAAGAACTCCTTCCTCATCACTCAGCCTGATGAGAGACTGCCTGATTTTGAGCTGCTATGCTAAACTTAGCATGAGCTCAGCTGTTTCTGATGTGGGGTGGTGAGATATATGGCATATCTGGAGACTCAGAAATAGCCATGTGGGTAGCTGCGATGTGGCAGAGGATTCCACACACACACAGAAACATCACCATCAGATGAGCAGCCAGTCGGAAACTTTTCAAAGTCCATACTGCTGACCCAAAGCTATTGAATGGCTAAAACTTGTATGATATGTACTAAAGCCCTTTTGACATATTTCTTTTCTACTTAAAACACAAATGTAATATTTCTCCATCTTATTTGTACCCCCTGTGAATTTGCTAATAAATAAATAAATTAAATTAGCAGACTGGTACATGTGATTTGCACTATGGAATGCGACTCATGTGTCACCTGAAAGTGTCCCTCTAGCAAGTAACATTTGAAGGAGCCAGCATCAATGTCCTTAAGAATCCCTAGCTGTGGAACTGCACTGAAATATACTTTTCAATGAATGTGTTAATGTCTCCATTTGTGAAAACAGCTCTAATAAGGCTGCTCCAGAATCAAGCCTTACAGCTTTTATATTTCACACACACATGGGGCATTCTTTGACCCAATACATTCCCATTCATCTCTCAGGCAGCACAAAAGGAGTGGAAATCTCTCCTCAGAGCTCTATTGGGACATAGCCCCAGCAGGCAAGCAGCCCTCAGAGCTGGCTTCCATGTCTCCCTAACTGAAGCTCTCTGCACAAAGGGTTGTGGTGGTGAAAAGGGTCAGGGAGGGAAAGTGGCTGAAGCACGTGGTTTGTAATACCCTGCTGGTGCAAGCTAGAGTGATTTGTCCTGGGTTAGAGCAGCTGTAGGAGCTGTTGTAAACTCATGGATGGCCCCCTGCTTTTGCTGCACCGGCAAAATGTCTACCGCAGATGAAACAGTCCCATAGGCACACAGAAGATCTGACCCTTTTTTGTGAATCAGGCACTCGTGAATAGTTTTTGAACTATTTACTTGTACATCTCATACTCGTTGAAGGGCTTATAGCAGAAGCAGAAGACAACTATATATGTGCATAATGGTGCTATGGGCCTGATGCATCAAACATTATTGGGGGCATGTCTACGGTAGGAAAGCATTTCAAAATAACTTATTTCAGAATAATAACTCCCAAAATAACTATTTTGAAATAGCATGGCCACACTACAGGAAAGCCTCAAAATTAGTCTGAGGCAAGCTCCCTTAATGTGGATGCGCTACCTCGACCTAGAGCCCAGGGAGCACTGGGGAATAATTACTGTGAATGGTCATGAAGAGTATTTATTTCAAAATAGCAGCAGTGGAGCATCCATTTGAAATAACTATTTCAAAATAAGTGACAAGGAGTCCTGTAGCACCTTATAGACCAAGAGATGTATTGGAGCATAAGTTTTCGTGGGCAAAGACCCACTTTGTCAGATGCATGTAGTGGAAATTTCCAGAGGCTTCTGGAAATTTCCACTACATGCATCTGAGGAAGTGGGTATTTGTCCACGAAAGCTTATGCTCCAATACATCTGTTGGGGTATGTCTATACTAGCCCCCTAGTTCGATCTAGGGAGGCTAATGAGGGCGACCGAAATTGCAAATGAAGCGTGGGATTTAAATATCCCGCGCTTCATTAGCATGTTCCCAGCTGGTCGCCATTTTAGAAATTGACTAGCCCAAAGTAACTGCCCGCATCTACACGCGGCAGTGAAACAGGATTCCGAATTAAAGCCCTAAACTGAATGAGCTGGTAAACCTCATTCCAGGAGGAATAACAGCTAATTCAGTTTAGGGCTTTAATTCGGAATCCTGTTTCACTGCTGTGTGTAGATGCGGGCAGTTACTTCGGGCTAGTCAATTTCTAAAATGGTGACCGGCCGGGAACATGCTAATGAAGTGAGGGATATTTAAATCCCGCGCTTCATTTGCAATTTCGGTCACCCTCATTAGCCTCCCTAGATTGAATTAGGGGGCTAGTGTAGACGTACCCTTAGTCTATAAGGTGCCACAGGACTCCTTGTCGTTTTTGCGGATCCAGACTAACATGGCTACCCCTCTGATACTTCAAAATAAGTGTTATTCCTTGTGGAAAGCAGGAGTTATTTCGAAATAACCAGTCCATTATATCAAAATAACGGGCATGGTAGTATGGATGCTCTGCTTTTTATATAATGGGAGTTATTTTGAAAGAACTCCTTAGTGTAGACCAGAACTGAGAGTTACTATACCATGAGTGGCCCCAGTGATGTCCAGGAACAAAGCATGGTAATAAGCATTGCCCTAGTAATAAGTGTTTGCTGGATGGTAGCCCCAAACATGATAATACTGGGTGCAAGTGTACACTTGTAATTCTTTCTCTAATTACGGCATGAAATGAAACCAGTTTTGTATTTTTTTTAAAAGGCAGAGTTAATGTTTTGGCTTTGCAAATGTTTCTTAATTTCAAAAGACAATTTTTGCTTTCATGTTTTCTGCTTGTTTGTCTATGCATTTCAGGATAAGTGTCCTAAGCCTTTGTTTGACAATATTTGTATTTGCTGGCAGCAAAAGACAAAACAAATAGCTTTGTAAAGAATTTGAACAAAGGAAGTTGATAAGTGGTTTGCAAATGTGAAGCTGGGCAAGAAGAGTTTATATGCACCCTAAATTTTTCCTTATCAACTTCAGATGTGCCAGAAGAAAAGTCTTCTATAAAGCTGGCTTTTTATTTTAAAATTATGTTTTAAAACAACAACGTGTGCTTGGGGAGGAGGCATGGATTGGTGTCACAAAGCAGCTGCATTAGTTTTATATAAATCAGTACTTTAACTGCATTAGTTCACAGTGCAGTCTTGGATTTATATCAAATTCAGATGATTTATCACACAAACAGGTTCTGAAATTAAAACAAAAAAATACACATTTCTACGAGATGTAGGAACTGTTCCTCTGGAGAGGGGGATACGGTACCTATGTTTCCTCCACTAAACATTTTCTAAGTATCTTTATGGGCTATAAAGTTATCTTTAAAATCCTTCTCATGTGAACCTGGCTCCAGGATAGACTTTATAATCCAGATTCTCAGCTGCAGCTGACAAGTACATATTGCTATGCAAAGGTAGCTTTAAGTTACCTTTATTTTCCCCTGATCCTGGACAGGCTGTGGTCAGGTCCAGTCGCCAGGTGCCAATAGTTCTAAAGGGCAAATAGAGCAATTGAGGGGCCAGTGGGGAGTAGCCATTTCCTCTTTCTGCTTAGCCACAACCTGGTGGCAAGATGAGGGGACAGTGTAGGTGCTGCTATTCTGGCTCTGGATGATCCTACACAGGAGCTAGGGCTATGTGCTATTTAGTCTTCGCCAGAACTAAACAGCAGCCCACACTGGATCTGCTTTTGGGAGAAAATGAAAGTATACCCTAGATTAGTATCAGACCATATAACCAAAGGGAGACACACAAATAGAATACTTAAGATGCTATTGTTTTTGAATAAGGGGTTAAAATTTCCCTTTTCTCCCCCTTGTAAGCTTGGCAGTAGCATAACAGACCTCAAACAAATCTTTCATATCAAAGGGAGGTAAAGGTATCTCTAATACTTAAGCTTTTCTTAGAGCATCTGTTTTATTATTTATATACTTTTAATAGCATCTCTTCTATTGTTTTACAGACTAACTGCAACTTAAGTTAATGTCAAAGACATTAAGAGCATGCCTTTTCAATTTTTAACAAGAATAAAGGTTTACATGGAGCATGAGGTTTGTTGAACCACCTATATATTATGTAAAAATAAACAGACTCTTTCACACATTGATTTAAATATTTTAGTGGAAGTAAGAGATGGCTTTTATATTTTTCTCTTTTGAGATAACTGCTCTCTAAGCAAAATACACACTGACTTTGGTCGGTTAAGAGATCTTACAGTTTTCCATTTACCTGCTAGCCAAAGTTCTGGGGGAGTGAGAAGTTGATGCTGATTAATTTCAGTTGTGGAAGAAGCTGTTGATTGTGTAGAAAAGTTAACTAGCAGATGGAAGGAGAAGTAAGCATGAAGAAGGAAGGGAGAGAAGGTCTTTTTGTACTGAATTCTTATTCCCTTTCTTTCCATCTTGCAAAGAACTATCTGCAATAAATCTATAGAATTAAAATATTAAAATAAGTCTGACATGGGATTCAGAAGAAATTAAGGTTTGTAGATGTTGTAGGACAGATTAACCTCTTTACTACCGCCATAAACTCAGCTTAAATGGCAGGTTGAGATCAGCCAGCTTGATCAGCCGAAGGTATTGATTCCTTTCAAAAAATAGATTCTTGATTTAGTTGTGTACCACCCAGCATGGTCTCTAAGGTAAATGCAAATCTTTTGATAATTTCAGAGGGATTGCACTTTTCACTACTGCAGCGAATAACCATGGAGTAGCCAACAGAGGTGAGCTTTTTTTTCCTTTCCCTCTTACTTGAGTCTGATTAGCAGAGTTCAGACAACATGAATTATTGTATACTATACAGTGAATCGAGGAAGAGGAAAGTAAGGGTATGTCCGGTGTCCTGGAAAAGATCTGCTGAATCCAAGGAATGCATCTGCTTTTCTGAAAAAAATTTCAGAAAAGCAGATGTGTTTTTTTGGCATCCCTGTAAACCTTGTTTTATGAGGAAGAAGGGAAGTTCCAAAAGAGGGTGTAGACGGGCCAAATGTCAGAAAAGCTTCTTTCGGAAGAAAAGTGGAAAAAGATATGCAAATTGCGATTCGCAATTTGCGTATCTTTTTCCGACTTTTCTTTGTAGTGTAGACATAGCATAAAGGAGGAGGAGAGGGACTGCTGAGCTGGGATCTGCAGAAGTTCCTGAGAGATTGCAGTCTCTGTTCTCTTTACCTTCTGGGAATTACAGAAACAGAAGTGCTTGAAAGTTCTTCCTCTAGACAGAAAGAGGACACTTGCTCCATTGGGGCCATTGTTCTGTCAGAAGAAATAACAGACATTAGGGGTCTGTCTATGCACAAACAACAAGCTGAGAGCATGTCAGAACAAGGGATTAACTGTCCATTTGATCTCATTATAACAACATGTCTAAAAATACAGAATTGAACTCATAAGTTCCTGCGTGGTCAAATGTTGGCTGTGTTTAGTTCTTCCTGTTAAATGAATGTGTGTATCTTATTATGCTACAGTGAGAAAACTGGTTTCAGGAGGTGTACATGAAGCATTCATTCTCTTGATGATACTGGAGCTGGAAACAATGACTACTTCTTAGTATGAATAAATACACCATGTACAGACTACCACTGTCATAAAACAAAGTCCCTCCCCCCCCCGAAGATTTAATATTTTTACAGTACACAAAGAATCCTGATATCTTTCATGCATTTCTTCTTTATGATGATAATTTGTATCTCTGTCAAGCAATCTGTGATATCATTTGAGGGAATGGATGCTGTCCAGAGTGTGCTACACTAATGCCTCATGTGAAGGATACTAGGAGTACAGTGACTGTCTACTAATTGATTATGATGTCAGAAGGGTGTAAGAGGCCAGCTCCTTGTCTGGGAGTTAAGCCTGTGAGCTTCAAGTCCTAGAAGGAGAATCACAAATATTGGTTTTCTAATGAGATGAAAATATTGAACATCTCAGAATATTATCCAGTTTTTAAGATGCTGGAATTGTAATATGGTGTGGTATAATAAATATCCTAACACCTAAAAGAAATATATCTTATATTGATTCTTCTGTAATGGCACTGATCATCAGGTTGTAATATTGTACATAGGCCTCCGAATGTATTTTCTTAGCATATCAGCAAGTGTTTAGTCTTGAGAGAGCACACTGTCCCACTAGTTGATGTAATCCAAGTTCTGGGTAGAGACAGTGGTCCTTAGAGGGAGCTGTGTAAACTGTAGGAGAGATTGCTTACTACAACTTTCATAATTGCTGCTCAGATTTCTACCCTGACAGTACGAAGTTGTGGAAATCCTCACAGTGATGTTGTACCAAATACAGCTTGTCTTGGATATATATGTGCAAAACATTTTAGGAACCAGAGTTAATATCGGGAAATACATGTGATGGGCTGGATTCATCACTCCGTTATTGTAGTTCTATGCTGTTCTACGCTCCCCAGTTTCAAAGGCATTATACTGATATAATTATACATTCTGTCATCCTACTTACTGCCTCTACATTGACAAAAACACTCCTTCTATTGAGGTAGGAAGCATCTACACAGTAAGGCCATAGACGCAGCTGTGCTGTGGCACAATTTGTAGTGTAGACAGTCTGTGCTGAATTAGGCCCTTTGTCTTTCTACACATTTATGATGAGTAGTCATTAACACCAGACAATGCTACTGACATTGCCTATAAACATGGCTTTAAAAACTCAGCATAGTCTGTGGCATAGTATTAACCTAAGTTTTTATTAATAACAGTTCAGAGTTGTTCTTTAGGCCTTGTCTACACCGGCAAGTTTTGTCACCCAAAAACTCTTTTTGGTGACAAAGCCGGGAGAGCGTTCACATTGCAATTTGATAAAAGTTGCAACAAGCACCTAGTTTTGGTGCCAAAAAACTTCCAATTCCGCAAGGGACTTTAGTCTCTCCCCTCCCCCTTTACTGTCAACAATCATGCAGTGCATACCACAGTAAGTTATTTGTCAAGTTTATTGAACTCCAGCATGTTTCCCACAATGCCTGATTAGCCACTCTAACCAGCACTGTGAACTTCATTGCAGTAAACAGGTAAACAGATGCACCTCTCCTCCCTGCCAACTCTGGAAACTTTAAAATCCATTTCCTGCTGTTTGGCTCATTGTGAAGTAATTCTTATGGCTTCTTCTCAGGGAAACAGGGGTGGCTATCATTCAAGATGCTTTCCTGCTCGGAGCACCTGAGAGCTTTTGGATCTTATCTGGTGTGTGGAGTGAGGAATCAGTGCAATCACAGCTGCGAGAAACCTGTAGGAGCCGGGACACATGCGGTCACATTTCTTGAGCCCTTTGTGTGAGGAGTGTGATCAAGACACCCTACAATACAGAGCCATGATAAAGGAACTCTGACAGGTGTAGCAGGAGGTGAAGGAGAAAAACAGCCTGTCTGGCACTGCACCCAAAACTGGCACAGGATACATTGCTGTGCAGATGGCAGATGGGAAGTGTGGGTGGCAGTCATGCTGGGCAGTAAGTTGCTCTAGTGCAGCTGCGAGACAGAGGGCGAGGGAGGGCTGTGGTAGCACAGGGTAGTAGATTGCTATGTAGTGCAGTGGGGTGGTGGTGGGGAAGATGGCAGCTAGGGAGGTTGCTCTTGCAGGTGGGGTGGGAGAGAGCAGCTCCTGGCATGTCTGCCCTCCACCAAACTATTGTAGCCAACTGCCATGGGTCTGTCACAAATATAGATACAATAGAAATTAGGAGTTCCCTACATTGAGACATGTAGGTCATCTCTGTGCCAAAGCACCATTGTTCCCGACAGTATATTTTTCTTATGTTTTATCCAGTCTAATTTGAAATGTGCCAAGTATTGGCACTTCACCTTTTCTTTTGGGAAACTTTTCCACAATCTTTTAGATATCACCCTCTGAGAAATGGTCTCCAATTTCAGATTTTTCCTTTCTTCACTTGTGTTTTGGCAGCAGCAGAAGGATATCTGATATGGTCACTTTTACCAACCTTGTGTTCAGTTCTCTTCCTGCTTGATCTTACAAAACCCCCTTTCCTCTTGTCATTTCTGCACAGTTAGCAGAAATTTCCCAGCAGTCGTCAAGATATGCTCCATCATTCTTACATCCCCTGCAATGAAGTTGTTTGATAATTTTTATCAATTACATTTATATACAGTTATTGAAGAGGTGGATTCAACATCATCATGATAGTTGAAGAGGTTGAAGAAACCACATCAATAGTTGACAAGTGACTGAAATTGGTTTTATATGGTTTTCTAGTCTTTAATAAATATTTTCATACATCTTTGAGAATACTCAATCATTCCAGGTATCTAAGAACTGGAAGTTAATCCCAACTAAAAGACAATCAGAACACATCTTCATGGACACTACTTTTCTTGCAGAAGTGTGTATTTTCTGAACCGTAAAATTCTTTTACTTGTGTTCTTACAATTTGCATTTCTAGGTAACTATGAATAAAATTCTAGTATAGGGGTGGCCAAGATGTGGCCCACGGCTCCCCCACCCTCAGGCCTATCAGGACCTGAGGGTGGGGAAGTGTGCAAAGTCATTCACTGTTCAAAGTGCCTGGCAGCTCTCTCCCCCAGCCAGGGCACATGGCACCTAGAGAGAGCCACCAGGCACTTAGAACAGCAAATGACTTTGTGTACTCCTCTGCCTCCAGGTCCTGATTGGCCTGGAGCTGGGGGAGTGTGCAAAGTCTCCTCTCCCCACCAGGGGCGTGCGGTGCCCAGAGGGAACCGCCAGCTGTTCAAAGTGACTTATGGTTCCCTCTAGGCATTGCCTGCCCCTGGCAGGGCAGTGGAGGGGTGTGAGAGACTTTGTGTGCTCTTCCACGCCCAGGCCCCGAATAGTTTGGGATGAGGGAGTGCACAAAGTCTCTTCCTCCCACTGGGGGCCTGTGGCACCTAGAGGGAACTGCCCCTTTTTGCCTGAGACCCCACCCCTTTCACCTGAGGCTCCACATCTTCTGGGGGGCCAGAGCCAGCCCAGGACCATGAACCAAAATTCATGAAGTGTCACCCCTTCAAAAATTATTGCCCACCCCTGCTCTAGTGTGACTGGGTTTTAGATATTTTTATGAAGTTCTAACATGTCTTTTCAAATAAAACTATTACACTAATTCTCTTAACTCCATAAATATGTCAGCTCAGCCTATATGGGTTAATGTGCTCGGGAAGAAGAATCCAATAGATGTATCTTATTGTAAGCAAACGATATTTATATACTTACTTATTGGCAGTGATAACTGAACCACAGTTCTATTCCAGTGTCCCATTATTTATATATGATCAGTGCTATATGTTAGAGTACTTTTTACATTAATTTCCACTCCGTTTTATCTCTAAAATTAAGTGTTTATTGAATTTTCAAGCAATAAAAATCTACATAGTACAGTGAAAAAAACAAAAGAAAAAGGAAAAACAACACAGATCAAAGCAAGACTTCAAGAAGAGGTTTCACTTTGTAATTAATCATCTCCCACTAATCATATCACCCTTATAGTCAAGGTCCAAATTTCTAGATAGCTCAGTATTTATTTTTTTCAGGGTAGTAACACTTCCTATTCACATGAGATTAGCTCAGACTTGGCTGCATCTTGCTCCCAGAAAAGTGAGCCTATCCAGGTCAAAGATTTGAACCAAGATCTAAAATGATCATTTGGCATTCCTATTTTCAAAACATGGTAGAGGGGTCATGCAACCCAAATTAGGGAAATTCTCAAGAAGAGCAGAAAAAAGAAGCCAGATTCCACAAACTACTACAACCAACTTTCACATAGTTTCAATGCTTTTGATCCCACGTATTGGCCTAGAATTGGCTCATTATAACAGTTAATAAATTGGCAATCTGCTAGATCACTTTATAGGGTATTAAATGAGGAGGAAAAACAGTGTGCGTTACATCAGTGACTGCTTCTAAAAGTGCACTTAAATACTATCAACTCCACAATCAATGGCAATGCACATCTATGTTTAACAAAGCTTTTAACCTGTTAACCATGAGGTTGCTGGCCAGGATATATTACTCTTGGGGTGAACACTGTTCTCCTTGTCTTGTACTGCAGTGGTAAATGGGAGTCTTTTACAAGGATGCAATGCAGATAGGAAGGAATGACCTAGGAATGGATGCTTTCCATCCCCAGTAGGATATTTTCTCTTTAGTCAAACTGGGGGACCAACATGCACAGTTTCAGCAAGATATAGGGGAGAACTAGGCTCTTCTGCATGTCAGTTTCCTCATGGATGAACAATAGTGATGAGCTATCTGATTTAAGTACTACAATTTTAACAGAAATTAAATTATATTAGGCTAGATTATGATACCCTTACTCGTGTGAAGTTGTGCATTACTCTTTCAGACATCTCATTGAAAGCAATGGAGTAAAGTACTTCTTGCCAGGAGAAGTATATCCAGGGCTACCTCAGTGTTAGGTAGTCAGACAGTGTCAGTTCTCACTCACAATGAAAGAATGGTGGTAATGCCGATAAAGGCATTTTAATTTATTTGATAGAAAGGACAAACTATGTCTATTGTAGCATGTGAGTCAGGTGCGCATGCACACTCACACACACACACACACACAGAAAGCTAAGCAACTATGTCACAGTAGTCCAATTATTCTGTTCAGACCCTACAGAAACACTAATTTAGACAAACCCAGAAGAACTTTTCACTGAGAATGAGAGAAGGCCACAACAATTAGCAAAAATCACATTTTCTTGTCAGACAACTAAATATGAAATTTTAGCTGCCCATGGTCAGGTGATCAAGGTAATTTGTTCTCTCAGCTTGCCTCTTCTGCTGTCTAACATTTTTAAAAACTAGATTCTGATGAAACACATTAAAGATCTCTTGGCTTTCTATTATAGAAATGCTCCAAATGTAATTTTTCTATTGGTCAAGTAAAAATATTGCTTATCTTTTAAGGCACCTTTTAAATTCTATCTGGGCCTTATATATCAAAGTCCATTTCCATGCTTTATCACACAGTATTTAGGCTTAAATTACAGGGATACTTTAGTGTCTTGAACAATAACTTTACTTGTGAGATACAGATGAGCCTGCATGATACTTGGAGTTGCTAATATCCTGTTCTTCTCAAGGCAACTGAAAACTGGCTCTCAGCTGCAGTAAGTTGACAGGTATAATATTGCATAAACCTCCATATTCTCTTTGTAGCCCAAATAACAAAACTTCTGAAAGTTATGTTTAGTTTGCTGACCACAAATGAAATTTCCACTCGTGAATATCTGAATAAAGAGGCCACATGTAACTTTCTATTTCCATCCAAAGCCTTGCCTATCCACTGCCAGTGCAGCAAGTCAAAGGAAGGTAACTTTACCAGTTGATTAATTTGATTTGGTTGGCTAGATCAATGAAGATTTTAGTGAAAAATAAAGTAAGTTTGTTGACATCTTGGTACTTCATATCATCATGTTCATGCACTGTTCTTGGAATATATGCCCACCCTTCAAATCTTTGAATCCAGTGTATAGACTTGCAGAAAAGTCTATGAATTGGAATGCAGATTTCAGTTTAAGTTTTGGAAGTGTTAAGAAAAAAGATGTCTCAGGGAGTGGCCATGCTAGTCTGTATCTGTAAAAACAATGAGGAGTCGTGTGGCACCTTAAAGACTAACAGATTTATTTGGGCATCGTCTTTTGTGGGTCAAAACCACTTTGTCAGATGCAAGGTGCCACAGGACTCCTCATTGTTTTTAAATACAAATGAAGATATTATCCATATCCTTTTTACTAGCTACACACTGTAAAAAATATTTTCCATTTGTACCTTCTTGATGGTTCTTGATAGAATACAGCATACCAGTGAACAATATTGCATGCACTCTGGCAAACATTTCTGTTAATGTGTTAGATCAACAGACAGAATTTGGTGTGATTGAATCAATCATGTGATAAGATGATCCGTCACAGAATTTTAACATGTCCAAACAAATTAATCCCTACCATAAAAAAATCCAGAGAAGGGAAAAGCAGCTGAAAAAAATTGAAAATGAATGCTTCAACACTTGTGCTATGCTCACAATTTGTATGAAGGAGAGGCACAAAATATATTACAGAATGCATAACTCCCAGTAGTGAAATGCCCTCTCATTCACCGCATAAACTAAGATGCAGTTAGTACTATAAGAACCCCATATGGACTTCAGATTCAGAACCCAAACCATTAACATGAATAGTTTATATATAAAAGTTAATACCTTGAAATACACCCTGAAACAAATCAACAACCACTTCAGCCTACAGAGCACATATGTAAAAATACTCGGTAAAGCAAGCACCACTTAATAAGTAGGCAGCTTTATACTGCACTATGGGAGACTGAGAGTGGAGTCTAGGAGCCTTTGAGGTTCCTAAAGACTGCACAGATTGTGAACTTCATTGACACTCACCCACGTAGAGGGATCAAATATTAACTCTACCATATCCTGCAAAGCTTCCAAGCCATCCACCAGCATCAGCTCTCCATTGTCCACACTGAACTTCAGTCAACTGACTCCCATCCATGTCTTTGTCTTGACTGGACACTGGAAAAGCAAGGAAACCACATTCTCTGGGGGCATGTCTCCACTGGCTTGCAGACTGAACTAAAGGGAGATGAATCGTAGTGCACAGCAAAGTGCAAAAACCTTTCTGTAACCTGCAGCTTCCCCCAGAACTGACCTCCAGACTTTTCTTAAAGGACCCAGGCTGCTCTCACTTAATCAGTTTCTCCTAACTTACCCAGGCAGACTTGACTCACTGGGTTTCTCCTCCTGCCTTTTTATAGCTTCCATGTGCTTTCTTATCCTCTTAGCCCTGATCTACACTAGGGAGTTATTTTAGAATAACCCCCCTTATTTCAAAATAAGAAGTGGAGCATTCACACCACCCAGCTCATTATTTCGAAATAATGGGCTGGTTATCTGTACTCCTGCTTTCCTTGGGGCATAATGCTATTGTTATTTCAAAATAGCATTAGTGTGGACGATCTGGTGCTGCTCATTCTAAATAATTGGCCTCCAGGGGCTTCTCACAGCCACACCGTCCGGGGTCATAAAACCACACAGCAGTGCCGTACATGGCACAGAGTCATGTCTGCACTTGGGCAGCATTCGTTACAAGTCAAGCACAGCGATGCGGAGGAGACTGATACAGTGCATGGGAACCTGCCAGGGGGAGGAAGAAGAGGGGACCCCAGGAGCACTCTTTCTGGCAAGTGGCATCTGCCAGTCACACACACCTCTCCTAACACAGCCCCTCCCTCATTGGGCAGGGACAGAAGTTCTCTGCAGGATGCCGCCAGTGCCAGTCCTGGTGTGTGCGGGACACAGACGGAAGCCGAGCTGCCCCATCTTCTCTCTTACCTGCAAGCTTCTGCCCTGGTGAGCACCTTCCAATGCCTGTTTGTTCCTGGGCCGTAGATGTAGCAATGCTCCTTTGGGATGTCCATACCTCTGCAGGAAGGTTCCCGCTGTCTAGGACATATATGGCCTTGCTTAAAGCACATTGCCATCATCTGAACCGAGACCTTCAGTGTCAGTTCAGAGATTAGGGCTAGGCTTCATACATAGTGTCTCTTGGGATGACTGTCCTTGTAACTTTTCTTCGTTGCTGGGCCAGCTGTGAGCTTGGTGCATCCACCACCTCCTAGGCCATCTTCCCAACTCTGTGGGATCTGCCAGAGGAAATGAACCTGGGAAGACTTGATGCATGAGCAGATGGCCTGCCTCCAGTCCCTCATCCGGGGGCTTGACAAGGATCACTGGGAGTGGGCCTCTGACTGGAGAGGTGTGCTGGGCTGACTGGGAGCAGCAAAAGGCCATCTGGAACAAGCTGCCATGCCAGAATGAGGCTGTCATGTTATTGGATTTTAAAGATCACTGTTGCACCCATGGGGGGGGCGGGTGTTTGCCCCAAAGTCTATACAAAGGGGGCCATGTGATCTTCTCTGGCCAGGAAGATGCCAGGAGAGGTATATAAGTGCCATGTGGCAATCTCCATCTTGTCTTCTTCCAGATGCAGCCTTGCGAGGAACAGCGAGCCAGAAAGAACCATGGACCCATCCTGACATAGGATGTACACTAGAGACTTTTAAGATAGTAGTTTATAACATCTCTGCTAAGAGTCAAGAATTGGGTGATTCAATGCATGTAATGTATTCTCCTTAAACAACCTTACTCTCATGCTTTTCTTTTTTATTGATGAATAAACCTTTAGATTTTAGATTCTAAAGGATTGGCCCAGCGTGATCTTGTGGGCAAGATCCAGAATGTAAATTGACTGGGAGCTGTGGATGGTTTCTTGAGACCGGAAGAATCCATTCGGGGTAGGTGAGATTGGGTTCTATAACCCCTCACCTGTGTGTTAGGGCCGGGGCTGATTGCAGCATCGAGGGAGCTGGGGTGTTAGAGGGGTTTTGCTTGTGTGGCTTTAGGCTGGCCAGAGAGGCAGCTGGAGCACTCAGTGTGACTGGTTTGTGGCATATTTGGGAAGGTCTCCAGTCTGGAGCTGTAAGCAGCCCCAAGTTTGAGCAATTCATCCTGAGCGGACAATCTCAGCTGTGCCCAAACCCAGCCCAGTCCGTCACAGAGGCCGTGCACCTCAGTGATGGAGCACATGGCCTTGTGCATGGAGTAGGGATGTTAACTATCGGTTCATTGACTAATGGAGTAGTCAATGGAATTTCCATCAATTACTCAATTAGTCGATAGGAGAGGGGGATAAGGGGAGGAGTGTTCCTGCTGAGGCTCTGCATTTTAAAAATGGTACAGTTGGGGAAAAAAAGTGCCAGGGTGCATCTTCTGGAGCAGGCATGAGTTCCAGAAGCTGTGGGCATCAAACTCCTTCCCCAACCAGCCAACACTGATGTCGGTGAAACGTCCCATGAGGACCTGCAGCACCATTTTCTGTTTATGTTGTCTGAGGCCTGGTGGTCGGGGGTCAGGAAAGGGATGTGGGCACTGTCTATGGCCTCCTTGCATTTGGGGAAGCCAGGGGCAGCAAAGCCATTGATGATGCTGTCAGCATTGATGACCCCCATAGCAGCACGTGGTTTATGGCCTTGGCTACTTGCAGGAGCAAGGCCTGACTGTGGATTTCCTCATGCCAAATTGGTTCTCGATGGAGCGGTAGCTGTCCGGCATGGCGAGCTTCCGGGTGATGGCGACGTACTTTTGCAATGGGATAGCAGATTATAGTCAGGTGTCCTGTCACCTGAGGGCAGGGGTGAGCCACTCCCAGAGCTCCAGGAAGGTTCTGGAGCCACTGCTGGTTGTCCCATCACTGCACAACAATGCAGTCCCAGCAGTCTGAACTGGTCTCCCTCTGCCAGAAGCAGCGTTTGATGGTGTCCAAGGGATTGAGGGGCATTTGCAGCAGCAGGAATGCCAGGATTTGGGTGAAGAGGTCCTCTGGTTCGGGCTGGTCCTCATCCTGCTGGAGCAACATGCGTGCAGTCAGGACAAACTGTGCCATAAGGCCCGTGAGCCTACCACCGCTTTCCAGCAGTTCTGCCTCCATGCTTTGAGTACTGTGGCGTCCGCAAGGGCAACCAGAACACACTGTGTCCATTTTGTGTCTGCCTTCCTGGTGCTGTCCCTGGAATGCTTCCGGGAGGCAATTTCGAAATAATTCTCAGCAATTTCAATGCTCCCCTGTAGTGGTGATGCACTATTTCGATTTTGTTATTTTGGGAGTTATTATTTCAATTTTACTTATTTTGAAATTATTTCCTAGTGTAGACATACCCTCCATGTTCTCCTGCTATGGCACAAGGGGGCTGGACCTATTTAGGGTGTGATCCTGTGACATAGCTCCCCCATTAAAAAAAACAACAACACCCTGCCGCTCTGATAGGAGGTTTTATCTGTTTTTGAGATACTTCTGGGGCTATTCACACCTCCAAACCAAAACATGCTCTGCACAGATATATTCCATAAAACTTTCCTTGTAATATTCCATAGTCTTCTGCTACATCTGGCTTCTTTACCCAGCCTCTTCCATATCTCTGCCAGGACAGCCTCCTCAGTCCTTCTCACTCTTCCCAGCAGAACTCCCACAGCCTCTCTGTTGGGAGATCATCTTTGTCCGAGGAGTATCCCTTATCCCCTTGGTTCTCTTCTACAAGCATGCAGAAAATACCTCTCTTCTTGCTGGCTGGGTGACACATTGCCTGGGCAATAAGCTATAGAATCTTCCATCTTTATGTCACTAGATCAGATATAACCCAGGGGGATAAGGGATTAAAAAGTCATTATTAGCTCCTGGTTTCTCAGGGTTTTAATAAAAATACCTCATCTCAGTTTCTGTCAAGCAGGTGTCCATCGTTGCAATACGCAGTTTCGACATACACAGGTAAGAGATAGTTGTTCTGGGATGATGCTAGAACACATTTCAGTTGACTTCTGATTCTATTAGGTAGAGGCACTGAAGATCCATTTTTGGACGCTAATTTTGTTTCAAAGAAGATTTTACTCATCATTAGCTCAGCCTGACCTAAGACTCTTGTACAATGAGAGAAATGTAGGAATGAAAGAGACCTTGAGTCATCTAGTCTAGCCTCTAGTGTTGAGGCAGGACCAATAAATCGAAATCATACTTAACAGGTTTCTTCAACCTGTTCCTGAAAATGTCCAATGATAGGAATTTCATGACATCCCTTAGATGCCTATTCTGGAGCTGTGAGGAAAAAAAAAATCAATTAGGTTTGCAAACTTTTTAATCATTCTTTTTGCAATGTCCACATTTCCAAATTCAAATATAAAGACTCGCCTACCTTTTATAGTGAAATTTTTGTGTATGCATGCTCACATGAGCACATACATAAGAAGGAAAAAAGCTCAGCTCCATATTGGATCCTCTAAGGGGGGACTTGATTTCCATGAAGTAGGCAAGACTATACAGTTGATAATAATTTTGAATGCAATTGAAATATATACCAATTAACAATAATGTTAGCACTACATTAACATTAAAGCAAGTTGACCAAATTTTGTGGAATTTCTTTTTCCTTGATACTTTACTGGTAGAAACAAAATTCACAGTTCTGCAAATCTAAAGTTTTCCAGAGTTCAGCTAAAAATGAACTATCTAAGAAGTGGCCTGTGCCCACGAAAGCTCATGATGCCATCTACATATTTTGTTAGTCTTTAAATTGCTACTAGACTATTTGTTGTTTTTTAAGTTTTATCTAATTTATATGTACCAAACAGTAGATTGTTCAAAACACTGGAGAAGAGAAGTGTTCTCCCTATTCCTTTAAACAAGAAGGAAGAGCTGTGCTTCCTCTCTTCCCTTAACTCTGGCAAAAGGTTTAGGTTTTTTTATAGAGAGAAAAAAGTCCCGTACAGCATGTCTGCTGAGGAGAAGTAACAGCGCTTATAGCACACTGCAAACAAATATAATAGAAGGCTACCAGGAACCTATGACTAATACATCTCTCCACCAGACAGAACCAGGTAAAGGGCCAAGTGACTAGATTATGTGCCACTCTTTCATGACATCATTGGGCCCTCCCCTGAAATTCCATTGCATTGAAGCCTGGTGAGAATGTAAAATATACCACGGCATGGACTCAGGAACATTTAAATGTATTGAAAAGAAGGGTTCAAGAAATACAATACACAATTAATTTTGACCATGATTTCCTTAGATTCTAATTTCATTCATTCTTTCATTCATTCTTTATTAAATAGGAGCATAATAGCTGCAGCTATTTTGGGATGACAGGAAGAAGACAACAGCTAATCTAGCCTCCTTCCCTCCCAAATAAAAAAAAATGTACTTTTTAAAGAGTGTTAACTCTCTTGAGCACAAGAGGGCAGGCTTCAGCTTCACTCCTAGGGAAATAAGCATGAAGAAGAATGTGTTGAAACAAGGAAGAAAATGCTTCTATTATACAGCAAAATCAGCAACAATCAAGTAGCTAGACAAACTCATAAATAAATGGATCATTTGAAATAACAGGACCCAGATTGTGGAATTAAACCATTAGCCCGTGTTGGGCCCAAAACCTACCACTCTCATTGATTTTAATGGAAAGTACAGTTTGTCAGAAACTCCAGGTGTGAATATTTTGGCTGTTGCTCTTTTAAGATTATTTTTCAGTACTGTAAGGAGGCTCCCACAGTTGTATATTTTAATTTCTTCTGAAATTTTCTACAATGATTATGTTATAATGAAAAGATCATTTATTTGTGGGGGCACAAGTTAACATCATAGTGATCTGTCTAAATCTCCGAGGACTGTCATTTCAAGATAATATTTTAAACCTTTCACTATCTTTAGATTTTGCCTGTAATGTAACAAGATGGGTGTACTCTGGTGCCCTTCTATATAGCTGCTTAATTCCTGGTCAAAAGTCACACTTTCACTAATCTGCAAGGTAGATTTCCCACCTTGATGCTCAGGAGAGTCAAATTTGCCTCCATGAGATTACTAGGAAACTGTTGGGTCTGGAGGAAGTTTGTTGATGTGGATGGAGTTCTATTTCTTCTCATTCCTTCCTCTCCTCCCCAAGCAAAAGATGTTCCCTTGATCCTGCCTTTCTTAGGAGAGAAATAAGCTGCTGTTTCTTCCCTGCACTTGAGAAACCAGAGAAGACTGTGTTGCTACATAAATGAGCATGTGTTGTTAAGGCAAAAACTAAAGCACCAATATAAAACAATAGTCTTTTATAGACCTAGAATTAACATCATCAATGCCATTTAGTCTTCTCCACTGAAGTCTAGCTGTTCTTTATTCAAAAAAAGGGATATTAGAAATGCCATGATCAAACCTCAACTGGAAATGAAGGGAGGGAGGCAACTGGTACAGGTGAGTGTACCAATCTCTGAGCCACAAGCTATGTTGAATGGATCATCAGGGTGGCAGAATGATCCTTTCTTCTTAATATTCAGCTAGGGTGCTTTATTCCTCCTTAACCAGGCTAAAAAAAGTATCCGTTACAGCTATATATATCCTTATTTTGGTTACTTCTACAATACTTTAATAACTATTCCATTAATATTGATACAGAGAGACCACTGCATACCAAGGTGATCCATAGTGTATTATTGCTTCTTTGTACTCCCCTGTCTATCTAGGTATCTATCTGTTGTCTCTTGTCTTATACTAAGCCCATGTCTCCAGTTACTGGAGGATCAATGCTCTGGTGATCGACTTCCGGGGTTCAATTTAGTGGGTCTAGTAAAGACATGCTAAATCAAATGCTAAGGGCAACCCCATTCACCGCATCAACCTCCTGCTGTGTGGGGCCACCTCAGAAAATCGACGTAAGATATATCAACTCTAGCTATGCAATAGACATAGCTGGAATTCCATATCTTACACCAATTTTTTTTCTGCCAGTGTGGATTTGGGATTACATTTTTTGGGGGGGCAGAGACCATCTTTTCATCCTGTATTTGTATAACACATAGTATAAGAGGGCCTAGTCCATGCTCCTAGGCACTATGGTAATACACAAATAATAAATAATTTCTCTCCCCCATATACACTGGGATTTTAAAAAAAGGACTCATGAAAGTATTCTTATTATTTACACTGGTGTGAACTGGTAGAATTAGACTTACATACAACTAATGTGAGAGAAGTATTAGGCACAACAAATTTCTTCTTTGCAGAAAATAAGAAATCAGGGACAGCTAAAAATTTATTTGGTCCTGTATAGGGATGTAAGTGACTAGCCGAATCACTACTCAACTACTCAATTCCTCACACCCTTGCTGCCTCTGTATCAGAGGCAGCAAGTGGGGGGAGCAGGAGCCAGCACCAACTGCACAGTGCAGGGGGAATGGGCAGGAGAGGCAGAGGTGTAGTGGTCCGGGACCCGGTGGGAGCCAGGACTACACAGTTCTGGCTCACGCCGGGTCAGGGACCTACCCCTGCTGTGGCTCTGCAGTATAAATGTAGTAGGAGCCAGGATGCCTGTGTGCCCGGCTCCTACTACATTTAAACTGCAGAGCCTCAGCAGGGCCCCTTTATCAACTAATTGTGTAGTGGATACAAATTGTATCCACTACACGATTAAGTCAAATACCCGCTTCTTAACATTCTTAGTCCTGTAGTACCAAGATAATTGTCACTAAGCAGAGGAATCCTAGAAATGTAGGGCTTGGAGGGAGCTTGAGTCATCAAGTCCAGTCCTCTACGCTATGGCCAGACTAAAGAAATATACACTATTCCTGACAAGTGATTGCCCCACTTGTTCTTAAAAACCTCCAGTGATAGAAGCCTATTCCAGTGCTTAACTACCCTTATAGTTGGAGGTTATTGCTCCTAGCATCTAACCTCAATCTCCCTCACTGCAAATAAACTCATTACTTCTTATGCTACCTTGAGTGGACATGGGGAACAATTTATCATACTTTGCTTTCTAACAGCCTTTAACATATATATAAGAAGACTATTACCAGTGCCCTCCTACCCTCCACCATCTTCTTTTATCAAGACTTACCATGCCTGCTTGTTTTAACATTTCCTTCTAAGCCAGGTTTTCTAAATCTTAACATTTCTGTTGATCTCCTCTAGACTTTTTCCAGTTTGTCCACATCTTACTTAGACATGTGGCATCTAGAATTGGACATGGTATTCCAGCTTCCACCTCATCAGTGCTGAGTGGGACAATTACCTTCCATGTTTTATATACAACATTCCTGTTAATACACGTCAGAATATTACCCTTTTTTAAACTGCATCACATTGATGATGATACGCAATTTGTAACCTGGATCCTTTTCTTTGTATGACCACCTTGCCAATTATTCCCCATTTTGAATTTCTGCATTTGATTTTTCTTTCCTTAGTGAAGGATTTTGCAGTTGTCTTTATTGAATTACATCTTACTGATTTCTGACCAATTCTCCCATGTCAAAGTCATTTGAACCCTGTTGTTCAAACTGTTTATGACCTCTCCCTGCTTGGTGTCATCTGAAAATGTTATAAGCATATTCCCCACTCCAGCATCCAAATTATTAATTAAAATATTGAATAGTGTTGTATTATCCCAGAACAGATCTCTGAGAGACCCCATTGGATACATCCTCCCAATGAGACAGTGAATTACTGATAACTACTTTTAAAGTATGGTCTGTCAACCAGCTATGTATCTACTATACAGTACTTTAATCTAGACCACATTTCCCTAGTTTGCTTATGAGAATGTTGTGGGGCCCTTTGTCAAAATCCAAATAAAGATATATTGCATCTACATCTTCCCCTCTATCCATCCACTTGACCAGTAACTCTTTCAAATAATGAAATTAGATTGGTTTGAAGTTAGGATGATGTTTCCCCTTTTAAAGATAATTACTGTAGGAGTCAAGATTTACTGGTATGGCTCCCTGACAGGTATCCTGCTTCTTTTATGATGCTAACTGTTTGGCTGCATGCATTTTGCCATGACATAGGGAAGAAGGGGAATGTACTCTTGATAGTAGATTTATATCTGGATAACAATTTAATAACATTTATGCACATGCAAAATATAGTTAATTTAACCCAGTGACATTGTTGGCAATATTCCCAAATATGCCTATGGTTCTTCTCTTCAGTCATTCCATTAGAAGAGAGGTGTAATATTACTAGTTAGTATGGGTATGTCTACACTAACCCCCTAGATCGATCTAGGGAGGCTAATGAGGGCGACCGAAATTGCAAATCAAGCCCAGGATTTAAATATCTCACGCTTGATTTGCATGTTCCCGGCCGGTCGCCATTTTAGAAACTGACTAGCCCGAAGTAACTGCCTGCGTCTACACGTGGTAGTGAAACGGGATTCCGAAATAAAGCCCTAACTCGAATTAGCTGGTATTCCTCCTGCAATGAGGTTTACCAGCTAATTCGATTTAGGGCTTTATTTCGGAATCCTGTTTCACTGCCGCGTGTAGATGCGGGCAGTTACCTCGGGCTAGTCAATTTCTAAAATGGCGACCGGCCGGGAACATGCAAATCAAGTGCGGGATATTTAAATCCTGCACTTCATTTGCAATTTCTGTTGCCCTCATTAGCCTCCCTAGACCCTATTAGTAGTATGCTGTGGCTATGCTTATAAGATAATAGGGTTTTTGTCTGGAAGTGCCAAATCTTCGAGTGCCCAGTGAGAATTCAATGTTTTTTGAAGCCTGAGCAGACTTACACAAGAGTTGAATGCTCATGCAATTAGTAAAAGTGCTATGTCAAGGTAACACCTGAGTGCTTTCAAAACATTGTGATCACCACTTGATACACACTTCTAGAACATCACTTCAACCTATCTGCCTTTTTAATTCTACAGTGAAGTTCTGAGCTGATTATATAAAAATCCTCAGTTGGTTAATATAAAATTAAGATGAGATAGAGCCTTCAACGCAAGCTTTGTAAAATGGCATACCATTTCTAGACCAAGCTGCTTGGAAGCCTACTTAGGAGAAATTTAATTAAACGTGATGCAGTGAATTCACTGGTCTTTTCCACTGTTGTTCAATGGAGTTTGGTCGAAGGCGATCTGTGATGAAGAAGACTAGGCAACAACAAGATTAGTCATATTGGACCAGATATTTAAAGTTAGGTGTGTGCTATTGCACTTAGTTTACATGTGCAAATCAGATATTGGTGTGCGCATCTGTTACATGCTTATTTACCTGTAGGAGATCTAATTTGTGTCCACACATCTATTTGCTCACATAAATTAGAAAAGATCTAATTTACATCTAATTCCTATTTCCCTTTTGGCATTAAAGTAAAACACTAATACAACAGATAGCACAATTCTGAATTCCCTCTAAGACCATCACAATCATGGTGGATTTCCTTGAGTAGTGCAGCCCAGAAGAAGCAGGAAAGGATGTACACGGAAAGATTAGCAGTGTACTGAATACAGGCTGCTGGCGCATTTTTTGCTTGTGGTGGTGTTCAGGTTGTAAACACGCGGTGGCGCGAGAGCTCCCTGAAGTCTGGAGCACTGCGGTGGATTTTCCTGTTTCTTTCAAATTACTGCGGAAAAAAAAAATCCTATAGAGCCACTAATGAAAAGGCAAATTCCCAGACAAGGCATTTTAATGTCGCTCATTCATCACATACCTGAGTTCTTAAAGCGATTGCATTTTATTATGCGAGCATGAAAGATCATATTCTTTTCAATAACCGTTTTTCTCTTCGCATATGTTTGTGTATTATATGCCCCAGCGGAGGCGTGCAAATCTATAAAGCGAATTAGCCTAATAGTGATCCCCGCCGAGGATTAAAGGGCTGGTGGCAAAAGCGGTGTATGTCTCCAGTCACTATTACGCAATGTAAGCGCACTAAAGGTCCGAGGCACCGGGCCGGGATAACTGCATCCAAAAAAGCAAGGGAAGAAACCAGCCAGCTGAGCAGTCGAGAAGGGGCATGTCACTAGGTATGTCAGTGAGCCGGGCACAGAAAGCCCTTACAGAGCGATCTATACAGAAAGCCATGATGTTCATATTAGATCAAGCCACACACAACCGGCTGCCTTAGGTTGTGGCGAAACGCGCTCCCTTTCCCATGCACATCACGTCTGTGTCTTTCTGGGGATGGGAAGGATGCGTTTCTGGGGCTCGGAGAAGGAAGCTTTGGTTTCCTACACGGAGAAGACCGGAGGGTCCAGAGGAGGGCCCGTGCTGATGGTTCACCTCTCTCTAGTGCGTGCGTGATTGTTTGTATGTGTGTAGGCTCCTGGCTGCCTATTGGCATCTCGTTCTCGGCACCCTCCCTCCAGCCCTCCCTCGCCCCTGC
The DNA here is from genome assembly GCA_032595735.1 of Pelochelys cantorii. Lineage (NCBI taxonomy): Eukaryota > Metazoa > Chordata > Testudines > Trionychidae > Pelochelys > Pelochelys cantorii. The sequence continues at coordinate 91,124,491 of CM064330.1, read as the reverse complement.
TTGCTTTTGTCTTTTTTTTTTTTTTTTTTTTTTTATTCCAGGCTCATTTTGTGGAGTTTCTGCCCCTCTCTGCGTCAGCCCCACGTCACTTTGCCAGCAGCTCCTCAGCTTGGGCTAGAGCAGGAGCCTGGGCTGCTTTATTATCAGCTGGAGACGGTGCTTAAAGGGCAGAGCCGGGAGCCCGGATCCCCCCGCAGCAGCAGCGCGCTGACTCCTCTGCCCCCGGCAGCAGCGGCCGGAGCAGGCAGCGCCCCCGCAGGTAGGAGCCTCCGCCCTCCGCCCTCCGCCCCCTGCAGTGTCCAGCCCGGGGGCTGCGGGTGGCCGGCTCCCCTGCCCTCCCCGCTCCGCCCGGCGCTTTGCAGCATCCTCGGGAGCCCCGCGGCAGGCGCAGCTGCCAGGGCGGGAGGGGACGGTCCCTGCCCCGGGTGCCCGCCAGGGGCCCGCTCTCGGCTCCCGGGGCAGGTGCTAGAGCCCGCGGGGCTCCCCGGCGGTTTCTCTCCCTGCCCCCCACCGAGGCTGTGGGGACCCCGGGCGGGCAGAGGGCCAGGCTGCTCCGGGACCTGCTCCGCTCTCACCCGCGTCTCTCTCTCCTCCAGCCCCGCCGCCTCCAGCGCTCGCCCCGAGCGGCCGCGGGGAGCGGAGGCGTCGCTCCTGCCCGGCCCGGCGCGCCCATGTGAGCCCAGTCCGGGGCAGGCACCGAGCCCGCCCGCAGCAGGATGCCCGAGTCGCAGCCGCTGTGAAGCGCCCAGGGGGCTCCGCGCACGGTCGCGGGAGGAGGCCGTCGGGGCAGCGGGCAGCGCTGGATTGATCGGGGGCAGCATGGTGTCCTGGCGGAGGAGGTGGCAGGGGCCCGGCCTGGCCCGGCTCTGGAGCGTCTGCTGCCTGGTGCTGGGCTCCTGGAGGGCTTTGCTCGCCTGCCCCGCGCCTTGCACATGCAGCGCCTCGCGGATCTGGTGCATCGAGCCCGCGCCGGGCATCGTGTCCTTCCCGGTCTTGGAGAGAAGCGCAGAGCGGGAGAACATCACCGACATGTGAGTAGCGCAGCGGCTGGGCACTGGCGGCTCCCGCGGGGCGAGCCCAGAGTTTGGGGGAGCCGGGCTTGGGGGTCTGGGCAGAAACGAGGAGAACCCTTTTATCGCTTTAATTTTATTTAATTTTCATTATAATACTGCATCCAGCTTGCCTATGGATATTCTCTCTTTCGGTGTATCCACAGATAGTACATGTGTGTACCAGCTAATTTACATAACTAATCATTTTATTTTCTATGTGTATACATCAATCTGCCTACCAGAGAAAGCCAGAGAGAGAGTGTGTATGTATAAAGGGACTGAGAATCTCCACAGTATGTAGATATAAGAGAGAATCATTTGCATTTTGTGTTGCTTGCCTCTTAAGGCTTGCAGAAATGATGCTCACATTTTCCTTGCAGCATCTCTTTTGCAAGCCTCAACAGTAGCCGGTATTTTTTTTTTTTAATTTCGTTCTGCAAAGAACACAAAATAGGAAAGGAGGTTTTGCTTAAGGAAAGATTTTGAACGATCTGTAATAGGAGAAGTTCTCTGCATTGAAAGGCACTTGCTCAGTAGGAAAATGTGATCGTTGGAAGCCTAAAAGCCTGGTATGATTTAATTTAGACTTGACTTCCCAAAGATATAATTTTGAAGCCATTTAGATTATACATCTTAATTGCCCTTGGTACAGTTTCCTGGGAATAAGTTAGATAATAAAGGAGTATAGCACACAGATTGGTGCTGATTTTAGTAGAAGGCCAATGTGTTAGCAGAAAATTCTTCTCTGTCAGATTTTTCTTGGGAGAGGTATCAATGTAGCTACCACTTTATCTTTCTCTTTTACAGATTTTTTTTACAGATCTGTAAACAATTGCTACACTACACATATCCCACATCTCTTCTAGAGAATAAATTAATAGGGGCCTCTTTACTCTCTCATATTCACCTCTACCTGTTCTTCCTATTTATTATTCATGAACAAGAACATTTTGATGGGTCACTCTTTTCCCAGTCAAAAATTTGACCATTTTGTTTTCTTCGCTTTTTTGAAATGGAAATAGTGCATTCCGATAGAGCAAAAGGAGGACTGGCTCCTCACTGGGTAATATGCATGTAAGCTCCTTGTGCACATGCTCCTTTTCTGTAAGGGAGCTAAAAAGGATGCAATGCTGTGTCTGCTTGTGAATGCAGAGCCACACTCATTTCCCCCTAGTTGTAAGCAAGTATTGTACCATGATAATACCCTTATTTTATATGGGGCTTTGACAAGTAGGTACCAGAGGGTTTTCAACTTCAGCCATTGTGAGCCACTACAGTTGAGACCAGTGTAGAGAGTTGTGCTCCTGCTTGGGGCCTGATTCTGTATTCTCTGCTTAGGTGGGCCACCTTCCAATGCAGGGGTGGGGAACCTCAGGCCTGGGGGCCCTGCCTTGCCTGGCTCTGATCCCTGAGCTCAGGGCCCACTCAAGCATTGGGGAGCCTGTGTTAATGCTCCAGCCCTCCTGATTTCCCCCCCCCCCCACCTCCTGCAGGGCTGGAGCACACAAAAGCTACTAGACTAGTGTGTGAGGGGAACGTGTGGAGCATCTTTCTCAGTCAGGAGGCACGCCATTGAGGTTTTGTGGTGGGGTTTTTTTTTTTTTTTTGCTTTGTTTTAATTTGTGGCTCGCAGCTGATTTTTCTGTGGGTCAGTGGCCCCAACCCAAAAAAGGTTCTGCACCCTTATTCTAATTGGAAAAAAACAGATGTTTTATCTGAGAAAGGACTGCACGATTAAGACTCAAAGAACCATATTTTGGATCATAGAGCTGTAGAAGTTAGAGTTGGAAAATATTTCTGCCTCTAAGACTATCTTGTTCCCCTCACCCTCAGCCACTGATGTATTGGTCCCTACAGTATATTTAGTGAACAGGTACCATGATCTTTTTGCCAGAAACTATATGGAAAGCTCTCTCTCTCTCTCCCTCTGTTTCTCTGTCTCTCAATAAATAGACGAAAAAACATGTGCAATTAAAAGCATATGCAGTTCCATGTGCCTTTACATTAATTCTTGTCTGTGGCCTACCTTATGCAGTTTGATCTAATTCCTTTGCTGAATTTGCAATGTGTATGCATGGCAGGGGGAATGGTGGGAGATATTCTCTCCTACTATGGCCTACATTTTATACATCTATTTATTTTGTATTCATGCAAGAGAATTGTTATTTCTGTGTTATAATAGGAGAGATAATTTCAGGTGTTTTTTAATATTCTGTAGGTTGCTTCTCCTGGAAAAAATCCTTTCATGCCATGTACTACCATTCTAGCCTCTTCCTTATTATCAAATCGCTTCATTGTAGCAATAACTTAGCAATTTTGACTCAGCATCTGAACTTCATTTGAAAAGACAGAGAAAAGAGTCCATGTGTAAATATATGTGGCAAACTTGACTAACTTAAACATGTATGTTGCTGTTTACATTTTGATTTCTATTAGTTGATTTTTTTTCCTTTCTGTATTTTTTATCAGCATCATCATTTGTCTTTCCACCTCTTTTCCATTACCACTATGTTACTCTGTAACGTTGCATTTTGCTTTGATGAGGGATATAAAAATAACTTCACGTCACTGAGTCCATAGCATACACTAATGCATGTACTTAACACAGAAAACATTAAGACTTTTTTTTTAACATCAAAACATGGACAGGCCTTAAGATGCAAACATAAATTTAAAACCAAACTACTGTAGCTTTCCTATTGTTTCAGTGTGGAAACTGAGGAAGCATTGAACATTCTAGGAATGCATTTTAATGTTATACATTCAGATTGTCAAAAAAGAGAAAATATTTGAAATGCTCCACAGCCTGCTGCTGTATGTTAGGTGACAGGATAAGATAATGGGATGTAAACTTCAGACCTGCTTCTCCACTCAGATATGGTAGGTTTCACTGGCATAACTTCACCAAATTATAAGACGGTGAGAGGAGAACTAGCCCTAATTTTCTACTCATTCCCCTCTTTCTGAAAAAGTTTTGACACCAATGTTGCATTATTGCACACATCCAACTCTTACGTGGGTACAGTTCCTACAGTTCTTGACTCCCATTGACTTACAAGGAATTTTTACTGAGCAAGGATTTCATGACAGGGACATTTAGCCACTGGGAATTTTGAGTATGCAGTAACTAATGGATTAGGTATCATGTGAAATTACATTAGGTTAAACTCACCCACATGCAGAGAGCTGGCTGAATGCCTGATGTATGACTTAGTCTCTGTGGTGAGACTATACAGGGAGGAGAAAGGGGCAAACTGTGGGTGGGTCTACTGCATAGTAGACTCTTGGTTGGCTGCAAATAGGAAGGAGAGATTGGTGGGAGGATAGATGGGGTAGGGGCTAGAAGATCAACAAACACCCAGATGCAGTGAAACCCCAGCATAGACTCAAGTGCATATATAGGGGCACTAGACTCTATTCCAGTCCATAAGCAATTGACAGAGGCAAATGCCATCTGCCCCATCCCTACTTAATTCCTTACACAGCTCCCGATCCAAAGCCCATGGAAGTCAGTGGAAAGACTTCCATTGACTTCAGTACATTTTTGACCAGGCCCACAAAGTCCAGGCATTGGGAGGGGAGTGGTGAATTTCTTTCACTCTGTGTGTTCCTCATGATCATCTTCCATGTTTTTTTTTCACAGTGATTTGGGCACAAACATGTATTTGTATTTGAATTGAATAAAATAGAAGTATTCTTAAAAATCTTTGCCTGTAATAGGATTAGATTTTATCCGGTTACTGAGGGCACTAGCGTACGCTGGAAACATTCTGAAAAGCATGCTGCCACACTGAGATTATTGTACCATCACAAAGTGTAACCTACTTGTGACATGATCATTTCATAATATTGCTGTTACAGATAAACTCCAAAGTGAGACTCTGAATTAGAATAATGAAATCAGCCATTCCAGAGCTGTGGCTCTCACTAGGAGCTAAGGAGCAAAAGCTGGAGAAAGCAAAATCCATATAATACAGGCACACTGGGACAGAAATATGTCATTGCAGAATCACTTGAGCTATAATATTAATAGGATGGTAAATTATCCTCTTAAGAGTTCTTAGATTTTTAAAGATCAGGTCTAATATTCTTCCTTTAGTAAAAGGTACAGTTAGCGTGTCAGTATACAGTATATGGTTGTTTATAGCTCTTGCTATCAATATCTCCTTGTAATACAGTCTGTTGCTGGCCTAGTTTAGCAGCTCTAAAGTCATGTCATTAACATGCTGATTTCTGACTATTTAGCTGATCTAGGGTTAAAATAATCTGGTGTATTTAAGAATTAAATACTGACGAAATAGTAGGTTAGTTTTCATCTCTTTCCCTGTAGAATACAGAATGGATTGTGTGTATGCACATTTAAAAACCACAAAGTAAATTTCTAATGCAATTATATAAACCTCTCTAGTACTGTTAATAAATAAGCACACTATGTAATTTACATAGTAAATTATTTAATACATCTTCTGAGTGTGTCCTGAAAAAAATCCTAGTTATATTGACATGCAGTTCAGTTACATTTTCGGTCTTTTGTCATTTTATATTTCTAGTCTCTTGCTGTAGGTTACATATAATGTAAAATTGTCTTGAAGGATGCCCAGTCTACCTCCCTCCTTCTGCCTATGGCACTGTAGGGCTATGTCTACACTACACTTCTTTTTCGGAAAAAGGTTCTCAATGCGCTCCGCAATTTGCGTACCTTTTTCTGATTATTTTTTTGGAAGAGGCTTTTCTGAACTTTGGCCCATCTATATGGGGCCAAATGTGGGAAACACCTCCTCTTTTGGGAGAGCTCTTATTCCTCATAAAATGAGGAATACAGGGCTTCCGAAAGAGCGCATCTGCTCTTCTGAAAAAAATTTCAGAAGAGCAGATGCGTTCCCTGGACATGGTGGATTTTTTCTGGGATAACTCTGGTATCCCAGAAAAACTCGGTAGTGGAGACATAGCCTAGGATGCTATGGTCTAGCTGGAATTGAAGGTTCTTTCTTATCAGTTGGAGACAGGGAGTAATAGGAGGTATCAGGTTGCACATATTATTAGAGTATGGACAGTTGTGATATAATGACACACCCTAACATTCTAGGAGCTACGAATTTAGCCATGATTCCATTGTAAAACCTGTGCTTATAGGAGTTTCAGTATCTGTTTTTAATACTCACTATTATCTGAAAATTGATATGTTCAAAAAGCTGTTTTCCTTTTAGGATATAGACATTACAAAATTTTTACAGGTTTAGTTTTTCTGGTGCATTTTCCTCTTTGTCTCCCAGGGAATCCTATGAACTCATTGTTTTCATTCTTACCTTTCCAATCAATGAGTACTGGATGGACTTCCTTTGGGAACCTGGTCAATGCAGCAGCACCTTAAGAGCAGGGGTTCTATGAAGTGCTGAATACTTCCAGAGAAACATTGTGCTCCAGAGCTCAGCACCCTCCAGAAAACAGTCAACACTGTGCAGGACTGGGCCTACAAAGCATTGTCTCTCAGACTGTAAATCAGGGGAGGACAATAAGCATACTATGGGCTGGATGTGGTTCACCGGGGTTAATCCTTGGCAGGCCACCAGCGCTTTATTTACTTGTGTGTCTGCAGGTGTGGCTGCTTGAAGCTCCAGTTGGCTGTGGATTAGCAATGTGAAAGTGTAACCATGTACATGGTTATACACAGGCTCCTGGTATGCACTGGGAACTGGCTAAAAATGTGAGCTCCGGGAAGCAGCACAGACTGGGATACCACTTCCTGCAACTCCCACTAGCCAGGAATAGTTCCTGTAGAAACATAGGTAAATAAAGTGCCGGCAGCCTGCCAAGTGCTAATCCTGGTAAACTGCATTTGGTCTACGTGCTGCTTATTGCCCAACCCTGCTGTAAATCCTTACTTGCCTAATAGTTTTATGAGTTCAGTGAAACTACATAAACTACTCATATAAGTAAGCAGCTGCAGGATTGAATCCTGAATATGTTATCTCCAGCACACTCCCAGGAGAAGATTAGGGCCACAGAATTTAAATGAAGTCTTTTTCAGTCCAATGTAGAAGAGGGGCCCATTAGGACAATATCCAAAGATTGATATTTTTTTACTTGGTTTAAGGTGATGCTGTCAGGGGATTAAGACTCTAAACTTGGGTTTTGTGAATTTTTATTACAAAACCTAATAATAATAATAATAATAATAATAATAAATCAATAATAAAAAAATGAGGAAGAACGGCTCTTGCGCAAGAGGGGGGTTTTGCACAAAAAGGAGCCGTCTATACAGTTCGTTTTTGCACAAAAGCCTCTTGTGCAAAAACAGCTGCTCGTTACTTATGCAAATGAAGCATAGCGATATTCTACACCATGCTTCATTTGCATATGCTTTTCCGCAAGAAGGCTACAGTATAGACGTAGCCCTATTGTCACCAGTTGGTCATTTTTCTAGTGTAGATCAGTTCAGAGAGTGATGTGCTTCTGCTTTGTCCGAGGCCTGAATAAACAAGCTATGTCCAGACATAAATGAGGGTTTTGTCCTCACTCTGCAACCAGACCTACATGATGCTCGACTCTTGTGAAGCAAATCTATACAGCCGGTCCCTGACTTATGAACGAGTTACGTACCAAACACTAGGTTGTAACTCGATCTGTTCATAAGTCGGATTACATTCACTTACGTACGGCCACGCTGTTCGTAAGTGTGGATTTCGTTCGTAACTCAGGTTCCGGCTGTATAGGAGGTTGGTTGTAAATACGAACAGTCATAAGTCAATGCGTTCGTAACTTGGGGACCGGCTGTATTATTATAGCCTATAGCAGGGATAAGCAAACTTTTTAGTTTGAGGGGCACATCTTGGTATGGAAATTGTATGGTGGGCCATGAATGCACACAAAATTGGGGATTGGAGTGCAGGAGGGGGTAAGGGCTTCAGCTTGGGGTGTGGGCTAAGGGTTGGGGCCAGGAATAAGCAATTTGGACTGTGATTGTGAGTTTCAGAGGGCAGAAGGGAATTAGTACTGGTCAGGGGTTGGGACATGGGGGATGAGGGCCCCAGCTGGTGGTCTGTGTTCTGGGGTGGGGCCAGGGATGAGAAATTTTGGGTGCAGGAGGGTTTTCTGGGCTGGGATAGAGGGATTCAGAGGTAGGGAGAAGGATCAGGGCTGGGGCAGAGGGTCGGAGGTTAGGGGTGGCTCAGGTATGCAGCCTTTGGGTGGCATTTATTTTAAGCAGCAACCAAAAGCAGTGGCATGTCTCCCTTCTGGCTTCTATGTGGAGATGTAGCCAGTTGGTTCAGTGCAATGCTCATCTGCAGGTGCTAGTCCCACAGCTCCAATTGGCTGAATTTCCTGTCCAATGGGAGCCGCAGAGCCAGCACATGTGGAGCCCCATAGTTACCCTTACCTGTAGGAGCCAGAACGGGAATATGACTCTGCTTGCGGGAGCCATGTGACACATGCAGAGCAGGGCAAGCCCTAGATCCCGCTCCCCAGCAGGAGCTTCAGGGTCTGACTAAAAGGTCTGAGGGTTGGATGCAGCACATGGGCTATAGTTTGCCCATCCCTGATTTATAGTCTCTGTAGCTCAGACTTGCAAGGTGCTAATTACTCTGGCCCTGATCCAGCAAAGCACTTAGGCATATCTTTAAAACTTCAAGGAGATGTGTAGTTCCAGATTCTCTCTCCACTGAAGTTAGGGGCAAAAATTTCAGAGACTTCAATGGGATAAGTAGTTGACCCAGTATATATTATAGAGCAGAGGTGAGGAACCTAAGGCCCGCAGTCTGGATGCGGTCCCTGGCTTGCCTGGATCCAGCCTCTGAGGCTTGGAGGCTCCTCCCCAGCATTAGGGAGCTCCAGCCCATCTGGCATCTTCCCATAGGGCTGAAGAGCACAAAATCTACTAGCCTGGAACCCGCTAGGCTCTGGTGTGTGAGGGGAATATGGGGAGTGTCTTTCTCTTTCTCAGTTGGAGGCCACGTCAGTTAGGGTTTTTTTTTTTTTTTTTTTGCTTCTCACTTGTGTGTGGCCCCTGACTGATTTTTCTGTGGGTTAGCAGCCCCTGACCAAAAAAAAGTTCCCCACTCTTGTTACAGAGCATATATGCAGCAACATAGTGGCTTGGCAGAGTGAACTAAGGATGAAATGAAGCTTTTCTGAGTTTAAAAGAGAATGGATATTGTCAAGGGTTGTAGGCCCACAATTTGACTAACTTTTAAAAATTATTTTTTAACCCTGACCTTTTTTTTTGTTATCTGAAGATTAAAAATATAGTGACAACATAAAGTTAATTTAAATTAATACCAAATTAAGTATCAGAAGGAGTTCTGCATCAATTGTTTCATTTATTTTCATATTTATTTTGATAAGGGCCTGACCCACTGGGAGGATGCTCATTGTCTTCAATAGGCATTGAATTGGGCCCTGCATTTTCCTATTTATGTATAGCTGCAGCAGATTCTGAAGTGCTGTAGAATGCAAGGTCATGTAGAAAAATTTAGGTCAGGTTTGCGGAGGAGCACATGGGCCTTGGATAACAACATGAAATGCAAGACACTACCACTGTGAATTAAAAGGCTGGAGGATTAGGACAATCTATTCTGGATTTTCTGGAAGGGATAAATCCAGGTAGATGTTTAGCTGCCTCTTTCAGGTACCAAATACACCCTGACACAGAACAAGTCTATACTACAGCGCTACGTTACCAGAGCTGCTTTGCTGTAGTATTTTTGGTGAAGATGCTCTGTGCTGATGAGAGACCTGCCGTCAGCATAATTACTTCACCTCAGTGAGTTGTGTAAGTTATGTTGGCAGGAAAGCATCTCCTGCTGATGAAGTGCCTGAGTGGACAGGGTGAAACTTGGAGAAGAGGGGGGAAAGGAGGCTTTTTCACACCTTTGAGTGACATAAGTTAGATCAACAATGGGCAACCTCGCTAGTGAATGGGCTGCATGAGTGGCCCTCCTTCATCTCAATGGGTTGAAAGGTTGTTGTAACCAAGACAGTCTCCTGAGATTGGGTAGTTTTGCTAACTGCACTTGTGTACCTAAAATTTGTGCCATGTGCTAATTGAACGATAGTGGCACTTGGACTGGATGCAGACGGAGCACACAGCTCTCACAGTCAATGTTGTGTGCCCTTGATTTACATGCATGTCACTTTTGTAATACTAGTAGGAAGAAAACTACATGAACAGAAACCAGAGGAATATGGCAACTCTGTGGGCAACGGTAAACAAAATGCCTCACAAAAAACCCCAATGGACTGTATATAGCCCACAGGCTGCCTGCCAGGCTATATCTACCCTGCCGGCTTTTGCTGGCAGAGAGTATGCTAATGAAGTGCTCATTAGCAACTTCTCGTGCTTCATTAGCATAATCTCTACCCGAGGCTTTTTGTGCAAGAGGTTTTTGTGCAAAAACTAGCAGTGTAGACGGATGCGTTTTGCGCAAACCCCCCTTTTGTGCAAGATCTGTATACCTCCTTTTTTGAGGCCTAAGGATCTTGCGCAAAAAGGTTTTTTTGCACAGAACGGACCTGTTTACACTGCTGTTTTTTGCGCAAAGACCTCTTGCACAAAAAGCCTCGGGCAGAGATTATGCTAATGAAGCACGAGAAGTTGCTAATGAGCACTTCATTAGCATACTCTCTGCCAGCAAAAGCCAGCAGAGTAGACATAGCCCCACTGAATGAGATCAAATCAAGCAGCAGCATAGACAGGCCCACAGTGTGACTGTAACTGCTAGCAGGCAGATTTGAACCTGGGACCTCTAAAGCTTAATATAGGAGCTCCTACAGCTTGAGTTATAAAGCCCACTGGCACTCAGTTTAGAGGGTAGAGCTCACTCATTCTTAGCTCTTGCTGTAAGTGGCCTAAGTTTTACTACATGGGACAGTGACCATGTATTACATGAACACTGTTTATTACATGAACACTGTTAAGTCTTTGAGTTAGAGCCTTTTCTCTTAAGGAAGTGTGTGGATGCCACAGTCCTTATATGTTTTCAAATAAGAATTAATTTGTTTATTGCACTCTGTAGGAGATGGAATGTTCCTACAAGGGGTGGCGGGGTGGGGAGGGCGGGATCTGTTCATATTCTCCTTTGTTCTAACTTGTTCCTATACATTGAGGCAGATTATCCTGAAAGGGAGCAGAATGTGACAGAACGCTGCCTTTGACGTGGCAAATTGAAGGAGGCTTCAGAGCTCCGTTAAGTAGTAAAGAAGCATGAATTTCAAACAGAGAGGGGGAAAGGACAGCAAGACACCCCACTAGCTCTGCTCAAGCTAGTGTGCTGAAGATAGCAATGAAAAGGGAATATTGCTAAGATCTGTATGGTTTCTGACTGAATTATTTTTGGTTGAGCTTGCAAACGCCTTACAATCAAGTTGGTGGCTTTTATGTCTCTCTATAGTGCAATAATTTTTGAACTTTTCATCTGATCAATTCCAGAATTTCTGGTGATGCCCTTGGTATCAATGGACAGAACTTTTCTGATTTTGGGAAAACTGGAAAACGAAAAGAGGAAGAATGGGGAAGATCCCATCCTTTGATTAACATGGATAGATCAATAGATCAAACCACAGCTGATTGATGGCATCCATTAACACCTTCCAGCATAACAATATCACTGCACATCTCTGCCTGTCCTCCCAATGGAGTTTAACATCTTGAGACCCTCAATGCTTGTACAGGTGGGAATGGCAGGAGAGAATGGGAAGGCATGGAGGAACTGGGCCATTCTGTGTGGAGGGAGGGAGGCTGGGGATCCATGGTACAGGCAGAGGGTGGAAGGATCCTAGAATTGGTATAAATGGGGGGACAGACATCCCCTGGCATCAGAGAAAGGAGTACTTGGGGTGCACAGACAGTCCATGGTTTGGGAGGAAAATGGAGGATGGTGGTATGAGGAGTGGGCAAGGAGGGTATATAGAATCCCTGACATGGGGCTGGAGAGAACGTTGGATCCTGGAAAGGGAGGAGGGGGGAATGAGAAGTATGCAGAACCCAGTAGGGGTGGAGACTGGGGGAGCTTGATATGAGGTAAGGGGAACACAGAGCCCCTGGCATGAGAAGAAGATGGGGATGGTAGAAATAGAATGAGGCACACAGAGCTGCTGGCATGAGGGGAGAATGGGAAACTCAGGTGTGGGATTTGGAGGCTTGGGGGCACATATAGGACCCCTGGCAGGAGGGGATTGACAAGTGGTGATGGATGTTTGAGGTCACAAAACCCTCAGTGTCAGTATGAGAGGGCACACAAGTCCAAGGTGTAAGGGACGGGATGTGGGAAGTTGCAGGTAGTCTCTGAAATAGAGGGGGATGGAAGGGTGGCCCACAGGGAGCATGGGAGGGGATGGAGGGGTTCAGATGAACTTTGGTGTGTGCAATAAGCTCAGCCTACACAAGCTCCCTAAGTGATCTTAGTTTAAAAATTAATTTGAGAAAATTAATGTGCATACGCTGACCCTGATCCTGCAAACACACATGCACATGCTTAACTTTATGTCTGTGAGTAGCCTTGTTCACTGGGACTATTTATTGTCACTAAATCAAGCACCAGTGTAACTGTTTGGCAGATTAGGCCTCATGCAAACTCTGTTAATGCACCTTAGAGTGTGTTTAAAGAGCTGTGTAAGCCCTCTGGGTTCAATCCAATTGTGGAGTTTCCACAAATATTTGGAGTCACCTTAAGTTTGCACTAGGGTGTGCCAGTTCTGAAGTGGAAAACCTTTGGGCTAGATAGAAATTGGTTTTCTCGTAGCTGACCTTCATTCAAATCAGTGGAAGTGGGCATGCTACAGGTTCCAAAGGAGTTCACAGAATTCTCTGGAGATAGAAGTTAGATGAATGGCTATCTCCTTGCAATCAAGCCCTGCTTGGGGGTTTGGGGGCTGGTATAGCTGTATAATGGACATCTCTCTCAGAAACCAGTGCTGTGCTTTACTGGCGTGAACCCTCCTTGCTGGCACAGATATGCTTCTGGGGCAGGGAGAAAAGTGTACTCTCCTGCTGTAGAGGCTAAACATGTCTAGTTGTACCTTTTAAAGTTCTGTTTATCCTAAATATGTTCTTACTATTTGCAAAACTACAGTACAGGTTGCACCCTCCAAATCCAGGATTCTTTCATCTGGCGACATCTGTGGTCTGGTGTGACCATGCATGTTCCTGGATGAGAGAGCACTGGGGCAGGAGTGCCAACAGCTGGGAGCCCGGTGCAACCCTGCGAGTCTGCTAGCAGTGGGGCTGCAGCAGCCTCAGCAGAGCATGATTGGGATTGTCTGCTGCCCAGCAGCGAGGCCAGGACTGCAGCAGCTCAAGAGGGGAAGCCTGGCTGGGCCGATCAGCCTGGGAAGCAGCGGGGTCACAGCAGCCCAGAAGGTGGTGGTGGCGGTGGCAGCATCAGAATCTGCATGGATGGGGCCAAGTGCCGCCTGGCAGCGGGGCTGGGGCTATGTGTGGAAGTGTGTCTGGACCTGCTTGGGCGGCAGTGGAGCCGGGATTGGGGCTGGCCCACAGACAGCCCAGCTGGGTTGAAGGAGTTGGCAGTGGGCAGGGGCAGCAGGCTGAGGGATTGGTGTCAGGGGACCTCCCTTTGTCCTGCAAATTCCCTCATCCGGGACCAATCAGGTCCTGAGGGTGCTGGACAAGAGAGGTCCAACCTAGGGATGTAATAGTGTAGTCAATTAACTGACTAACAAAAGCTTATAGGTTAATGCTATAGACTTCACGCATTTCCCTCCCCCCACAAATCAGTAAATTTTGTAGCAGGCTGGCCAGCAGCCCGGCTCAGTTCTGGCTCACACTGGGTCCGGGACCTACCCCCACTGTGGCTCTGCATTTAAAGTGTATTAGGAGCCAGGCAGCCTGGCTCAGTTCCGGTTTGCATCGGGTCGGGGAGCTCAAACTCCTGCCCCTCCGGACAGGGGCTGCTGCCAGCCTGCACTGTTGCCTCTTTATCAGAGGTAACAGCTCAGGGCAACTAGCAGTTGGTTCACAAGAGGAGCTGGTTTTCAAACTTGCCCCCCTTGTGGACTAGCTCTCGCCTGGCACCCCGTGCTGCTGCCGCCCCTGCCCCCAGGGACTATAGAATAGTTGCCTAACCGATAAGAATTCATGAGGTTACTCAGCTATTCAATTAACCGGTACTTAACGTCCCTAGTCCAACCTGTAATAGCAAAGACGGCCATCTTGGATGAAAGTTCCACAGGTTTTAATTTCTATCTATCACATCCATTTTTAAATGCTGTATTTACTCACATAACAGTGGCAGCTCCTCCTTGTGCCTCAAAGCATGCTTGAAAATATTGTTACTATTTTTATTTCTGCATTCTTTTTACTGTGTTTTTGTTAGACTCTGCCTGAAAAGCAGAAAAGCTTCAGAAGAGCAAGAAAATCTGACAGAAATGTTGCATCAAGTGTGCAATATGTTTAAATGCCTCAGATACAGGGTTCTGCTTGCCAGCAGTGTGCTATATAATGAGAATTACCAATGCTTTTCCATTCTGATTGATAGGGAAAGGGTAGTCGTGTGGGTTTAAAGAATAGGCTATAGGGCAGGAATATTGGGTTCAGTTCCTGGTTCTACAACACACTTTGTTGTTGATTGGGAGGTGCTCAGGTTCTAGAGTAAGTGATAGTTTATAGGTTGATGGAATTACAAAGGTCAATTTTAATGTGGTGCAATTGATATTGTATTATTATTTAGTGTTTGGCTTGTGCTGATTAACTGAAGTGCAACTTTAGTTTTGGTCAGTGTGGGGTGCCACACTGGAGGGGGAAGGAGTGCTGAGAATAGATTTATGATGGAGAGCTTGATTTTCAGGTGAACTGGTGGCATGCAATCCCACCTCTCAGCTTCTAGAATCAGGACTACATTTGTATTGCTCTTACTTATTAAAGCACTCTTTGTTATGTGCCTCTTATGTTAAGCCTCTAACTCTTATGTTAAACCTCACTTATTTGAAGGAGACAGAAAAAAAAAGTCTGAGACTTCATTCTTGTTTTGACTTTGTCCTTATCCACCAAACTCACAAAGATGAAGTACCCATTGCCTCACAAGGTCAGACAATCTTCGCTTAACTTATTCCATATGCTAGTGAGCAGGTAGAAAGGCAATAGTACAAAACTATTTTAGGTCAAGTGACCCTGTCTCTGAACTGCAGTTTGGTAATCCAAGCGTGTAATTATATATTTTCCAATGTTTTATTTGTTTTATTACTGTATCTAAAGATTATAAAATATTTTGCAATCCATTTATTTGTTATTATTTATTTTATTTAGAATTAATTATGACAGCATGTCTGGCTCTGCCCAGGCCACAACTTACAGTAGATTGACTACTACTGTGAAGTCTAGAAGAAAGATAAAACACATTGGTTTTAAAATTAATGTTATATTCTAAATCAGGTTATTGGGCCTAGTCTTGTTGTGTGGTTGAATGGGAGCATAATACAGCTTGCTTCACTCCTGTTTGCTCTTTCATGACTAAGGCCTAGATCCTTCAATGTATTTCATTTGCAGTCAATGGGATTCTGTGCAGGCTCAGGCTACGTCTAGACTGCACTGCTTTTCTGGAAAAATTTTCGAAAAAGCAGATGTGCTCTTTCGCCATCCCTGTAAACCTTGTTTTACAAGGAATAAGGGATGTGCTGAAAGAGTACTTTTTTCCAAAATTTGGTGCTGTGGAGATGCGCCAAATTTCAGGAAAGTTTCTTTCGACAGTAAAGCGGAAAAAGATATGCAATTTGTGTACCATTACCATTGCAGTGTAGACCTAGCCTCAGGAGTCCATTCGTACAAAATAGGATTCCGGCTGGGGGCTCAACTCTAGTGGTTATTCATAGAGGTTATCTCTTTTTCCATCTTTGTCTCACTTTTTTTTGTATCCCTCTTAATCCACAGCAAAAGTTGCTGTCAGGAAAATAGGTTTAAGGGCTTTTTAACTTTTTTTAAAATTGAAGTTAGATTTCAACCCCTGTGTTGAAAACAATTCACTTTAAAGCTGCTCTTTCACCTATTATTAATGCAACTGTTTTATTTATGACAATGAAAACAAATTGCAGGCAATAGCTCTGGGGGCCACATCCTGCCATCAGAGTCCCATATATTTCTGAGAGCATAATTTAGATCATGCTGCTTAATAACATACAGCCACATCCTGGAAATGAGTGCACAACCAGAACCTTTACACTGTATGCTCTGAATAGTGCCACTGGGACAGATTCCTAAGCCCTAAACTGTGGTAGCTGCTACTGCCACAACAATCTATTGTTAGTTCTAGCAGCAGTTCTTCGTTTTTCTGTGCCTGTCACAGACCTCGCTATCACATGGGATTTCATTCATACCTATCATTTACCAATTTTGAAGATAAAATAACTGAGAGTTTGTAAATGGTCACTTACCTGTAGGCTGAGTTGGGATTGGAACCTGGAGGTCTAATACAGCGAAGTCTCTTCCTGTTTGTTTCACAGTCTTTCAGAAGGTGCTCCTGTGACCAAAATTAACCATGTGTTGTTTTAGCAACTAATCACATGTAACGGTTCATAACTTTACTACTTCTTCTGTGATAAGAGAGTCTGCTCTTTAGTTCAGGCTTTTGCCATGAGAGCTTCAGTCCCCTGCAAATGACCCAAACAGAAGTGGTGTTACATTTGGCAGTGCTCTGTGTAACCACGAGACCGCATTCTGCTCCCAGGGCCAGGAATAGAGAAGCCCTGTGCGCGGTGCTGTCTTACAAATACTTATGTGACCCACTCAAAATGTATTTTGTGTCTCCTTCTGTGGGGTGGTCCACATATAAGGTAACAGCATGCATTACCTTACTGGTTATTCCTACAGCTGAAATAGGTTGATTTGTGCTGTAGATTGGAAAGATGTATGTGCAAATCCTCTTAATACCAAGAGCAAGTATAAGGACATGGACATCATTTTGGGAGTGGTTTTATATTTCAAAACATTTGTCTATAAAATGAATTTAGATGTGCTAATATTTGGGTTTTTTTGTTATCTTTGCATTTTTATTAGTAGTAATTGGAGAATAGGCGTGGTCCCTTTAAGAACAAGATGTGACAGACTTAGTTTGTATGAAACTGAAAGCACTATGTGGGAGATTTTGCCTGTGAGTCCAAGAGAGTGGATGATCCTGTCTGTGCAAGCTTAGAAAGATCAGAACACTATAAAATAAACTCGCGAAAAAGTAAACCTCATTATTGAAAATATAACATTAGCAATTTTGGGAGACAAGATGTCTGTGGGCATTGGTAGTGAGCTAGAGAGCCTTTCATCTGAAGGTCACCAATTTGAATCCAGCTCAACTCAGCCAAGATTAAAAGTTGTTTCCTTCTGATGGATCTTCTACACTACAGACTTTTGCTGATGCAAGTTACATCAGCATAAGCCACTGCAATTAGTGTCTTGCTTGTGCATGTGTATACTTGGTTTCTGGCATTAATACGGTGTGTACTGACCAGGAGTGCTTGTTTCAATGCATAGTGAAGTGCACTGGGGGAGGTATGAGTGTGCAACTTGCCACCAACCAGTGCACTTTTTGGGAAGTTTTGTCAGTGCACAGTATGGCAGAAAGGATTCATGCTGGGACTTCAAGCTGAAGTTCCATCATGCAACTTTCTCCATCCCATAATGCCAACTCCAGCCTGTAATTTCAATGCCAATTTGTAAAATCCCATGCATGTGCTCGGGACTTGTTGCTGTCCACCACCTCTGACAAAAGCAAGGAGCCTACACAGCTCTGCTCTGTTGAAATGAGTGTTGCAAACACAGAACGAACACGCCTATGGTATTTTCAGAGCTTCAAGAAGAGCCACAGAGAACATGATGATTTCCTAGCGGTCCGGTTGCTGTGAGGCATAGTGAGAACCAAGTCAAAGTTGCTGTTGACAATCATGGAGCAACTGCTGATGGCAGAGTGCAGCTTCTAGGCCCAAGGGGGAAAAAACACACTGACTGATGAGGTTGCTTTGTAATGCTAGTTCGATATGAGTGGCTGCAGAACTTTCATATGTGCAGGGCCACTTTTCTGGATCTGTATGCTGAGCTTTCCCTAGTCATCCAGTGTAGCGATGCCAAAATGAGAACTGCACTGACAGTGGGGAATCAAGCGGTGATCGTACTGTGGAACCTTACAATGCCGGATTGCTACTGGTCTGTGGGAAATCATTTTAGACTTGGTGGATCCACTTTGGAAGCTATTGTCAATGCAAGCATGCAAGGATGTTGATTGTCTTCTGCTATAGTGTACTGTGACTCTGAGCAATATGCAGGACATAACAAATAGCTTTGTTGCATTGGGGGCCCTGAACTGTGGTGGAGTGGTAGAATGCAAACATATGCTTGCTTTGGCACTTTGCCCACCAAGTACAATAGAAAGGGCTCCTTTTCTATGGTTATGCAAGTGTCAGTAGATCAGTGGGGTTGCTTCATTGACATTGGTGGTGGCTGGTCAGGGAAGGCACATGACAGCCTCATCTTTAAGAACACAGGATAAGCAGGTACTTTCCCCCCAACTGGTGGATTACCATTGGCAATGTTGAAATGCCAGTAGTGATCCTGGAGGACCCAACTTATTCCTTGTTCCCTTGGTTCATGAAGCTATACACAGGCCACTTCAACAGTACCCAAGATAGATTCAACTACCAGCTCAGCAGGTGCAGAATGAGAGTCGAATTAGCAATGTTAAATTGTGAGTAATTGACTAATTGAATAGTTGATGCATTTTGCATCGACTATTCAATTAGTCTATAGGGCGCCTCTGCCCTTGAAGAGTTGAAACAGCCCTAGGCCTGTTGCTACACTTTAAAGGTGAAAGTACCACGTGGAGCCCAGGGTCAGCAGGGGGGAGGGGGACACTCCCTCGCTGACCCCAGGCTCCGTGCGGCACTGCTGCTTTGAAATGCTGCGGGGAGCCTGGGGCCAGCTGGGGTGTCTCCAGGCTTCACATGGCGTTTCAAAGCAGCAGCATCGCATGGAGCCCAGGGTCAGCAGGGGAGTTCCCTGCTGATCCCGAGCTCCATAGGGTGCTACTGCTTTGAAATGCTGCTTGCAGCCTAAGGACACCCCAGGTGGCCCTAGGCTGCATGCAGGTTTCAAAGCAACAGCACCGGGTGGAACGCAGTGTCTGGCCCCAGGCTCTATGCAGCGCTGCCACTTTGAAGTACTCCCTCCCTCCCCCGCCTTGCGGCCTCTATCTGATAGAGGCAGCAAGTGCGGGGGAACCCCTCAGGTCTGCAACAGCATCAGCTACAGATAAAACACACAACACTATCCTTGTCAATACAGTCACAACAGAAAGTCTCAGGGTTATCCGTGTGAGTCTGTATCTGCAAACACAAGGAGGAGTCCAGTGGCACCTTAAAGACTAGCAGATTTATTTGTGCAGGAGCTTTCCTGGGTAAAAACCACTTTGTCAGATGCACCTCCTCATTGTTGTTACAACAGAGAGTAAAGGTTAAGATTCAGAACTCCTTTCCCTTGCTCCCCTAAAGTTTTAAACAAAACGTGCCGATTTACACTTCTGTTTCAGAATGCTTGTGCACGGCACCTGACATAGCAAATGTTGCCCACCAGGGATGAGAGATACGAGGAGCTGAATTTGCTTGGTTGAATCTTTGGTTGGGAGCTGCAGTAAATAGCATGGGCTTCAGGGAAGTGCTGGCCACAGCTTCCCGCAGCTTCGATTGGTTGGGAACACAGAACCACAGCCACTGGAAAAGCTGTATGGGACCAGGCCTTTGGACAGTCAACATCAGCAAAATGTCTTGCAGCCTGCCATCAGATTACCCTGGTGCACCAAAAGCCAAAGGTTGCCAACACCTGCTTTAGGGTTTTGTACAGATGCCTATTGCACCAGTAGATAAACAAGATTGGCCAAGGCAAAGTCCACAGTGGGCTTCTTTGAGCCTCTTTCTCATCTCTCTTTCCACTGAGGGTTGTTTCTCAAGAACTGGGGTGGTTAGTGTGATGAATTTTAATTCTGGTAACACTGCTGTCAACCAAATACTTTGGAGCAGGCTCAATCCTTCATATTTATAAAGGAACTGCTGTCTGTCTGTCTGTCTGTCTATGTATTTTAACTTAAGACAAGTGTCATGATATGGGAGCATCTTCTAGGTATTATATCTAATTAGGAGTCTGATCCTGCACCTAGAGATTCCCTGTTTGAGTAGGAGTTGCATTATTGAAACATGTATTTGAAACTTGACAGTTTTGGTGGATCGTACAAATATTTTCTTCATATTCAATCCATGTGCGTTCACACCTCTGGAATCTGGCTTTTGAGACTTTGCTTCAAAGGAACTCAAAATGCAACTCATTTGAAAGTGCCTGGTTTCATCTCGTATGTCACATTTGCACGTCACGTGATTTTCATGCATACCCATAAATCAGACCAGGTTTGCTGAAATGGTTCATAAATGTCAGCAAATCTTCTGATGAACCTTTCCTGACATTGAGTTTGTAACAAAATAGGACATTGGGGAGCTTTGTGTGGTTTACCATTTCATACATCTCTAGTGCAAAAGCAATCTTCTAATGCAGACTAGACACATATTTGACTTGCCAATCTACAATGAGGTTCATCAAGTCTAATTCAAGGTCTAGAGTGCTCTGCTGTTCTCCCAAAAGGACTGGATGAAAAAAAATAACCTGTGGTAAAAGTTCTCCTGAAGCCCAGAAACTCACGAATGACTTGTTCACCAGGGAATGTTTATTCATGTTGTTTTCAAAACCTTCCCCCCTCAGTATGAACCAAAGTTTGTGTGTTTTTATTTTTTTCAGCTTTCAGACTTAGGAAAGGAATATGAAAATATAACATTAGAAATTTAAGAATGAATCCTTTTTTTCAGACCTAGTTAAATGCAAAAGAATCAAAATGGTTTTAAATTCTGTGAGCATGAAAATAGTATATTTTTCATTAAAGAATAAAAAAAGTATTGTTTGCATGCTCACATAATTTAGACATGCTTCTGCTGATTTTCTGCATTTTTCCCCAAATATTTCACCTTTGTGTTGAGCAGGAGTTTGCTACATTCTGGTTCAAAAGCAAAATCTTTGAGAAAGTGACAAGTCTTTGAACATAGCATTTAAAATGGGCTTGCAATAGTGAAATATAAGTATGTGATGTTATGCAGTTTGAATCGTGTTGAGGCAAACAACTTAATGTGGATTGAAATATGAAATCAGTCTGAAATGCAATTCTGAATGTCTTTATCAGAATTAATAGGCCTCATAATGGCCACGGGGAGATGAAATTAGAGGTCTGGAAGCAACTATTGTTAATTGATGAATTATTCCAGTAGGAGAGAAATCTGGTTGTAGTACGTTCCAAGGAACTGTGTTGCTGACTGTTTAGGATTCAGTTTGGAGCTGTAATTGGTATATGTGTTCTGATTGGTTAATATCTTTCCAAACCTCAATATTGTTTTAATATGCTGTGGTACACAATGGTAGCTTCTGACTTATCACATGACTTCAGCCAGTCATAGAGTACGGGTATTTTTCTCATATGCTGCACTGATAAATGTTCAATTAAGAGAAAGGATGAGTATTTTTAAGGGCTGGCAAGTACATCACATTTCTCAACATCGCCCACTGACTTTCAGAGCTTTTAGGAGTATTAATATATGATGATAAGTAGCATCAAGGTAGAGCAGTTGTGAAAATGGTAAAAATAGTCTTCAGTCAGATAAGAGCTTTTATTTCAAACCTCTCTGTGACTTAAACAAAGGATTATCTTATAGACTTCCCCTCCTAGTATATGTGCTACTGTAGCCATATCTCTTTCTCTCAGCTATGAAATAGATTTGAAGATTTAATCAAATAAAATGTTAAGCAAAAGATAAAATAGGTAGTAAGAGGACAGACACAACGTTTTTATGGTTAGCTTCAACAGCCCATTCTGCCTTTCTTGCCCCTGAACTGAGCAGTGGGTTGTGATGATTTGAGCCACTGTGATCCTTGCTCTGTCAAAGCAGTGAGCTTTGCTGCTGCTAAGCTGTGTGTCAGCTATCTGGCACAGCAGCTCATCTGCCTTGACAGCAAACTCTTCAGGCCTCTCCCACTCTTATCTTGCCCTTGAAGGTAACAATCAGTGAAGTCCAATTCTCCAAATTCCCTCTTATTGGACACTCACAGAATTTATTAATTTTGCGGCCTCCAAAGAGACAGAGCACAGGATAACCTGTTAGGTTATCTGAAGACTTATATTTCTCTTCAATTTAACAGCACTGAGAAATGCTCTTGGAATAAAACAAGAGTAACTTTTATTAACAAACAGAGGTGTAAATAATTTCAAATAAGTGTGAAAGAGAGATAGAAGGTTACAAAGAAAACAAAACCTTCTAGTATCTAGTATCTAAAACTTAGCTTTAGCAAGTTACAATCTTTGTCTGAGCAAGATTCTCATCTATAGTCAGTGCTCAGAGATTTCAACCCTCTGGGCTGAAATAGGCCTGTACACAGGAATTTCTATGTGGGGGTGTTTTTTTTGTAAATGTGGACCTCAAGGGTGTGAATGCATCCCCTATGGTCCTCCAAGTAAGCGGGAAAATCAGCCCCAGCCTTCCCCTGGTCAGCCAGAACATAGAGGAGGGAGGCTCGGGTAGTGTGCTGCTCCTGCCTTCCCCGGGCTGTCTGGAACATGCTTATTTGGGAGACCATAGAGGGGTGCTTTCCCACCCTTTAGCACACCCCGCGTATGGACCTGGTTGAAAGACTCACTTTTCTCAGTTTTCAAGGTCTTGTTTGCCTCTCAGCTGATGGATTGTCATTTCCCCCACAGATAATGGATGGTCATTTCCCCCACTTGCTACTTTGATGGCTTTGGATACCTTATATGTAAATGTACTCTTATTGTTTCTGGTCTCACTTTGCTCGGTTTACATCGGAGACAGTCAAGCAGGTGAAACAACATTCATTTGTCTAGGGCAGGCTGGGGTTATGCACTGGTTGTCACTCCTATTTTAAGAACATATTTTCCAACACATAACTGTTATTCTTTAAACACCACCATACAAATATCCCAAAAAAACAGTAGTGACCAGAAAGCTATCTGTTTGCATATGACACCTTACATGCTGCCTTTTAGATACAGATCATGACAACAGTGTGTTGAAGCAATGAGTGTATCAAATCTGATATGAGTAAAGGTTGGCACTGGGGGGCTTGCAAGGTCACACAGATAGAGGAAGATTCTAAATGACATCCTCTGTCCTGCTTGAGTACAGTTTCACAGAGAATAGGAACATAAGAGTGGCCATACTGGGTCAGACCAAAGATCCATCTGGCCCAGTATCCTGTCTGCCGACTGGCCAATACCAGGTGCCCCAGAGGGAATGAACAGAACAGGTAAATATCAAGTGATCCATCCCCTGTTGCTCATTTCCAGCTTCTGCCAAACTGGCTAGGGACCCAATTCCTGCCCATCCTGGCTAATAGCCATTGATGGACCTAACCTCCATGAATTTATCTTGCTCTTTTTTGAATCCTGTTATAGTCTTGGAATTCGCAACATCCTCTGGCAAGGAACTCCATAAGTTGACTGTGCGTTGTGTGAAAAAGTATTTCCTTTTGGTTACTTTAAACCTGCTGCCTATTCATTTCATTTGGTGCTCATGTTATGGGAAGGAATAAGTAACTATTATTTATTCACTTTTTCCATAGCAGTCATGATTTTATAAGCATCTAACATTTCCTCCCTTAGCTGTCTCTTTTCCAAGCTGAAAAGTCCAAGTCTTATTAGTCTCTCCTCATATCAGATCAGGAAGATCGAGCTGATGACTCTCAAATGGGAGGATTTTATTATCCATCATCTTTAATATGTTATTTCATTGTTTTTGGATTGGCCTTTAATGAGTTCCGTGAGTTTAAATCAGATTGGCTTATAAAATCCATGGAATAATAAGATTTTTTTATTATTAGTTCACAATGGCTTCACTGTGCTACACTTATCCCAAGAAATCCTGCAGAGCCATCACTGTCATTTGATACTCATATCTGCTACACTGGTGACACATAAAGAGATGCCTGGGGTATAGTAGGGTTGTCTGATGCTTTTGATCTATCATGATCCTTTCCCCTTCTGGGTTGCTATATTCAGCTGGGGCTCATTGTATGCATAATACAACCAAGAATGATTACTTAGTTTTGTTTTTCAATTGTAGTATGGAGTAAATACATCTCCAGCTAAATAGGATAGGCAGGGATAAAAACAGCTTAATGAATGATGATTTTAAATGTACGCAGTATTAACAAACTAGGGTCCGGCTCCCCATTTGTGCACAATTTACATCAAGTGAGGGGCAGGCCTTTTTGTTGTGCAAAAGTAATGAGCCAGGAAAGAGCAGGTTTCAGTGAAAGTGGCATTATAAAGAAATTTTATGTATCACCTGATCAGTGTAGAGATCCCCATCTCTGTGTAAGATGATTTCCCCTGAGTAAAAATTAAATGTTCTGCAACAAGGCGGCCATTTAAATACTTGGGAAGAAATATTTAACCTTGCAGACACAAGCACTACAAGTGCATGTAGACTGAAGCTGGTCAGGAATCTTCATCATCTTTAACATTTCTCCTATAAACAGTGCCGGGGACAATTTCAATAACAGAGAGAAGTACTGGAGCTGCTCTCTTCACTTGTCTATCTATTGACTTTGATTTTTATCTGCTTTGGTTTAACTATCCAATCTTCAGATACTTACTGATGCTCTGTCTCCCACCCCCCTTGCTTTTTCTTCCCTCCCCTTCCCCTCTCCTATTTATTTCGGGCGTACACATCCCAAACTCATAACTCTGGTCATCTAAAGAAGTGGGCTGTGCCCACGAAAGCTCATGATACCATCTATGTGTTTTGTTAGTCTATAAAATGCTATCAGACCATTTGGTTTTTTTTCTGTAATAGACTAACTTGGCTACCCCCTGAAGTTTCTTCACTTGCTGTCTCTGTTTTGTTTTTTCTATAGTTACATTGCAAACCAGCGGAAGTTAGAAAGTATCAATAACAATGAAGTTGGACTTTATGTTGGACTGAAAAATCTGTGAGTATCTGACCATACTATTTTTGTTTAACATTAATATTTTTAGTTTTTCTTACAGTAGGATCTATAGACCCAGTCAGTGAATAGGGCCTAATTGTGCTGGATACAGTACAAACATGAATTTAAAAAGATAGTTGTTGTCCCAAAGAGGTTACCATTTAATTAATTATAATGATCTAGGTTAATTGTAATCCCAAATCTTATTCTAATCATTATTACTATTTATCAATCCACTTTATTTTAACTGACCAACACTAATGATTTTAACATTATATGTTTTCACAGAACCGTGGTGGATTCAGGTTTAAAGTTTGTGTCCCGTCAGGCATTTCTGAAAAACACCAACCTGCAGTACATGTGAGTCAGAAAAGCTCATGTTTTATAGGTCAGAAATGCCCAGACCTTGTTACTTCTGATCGCTTTCCTTTCTCGTTTTCCTGGTATAAAGTGTTTTAAATAGAGGTACATAAGGATCTTTCATTAATAACTTTGGCATGAAAGTGGAAAGTATTATAAGCAAGGGGGAAGAGGGCAACCTATTAATTTTGTTGTGCTGGATCATTTCCCTTTGGACCTGGCAAAGGATGAGTAGTCCAAAGTCCTCAGTGAAAACAACTCAGAAACATGATCAGCTCGGTTTATTTTTTGTTGGTTTGATTACATCTCGTTGAAGCAGATAGTTGCCACTCATTGTTGACTTGTGTACACACTGTGTTAATCTGCACAGAAGAGGTCTGAATTCTAGTTCACATCAGCATATCATGCACTAACTAATCCATGTGGATTCTGCTGTTGTACACTAAAAGTTCCCTGGAATGTAATCCTGTCTGGGACCACGTTAACAGACACAAACGGTCTTTTAGCACGTGCCAGCAGACCAGTTTGAGTGTGATATGCTGGTGAGCAGAATTTACACTCCCCTAGGGTACATCTAGACTATAAGCCTCTTTCAAAAGAGAGCGTCTGGACTGCAACCACTTCTTTCGAAAAAACAAGCCGCTTTTTCGAAAGAGAGCACCCAGGCAGTCTGGATGCTCTCTTTCGAAAAAGTCCTGTTTTCATTCAAGAACTCCTTTTTTCGAAAGAGCACTTTCAAAAAAAGGCGTTCTTCCTTGTAAAATGAGGTTTACTGTGGTCAAAAAACCTGCTGCGTTCTTTTGATTTAATTTCGAAAGAATGCGGTGGCAGTTTAGATGCAGGGGAAGTTTTTTTGGAAAAGGACCACTTTTTTTGAAAAAACCCTGTAGTCTAGACACACCCCTAGTGCAGAACTATATATACATAGCGTAGACAACACCATTAAGAAACATAGAGCTGAACTCACTCCTCCTTCTCACATTTAGGATTGTGGTCCCAGTTCTACAAGGTGCTGATATTTTCATCAGGGCTTAGAATATTCCATGAACTCTAGTTCAACAAAGCATTCAAAAGTAAGTGCTTAAGTCTATCACTATTCAGCAAAGCTCTTAAACACCTTCTTAACTTTAAAAATGTGTACGAGTGAATCAGTAAGGCTATGTCTACACTGCACCATAGTTTGAAATAAGATATGCAATTTGAACTATGCAAATTGCGCATCTTATTTCGATTTTATTTTGAAATAGCTTATTTCACAGACAGTGCCAAATTTCGAAATAACCCGCTATTCCGAAACGTCCTTCACTCCTCATGGAATGAGGTTTACAGGGACGTCGGAATAGCAAGCCTGAAATAACGGGTTTGCTGTGAAGATGTGGGATTGCTATTTTGGGATATGCTGGTATCCTGAAATAGCATTGCAGTGTAGATGTAGCCTGAGAGCCAAGCACAGGTATTAAATTATGCAGATGATTGATTGAGTGCTTTGTGTAATAGTGATAAATAGCTGAATTGGGCCATGACTGAATGCTGTTAAACTATAATAAATTCCTTTCTGCACTTTTGCTTTCCAAGAAAAAATATGTTAAAATGAATAGTATAAAGGAGGATAAAATGAATAGTAATTTAAGCACATAGTTCATATGATATTTCTATTTGCTGGCAGCAGTAGTAGGCTGTTATCTCTTATGTTGTCCAATGAGAGAGCAACTGTAACACATATTTTACAGGCATGTTAAATTATTTCATCTAGTCATTAATGTAACATTGCTTTGATCAGAGCCCATACCAATGCAAAACCACATAAAATCATATAAAGTAAGAGCTATTCACTGGATATATACTTGCTTTTCCTGTGACAATTGGTCATTTACAAGTTGGATTAATAATATTGACAAACGTGTAAAAAGCCTACCTAAGACTAAAAAAGATTAGATGCTTTGGGGGTAGCCGAGTTAGTCTGTACAGTTTATTGTTGTTGTTGTTGTTGTTTTTAAAAAGATTAGTTAGTGTCACTTGTTATATTTACAATAGGTGAGCCAATGTGACAGCAATTAGCATGAAAGTAGTTCTGCCTATGTCTCCATTTACGTTTTCTGTAGAAAAATTAATTTGTGTGTTCTTTTCATGATTAATGAAAAAAAATTTAAAAATTCCCCACAAGCCTATTGTTTCAATGCCTGGGACCACGGAAATTTGGTGACAAAGCTTCTACTGACGTCCCTGGAACCAGGATGCACCCTGAGATGGACCATAAAAATTCTGAAAAACTGAAATCAGTTCCATTTAATGCACAGTAACCTCAGCAACAGAATAAGGAAAATCTGACATTTCATTTGAAAGCAAAAATTTATGTCTCACCATTTGGAGCTTGTGAAGGTTTTTTTTTACAAACAAACATTCTTATGAAGATTAATATTAATTGTGTGAACTTTAATTTTGCCACTAAGATATTATGGCTGTAATCCTTTCATTGGTGAATTTTTTTAATGCAGTTATAAGGCTTCATTAAAAATAAATACTGTATTCTTACAGCATAAACAATAATAGCATATAATAATATCAGATGCTAAGGAATCTATTAACACTGAGTTATTTAAATGCTTTTTGGCATTAACTTCTTTCCAGGCCAAACCTCTGTAGCCAAAATGTCTTTCTACAATTGATGTATGATGATTAAGGTTCAGTAATAATGTAAACAACAGAAAGTGAAATGCTCCAATAGATATCACTTAAATGTAATTAATAGCCTTGTTAGTTTAATTCTGGTATTCTCATTGACCTTAGACTCAAATTACTCAACAATCACCTTTAAAAGCTATTAAATAGTACTGTTTTAGCAATCCTGTAATTTATAATCTCAGCAGCAGCTAACAATATTTTTAATAGACCTGTTTAATGCACTTCTTTTATATTATATTAATACCTTTAACTGTAGGAAAAAAGGTCACAAGTAGTGAATATTTCCTAAAACATTAAAAAGCCATTGTCATGTACCAAGAATGTACATAACTGCCTGCATTTTCTATTTATTCAAATCTACCTTGGTATTTTTAGTGTGCTGTTACTGTGGTATCCAAGTGCTGTGGACTTGATTAGATTAAAAAAAGAGACCTAGGTTATCTATATGTTATCTAATCCTAACCAAACTACAGCCTTTTCCCTTTGTGTAAATACAGTTTAACACTGTTTATCTCTTTATAGCTGGTTGAGATTAGCCTCAGGCTCCTTGCTAGAGTTGACCTTGAACAGCTAAATTGAGGTTAATGTTCATAGGAGACTAGTGCCTGGCCGGAGCTGGGGACGGACAAGGGGGTGCAAGATGCAGGGAGGGCCATTCAGAGTAACAGGAAGGGCACAAGGGGGGCACCCGATTTAGCAATTAGAGTTTTGGTAGATGCACCTTTCAAGGGCTACCATGAATCACTCATGTTAATGGTAGAGCCCTGTAAATCTGTAGATATCCGTTTTATATCCATGGGTGTCTGCATCCACGGATATGGATGTGGATATCTGTGGCTCATTTTCGCAGATACCGATACAGATGTGGATACTCATTTTATATCTAGAGCCCTGCAAATCAGTGGATATCTGCTTTATATCTATGGGTATGAGCATCTGTGGATGTGGATGTGGATGTAGATATCTGTGGCTTATTTTTACAGATATGGATGTGGGTGCTGATACAAATTTTGTATCTGTGCAGGATTCTACTAACTTGTGTCTGCACTACGGAAAAGTTTGTGGTTAGGTTGGGATTAGCAGAGACATGTTTAATAACAGGTAGCTGATCTGATTTTTTTGAATCACAGTGTAAATGTGCAGTACAAGTTTTTGTGTGTGGTTTTGTGATCAAATAAGAAATGGATCTGAAGTAGAGTGCATGAAGCTGGTTTAAAACCACTTTGCCTTCCTGGCCTCATCTTCTCTTCACTTCACAAGCTCTTGTGCAACTTGGCTGTAGCTCAGGACAACTTGGCTACAGCTCAGGATCTAGGCCCTTAACTCTAAGTTAACAAAGTCTTATGTGTGTATATGCTTATTACTGTGTATGCTTGCCTTTATTATTTTTTACTGTGATATTAAACTGAGAAGGTAACTTATAATTACCCTTCCAGAAAAAACACGGTCTTACCAGCCATATAGTAACCCTGGTCTATTCACTTACCCTTGCATTGAAGGGACTGATATATATTTATATATATATATTGTTATATATATAAAATATATATAACAATAAATTTACTGACATAATATAGTTCAAGATGATATATATAACATAGAGCTCAAGAATTTCAATTGAATTACTTGTCAGTTTGAAAAATCGGAAGGCCCTTAACTGCATAGAAGACTAGATTACAGTCATAAAGCCCTACATGTGTCAGCCCATAACCAAGAATGCAGTTGAGCATTTTTATTATTGTTTTCCATAAATAAAGTGAGCCTGATTCTGATCTTATGTGCACTGGAATAAATCAGAAGTAACTTCACTGAAACTACTTGGCTGGTGTAAGTGAAAGGAGAGTCAGGCTCTTGGAGTTTCTTATCATTTATCAAAATTGTGTTTCATAAAGGTGAAATAAACCTTGCCCCCGTGAGTAGTTTCAGTTAAATCAGTGGACATGATTCTCCTCTATCTTGCACTTTACATAGTCATTTACACCTGTGCACACTTCGGTAAGCTAGCATGTTAAACCCACTTTTCACAGCTGTAAATGACTGTGTAAAGTTCAAGGCAGTGGAGGATCAGACTCACGGGTTTGATTGAGTAAGTACTTATCATATATGCATGGCTTGCAGTACTGGTCCCTAAAGCATGGAATCACCTAACCTCCAGCCACCTAACACAGGTTGTCTAGTTCATGGAAGAAAGAAGTTAAGGTTAGCTCAGGGTTAGCTAACATGTGGTAGCTAACTTTTACCTACTCACAAAATCTTGCCTGGTATAGATGCAAATTAAACCTTTAACCTTGATTTATCTGGGCAAGGTCAAATCAAGGGAGGGCTAAGGCAGATTTTGACCGGTTACATCAAGGTTAAAGGGATAACTACATTAATCTCTGCTTTAAGTGCAAATCTCATTGCAACATTAACTATGGAGCCCCTCTTATGTCTTTGTTATACTGTAAAAAACAAAAGTGGTGTTTTTGCTTATAATGTTAGTTTGCACTGGACTGTTGGCAATGTTACAGTTATTGCTGTTCTCAATACCATTACAAAGTGCACTGATACAACCACAAAAAAGTAGCCCTTTTCTGATTTGTGCAGGAAAGATGGGGACATATTTTACAAGTTTGGGAGCAAGGCATTTCTGATTAAGATGAACACTTGTCCTTCTAAAAACTTTGGAGACCCTTTTGTTTAATTATATTTGGAAACAGTGAATATTTAATTGACATCAAACCCCCCTCATGTTAGTATTTTACAATTTTCTTTTTGATCTCTCTCAAATTGCATATCCGGTTTGAAAAGAATAACTAAAAGGCTTATGTTGAGGATGTGTGCTAGCATGTGGTTAGGTTTAGATGAGTACAGAGTTCAGTGCAGACTCAAACAAGGTATGGAAAACACCCATTTTGCTTATGGATAAATTGGCATGTAACCAACATCTGGACTTTCCATAGATCCTTTAGAAATGAAATATAATGAATTCCACTTTTTTTCCTGCTTAGCTAGAAGTGCTGTAAGATGAAAATGTTGTCCAATATTGAATTTGTTTATGAAGCTAGTCTTCATAACAAGCTTCAGAGGGGTAGCCAGGTTAGTCTGTAACAGAAAAAACTTAAAAAACTATAAATAGACTCGTAGCACCTTAAAGACTAACAGAACGTGTAGATGGTATCATGAGCTTTCATGGGCACAACCCACTTCTTCAGATGACTGGAGTATTAGAAGTCCAGATCCAAGAATAAATAAGGGAAGGAGGGGGAGAGAGGAGAAAAAAAAAAAAAAAGAGAAAAGGAGGGGAAAAGGAAAAAAAATAAAAAGAGAGAGATAGTGAGTAGATGGTTCAAATAGTTACAAGAGGCTGATAAGAACAATTAGCATCTCCATTGGTTGGTTGGTTGGTTAAGTCATTAGGATGTGGAAGGTAGTGTGTGAGCCAGCTGATGTCCCTATTTATACCATTTGCAAAAAAATTAAACTTGTAAATGAAGTTAACTTATGAACAAGGACATCTGCTGGCTCGCACACTACCTTCCACATCCTAATGACTTAACCAACCAACCAACCCATGGAGGTGCTAATTGTTCTTATCAGCCTCTTGTAACTATTTGAACCATCTACTCAGTGTCTCTCTCTTTATTTTTTTCTCCTTTCCCCCTCCTTTTCTCTCTTTTTTTTCCTCTCCCCTCCCCTTCCCTTATTTATTCTTGGATCTGGACTTCTAATACTCCAGTCATCTGAAGAAGTGGATTGTGCCCACGAAAGCTCATGATACTGTCTACATGTTTTGTTAGTCTTTAAGGTGCTACTAGTCTATTTGTTGTTTTTAAGTTTTTTCTTCATAACAAGGTGCTGGTTGGATTAGGAATCTTCAAAGCCATATTGCATTATCACTTTTAAACTCAATGGAATAAAATCCACAGATTTTCTTGGGGGTTAAATTAGGTTCAATTTTCAAAACAACACCTTTTCTATATTTTGGTTATGAAAACTAGAAATACTAATAAAATGTAATGTTCTGTTTTCTCTCAGTAATTTCTCCAGAAACAAGCTCTCAAGTTTGTATAAGAAGACTTTCCGCCATCTGAATTTGTCTGATCTGTAAGTAGTGAGGCTTTTTTTAAATGAAGATTGTTTATGTTTTGGAAATAGAATAGCACTCTGAGAGCTTTTAGGGTGCCATTGACCACAGTGGGGCTAGAGTTTATCCCATATCTTTAGGGAAAGTAAGCAGCTTTTGGATGATGACATTGTTTTAAACAGGTATTAATTTAACGCAGTACCAGAGCAAAACACCATGGTATTTGCTTTCTCTCCAATGCAACACAAATTAATCTGTGAATAAAACTTGCATTTCCTTGTCAGCTTTAAAATGTTGTATTATGAAATTGTTTCACATGGAACTATAGAGTTTTGGATTATAAAAGGTGGAAGCCTGATGTACCCTCTCACTGCAGTTTAGTAAAAAAATTAACCACTTGCAGATCTTCATGTTAAGCGTTTTCCTCATTTTCTTGTATTTTACTGGCTTGCAGTTTGCCTAAAAACAAAATAGTTTTGAACTGAAATATATTTTATATAACCACATGGCTATAAAATATTTTGCTTATTCTGGTTGTTCAATACATTTATATTCTAGTCTCTTTTAAGAAGGATGTATGTATATGTATTAACATATAACTTTCTCACATTTAATCATAAGTAAAATAGGAAGAAAGAGATGTAAAATACCACTTGGGTAGCAGTTAATTGGTATTCCTGTTACTAGATTGGATAACCTATGCACAGAAGAGGTTAAGTGTTTGGGTCCTGGTTCTTAGATTTTGTGCTACTCAGTGCTGCAACAACTAGTCCCTTAGGAGCCTGCAGGCCAGTGGAATTGTCAGCCACAAGGTAGGCATCCGGATTCCCCATACAATGTATGGGGAATTCTAGGTGCCTAAAGAAGGGACTTTCAGAAGCCAGTAAGCTGAACAGGTTGTTCTGAAATAGGAAGGATTCTGGTTTCTCAGAGATCAGCACAAGTTCAGGGCCCTGGAAATATAAAGTAGACAAGTCAGAAATTTGCTGTAATCCCAGACATCTTTTGGAGTATATTCTCATTTCAGTATAGGAGAAATGAAGTGTACACACCAAAATGAGATTATGCCCCTTAGGTATGTTCTGTTGATGATTAAGGTGGTGTAATCACTTTACAGTCCACAGAACTTCATTCATTGGAATTTTCTTTCATAATTTGGTAATCACTAAGCATTCACATGGAAAGAATAGCTAGTTGTAAAATGCTTCCATTTGATTTGTCCTGTTAGGTATCTGTAATTTTTTTCTAAAATCCCAAACTCTCCTCACATTCCTCTCTCTGCTACTGTCCACCCAAAAAGGCTCTTTTGCCTGACATCTGGCAATAACTTCCCTGTCTGTATTTGGTAGCTGATATCACCTCAGCAATAATGATGATACTGGTTAAACTGGAGCACAGTAGCAAGCACAAATCAAAGTGTTGAAACAAAAACAAATTGTCTGGAGTTCCATTAGTGGTACTGAACAATGAGAAAAAGACACGGAGCCATTTTTGCCCCCTGAATTGCACAAGTAATTGCACAAATAGCGGAATTTGGCTCAGGGTGACTGTGAAGAAGTACTTACTTCAATTTTAAGTCCAAATTCTAATCATTTATGTCAGTATGTATCTGCAGTCACTCCACTGTGTTCAGCTGAATAACCTCAATTTACACATGAACTACACTGACCGCCTCTGGACCTCTCTGTTATCAGGTGACCAATTTCTTATTGGTATCAAGGTTGAATAAGGTATTGAAAGGTATATATTAAACTTTAACCACAATATGGGTCTGAATGGGTCCCTAAAGAGTTCACCATATACACCAGTGAGTCTTTTTCAGGAGTGTTCTTTATAAATTAGTTATCCAAAATCCACTATGGAGCAGATTCTGATTTTCATTTAACTGGTAAAAATCCAAAATGATTTCATTGAAATGAATAGAGTCACTCCAGATTTTCACAAGTGAAATGGAGACCAGAATCTGGCCCTGTGTATGGTATCTCAGATTTGTGATAAGCGCCCTGGGCCATATTTTCATCTTGAATTAATGGACTATGGCTATACTGACTTCAGTAGAGATGTACCCATTTATACAAGATGAGGACTGAGGCTCTGGATCCATAATTTTATTAAACAAAGTATTTAATTTCTAGGCTGCTCTTGAGGTGGCGTTTAAAAACAACCCAAAAACCTTAACAAAACAAAACAAAACAAAACAAAACAAAACAAAACAAAACAAAAAACAAAACAAAAACTATGCAGCAATGTGTCTACACACATGATGTCAACTGAATTTTAAAAAAATGATTTAATTTTTGTTATAGGATTCTAGTGGACAATCCGTTCAAGTGTTCCTGTGATGTTATGTGGATCAAGATATTTCAGGAGACCAAGTTTTCTAACACAGAAACTCAGGACTTTTATTGCATCAATGACAACAACAAGAGGATACCCCTATCAGACATGCAGATCCCGAACTGTGGTAATATACTTTAAACAATTACTAAGTGAAATTACCTAGGAAGGAAAAGTAAGCATGTTTTCAGCTCTAGGCACTATATTTCTTTCTTAAGGTAGTATATCTGCATGAAATCTCAGGAAAATGTCCCTCTGACTCTTTACGCCTTTGCGGATTACTATTGTGAGCTTTAGTTTAAATGCTTAAAAAAATAATCAGAAACGCATCAAAATGAAAATATCTAAATATAGAAAATGTAGATACATTCATTAAATTGAAAAGGATGCTTTTACACATCTTAAAATGTCCTTTGTTGCTTTCATAGAATCCCTAGATTAATTGAATCTTTATTTGTCTTTGATAATGAATACAATAACGTTATTAGCATCACCATTTTTAAACTCAGGCCATAAATTGTGCCTATTTAAAAAAAACCATACAAGCAAATAATTCTTTACTTTTGCATGCAGATCTTAGTAACTGTGTGTGCAAACAGAGCGAGAGAAACCTTGCAGAATCCACTTTGTATGGCTTGCATGAAGCAGACTCTGCAGGTTTCAGTTTGCAGCATTTGACAAAATACCAATCTCCACTGGTTTGAAGAGAAATCCTATGATAACTCCCATCTCCCTGCTTCACTTGCTTCCTTCCACAGGGTCCTTGGAGCAATTGTCAGGTAGTTTCACTTCTTATTAGATAGAAAAAGTTTTCCTTAGCCTCAGATCTAGTGGCAGAGGGAGCAGCTGGGCTTGATTCCTTTCTTGAGCACAATTCTTTGTGACTCAAAGCGAAACTCACTGGCAAATACAAATTTCATTTTGTTTTCCTTGATGGGCAGAGAGGGGGAGAGAGAACTTGCTATGAAGCAAGCATGGAGGAAAAGCAGGAAGAGGGCAGCAGGACAACACACACAATGGATGTATTTGGCTGGAGAGAGGCAAAGAAGAGTGAATGGGAGGGGGATGGGAACAAGCTAGAAACAAGCTCAGCTTTTCTTCCTTCTGTTGTAGTACTCAGAGTACTCTCTGCTGCTCATTCTTTCTGTGATTGCTTCACAGACTGCTCTTCTCTGCAGCACTCCCAGTTGTGCCTGAAACTCATAACAAGGGAAGAGAACAGAATGGAAATAAAAGGAATACTCTGTTTCATAAGGACGCTGTTTAGTACATGCTCCTGCCATGACTATATGTGTCAAGCAGAGCCAAGAGTGCTGATGATTGGAGAGCAAAGAACATCCTGGTATTTAATAGCTTTCCCATGTCTTCAGAAGTGTCAGTGGATGAAGAAAGGAAGAGAGGAGCAAGAGTGGGGCTACGTCTACACTACCGGTTTTGCTGGCAGTGAGTATGCAAATGAGGTGCAGATTAGCATATTGCCACACCTAATTTGCATAATTTATGCAAGCTGGTTTTGCTCAATGGGTTTTTGCGGAGAAGAAAGTAGTGTGGACATTTTCTTTTTGCGCGAAAAACCCTTTTCCCACCAGATCCTTCTGCCCCAAAAAAGGAGGTTTACCGTTCTGGCGGGAAAAGGGGTTTTTGTGCAAAAAGAAAACATCCACACTTCTTTCTTCTCTGCAAAAACGGCTTGCATAATTATGCAAATGAGGTGCAGCAATATGCTAATCCATGCCTCATTTGCATACTCACTGCCGGAAAAACCGGCAGTGTAGACGTAGCCGAAGAGTGGAGGGGGAAAGCAACATGGTATGCAAAATACAAATCTATCTGAAATACTTAATCTCTCAGTCCAGCACCGAGCAAATCTGTCTTCAGGTGCTGGCAGAACTTGGCTGATCTGCTTTGAGGGGCTTAAGGGAAAGCTGCTGCATCTTCCAATCCTATAAAGGTCTTTGGGATGACTGGAATTAGTAGGCACCAGACAGAGATGTTGGCATGAAACACTGGAAGCCAGAAACAGTCTCTGTTCTGCTGCAGCTGGTCAGAGCCAACACAGAGACCCCACAATCCAAGCTAGAATCCCTCTGGTAACTAGAGATGCCCTTAACTCAACAGGAGAGACTTCTCCTGAGTCATTGAGTGCCTGCAGAAAGTTTGGATTTGTTTCTCAGCCTGTGATGCCCTGTTTGTGGGAGCTGTGCCGCCTGCCACATAAAAGGGCTGTGCACAATCAGGTGAGTCATTGACCTATCTGATAGCCCTTCCGAGTGGTCAACATTAGAGCAGAAGGAGGAAGAAAGGGGCACTTGGCTTTCAGTACCTCTAATAGTAAGGTTGGAGACCCTGTCTGTGGTGACGGTATTTGAGAGGCCTATGTTTTGGAGGAGAATGGGTGTTAACATCAACATAGGACCACAAATTATTCATGTGCCTGATCTGATATTGATTTTTGTGGATGGAACTTAAACTTACTTGATTATGGATAGATTTGTATTTCTCTTTAACTCTTAGCTCAGCCTTACGTGAATATTTGTACCTTAATATGGCATTGCAGTTTACTCCCTTGAGTGACACTACAAAAACAAATCCAGACCATGGTTTTGTACTTGGAACAAGACACTCATCAATGCTAAGTCTGCCATCTCCCAGGAATATAGCAGATATACTTAAAGGAGACAAATCACAACATCCATGAGCACGACCTCCATTCTGAAATTCTTTTAAGAAATCCTATCTTGAGCAACAATTTTAACAGCATTTCTCTAACATGTGTTTTACATTGCTTAGGTTTTCATGGACTTAAGATTCAGAAAACCCACAGTTCCATAGACTGTAGCTGGAGTTGTAGCTCCTCATTTTAAAATCTGAAACCATATAATTAATTTTGTCCCCTGCAGATATTTTTCTGAAGCAGTTAGTCTGTTAATGACTAACAAAATTTAAGTTAACAAAGGCTAGTTGTTATCTAACTGTAGGGAGCATTTAACTTTTGTTTGGGCTGATTAATTCTTTGCAGTTTTCTTCCTCTTTCTGGGAATTAACTACCCCTACCCTTTCTTTTGACTTTGGTAGGTATTATGAGTGGACAGGCCTTTGTAAGCTACATTGTCACCTAACTGAGTAAAATCTTGCTCATTTGATATTCTTATCAATAAACTAGGCAAATACAACTTAGATGGGGCTATTGTAAAGTGGGTGCAAAACTGGCTGGATAACCATTCTCAGAGAATAGTTATTTATGGTTCACAATCCTGCTGGAAGGGCATAACAAGTGGGGTTCCACAGGGGTCTGTTTTGGGACTGGTTCTGTTCAATATCTTCATCAACTATTTAGATATTGGCATAGAGAGTATGCTTGTTAAGTTTGCAGATGATACGAAGCTGGGAGGGGTTGCAACTGCTTTGGAGGATAGGGTCATAATTCAAAATGATCTGGACAAACTGGAAAAATGATCTGAGGGAAATAGGATGAAGTTGAATAAGGACAAATGCAAAGTAGTCCACTCAGGAAGGAACAATCAGTCTCATACATACAAAATGGGATGCAACTGTCTAGAAGGAGTACTGCAGAAAAGGATCTAGGGGTCATAGTGGACCACAGCTAAATATGAGTCAACAGTGTGATGCTGTTGCAAAAAAAGCAAACATGATTCTGGGATGCATTAATAGGAGTGTTGTGAGCAAGATACAAGAAGTCATTCTTCCGCTTTACTCTGCACTGATTAGGCCTCAATTGGAGTATTGTGTCCAGTTCTGGGCACCACATTTCAAGAAAGATGTGGAGAAATTGGAGAAGGTCCAGAGAAGAGCAACAAGAATGATTAAAGGTCTAGAGAACATGATATATGAAGGTAGACTGAAAGAATTGGGCTTGTTTAATTTGGGAAGGAGAAGACTGAGAGGGGACATGATAGCGGTTTTCAGGAATCTAAAAGGGTGCCACAAGGAGGAGGGAGAAAAATTGTTCTCCTTAGCCTCTGAAGATAGGACAAGAAGCAATGGGCTTAAACTGCAGTAAGGGAGGTTTAGGTTGGACATTAGGAAAAACTTCCTAACTAACTGTCAGGGTCATTAAATACTGGAATAAGTTGCCTAGGGAGGTTGTGGAATCTCCATCTCTGGAGATATTTAAGAGCAGGTTAGACAGACGTCTATCAGGGATGGTCTAGATCAGTGTTTCTTAAACTTTTTAAGACTGAGGAACACCAAACTTTTTTTTTTTATGAGGAACACCAAAGATTTTTTGTTGAGGGGGAAAAAAAAAGGTTGGGGGGAACGTTATTGAGAGAGAAAAAAAAGGTTGCCTGCCCCTTTAAGGGCAGCCATTTTGAACTCTGTTCTCCAAGGCACACCTCCGACTGTCTCGTGGCACACCGGTGTGCCACAGAACACAGTTTAGGAAACACTGGTCTAGATTGTACTGGGTCCTGCCATGAGGTCAGGAGACTGAACTTGATGACCTCTTGAAGTCCCTTCCAGTTCTAGTGTTCTATGAGTCTATGATTGTTTAATTTTCTGAATCAGCAACTAAGCAAACAAATTTGATTTTAGAAAAAAATTGAGGACACTAGGGCTATGTTTACACTACAGAGTTTTTCCAGGATACTGGAGATATCCCGGAAAAACACTGCCACTTTCTGAAAAAGCGGGCGCATTCTTTTGGAAGCCCTGTATTCCTCATTTTATGGCATCCATTTTATGCGGAATAAGGGCTCTTCTGAAAGAGGAGGTTTTCTTCACATTTGGCCTCTTCTGAAAAAAGAATCGGAAAAATTTGCATACCTTTTTCTGAAAAAGAACTGCAGTGTAGACATAGCCTCACTGACAACATACTTGGTTAATATATTCTGGCAGGTGTCATTAATTACTGATTAATGTACTCGTAAGTATTCTGTAGTGTTAAGTTGTAGAAGTGGTAATAAGTTATTAGGTGGTAACAGGGTACCTTACTACTGTGTGTTGCTAATAAATGGTTTCTTGGTTAGAGTTCTCTGGCTTGCAGACCAGTGAAGTGAGAATGTGGGAAGCTCTGTGGCACTGTACTAGTTTATGTGATTGAAATGTTCATTAATGTACTTCATAGGCACAGGAAGCAGGGCTGTGGTGGGGTGGGTTGGGGGGTGCTGCAGCACTCCCAGGTTTTCCACATTGCTTCCCTTTGCCCAGGAGTTGGCCCCAGTCCTAGCTCCACCAGACCCATGTCCTGGCCCTCTAAGGTCCCACCGGCCCCATGTTCCAGCTTCCAGGTAGCCCCTCCAGGGTCCCACTGCCAGTTTCAGCACCCTTTGGGGTCTTGCCATCCCCAGAGGCTCTGTAGCCTGCCATCCATGAAATCTAGGCCACTGGCCCCAGAGGCTGCACTGCCACTTTGGATCCTGCTGCCAGCCCGTGCCAGTGGCTGGGTTACCAAGTCGCTTAGACTGGAAGCCAATAGCAGCAATGGCATCCATTCCGTCTAATCTGGGAGAGTTGGAAACACTAGGTGTGACCCCAACCTAGGATGGTGAGGGGTACAAAAAGATTTGGGGGAGAGATGTAGTTCAGCACCCCAACCCTAAAAATAATTCCAGCGCCACTGATGTACTGGTTAAAGGTTCTTGTCAATTATATTTGATTCTGCCTCTTTTCTGTATGGTTCTATGAGAAGCAATCCCATCCCAGGCACATCCCATTTCCCTGACACAATCAAACCCTTACATTGCTTTAAGTTATAAAAAGAGAAAGCTGTAGACTGAATTTGGTGGTCCTAGCTCTTACTGTTTGGGAGAGACTTAAAAAACAACAAATAGTCTAGTGGCACCTTAAAGACTAACAAAACATGTAGAGGCATCATGAGCTTTCGTGGGCACAACCCACTTCTTCAGATGACAAGAGTATTAGGGTACGTCTACACTAGCCCCCTAGATCGATCTAGGGAGGCTAATGAGGGCGACCGAAATTGCAAATCAAGCCCGGGATTTAAATATCCCGGGCTTGATTTGCATGTTCCTGGCCGGTCGCCATTATAGAAATTGACTAGCCCGAAGTAACTGCCCGCGTCTACATGCGGCAGTGAAACGGGATTCCAATTTAAAGCCCTAACTCGAATTAGCTGGTATTCCTCCTGCAATGAGGTTTACCAGCTAATTCGATTTAGGGGCTTTAAATCGGAATCCCGTTTCACTG
Source organism: Pelochelys cantorii (assembly GCA_032595735.1). Classification (NCBI taxonomy): domain Eukaryota; kingdom Metazoa; phylum Chordata; order Testudines; family Trionychidae; genus Pelochelys; species Pelochelys cantorii. Next base: position 91,083,807 of record CM064330.1, on the reverse strand, counting down.
CCGCGTGTAGATGTGGGCAGTTACTTCGGGCTAGTCAATTTCTAAAATGGCGACCGGCCGGGAACATGCAAATCAAGCGTGGAATATTTAAATCCCGGGCTTGATTTGCAATTTCGGTCGCCCTCATTAGCCTCCCTAGATCGATCTAGGGGGCTAGTGTAGACGTACCCTTAGAAGTCCAGATCCAAGAATAAATAAGAAAAGGGGGGGGGAGGAGGGAAAAAAGAAGGGGAGGAGAAAAAAAGAGACAGAAAGTAGATGGTTCAAATAGTTACAAGAGGCTGATAAGAACAATTAGCATCTCCATTGTTTGGTTGGTTGGTTAAGTCATTAGGATGTGGAAGGTAGTGTGCAAGCCAGCCGATGTCTCTGTTCATACCATTTGCATAAGAATTAAACTTGTGAATGAAGTTAAGTTCCAACTCTTCTCTGTGTATTTGGCTTGTGGAATTGGTCTGAAACAACACAGTGACTTGGAGATTATTAATGAGTGTCCCAGCAGATTAAAGTGTTGTCCAACAGGTTTTTGTGTATTGCCTTTTCGGATATCTGATTTGTGTCCATTAATTCTTTTCCATAGAGACTGTCCAGTTTGGCTAATATACATTGCATTGGGACATTGCTGGCATTTGATGGCATAGATCACATTAGTGGATGTGCAGTTAAGTGAGCCTCTGATTTGGTGGCTGATGTGGTTGGGTCCAGTGATGAAATTGCTAGTGTAGATGTGTGAGCAGAGTTGGCGCTGGGGCTGATTGCAGGGGTGGGTTCCTTGATGCTTATGATGGAAGTGTGTTGCGTGGTTACTGGAAGGAATTTGTTTGAGGTTAGGGGGTTGACTGTAGGCGAGAACTGGCCTTTCCCCCAAGGCCTCTGAGAGTGAGAGATCGTTTTCCAGGTTAGGTTGTAGATTGTTGATAATGCGTTGGGGGGGTTTAAGTTGTGGACTGTAGGTGATGACAAGTGGAATTCTGTTGTTTTCTTTTTTGGGCCTGTCTTGAAGTAGTTCATGTCTGGGTACTCTTTTGGCTCTGTTGATCTGTTTTTTTCACTTTGCCGGGTGGGTATTTCAGTTTTAAGAATGCTCTATATAGATTCTGTAGGTGTGTCTCTGTCTGTGGGAATGGAGCAAATCTGGTTGTATCTTAGGGCTTGGCTGTATACAATGGGTTGAGAAATGTGTCTGGGGTGGAAGCTAGAGGCATGAAAGTAAGTGTAGTGGTTAGTAGGTTTCCGGTATAGGGTGTGGAAATTTGTCCAGCATTTAATTATACTGTAGTGTCAAGGAAGTGGATCTCTTGTGTGGGCTGATCCAGGCTGAGTTTGATGGTGGGGTGGAAGTTGTTGAAATCCCTGTGAAATTCTTCAAGGCTCTCTCTCCCGTGGGTCCATATGATGAAGATGTCATCAATGTAGCGTAAGTAGAGTAAGGTTCTTAAAGAAACAGACGGACAAAGTCTCTCAATATATAGTAGATATCATGCCACTTCACAGCAATTATTTTTCCTTGTCACTGGTTGTGTACCCTAGCCAGAGCTTCTTGGCCAGATTTTCATAATGCAAAAGCCCAATTTACATGTTGTAGATGTGACAGTTATGGCAATTTCCTGCAATAACCTGAATGACAAATGGTATTGAGTTTATGTATTATTGTGGACAAGGATGGTATGTAACCACTTTGTGGACTGTATGAAACAAATATTGCAACCCAATATTGCAGTATCTTTGGGATCTGTTATTTTAAATGAATGGTTTATCTAGGACTGCATTCTTCTGCATGGCGGAAGGCTACCCCAACTCCTGTGGGAACTGAAAAGAGTAGGTGGTGATTAAGGAAAATGAGCCAGGTTGTCACCCCCCCAAATAAGTAGATCTTCCTGGTGAGGCTCGCTTATACTTGTTCAAAGCAGATTCTCCAGAGACCAACAGACAAAGAAGGACTAATGAATAAATAACCCAAGTTTAAACTGGATCAAGGCTGTCTTTTTGATCAGCAAATGGCCAGGACCCTCTGTTAAAGGAGGTCCCAATCCATTCTGGGAGAGGTTGGAAGGACTGACACCTGCTAGAGCCCAAATTTGGACCTGGGGTGATCTTGGGTAAGCTTCTTAGTAGGAGTGTAGGTCCTTTTATTATTTCAATTATTTTTTTCTGTAATGCTTTCACCTTCAGAATAAATATGCTTGCATATAAAGAGTTGTGTGGCATAACTGCTGGAAACGTATGTGTTCACAGCTTGTGAAGAAAAAGCAAAGTACAGATGCTGGCCTGTTTGGACAGCACAGTACAAGTGGGTTCCTGTGCAGCCTAGAAAACCCCCAGTCGGGAGTGAGAGAAATGCAGAGCTCTACCCAAGTATGGTGACAGCTGAAGAGCTGGGAGCCTAGCATGGATGCCCTTGAGGGATGACAGAAGGAAAGTACAGGTGTCATTGCCCTGAACTATTATAAGAGAGATATCACAGATGTGTAGGCAAAGTGGGTATTTGAGCATGGATACAGCCTGTCGTTCAAGGACAGCTTGTCTAAATGAGAACAAATCAGGGTCCAAACCTTATCTAAATAATAGGATTTTTGTTTTCATATGCAGAAGGGGCTGACTCTTTTCTCTTGTACATGGTATTGTAAATCTTCCAGCAGGGGTTGGGATTTGCGTGTTAACTTGCATTATGTAGCTGACAGACTTTTAGAAGGTGCTGCTCCCTGTTTGCAATTATGATCTAAAACCAAGTTTGCTTATTTCTTGTTGTGTCCAGGAAGCTCTTGTCCAGTAGTTTGTATAGCATTAAGATAGTTCTAAAAAAATTATGACAAGGAGTCCTGTAGCACCTTATAGACTAACAGATGTATTGGAGCATAAGCTTTCGTGGGCAAAGACCCACTTCGTCAGATGCATTTCCACTACATGCATCTGACGAAGTGGGTCTTTGCCCACGAAAGCTTATGCTCCAATACATCTGTTAGCCTATAAGGTGCTACAGGACTCCTTGTCGCTTTTGCAGATCCAGACTAACACGGCTACCCCTCTGATACTAAATAAATTAGACTCATGCAGGCTTTACTCCAGACAGGCCTGCCCACAGGGGAGGGGAGCAAAGGGAGCAATTGCCCTGGGGCTTGGTGATTCAAAAGGGCCTGGCATCTGGAGTCCTGGGCCATTTAAATTGCTGTCAGCGAGTGAGGCAGTGAGCTCAGCCAATGCAGAGGGTTGTAGGGTGGAGTGGTGTGCTGCAGTCTGGGCAGTGGTGTGGGCTGACTGCCCCTTGCCCCTGTGCCTGAGGCCTCACCCCTTCAGGGAGCACGGAACTGACCCCCCCCTTCTGCTCCCACAGCCAGGGCCTGGCAAGGCTGCCAGCTCCCCTGACACCAGACTGAGGATATGGCTATTGTGATGGATTTCTATTCTGGAAGTAGATAAATATGAGGTATACCAAGTTAGAGAGTTTTGTGACGAACAGAGTGGGAGACATGGATTTCAGCTGCTAGGGAGAAAATGAAGACAGATTGAAAGATTGGCATGATTATTTGTTTAAACTAGCCAATTAGCCCGTCATAAGACGGGATTTTCAGGTCTCTCCTCCACGTCAGTCTTCTCTCCTGAGCCTCTGGTCTCTCGCTCCATGTCTCTTTCTCTCTCTCTCCTCCTCCTACTGCCGCCCCCTCTCTCTCTCAGCTCTCCTCTGCCTTCTGCCTCTCTCTCCGTCTCTCTTTTTCTCTTCTCCCCCTCCTGCCTCTCACTCTCTTTCTGCTCTCCTCTGTCTCTGTCGGGGATGCGCGCTCGTCCAGGCCCCGCCCCATGGGCATGTATGTCACCGCCCTGCCCCCCTTCGCCTCCCGCCGTGGTGCTCGGCTGACTTCTGCGCCACTCAGCCGGGCCGCTGTGCGGGAGCAAGCGGTGCAATCGGCCTCTCTCTCTCTTCTCCTCCTACTGCCTCGCCCTCTCTCTCTCTCAGCTCTCGTCCTCCTCCTGCCTCTCTCTCCATCTCTCTCTCTTTCTCTTCTCCCCCTCCCGCCTCTCACTCTGTGTTTCTCTTCTCCTCCTCCTGCTGCGTCTCTCTCTCTCTCTCTCTCTCTCTCTCTGTCCTCCGCCTCCTCCGTTCTCCTCTGTCTCCTCAACATCCTCTGTGTCTGCTCCGCTTTCCTCCTTTTGAATCCGGCGCCCTTTCCTGATGTCAGAGATGCACGCTCATCCAGGCCCTGCCCCCCTAGCTGTTCCCTCTGGGCGGCGCTGTTGCCTCCCGCCCTGGTGCTCGGCTGACTTCTGCGCTGCTCAGCCGGGCCGCCGCGCAGGAGCAAGCGGCGCAAGTGGGCCTTTTGGGCCCCGTGCTCCCCCCGTACTGCATGGGGAACGCGGACCCCAAACGTCCGCTTGCGCCGCTTGCTCCTGTGCGGCGGCCCAGCTGAGCGGCGCAGAAGTCAGCCGAGTGCCAGGGTGGGAGGCAACAGCACCGCCCAGAGGGAACAGCCAGCGTTTCAGTGTTACAGAGTCACAGACATTGGGCTACTATATATATGATAATAGAAAAGATGTGGTAATATTAGTGAGTCAATAAAATAAGCACTGGCTCTTAGGCTGTCACAACACAGCATAGTTCAAAATACAGTAAAACTCCAATTGTCCAGCATCCAGTGGTCCGGCACTCCTGATAGTCTGGCATCAACTGAAACCCGGAAGTGCTCCAGCCAGCCGGACAATTGGAGCTCCTGTGAGCCCCACGCACTCTCACGGGCCGGGAAAGGGGAAGAGGATTATACCCGTGACGGGTCTGCTGGGACCCGCACTGTGTCCGGCCGGGGGGCAGGGTTGGCGGGGAACAGCGCGGCAAGGGGCGAACCCTTCACCGTTTTGCAGGGAGGCGGGGGAAACCCTGCTCAGCCGCCTGCTCCAGGCCAGCTGGGGCTGCAAGCGGTGGCGGAGGAGAAGGGGCGAGGCGAGGCGAGGGGTGGCGCTGCGGGACCAACCCGGCAGCACCCCAGCTGCTCTGCCCCGCCGCTTCCCCAAGTCCGCCGCTGCCACTTGCAGCCCCAGCTGGTCTGTCACCAGCGGCTGTGTGGGGCTTCCCCTGCCTCTCTGCAAAACAACGGAGGGTTTGCACCTCGCTGTGCCGTTCCCCGCCGACTCCCCCCCCCCCCCCGGCCGGTCGCAGTGCGGGTCCCAGCAGACCCGTCACAGCCCCCCGCCAGAGTACCTCCTGATACTCCAGCATATCCAATAATCCGGCAACCCGTAGGTCCCAAAGGTGCCGGATTATCGGAAGTCTACTGTAGTAGGAAAAGGCATAATCCAATGGGCGTTGAAATCCTTTCCATTATCAAACTTCACAGATAAGGCTGACAAAAGTAGAACATAACAAGCAAAACTAGTGGGCTTTTTTTAAAAAAAGTCATAAACATTCTCTCTGTATTACCTGTCAGAATATTCATTCAGTCTTTCTTCTGCATTATTTACTTTGGCTCCAAGTAATAGCTATTGTGGATGATGTATGCTGACAACCTATTTTTATTCTCTTGGTACTGAGTTGAGTTCTTATCTGTGATCAAGATCTGTTGAATAATGGTTTGTATGAGAGTTTTGACAGAAACAGGGGTTACACTGTAACTCAGAAGTTGAGTTACTGATTTCTCATGCCACTGACTGTAATTAACACATTTTTCATGATTAAGAACTTTATAAATGAAAATAAGCCAGTTGATGGCCATAATTTATCTGTGAAGCTTCTGGTTGGGAGGGAGGGAGAGAATTTATCTTTCAAAAGTGCATGTACCTCACTTGTGCACATATTGTGATGCATACATGCAAATCCAGATTATTCTCATGCACAAATGTATATATTTGGGCCTATTAGGGGTTGTGTGCAAACAAAAGTAAACATATTTTTGTACATGCACTGTTGAAAATTTGCTCATAATTTAAAAAAAAATTCCATGTTACAGTTGTGACTTTCTCTCCTAGTTACTTTGAAAGGGAAGTATTTTATAATAGACATAGAACAAAGAAATAGGGATATTTAGAGGAAGCAGGGATAGTAGAGTCTTCTACTGGGTAGAGCACTGGATTGGGACTTCAGAGATCTGGGTTATATTCCTTGTTCAACAACAAGATTGATGGGTGGCCTTGGGCAAGTCACTTAACCTTTGTGCCACCGGCTCCCCACCTGTACAGTGATGATACTTATTCCCTTTACTAGCCAATTAGCCTGTCATAAGACAGGATTTTCAGGTCTCTCCTCCACGTTGGTCTTCTCTCCTGAGCCTCCGGTCTCTCGCTGCGGCTCTCGCTCTCGCTCTCTCTCCCCTCCTCCTCCTGCCTCCCCCTCTCTCTCTCAGCTCTCTTCCGCCTCCTGCCTTTCTCGCCTTCTGCCTCTCTCGCCATCTCTTTCTTTCTCTTCTCCCCCTCCTGCCTCTCACTCTCCCTTTCTCTTCTCCTCCTCCTCCTGCCTCTCTCTCCCCTCCGTCTCTCCCTGCCCCCCTTCCCCTCCCACCGTGGCACGTGGCTGAGTGCTGCCCACTCAGCTGGACCACCGTGAGGGATGGGGGCGGGGCGGTGACGTACACAGCCAGGGGGCGGGGCTGTGTACGTCACCACCCTACCCCCCCCGTTCCCTCCCGCTGTGGTGCTTGACTGAGTGCTGCGCGCTCAGCCGGGCCGCCGCGGGGGAGCCCAAACAGCCTCTTGCACCGCTGGCTCCCCCACGGTGGCCCGGCTGAAGGGCGCAGCACTCAGCCGAGCGCCACGGCAGGAGTGGAAGGGCGGGGTGGGACGGTGACGTACACGGCCAGGGGGTGGGACTGTGTACATCACCGTTACAGACTCACAGACTTTGGGCTATTATATATATGATAATCCATTTGAGATGTGCTGAAAAGTTCTCTGTAAGAGTTAGCTAATATTAATGATTCATTATTGTTATTATCATCATTATTATTTCATCTTTGTAATGTAACTAGATAAAGACTGATACTACCTCCTTTCCAACAGTCTAAAGAAATGACTCTCTTAACTCCTTACAAAATGGAGTCTGGGTCAGGATTTTGCCGTGAGGAATATGCACACTTGATATCCAGAGTGTGAGATTATTCTGATTCTAAACATCTTGCGTGGTCCTCTTCCTCGGACCTAAAGAGTTCAAAAGCTCCATGTTTCTCATACTGATGTGTTTGACTTTACTGCTGTGTTTTCAGTATTCCAAATGATAGGAACAGCAAATACTGCAGGTAGAGCACAATGAACATTTATTGCTCTATACTAAATGTGTTTTTTAAATAGTAACTACTGTACAAGAAGTCCTTTGCCAGAGATCTGCACTCCATCTATCCAGCCCTCATTAGCTTCCATTAAAATTGTTAGCAGAGGTCTTGATTCACCTGTGAAAGCTTGTGTCTGCTTTGCCCAGCTCAGTTGCATTGAATTCATTTGATTGCTTTGTAGAAGTGAGGTGGAGAGATTGCTGACAGCAGCACTGAGTGCTTTGGTCTGTCTGACCTTGCTGTGAAGCTCTCCCGCAAAATGAATGTGACTGTCTCCTTGGAAGAAGCTCTGTGAAAGGCTCTTTGAGATATTTCTATCTTTTGAACCTTTAAATGTGAGCAAAGGTGGGACTTTGCAGCCACAAAGGGTGGAGGAGGAAAGGAAATCATGCTTTTTATTTTGTGTAACTAATAATGCTTTGCATATAATCTTATGGGGTATTTTGCTTTCAGTGCTATGGAGGCACTGCAGAGCTGACTCCCTCATGGTAATTCTGTTGACTTAATTGGAAATGTACCCACTTACCCCATGGCAGAATTTGGATCACAGTTTCTTGGCTGCAGCTGGTTGCTAAATGTAACACAGCAGGTGCATCATGTTATCTACCATTCCCAGATTTATGCCCTAATTCAGGAAAGAAAACAACAATCCTTGTCTTGGTTTTAAGCCCATGAAAACTGTAAGTATGTATGCATGTGTGTGTACATATATCATTTTTTTCAGGATTTTTAGCATCCTTGTGTTCTGGAAGCTGGCCAGATTTTGACTGAATTTATCCTACAAAGATGTTCATTTTTGTAGACCTATTTTTCTTTGTTTTCTAATTCTCAGCCAGGAAATTTACATTGTAATTTGAGGAGCCATATTCTCTCATATCTTGCCAAGCACCACATCCATCCCCCAGACAATGTGATTGGCTGGATAAAATGAATAGCAAGTTTGTTGTTGATGCTGTGCATAAAAACAAACTATATACTCACACTTGAGGGGATTCTCCCTGTCAGCATGAAGAATGCAGTGAGAAGCCTCGGATTGCTTTGGAAACTTGTGAGCGAGGCTGGGTTTGGGTTACTGTACCTCCTGAATTGTAGAGAATATCGGTAAAGAAGAGGATATTAAAATGTCATAAGTTTAAAAACCATAATAAATGATTATTGTTCTCCATATTAAGCTCATCAGTCTGTGATTGAGAGTTATATTGAGACAATGGTTGAAGAGATTCCAACTAAGAACTAAAAAAACCTTTATGTAAGTCAGATATAAAGTGGCCTGTGAGAGAAGCTCTGGGTGACAGTTTTCTCCCCTCCTGCCCAACAAAATGTCTGTTCTTATCACAAGAAACATTCTGTGTTGGTATGCTGAGGGATGGTCCTTCTAGTCTTTTCAGAGCTCCGAGTAACCCTCATTTTCTCGCTCTTACTAATCAAACTTCTGCAGTTCCCCCCACACCTGAGGCTCTTGAAACACATCATCTCTGCTCTTACCCTGGCTAGAAGAGTAGTTATGGAAAAAAATTTCCCATCTCAGAGATAGAGATTTGAATTTAGGTCTTAAACTTGGTAAGAAACTTGGTGCATCAGAAACCAATTGTTAAAGATCATTTTTTGTGCCTAACTTCATTCTGGTCTGATTTTAGACTAAGGGCTGCAGACTTTAAGTGAACAAATCTCCAGCTTATTTCAGTGCGAGTTCAGGTTCCAATATGTATTTGTTATGTAGTCAGTATAAGTTTTACCATTGACTTTAGTCAGGTAAGGATGTCACCTTAAAAACACTACACCCACATACATTGTATATGCAAGTATGAGTGCCAAGTACCATAACTACGAATTTCAAGGCTGATGGAGAGATTTAGCTGCATATGATCCCTTAATTTCACTGGGTGTTGTGTGACACAATCCCCAAGGCATCTTTGAAAATTGCAACCAAAGTATTTGTTTCTGCTGTTGTTGAAGTGCTTGCTTTGCCCTGTAGAGCGATGGACTGCATGGCTGTCGAACAGCAGACCCTCAGTGTTATCAACACCCAGAGTTATGCATTGAGCAGTTAACCACATGCATCATTTGGAGCCCCATAGCAGGGAGCAGCAGAGATTCTCCCATCAGCCCCAGAGTAAATACAGTACTATATTGTCTTTAAAAGTAAAGTGCTAAAAAAAAGGGAGAAGCAACATTTTTCTCCTGCATAGTAAAGTTTCAAAGCTGCATTAAGTCAATATTTAGTTGTAAACTTTTGAAAGAATGACCATGATATTTTGTTCATAGCATAGGCACTGATTTATTCCTCTCTGCTCCAGGCCTTGCCCCCATTTGACCTCTCTCTCCAAGCCTTCCCCCCACGCTGCATCTTCCTGCCTCTGTTCCAGTCCAGACCTCACCCTACTCCATCCTCTCTCCTGACCTCTTCCTGCCCTTAAACAGCTGAATGTGGGGGACAGGAGGTGCTGGGGGTAGAGGGAGGTGCTGATCCATGGGCTGCTGGTGGGTGCTGAGCGCCCCATATTTTTTTTCTAGCCCAGGAGCACCCATGGAGTTGGCATCCGGAGTTCAGAGTTAGAAACATTTCAGTCATGAATACCTCCATTCCCAAGGTTTTTGCACCACTAGAGTTTGTCCATCTGTAATGTGGCTTCAGATAATAAATGTACACTAACAGAGCCTATGGTGGTAAATAGTGTCCCAATTAGTTTTGCTATTCAAGAATTTTGTATAGGGTAGAAGCCAGGGCTTAGAACTGTTCACATAAGTGGCGCCAAAGTCAGCTGTGCCCACGTGTGCTTGTAATGAATTGAAGGTGTGTTCTGATAGTTTTCGGATTAAATGTTATCTGCCAGGGTAAAGTTTTTTTTTTTATTACCTTGAATATATTGCACAGACAACTTTTTTCATATGCTGAACAGTATTACAGCTGGAATTGCTTAGTTATTATGTATAAATATTACATAATTCCAAGTTATACAATTACTCTAGGTGCTGTACTCTTTATGGGCACAAAGCATTTGCTCTAGGGAAACAATATATCATGTTAGAACTGATAAGAAAGGGCAAAGGAAAGCTCTTGTGCACATGTCTTCTAAATAAACATTAAAAACCTCATGAGCTTAATCGTTAAATGAAATCTATTAAATTAGAACCGTGTAGACCAGTAAAAGGATATACTTAGTCCTGAATAAAAGTTACTACGATTTAGCTTTATGCTAATTCAGTGAAAATTTTAAATATTTCACTCTTACTTTTTTATTCTACATTTGTATTTTAAAATTATGTTTAGCAATCCCGGACCACAGGCCTACTGATGGGCAGAGAATAAGGCCACGTCTAGACTGCTTTCCTCTTCTGAAAGAGGAAATGCAAATGATGCGCTGATTAATATTTTCTCATGCTTCATTTGCATATCATCTTCCAATCCTTTTTTCGGAAGAGGTTTCTTTGGAAAAAAAAAGTCTAGATGGGGTGTTTTGCACAAAAAAAACCCTTTTTCGAAAGAGCCCTGTAAACCTCATTTTTTGAGGAAGAAGGGTTCTTTTGAAAAAGGGGTTTTTTGCGTGGAAAAACCCATCTGGGCTGCTTTTCTTTTTTCGAAAAAGCCTCTTCTGAAAAAATGATTGGAAGAGGATATGCAAATGAAGTGCAAGAAAATGCTAATCAGCGTTTCATTTGCATTTCCTCTTTCCTCTTTGCATTTCCTCTTTCGGAAGAGGAAAGCAGTTTAGACGTAGCTAAAGAGGGAATTTGCCCAGGGTCCGGCTGATTAAAAAGGGATTGGTGTGGCCCTGGCCACCGCTGCTGGTGATGAAGCAAGGCTAAGGCAGCTTGCTGCTGGCCTTCACTTCCCGAAGTGGCCAGCACCATCCCTGTGGTCTATGGGGGGTGGTCTCCACATGCTCTCCTTACTCCAAGCACCAACTCCACAGCTCCCATTGGCTGAGGATGTGTGGCCAGTGTTGCCTATAGGCAGTAGCATGTGGATGCTCCACAGTCCCCCCAGGAGCTGTTGTCAAAGGGGTGTGATGGTGGCTTTTGGGAGCTGCTAGATGTAAGTGCTAACCCCTGGCCTCCTCCTGCATCCCAACCTCCTGCCCCAGCTCAGAGCCTGCACTCTGCACCCTCCTGCATCCCAGCTCCCTAACGGAGCCTGCACATCTCACCTCCTCCTGCACACCAACCCGTGGCCCCAACCTGGTGAAAGTGAGTGAGAGTCTCGAAGAGTGAGTAATGGAGGGAGAGGGGATGGAATGAGCAGGGAGCAAGGCCTTGGAGAAGGAATAGGACAGGATCATGGCCTCAGGGAAGGGGCAGAGCAGTGGGTGGGACAAGGAACTTTGGGTCTGTGTGATTAGACGGTAGGTCACTCAACCAGGAGGGCAGGCGGAAGCCTTGGCTGTGCCTGAAGAGAATGTCCCATCAGTGCAGCCAACAGCACAAGCACAACACCACCCAAATGTCAGGCAGACCATGACTGTGCGGGCATGGCTTTTGCATGTGTAGGGGCCCATTTGTTGTTCTGCACTCTGTTAATTTCATCAGGTGTCTCCTAGTCCATATCTTATGTGAAGGAGTAAATAAAAATTTCCTTATTCACTTTCTCCCCACCAGCCAAGAGTGTATAGACCTCTGTTGTTTCCTCCGTTAGTCATCTCTTTTTCCAAGCTGAAAAGTCACAGTCTTTTAAATTTCTCCTCATATGGAAGTGGTTCCACAGCCCTAATCATTTTAATTGCCCTTTTCTGTACTTTTTCCAATTCTAATATATCTTTTTTTGAAATGGGGTATCCAGATCTGAACATGGTATTCAAGATGTGGGAGTACCATAGATTTATAAAGTAGCATTACGACCTTTTCCCTCTTATCTATCACTTTCCTAATGGTTTCTGTCATTCTGTTGGCTTTTATTTTTTGATTGCCGCTGCACATTGAGCAGATGTTTTCAGAGAACTATCCACGATGACTCCAAGATATCTTTCTTTGACTAGTAACAGCTACTTTAGACCTTCTAATTTTTTATGAATAGCTGAGGTTAATTAGAGGGCACATGTTTTATCTCTATCAAATAATAAATGGTCAAAAGAAGAAAGATCAGGAACTTCTGTTCTCCATATCTCATAACTGCCCCCACCCTCCCAAAATGAAATATTCATTTAAATGAAAAGGTGGCCCAAAAATCACTTTTCTCCTTTTAAATAATTCCTGCCTGGCTTCTGGGGCTAGATGGGGAATATGACAAAAGTGTACCTCTCACTAATATTGTAATCAATACTGCTGCAGCGCTTTCTACCTCAAGGATTTCTATAAGACCATGCAGTCAGTTGCTAAGGAAACTTCAACACTCTGGTAAAATAATAAGATAAACTAGGATATTCCTCTAGTGCTGGTTTGAGCACAGCATACACAATTCAGCCATTTCCCTTTGAGAAATGGAGCCACTATGACCTCTGCTGACCTTCACATGTAAGTAGAGTTAGGTCCCATCAATCAGGGAACCAGGACCAATAATACCATTTGACTTTAACTCAGTTCAATAATTAAAAAGCATTAGAAGAAGCTATCTTGAAATTTTAATGGAAATCCAAGAAATGCAATAAATGGTAAACACTGAATTTTTTTTGGCTTATGTGATAGGGTTCACATGAAACTTTGTGTTTTAGGAGCTCTGGGAACTCCACCAGTGACACACTTTTTGAGTAGTTTTAATTTAGCATAAGAGATGTTAGCAGGTCTTGTCTAGAGAAGATTACTGCAAGAAAGAAGTTGGCTTTGAATGGTTAAAATTCTTTCCTGGAATCAGGTAGGACCACAGGAGTCAAATAGTTTTAAGAAGTGGTGTGTGAGGGTGTCTGCATGTGGTAAATTATTTCATTAGTTCTTCTTCATGGTCCGTATCCAACATAATTAATATCTAAATATTCTGTAGAACTAGTCTAGTTTCCTGCCTGGCTGGATGACAATCACTACTGAGGTTTGAAGTCATGGCAAGCAAAAGCAGATGGTCACCTTTGTTAACAAATTACTGCATCGAGGCATACAGCCATCTAGCTCTGTTTCAATAAACTTCAATGTATGATTTACAAAGTGAGCATCATAGAAGAAATCCATGACGCTTATAATCAGAATCATATTACAGTACTGCTTAAAGCACTAGCAGAATTGCCTAAGCAGTTAATGTATACTCCTGACGATTTCAAATCTTATTAGTCAAGAAAGCAGTGCTTGGAAAATAATTTGTCTTCCCTTTTCTGTTATGACTTTTCATTTCATTTTTATTGAACTAATTAAACTTCAAGTGGTATTTCAAGTGCACATAGTTTCTATTGCATTTCTGGCCAACATATTAATGTGCCAAAATGAACACAAATCTGATATAAGAGACTAACTATGGGTGTTCTAATAATAAAATAAATTCACCTTGCTAAACTTGTAAACTAGCAAGTACATGATAGAAACTGCTCCACCCTAATTTAAAAAAATGTAGATAGAAGCTCTGTTGCAGAAAAAGAAAATTCATTGCAAAACAATAAATATCTAACACTGCTGTTTTGCTGTGCAGAATATTTGAGATGATAAATTGCTAACAAAACAGGTCTAAGATTGCTGCTGAATTGAGTCACAGTGAGGGCAAAGCTAAAGTTATCTTTCTATAGTGGATGATGGCACAATATCATATAACAAAGCTCATGTGCTTTCAGCGTTCTGCTTATTGTCAGTGCAAAAAATATAGTTTTGAAGCAGAGAAAAACATACTTGTCATGTCTCATGTACCTGAAGAAAGTTGATTTTTTTGGCCGAATATGCTGCTGACCATATTCTCAAAAGAGTTTAGGCTCCTAAATGAAGTGTTTAGGTTTTCAAAATTCCTCAGACCATGACATCATCTATTGTTTTGGGAGTTGAGCTCTACCAAAAATCTGACCACTTCATATGGGTGCCTAAAAGGCAGCAAAGAGCTGAACTCTTCTGAAAATTTGCTCCAGGATAGATTCTCTCCGACACCAGAGCACCACCCAACGCAGGTGTGGTGAAAAGGATGAGACATCAGGTTCCAGCTGCCTGATTCTTACATCAGCCCTGATCCAAAAAAAAGTTAGAGCTGCTATCTAGCAACTGATACAGGGAGTTAGTTCAATTCTGTGGCTGAAGAACAGAACATGGAGACCTGAGAGATGGGTCGGAAATGGGAGGGAGCGTGGGCTATAATGGCAGAGAGAAAGGAGGATGAGGGCAAAACTGGGAGGCAAGGTCAAATCAGTATCTTAGATGCCTATATACAAATGCGAGAAGTATGGGTAATAAGCAGGAAGAACTGGAAGTGCTAATAAATAAGTACAGTTATGACATTGTTGGCATCACAGAAACTTGGTGGGGTAATACACATGATTGGAATGTTTGTATAGAAGGGTACAGCTTGCTCAGGAAGGATAGACAGGGAAAAAAGGGAGGAGGTGTTGCCTTATATATTAAAAATGAACACACTTGGAGGGAGGTGGAGATGGACATAGGAGACGGAAGTGTTGAGAGTCTCTGGGTTAGGCTAAAAGGGATTAAAACCAAGGGTGATGTCATGGTAGGAGTCTATGACAGGCCACCTACCCAGGTGGAAGAAGTGGATGAGGCTTTTTTTAAACAACTAACAATATCATCCAAAGCCCAAGGTTTGGTGGTGATGGGGGAGTTCAACTATCCAGATATATGTTGGGAAAATAACACAGCAGGGCACAGACTATCCAATAAGTTCTTGGACTGCTTTGGAGACAACTTTTTATTTCAGAATGTTGAAAAAGCTACCAGGGGGGAAGCTGTTCTAGATTTGATCCTAACAAATAGGGAGGAACTGGTTGAGAATTTGAAAGTAGAAGGCAGCTTGGGTGAAAGTGATCATGAAATCATAGAGTTCACAATTCTAAGGAAGGGTAGAAGGGAGAACAGCAAAATAGAGACAATGGATTTCAGGAAGGCGGATTTTGGTAAGCTCAGAGAGCTGATAGGTAAGGTCCCATGGGAATCAAGACAGGGGAAAAACAGCTGAGGAGAGTTGGCAGTTTTTCAAAGGGACATTATTAAGGGCCCAAAAGCAAGCTATTCCGCTGTGTCGGAAAGATAGAAAATATGGCAAAAGACAGCCTTGGCTTAACCACGAGATCTTGCATGATCTAAAAATAAAAAAGGAGTCATATAAAAAATGGAAAGTACGACAAATTACAAAGGATGAATATAGGCAAACAACACAGGAATGCAGGGGCAAGATGAGAAAGGCAAAGGCACAAAATGAGCTCAAACTAGCTACGGGAATAAAGGGAAACAAGAAGACTTTTTATAAATACATTAGAAGCAAGAGGAAGACCAACGACAGGGTAGGCCCACTGGTCAGTGACGAGGGAGAAACAGCAACAGGAAACTTGGAAATGGCAGAGATGCTTAATGACTTCTTTGTTTCGGTCTTTACTGAGAAGTCTGGAGGAATGCCCAACATAGTGAATGCTAGTGGGAAGGGGGTAGGTTTAGAAGACAAAATAAAAAAAGAACAAGTTAAAATCACCTAGAAAAATTAGATGCCTGCAAGTCACCAGGGCCTGATGAAATGCATCCTGGAATATTCAAGGAGCTGATAGAGGAGGTATCTGAGCCTCTAGCTATCATCTTTGGAAAATCATGGGACAGAGGAGATTCCAGAAGACTGGAAAAGGGCAACTATAGTGCGCATTTATAAAAAGGGAAATAAGAACAACCCAGGACACTACAGACCGGTTAGTTTAACTTCTGTGCCAGGGAAGATAATGGAGCAAGTAATTAAGGAAATCATCTGTAAACACTTGGAAGGTGGCAAGGTGATAGGGAACAGCCAGCATGGATTTGTAAAGAACAAATCATTTCAAACCAATCTGATAGCTTTCTTTGATAGGATAACGAGTCTTGAGGATAAGGGAGAAGCGGTGGATGTGGAATACCTAGACTTTAGTAAGGCGTTTGGTACGGTCTCATATGATATTCTTATCAATAAACTAGGCAAATACAACTTAGAGGGGGCTACTATAACGTGGGTGCATAACTGGCTGGATAACCGTACTCAGAGAGTAGTTATTAATGGTTCACAATCCTGCTGGAAAGGTATAACAAGTGTGGTTCCACAGGGGTCTGTTTTGGGACCGGCTCTGTTCAATATCTTCATCAACGATTTAGATATTGGCATAGAAAGTACGCTTATTAAGTTTGCAGACAATACCAAGCTGGGAGGGGTTGCGACTAATCTGGAGGATAGGATCATAATTCAAAATGATCTGGACAAATTGGAGAAATGGTCTGAGGTAAACAGGATGAAGTTTAATAAAGACAAATGCAAAGTGCTCCACTTAGGAAGGAACAATCAGTTTCACACATACAGAATGGGAAGCGACTGTCTAGAAGGGAGTATGGCAGAAAGGGATCTAGGGGTTATAGTGGACCACAAGCTGAATATGAGTCAGCAGTGTGATGCTGTTGCAAAGAAAAGCAAACATGATTCTGGGATGCATTAACAGGTGTGTTGTGAGCAAGACACGAGAAGTCATTCTTCCGCTCTACTCTGCGCTAGTTAGGCCTCAGTTGGAGTATTGTGTCCAGTTCTGGGCACCGCATTTCAAGAAGGATGTGGTAAAATTGGAGAGGGTCCAGAGAAGAGCAACAAGAATGATTAAAGGTCTAGAGAACATGACCTATGAAGGAGGGCTGAAAGAATTGGGTTTTTTTAGTTTAGAAAAGAGAAGATTGAGGGGGGACATGATAGCAGTTTTCAGGAATCTAAAAGGGTGTCATAAGGAGGAGGGAGAAAACTTGTTCATCTTTGCCTCTGAGGATAGAACAAGAAACAATGGGCTTAAACTGCAGCAAGAGAGGTTTAGGTTGGACATTAGGAAAAAGTTCCTAACTGTCAGGGTGGTCAAACACTGGAATAAATTGCCCAGGGTGGTCTGGAGATATTTAAGAGTAGGTTAGATAAATGTCTATCAGGGATGGTTTAGACAGTATTTGGTCCTGCCATGAGGGTAGGGGACTGGACTCGATGACCTCTCGAGGTCCCTTCCAGTCCTAGTATTCTATGATTCTAAGTAAACTAGAAATGCCCTGGAAACAGTTAAGGAGCAGAGGACTTGAATCATTTGAGCTGCTCCAGATGTGTCTCTTTGTTCCCTTGTCATGCCAATCTCATAGCTCTTGCCCTTCTTACTCAGTTTATCTCAAGATCTGGATTATGTGTGTGTGTGTGTGTGTGTGTGTGTGTGGGGGGGGGGGGTAATGACTTTGTGGACTGGAGCCACTCTGATTCCATTGTTTGTGGGACTCTTTCCTCACCTACCCTGCATGATGTTGTAGGCTAGATTTTCACTTTAGTGCATATATGTGGCTCAGAGTGCAGAAGGAATAATACCACAGTGTTAATTAGGCAAAAGGAAAATTTTATTGTAACAATTACAAGTGAGAAAAGTAAGTAGTATCTTATTTTCCCTCTAGAATGGAGAGATTTTCTAAGATAGGCATCTGGCTGTCTTTTCTACCTTCTGAAAATGTTTCGCTTGTCAATATCTTAAGGCACCTGAAAATGAACTAAAATTTTCTGGATTGGTGGAGTGGAGTAAACGCACACAGTCGCTCACTCCTGCTGAAAGATGTTGGTACCTATTTATTTCCAAAGGTGCTCTTTGCATTTTGCCCCCCAGAGAGTATCTGACCTCAATGAATCTCTGATTAGCTGAGAGAGCAGTTTTCAGTTACATATACTAACTCTTGTCAAAGAGTGAAACAGCTTGTTTGAATATCTATCCTATTTCTATGACAAACACATTTTTTTTGCTTGTGTCACAGGCTTACCCACAGCAAACTTGAGTGTTTATAACTTCACTGTTGTGGAAGGAAGGAGTGCCACACTGTACTGTGAGGCTGCTGGAGTGCCATCTCCCAATGTCTCCTGGGTTGTCCCTAATCTTGTTTCAAAACATGAGGTAAGGTTTTTTTGTTTTTTTGTTTTTTGTTTTTTGTTTTTTACTTTCAAGTAGCTGGCTATCCAGAGATGGGATTTACCTGCTGAAGAATAGTGTGTGGCTAATCTTCAGCTTATTATGTTTCATAATCACAAATGCACAGTGGCAAATTGTTTATATTGCATTTGGTTCCCAGCTATTCTTATTCCACAGTAATTGAGGCAGTGCTTAGAGACAAACCAAGATTTCTTTCTTTGAGAAAATGGTTTTTATTTATGTTTTTTTTCTTCCATTTATACAGTTCTGTGGTAGGTTCCTGGTAACATAATGAATGAGGAGAGTGAAGGTCAAGTGAGTTTTGGTTGTCTCCTAATCACCCTTAATATAGAAAATTACAGAGCTTTCCCTATAAGACTGTGTGTGAATTTACTATCTTCACAAACTAAACATTTGCAGTAGATATGAATTATTTTTGTGGGGAAAACATCTTGAGAACCATTGTTTTTTCTGCAAATCAACAAAAGCCAAGTGTAAGCCTTGAAACTCAGTGTTAAGTTCATACTATAAGAATAATGGAAAAAAAAAAAGACCATGCTTATCCAAGAAGGTCGCCCAAAGAACTCTGACTGTCCCTCGTGATCCTACCATCTCATATCCTTGTTTCACATTATGCATAAAATGGAGCTGCATCGATTACATCTTTACTGATGAAGGAGATATTGATAAGGACTTTAACAAGGCTGCAGCGTGTTCCTGCTGACAGCTTAAATCCACTTCATTTGCTTTGTGCTCTGGAGTTCATGGCTTTGTAAGTGTGGTTACCTGCTACCTTGGGGTACAAACTACGTAAATTATTTTTTGGCCTTCAAGAGGAGCATGGGCCTAGAGACAACTGATTAGACTCTGGTCTTCATACTTTGTCCTGCAGTGCAAAGAGAACAGAGTTTGTCTATGAGGGCAACTAGTGATTAGGGCAGGGTTAGGCAATAATTTTTGTCCGAGGGCCACTTTAAAATTTTTGAAGTGGCCCTGGGCTGCCCCAGAAGGGGTGGGGCCTAAACCAGAAGGGGTGGGGTCAGGATGCTTCTGGGCTTCCCAATCCCCCGACAATGATTGGTCTGGTGGTGGGGGAGACCCTTTGCCCTTCCCTTCCCACTAGGCACCCATGCCCCTGGCAGGGTGGGAAGCAGCTTCGCACACTCCCCACCCCCAGGCCAATCAGGGCTTGGGGGCAGGGGAGTGCGCGAAGCCTCCTCCCGCCTTACCCCCCCCACCAGGAGAACGTGGCATTTCCGCGCTCCTTGCAGAGCGGGAGGAGGCTTCGCACGTTCCTCCCACCTCCAGGCCAATCAGGGTCTGGGGGTGGGGGAGCTTCGTGAAGTGTCCTTTGCCCTGCCCCCACCCAGTGCGAGCGTACGGCACCTTGAAGTGCCACGCACTCCTCGCAGGCTGGGGGAAGGGCGGAGGAAACTTCATGCAGCTCCCCTGCCCCCAGGTCAATCAGGGCTTGAGGGAAGAGGAGCGCATGACGTGTCCTCCCACCCTGCGAGCAGTACATGGTGCTTCAAAGCGCCGCATGCTCCTGGAAGGTCAGGAGGAAGCTTCGCGTGCTCCCTCGCCCCCAGGCCCTAATTGGCCTGGGGGCGGGGGAGTGGCAGGGCCTCCATAGGCCGGATCAACCCTCTTGGTGGGCTGGATCCACCCTGCAGAGGCCCTTTTGCCCACCCCTGGATTGGGGGCATTCTCAGGAGGGTTAGGCTGGCATAGCTGTTTTTTTTTCTCTTTTTCCTCTCTCATAATGTCTTCCCCCCTGCTCCTTTAAGTAACTCCTAGATCAGGGATACTCAACACATGGCCCATGGGCCACATGCAGCCTGCAGCCTGTTTGTTTGTGGCCCACAGTGTGGTTTGGGTTTACACAGGGCTCAACATGCGGCCCGTGGGTGGGATCCTTTGAACATGGCCTCCACTGGGAACATACTCCATAATGGCGCGTCAATATAATGGTCTTCTGTTGATCTGCATTTTAGTAGTTAATTCCTGGACTGTTATTGTTCATTAAAAGTGCTGTCATGTGGGTGGGAATCAGGTAAATAGTGCATTTTATTAATATCAGTAGAAGTGACTTAAATGGGGTCTGCGTGTTGTGTAGTCTTGCCTTAATCTTTATATTAAGATTAAGTGTGAAATAATATATTTGCATGTATATGCAACCACACTTAAGTTGCAGCCCTCGGCAAGTACTGTGAGTATCATTGTGGCCCCCAGGGCTTTCAAAGTTGAGTAGCCCTGTCCTAGATAGTTTCAACCTTGTATCTGCTTCAGTTATTTTTACAAAGAATTGCCTTGAATTTTGAAAAATTCAATTTACAGATTCCTTGGTGACAGGAGGATCTTGCAAACTGCCCAAGGGCTCTTTCTCCTCCCACCCCCTACTCCCAACAATGGCTCCCAACTTCATGTAGCTTCAGCCCTCTGTTACTTTCTTCATTGTGGCCATTTACATGGACCTATGCAAAATATATGGGACCTACTGTGAGTGCTTTATATGGTGTTTAAGAACACAAGGACCTATAAAGTACAGAGAAACTGAGTTTAATAACTAAGGTAACCTGCGTATAACTAGCCAAATACACCTGTCCTCACCAAAACCAACAGATTAAAACAGCTTGGGGAGTCTCTGCCAAACCTTGGTTTTTCTTCTAAGTTATGCTCTAGCTAGAACAAATGTGGGATAATATTCAAGAAGTGAAATCACCTCAATATTTAAAACTCTCCTATCTTCGAAGTGCCTTTTCCAATTTACATCAAACTTTCCAGAAAAAATTCTATCTTGGCATAATTTTTTGCCTGTGAAATTTCAGAGTGCAGTATAATGGAAGGCTTTAGCCTTAGCTATGGAAGAACACTAGTATTATTGGTAATATAACAGAAGACTGTCTTAAAAGACTCCTTTAGTGTTCACCATTATCCCTGTCCTTCTGTTTTCCATGTCTCTGTTTCTAGTTCTCTGCTCTCCTCTTGCTGCTTCTGTATGTTTTCTTCCCTTCCATCTCCTATAAAGAAAAATCCCAGAAAATGGCTCCAGTCCTGCAGACGGCTACTCATATGCTTCACTTTATGCAAACGTATAATCCAGTTGATTTCCATTGGAATTTTTTTTAAACTGTGTACTTAAGTCCTGAACCTGCAGTTGACTGCCCATTGATGGACTGTTGGACCTACTGCTGCTTCTTAGTGAATATGCCTCGTGTGGCAGGTGATCAGGATTAATTTCTGAATTTGGTCCCCTGGTTGGATCAGTAGGTTCTTGGGCCAGGGCCTAATAGGGAGCTCAACATGAATGCTGATCTATGCCCCCCTTAAGCCAGCTGCACTGAGCACCAGTAACTTTAATGGGACTGCACATGGCTACAGTGAAGCAAATGTGTACTGTATGTTGTTAGTAGGGTTACCAGATGATTTCAAAAAAATACTGGACACACTTGATCTCAGACTAGGGGGGAGGGGGAGAGGCTGGCCAGGGAAGATTGCGGAGGAGGGGAGAGCAACAGCTGACAGGAAGCAGGGCTGGTGGGGAGCGGGGCTGGCTGGGAGGGGGAAGGAACCAGCTGGCGGGAAGCAAGTCTGGCCAGGAGGGGGTCGGGGAGAGCGGGGCTGGCCGGGGGGGCAGTGGGGGAGGGGGAAACCAGCCGATGGGGAGTGGGGCTGGCCCAGGCACATGCAGATCCCGGGGTGCTGCCCGTCCTGCACATGGTCCCAGTGGTGCGCACGGGCGAGTCCGGCCCCGGGGATTCCATCACGCCCCGGCTCCGGCCCTGCCCCGTCCCCCCTCCTCCTCTCTACTGCGTAGTTGCATAGTGCCTGACTGGTGGACACACTCACACAGTGTGAGCATGTCCCAGCCAGGCAGTATGCAACTACATACTGATACTCATGATAATAATAAAACTTACTTAATTAGAAAATACTGGATATTTATATGTCTGGTATTTTCTCAATTTGTTTCCTGGACAAAAAGCTCAAATTGCGGACTGTCCGGTTCAAAACCAGACACCTGGCAACCCTAGTTGTTAGCCTTGGGGTGAAATCCTGACTTCAGTGAAGTCAACAGTTTTGCTGTTGATTTCACCCTTATTAACTTTTATTATTTGTATTACTGTAGCCTCAGTACTCCATTGTGCTACATGTTGTGAAAAAAAACCAAACCAGTCTTCCAAGGTCCTGATCTTGAAATGTGACACCCAAGGGTGGATCTTATACTTCATAGAGTGCCATAGAGGTCCTACAGGTGCTGGAGCACTTTATTAGAGATTCAGTGGCAGGCTCAGCACTTAAGTGCATATTAAGAAGAATCCCAGCAAAGGATATTGTTAAGCTGTTGAAGCAATAGCCCTAACTGTTCATTTATTACAATTATTTTTTAAAATATTCCTTTATATTTTATATGAAATTAAAGACCAGAGATACTAACTAGAGGTCTTTTAAAGAAACCAATATTAGAGATCAGCAACAAAACTTCTTTGTTTTAAGTTCTAGTTTGTTTGTAGCTCATCCCAATGTACTTAAATTTTGTAGCACATGTGGTGGTTTTTGTGGTCTGTTTTGTGTGGTAAATGTACACAATGCTTTACAAAACATGGAGGCAATAACTGTGATTTTTCCCCCCTGTCCGTCTATGCTCAAATACACGTAGGACAAAACATGGGCCTTAGTTTAGGTGGTGGAAGAGACCAACTTACTGTATGAAAGATTTAAGACAAGGAAGAGGCTTTCAAGAGAGAGCTGAGGGAGGAAAGAGGAAACTTGGTAGTCAAGCTGTGGGGGACCATGCTGAGCCTACAGCAGGAGAATAGGTATAAAGTCCAGAGTGAGGTAACAGTAAAGTATTGATTGGGAGGATTGTAGGCAGGGAGAGAGCAAGATTAAGAGGACCTCTGAGCAGAGATGACTCTTGGATGTAAATGGTGAGGTGGATGAAAGGGGACGGATAATAAATTTCAAGAAAAACAAGTGGTGATCAGGAATTGAGGGAGAGAGAGATTGGAAAAAGAGTAAGGGCCAGATCCTCAACTGATGTATATGTGCAATGCACCACTGAAGCCAGTGGAGCTGTGCTGATTTGCACCAGCTGAAGGTCTGGCCCCAGGCCGAGAGGGTTAATAAGATGGTGAATGAGAAAGTGAGTTCAGAGAGAGAAATTTCATGAAGTAGTTAACGAAAAAAAGTCAGCGGCAGTGGAGTCAGCCTTTTCAACATGGAAGTAATCCAGAATGATGATAGGGGACTAGAGAGTGGGAGGATGTGCCAGGAATAAAAGTGAGGGATAAATGGAGTGGGAGGATTGAAGACTATTCGCACATGGAGCAAGAGAAGGAAGGCAGATGAAAGGAGGGACTGGATGTCACAGGACAAGGAGTAGAGGAGCCAGGTGATTTATTTGGACATCTATACTTGTGAGCCAGAACCCCTGGTTATCCCAAAGTTTGGGATATTATGAGGTTGTATAGCATACAGAGTAGCAGTATTCCCTTTTCCTTCGACTAGTACCAACCAGCCAAATTCTACACTGGTTTATTCCTGATGTGATCTCATTGAAGTCAAAGGAAGGCATGCATTAGCATAATCCTCAGTGGGATTACATGGGTGTAAATCAACATGGGCTGCTGGAGTCAGGCCCAGTACATTCACTTACAACATGGAATAAAATATTGTGCAAATATAATAACCTTGTTGTTAGGAAATTAAGTAACTGAAGGACTCTTTGGAACCTAATATCAAGTGTCTCCTTTTTTACATTCGGTTCAAGCCAAACACTTTTTTTTTCTTGTTTGTAGAGTAATACAAGTAAGAACCCTGCTTCCCTAACCATAAGGAATGTTTCATCTAAGGACAGTGGAATACAGATTTCATGTATAGCAGAAAATATTGTGGGAGAAGACCAAGCTTCTGCTGACCTTGTGGTGTTCTGTACGTAAACAGGCTTGCATATAATTTAAGCTGCTGTCCAAATTATATCCATGCAAAATATTTGGGGTATATATTTCTTTGAGGCATGGAAGGTGCTGAAACAAAAATATCACCTAAGCATTTGAATTACATCACATTTAATGCTGAGGAACAGCACACCTAACAGCAGTTGTGTTCCTTTATAAATGTGCTCTGGGTACTCTTACATATCTGTGTTCTTACAGCTGCTTGTCAGCTTCCAGTTTGAGATTCCAAAAGTAAATTTCTGAAATCCAAATTGTTCAAATGGTGGTGTAAACATGAAAAGGTATCTAGGTGCATGTGTATTTTATATTCATATGAAAATAACTACACATCAAAGATGGAAGCCAAGTTGTTAATAATTTGGTATTTTAAAGCCTTTAATCTAAGGCAATAAACTTGGCACATTTTTTTAAAATTAAAAAACCCAACAACCCAGCTTGTAACATTAGTTTTCCCAGGAATATATTACTTTGTCTTTTGGCACTGAAATAATCTATTTATCTGTCAAATCCAGGAGAAAAGGATGGGTGCAAAGGATAAAAACATTGACTCCTTAATCCTAAACTCTCATCATGAATCTGTCTTAAGTGAATTAAGTAAACTGTTTTTACAAGCTTCATATATTGACCATCCAGATCAACCCCCGATTTTATTAAAAATGGGCATGCTCATTAGAGAAAAATATTTGTTAGAGAAGTAGCTATAGATTAACTTCACTGAGTATGAAATAGCTAAGGAAAAGGATATATGCGATGGGTACTAGAATGGTATAAACAAGGAATCTTGGATTGGCATTAATATGATTGGTACAAGGACATAATACTAGATGTAATTAAATGCAATTAACAAAGGACATTTTTGTGTTAGTATCAAATTTTGTGTTTCCTGACAGTTGAGATAATGTAGAAGGCTGTGGAGCAGCCTCCCAAGGGAAATACTAGAAGCCTATAACTTGGGCACTTAAACTGGATTGGACAAAGTACTAGAAAATTACTATGGCAAACAATTCTGCATTAGCAGGGGAATTCAGTGAATGAACAAATAGGTCTGTTCCCTGACTCTATGATGAAAATTTTCTAAAAGTTTGCATGCCTATCTGAATGTATTTTCAGCACACTTGACTTTGGCCACCTGTGAAATACCCCTTTAAAAAGAGTACTTAGGTGCTTTGGTTAAAAACGGAGTAATAAAACACTTTTCACTGAATGTGCATGATTTATTTAAAGTTAGCCCTTGTTTTATCAAAGCCAGTTCCTACATCTCACTTTAAAGAATGACTTAGAGGCATTGTCCGTTTCAGGTCTGAATTCAGTTCACAGATATAGCAGAGGGCTTTCTGAATGCATAAATATATATATATATATATATATATATATACACCCATTAGCACAAGGCTGTTGTTTCCAAAACTGCCAATTTGTGTTTTTTTTAAATTTGAAGCTATGTCCCCATGAATTTGAGAGGAAATAGGTGTTTAGGGTATTCTGATGTTATTCACTCTTCTTTTCAATATAGTTGCACCAAATATCACATTTATTGAACGTCCAACCTTGAACCACCACTGGTGCATTCCATTCACTGTGAAAGGGAACCCTAAGCCCACATTGCAGTGGTTCTATGAAGGGGCTATACTGAATGAGTCTGAATACATCTGTACTAAAATACATGTTAGCAATCAAAGTGAATACCATGGCTGCCTTCAGTTGGACAACCCTACCCATTTGAACAATGGTGCTTATACCTTACTGGCAAAGAATGAGTATGGAGAAGATGAAAAAAGGGTTGATGCTCATTTCATGTCAATGCCTGGAGATGGTGAGTACCCTTTATTATATTAGCAATGGCATGTTGATGATGTAGAACTAGTAATGTTGGCCAGGGTTGTTTTTTTTTTTTTGATGTTGCTGTTTAAAAGAGAAGCTTTTTAAACACAAGTTTTCTCTTAAAATAATTTAGTTGTAGATATTTCCAGATAATTGCTTTAAAAAGAACCTTTGCTTTTCAATTAGATTTGCTCCTGAGCCACATTCTACCTCTTTCTTGAATTCTGTGTCTTTGCTCCATGCCTCAACAAAATTAAAAAAATATATTTTTCTGAAGTATTTTTCCAACATATGTGTTCTGATCCTATAAATGTTGAGTGCTAGTTCTATACGAATGGATGGTGCTTTATTGGGAAGGGTTAGGACTAAGCTGTGTATCCATAAGACATGTACAAAGTGTCTTGTGTATCCATAAGACCATGTACAAAGTGTCTTAAGAGCGCAGAAGGTAATGCAAATTGGACAGTGCAGTTCAGCATGTAGATGCCAATATTTTCTTTAGGACACTAGAGGGAGCAAGAGAGAAAATAAGGAACCAAGAGGCAGGAGGGACAAGATGGCTACTGTTACATTTATGTGTGTTTTGTTACACTAATGGGTCCATATCAGTGGTTCTCTGCCTGCAGGCAGTTTGTGGTCCAGTCAGCACACAGCTGCGATCCATGTGACATCTCAGGGCCATGCAGGTAATATGTATGGATGCAGTGCAGATAATACAGAGAGAGCTACTTATTTAGCATGCAGTGGTAAATAGGTTGACTCACTGAGCATCAGAACTCTTTATTGCAATCTTGGCAGAGTCAGGACATGAAAGGTACCCAATAAACTGCAGGGATTACACTAAATGTATTGTTTGTTTTGCTTGTTTGATATATTCCCAATTCTTCAAAATACATGTATAGTAATTATACAGGAAAATGAGCAGCAACTGTCCACTGGTATGAAAACTTATGCTAATTGCTTAGGGAAATCAGGTGTGCAAATGCATGTGTATTCTATGAGTGAAAAACAGCAAATTCATATCTGAACAGCTGGGCACTTGTGTACATTTCAGTTTCCCTAAATGTGAGCACTAACATACCAGCTGAAATAGTGATGTACAGTCCTATGTAATATTTCACAATGACAGAGTAGCTAGCTTTTTAGTCTTCTAGATTTTAATTTCTTTCACCTTCATTACAGGTTACACTAGTGAAAATACAGGTCATATTCAGTATTTATCACAAACTGTTTTAAGAGAAACAATGAGTTATGTGACACTTCTCTTCCAGCCTCAAGTAGGAGTAGATACAGAATTGACACAGAGAGCTCTAGTTACTCCTGCTGCTCTTAGAAGCATCTCTCCTCCCTTTTCCCCCTAGAGTCCTTTCCCTAATAAAATTGTTACAGGAACAGACCATGAATTTATCTACTGGCAGCTTCCAATAGTGCATTATAACAATTCAATAAAACAGTCCACTTTACATATATATTGTATAAAATGGAAAGTGATATTAACTTGGCTGCATTTATTTAGAAGAATAAACAGTTCCCCAGTAAGTTTAACAAGGCTGCTTTGAACTTAAAGGAATTTATTTTTCATTGAACAAAATGCCTTTTATTGGCACATTTTCTCCTTCGGGTTAAAAACCGAAAACCTTCTTTCCCATTAGTGGCCTTTTTAATTATCAATCAGACTCCTATAGCCTTCTATTTATATAGGCAATGTTTATAGTTTTTAATTGAAGTTGTAAATCTCAGAGAATATCTGTGTTAGGTTCTTTGAGCATAACCCCATTCTCTGAGGAAATTAGTATCATAAATACATTGTAGGAAAGACTATGATAAGCACTGCCTGGCTGTGTCTATTGGAGAAATCACTACCTATGTCGTATGTGGCGTCAAACCAGTCTTAAAATTTCACAGGAGGAAACCATCTACTCAAGTAGACTCCTAAAATGTTTTTCTTCGTGGGATTTCTACATCATGCTATTTGTGATCCTGGAGTTAGCATGCTGTACAGAGTTGATATAGGTTCCTATATTTATACTCCCAACTCTCCTGCCCTAGAAGCTGAAAATACAGGTCAAAGGAAAAAATATAATTTCCTCCTATTCATTAATATTTTTACTGTTGCTATCTAAAGCACAACCAAACGTTTTGGAGACCTTAAATGACCCCCACCCCATGATATCGCTACAGTGTAATTTCTTTGTCCTAAACTGTACAATGAAGCATGCCCACACCCAGGCATTATGTTCATTTTGATTCCTGAATGATAGAAATTAAATATTCTGCCCCATTAAACATCAGGGCAGGTGTCTTCATCAGGCTTTGAACTGATTCATTGACTCTTAAATCACTTAGGGGCAAATGTGCTGAAGCTAAAAACAAAGACAAATAAAAACCCCACCCATAAACTATAGAAATTAAACATGAATTATTAAAATAAATAAAAATGAAGCCTCAAGTGCTTTCGAGCATGAGATCATCAAGATCAACATAATACTCTACCTTAAAACTTGCATCAGTCATGATGCAGATAGGATCCATGCCAAGAATTTCTCAACCTACATTGTCTCTTCTGCAAAGAGCACATTCTCTCTCATGTGATACTTGGCTGACAGTGCAGGTAAGCCAAAGTAAAGAGAGCTGATTTGTACTTGGAGCACAGTAATGGTATCACAATAATCATTGTGAACCACATCATTCACTAGAACCTTTGTTTTAAAGCTAATTTTTGTGATCTGGAGCTTTGGCCCCTGGCCTTTTATATATCTTTGTAGTGAGCAAGTTAGCAAAAATCAGTCTGAACCCTTCCCTGCCTACAGCATGTATCTTATGATGTGTATCCAGCTTCAGGGATGGACACTATTCAAACTCATACAGCTTTAACCACCAATTATCCCTATATTTGAGGCTATATTAAGGAGGAGGTGTTGGCTCAAGGTGCATCAGCTGTCTAACACAACAGTTTCCTTGTTTATTATTTGCCAGGATTGATGGTACCATCCTAATGAAAGTGAACATTATCTGAAACACATTTTGTTTGTTCTAGTATAGTGAGGGAATGTTCCATAATAATGCTCCCAGAAAAGAGTTGCCTACAAAAATCACCCTATCTCAAAAGGCCTCTATGCCACGTAGTTTCTCAGGGGTTTTTAAAAGTATTTATTTTGATTACTATTTCTTTATGGTAGCACTCACTGTGTGCTAGGCACTTCCCAAATGTTCAAGGATAGTCGATCCTTGAGAAGGTTATAATCTGAACCTCTTAGTTTCCCATGATCTTACAACAAAGGCATCACTATCTGGAGAATATCTCAGCTAGTTTTGCCTTCCCCAGTATAATCTAGAGGGCAAATGTTTAGTTTGTTCCCAGATGAACACAGAAGTCTGAGGGTGCATCTACACTGCACCCACAGCTCGAAATTAGCTACGCAATTTGAGCTATGAAAATTGCATAGTTTATTTTGAGTCAATTTTGAAATGGCTTATTTTGGAATTTGGTGCTGTCTATTTAGCATCAAATTTCAAAATAACCCGCTATTCCAAAACATCCCTTACTCCTCATGAAATGAGGTTTACAGGGACATCAAATAGTGAGTCTGTTATGTTTAAAAATAACGGGCTTGCTGTTAAGATGTGGAATCTCACAGTAAGCAAGAATTGAAAGTATTTTTTACTTACTGAAAAATAGTCCAAGGACAATAACTTAAAAAAGAAAAAAATGGAAATATCAAAATAATATCTGATGCAATAGTTTTATGAAGGGGATGCAAACAGACATGTGGTTTCTGGTGAAATTTTGGTTTTCAGATGAAGGCTCTAGTAAGTATAAAAGGTAACTGAATGGACTATGTTACTTCCTAGCCTTTACCTCAAAGGCAGAGATTAAGGTTTTTAAATTATTCTGTGTCTAATGGTTTAAATTAATCCTTTATTTAATGCAGCCTAGTTAGATCAGAAGTTAATTTTATTCTGGGCGCCAAATCTGATCCCACTGATATCTAATGAAAGTTTTTCTATTGAGTTTCTGAGTTAGTCCAAATACTTTGTGAATATCAAACATACACAAATGTAGGAGGTCTACCCTGGAAACTTCTTCACCTAAACTGAATGCTTTATACTAGAAAAAAATTTTATTCATGAAGCTTTTCAAAGAGAAAAAGCCCAATGAGAAGTAGCTAAAGGTTAGATAGCAAGTGCTCACTGCATGTTATGTGATGTTTATTTCGACAGATGAATGTGGCCATTCTCATGGGGGGTACTTTAATTTGCATTCTAACTCTAAGGGTGCATCTACACTGCACCCATAGGTCAAAATAAGACACACAATTTGAGCTACACAAATTTCGTATCTTATTTCAATCTAATTTCGCTATTCTTAACCCTCATGGGATGCCAGAATAGTATAGCCGTTATTTCGAAATATGTTTTGAAATAGTGGGTGCATTTAAAGATGCAGAATAGCTATTTCAGGATACTTCCAGTACCCTGAAATAGCGCCGCTGTCTAGACGTAGCCTAAGTGTTAAAATATCCTCAAAGACATTTTAAAAATTGAGCCCAATACTATGATTTCATTCAATAGATGTTTTGCACCTCCTAGTCTCATATTTCTCACAACAGATTCCCAAGCATTTAGCATAAGAAAAGAAGCAAAGGCTATGTTACATTTATGATGGCTTTGTACTGGTGTTACTCCATTGCTGTGAAGTTACTCCTGAATTACAGTGGTGTAAATCTAAGCAGAATCTTGCCCACTGAGCTTGTTTTCCTACTTAAAGGTTTTAAATTTCTTTTAAATTAAATGTTCAAACTACATAGAACAACCAGTAAATATATAGAAAACTTAATTAGGAGATTACTTTATGGGATTTATGCAATAGAAAACATCAGATGATCATAAATGGAATTTTGAAATATAGTGTAAAATAAACAATAGCCTTTCAAATGGAAATACATTGATGTGATAATATAGACAGAAGTAGTTCTGTACACTGATGATTTGCAGGCTCAGGCTCCTTCATGCCATATGAAACAGATACAAAATGGTACCAAAACTGAAGATTGGAAAATATAAATTAGTTTTGTCCACTTCAGTTGGTTATCAAGATAATCTAGATTATCTTGATTATCTAGTTGCCAGGTGTATGGGACTCTTATTCTCTTCATTGAGAATTCTGCCTGTGGGAGCAGCTATGAAATTGGTTCATTAGTCGTGCAACACCAGTAGAGTAAGTGAAGTTGTGCTGCTTAGTCTAGCAGTCACTTTGACCCTAATTCTTTTGCGATTTGCTGCCAGCTGACAATATCCTAATTGAAAAGTAGTTTTTCTTCACAGTGGTTTAAGTTAAGAACTAGATGAAAGCCCGTGCATGGATGTAATTTATAAGGTGCACACAAACTGAAAATTGCTGAAAACTTAAAACTGGACAGTAACAGACCACAAATATCAGTAATGATTGAATCTGGTGATATTCTGGACCAAAGAAGTTCTCAACCATGCTTGTAAATAGTTCCATCACTTCACACTGATAAACAGATGTTCTGGGCTTGAGAGAAAAATATAGAGAGAGTTTCAGTTCTGGAATCTCATTATATAGATTACAGTCTGAATACATCCTGTGCTAAATCATTGCCACTCCCATTGAAGTTAATGGATCAAATTCAGGTCCAATGCAATTTTGCCATTGATTTGCAATAGGAATAGTACATACTACGCTTACTCCAGATTTACAAGTGTGTAACAGAGAATAATTTGGTTCAGTTTGGAACTGTCACTGTCTTTGCTGAGACTCAATTTAACCCTAGGAATAGATGGTATCTTTCACATGAAGCAAATATTAACATTTTGTGTTTCTCTGAAAATAATTTGAAAATGTAATTGAGTAAAAAGCCTAGTAATTCAAATGTGTGGAAAATTGATATGAAATAAAACCAAATTTCTAAAAACTATTATTATTCTGGAAATTTGCAGGATATTTGCAAACTCTTTGTCTTCTTTTTTTTCTGCTCAGGTAATGGCCCAATCTTGGATCCTGAAGTTTATGGTATTTTTTTTTATTTTTCTTTTTTTTTTTAAATGTACAAAAAAGAAATGACAAGTAACTTGAAAATTGAAAGAAGGTCTGTTTATGCTCAGTTTAGATATTATTTTAATGTGAACCAAAGATTCTTTATTTTGATAATTCTTTTCTGACATATTATTTTTAAGATAAATCAATACAAATAGAGCCTTCTACTGCTTTTTCTGCTGCTGCTGCTGCTTCAGACTAGGCAAAGTATAAATGCATTGCTATAGAATGCATATCCCTAAATGGAAGATCAGAGCTACTGTTGGCCTGACTCTCTTTTTTGTATGTGTGTGTGATTTGGTGTTTTTGCACAGGGTTATATTTTGGGGTGCGATTGAGTTCATTATCTTTTCTCCTATAAGTGAATTAATATTTTGATGATTCTGTGTTTATATAAAGCATGTTTTAACTACCAGTACGGAAGCCCATGCTACATCTTGGAGAGGAAAATTCCCATTAAAAAATGAGGTTGGCACATATAAGTGCCTCTATTACTTTTTCTCCCCTTTCCCTTCTTTCCTTTGTCTCTCTGTATTGTGTTTGACTCATCTCTGCTCATTTTCACCCTATTTTTACTCCTCCCTCTCCTCTTTTCTCCAGTTCCTCTTGTATAGACATTATGTGCACCTGTTAACATCTGAGTGAGAGTCATGCTTTTGAACCCACATTATGTTAGTTGGTGCTGATTTAGGCAAAATGTGTTAGCCTATCCCTGATGAAAGCTGAATCTGAACCATAACAGCAGAGTGAAGTGTAAACTTGGTGATAGCACCATTATTCTCTTAACATCTCTGGGCTGTCCTGTCCTGGTTTAGTAACAGTTTTTTAAATAATGAAATAAAAGTCAACGTGGGTTAGGTGCTGCAGAAAGCTTTATCCAGACAATTGCCTTAACACAGGTTACAGAATTTCTTTTTAAGCTGATAGTACCATGTTTTTGACCTCTTCCCATATGGCTGGCCAAACTATGACAAGATGATCCAAAAACACAACTGGAAGAAATGAGTCTTGTTTTAACACATCAAATTTGAGGGCCAAATATCAGGAGACAAATCTGCTAAACTGTTGGCTACTTTAATAGAATACTGTTATATTACACAATACTGTTGTATTTGATTAAGCATGAAAATCCATCTTCAGCAGTGCTTCCAAACTACCCTTTATGTTCTAGGCGGGGTTGGATCCTGCTCAGTACATGGTTATTTGGATGAAAGGGCCCATGACTTAAGTTTCCTTAAGCTGATTTAAATTTTATTGCTTTGATTCCATTCCATGGCATTAAACTTTAGCAAATGTGCAACTGGGGCATCAAATTGTTTTAAAGTGATTTGGAAACATTAAAGCATGGCTTCCCCTCCCTTTTTTGCAAGGAGGGACAAGTGCTTTTTTTGGGCGGGGGGTAGGTTAATTTGGACAGTGTCCTACATGTACTCTGTTATGTAAGTTGTATGCATAACACACAGATCCTTTGGTTTTGATCTTTGTATTTCTCTGAGGCCCCCATTGTGTAAAAGTGCTCAAGCACATGCATAACTTGATGCATGTGAGCGGTGCCAATGACTTTAGTAGGGGTTACTTACATTTTACAGTTATGCATACTAAGGAGCCTGCAAGTTCTAATCCCACTCAAAAACAAGATTATTTTGATATTTCTATTTTCTTCTTTTTAAGTTATTGGCCTTGGACCATTTTTCACTAACTAAAAGATACTGTCAATTCTTGCTTTCTTTGAGACTTTTTATAGTTCAAATTGTCCTAATTATTCCAAGCTCACAGGTCCACTTAGTGGAATGAGCTACAGAGAAAGGTGAAAGTGAGTTTACTGGAAATACTGTATAATTAGTTTTTTGGGAGAGTCATTGGTAGGAGTGTTTTTACATGGAAATGACTTTGGGACTAGTTTCTGCTCTGTAACGAAAACAAAAATAAGTTGATCTCAAACTCATCTCATCTGAAGAAGGGGGTTTTGCCCACAAAAGCTCATGATACTATGTTCATATTTTTTTTAGTCTTTTAATATTTTATTATTAGATGCCACAGGACTACTTGTTATTTTTAAAATTACAGACTAACTGTAAGGGCTACTCCTCTGAGACATCAAAGAACAGACATTCAGCTAATAGTGAACAAGAATATTGGGAACAAATAGTTATATGTAAAACAAAATCATAACTTGCTCTTCGCAGCCTGTACTTAACTAACAAGTTACCCGCTTGTCTGAAGAAGCTTATCTCATTCAAAGTTCTTCTTGGCATTTTCAGCCAAGGTCTGGTTGAGATCCCATTTTCATGAAGTAAATTTGCTGTCCATTTAATTCCTAAATGAGGGATGACTGGATATCTCCTGTGTCCCTCCATGCCCCC
This sequence comes from Pelochelys cantorii, assembly GCA_032595735.1. Classification (NCBI taxonomy): domain Eukaryota; kingdom Metazoa; phylum Chordata; order Testudines; family Trionychidae; genus Pelochelys; species Pelochelys cantorii. The sequence goes on along the minus strand of CM064330.1, from coordinate 91,049,376 downwards.
AATACACTCAAGCTGGGTCTCTTCCCTCATCCTGGAGCTATTTTTCTCTTCTTGTTAGTTTCTTTCTGAAGTCTCTGTCAGCTCTTCATTAGTATTTAAGGGTTACCTGGTTTACCTACAAACAGATAGCTGGATAAACATCTCTTGTCTGGCAATCTGTTTTCACTTTTGCTGATTGTATACCTCAGATACATATACTGAAAATTATGTTCATAAATCTTTATGTAGTGTCAGTACCTGCCTTACACAATTATGTAAATGACCAGACAGGTTTTTTAAAAATTAGAAACCTTACATGACCCTCTTTAATAAAATGTAAGTACCAGACTCAGGGGTTTCTGGTTACTCTATCATCGTCTCTCTGCCCCTTTCCAGTTAGCACCAAGAGGTTCCTGGGTCACAGTAACAGGGAAAGGAAAAAGTTTGGACAAAAGGTCAGATTCTGAGAGCTTGCTCCTGGCATGTGCTAAACATCGTCTGTAAATTTCCAAGTGCTGTCAACTCCTGTTAACTTCAGTGGGTCATGGGAGTATTCAGTATCTCACAGGATTAGGTGCTTCTTCAGGAGCGAGTAGGTATATACTGATGCTTGGATATGTGAGAAGAGAGAAGAGACCACCATGTGGGGATGGTATTAAAGTCCATATCTCGAAATGTAAATTTGAAAGCTAATAATAAGGATAGTTGAGCAGGGTGTAGAAGGGATACCTCTTCCCCTACTGAAATAACATGGGGCAGACAGGCTAACCAGAAGATGGAATGGAATGGATGAATTTTCAATTAAAAAAAAAATCAAGAGTGTTTCCCCACACCCTAGCGTGCTTCAAAGATTTGTGATAGGTCTTCACAGCTCTCTCTCTAGTAATCAGACTGTGGATTTGGGCAGGTGATAAGCAAGATGGTGCTGCATAGGCTTTCCAGGTGAAGGCCTAACAAGGTGTGGTGAAGAGGGACATTTATGCTACTCTTCCCAAAGTCTTGTGTTAGTGTCTTAGCTGGGCCATGCTTGAGCAGACTTGGTGGGTGAGGCTGAGGCTTTTATGTGGAGAGAGCCCTTTGAGGTATGATTTGGTCCATCCCTCTGGAGTTAGCTCCATGCTGCATATGGTAGTTCTCAAACTTTCCATTAATTGTTTTTAGAACACACACTCACCATCTGTAGATTAGAACTTGGAATACAGGATATCTAGCTAGTAATGTTTGCATTTACACAGCACTTTAGGTGTTAAGCACTGTGTTAATAAGCACTGCACAAACATTAATTCGTTAAAGAATTAATCTTCCCAATATGTCTGTGAGGCAGATGAGGAAGAAGTATTATCTTTGTTTTTATACATGGAAGAACTGAGGCTGAGCAGAAGCGACTTGTCAAAGGCCCATCAGGAAATCAAATGTGAAGCCAGCATTTTTGGTTCCCGGTCTCATATTTATGCCTCCTTGCCATGCTGTCTCCCATCATATAGTCATAAAAAATGAGAAAGTATGCCAGATAAAACCCCACCCACTGCACTGTCACACAATGATTTTATTAGGTTTGCAACGAGTGTGTTCATTTTATGCTGACACTTTGTGCTGGTAAAGGAGCACAAATGTTACAGGCCACTGAAGAATCAAGCCATAAAGTTTCAAAGTCCAACTCAGTGGGTGAGTCAGAGTAAGGGTGCGTCTGCACTGCACCATTATTTCGAGATAACTAGCGTTTTTTCGAAATAACAATGTGAGCGTCTACACAGCCATTCCATTATTTTGAAATAATTTCAAAATAATGGATGGCTTATTCTGAAATCTGTAAACCTCATTCTATGAGGAATAATGACTCTTCCGAAATAGCTATTTCGAAATAAGGCGTGTGTAGACGCTCCACTGCTGCTATTTCGAAATAACCCGTCACCAGGGCCATTCTAAGTTATTCCTCCCTAGTACCTCTTGGGGCTCTAAATCGAGATAGCACATTTGCATTAGGGAAGCCGGCTTTGGACTAATTTCGAAACTTCCCTGCAGTGTAGATATGCTATTTTGAAATAAGCTATTTCAGAATAACTATTCTGGAATAGCTTATTTTGAAGTAAGCGTGCCGTGTAGATGTACATCAAATGTTTGTGCACCTTATACATGTCACAATGCTACATTTGTATGGACAAATCCAGTAATTGTATGCACAAGAACCTATCTGAATGCAAAACTGTCCCACTGGTGCATTGCAAATATGTAGTTTTGCCCAGATGGTGATTATGCATGTGTTTTTCAGGGCTCACCCACTGCAAAGAGCTTTGAAAATTTGGTCCTCATTAAAGGATCCTCTTTTCTTCAGCATGAAGTGGTAATGCATCTCTAATGTACCTAAGTGGCCTAATTTAATTCTTGCCCAATGCAGTGTAATACAGTATTCAGCATCTTTTAAAAAATAAGCTCTGGAAAAACATATATGCTTTTGAAAAGTTCAGGCCTACTGACAGGGGGCAAAGGCAGCAATTGCCCTGCCCCTCAACAATACAAAATGTCCAGGAGCTACTGGCAGGGCCAGAGCCCGGGGTCTTTAAATAGCTTCTGGAGTGCCAAATGGCACACTCTGGGCAGCTATGCTCTCTAGGTGATGCTAAGGGCTATCTAGTCCCAGCCCTACCCCTTCTACCAGAGGTCTCGCCCCTTCTGCAGGTGCAGATCAGGGGTTCCCTTCATTCCCCAGGGACCTGGCGAAGCTGTTGGCTCCACTGGATTAAGTCCCTCAAGATACACTTTTGCAGGCCTACTGATCTATAGGAGGAAAAACTTTATTGACAGATATTGCTTGCCAATTTTACCCTCTGGTACTTGCAGGTAATTAAGAACAAAGTTTGTCCCTCTGAAAATATGATAGTCAAATTGTGATGATAAAGGTGTATCTTGCTATCTATTAATGTGTGTCCTATCCTATTTCTTGTATTATGAAAACAGATCCAAGATCTTGCCCCTGCAATAGAACTAGAATAGAAGACTAATAAGGTCAAAGCTTCCGTAATAAAGACATTGCCAACAACTTCACTTTTTGTGGCTGTAGTAGGTGGCTTTCTCTAGACCCTAAGTATATGTTGTCTTTTCTTCGAGCAACAAATTTAGGGAATGGAAAAATCACAATTCCCTCCATCACTGTGGCATATCAAGGTTTTCTATGTCAATTATTTTCATCTGAAGCAAATTCTTAAATATACAAGAACTTAACAAAAAGGGTTTATAAAGGAAAGTGTTACACAATCTGTGCCTTCACTGTAGAGTTAATTCAAGTGATCTGCTTTGGGAAGAGTTAGGGTTAAGCATCTCCACCCCTTTGTGACATGGCAGGACAAAAGTGCTAGTGACATTAACTCTCAGCCTCTGCAGCACTTCTTGGACATCCTACTGCCTCCATAGATGTGTAATATGAGGAATGCTGTCACCTTGCCTTACTCTACAGTTTGATGCCTGCTGCATATATGTAGCTATTATCTATTAGAGCTGGTCTAAATCCTGATCTTGGGCCTATTATGGTACAAACCTAGGAGAGTCAACTTGGTCTGGCTGCTCTGAGCAAATTTAACCAGTGCCAGAGAGTCCAGCCCCCTAATAAGGGTCACATACAGGATGTAGAACGCTTTGCAGCAAGGAAATGTATGTGCACGCGCATGAAAACTGAATGTGTCCAGACGATATATTTCCAGCATTCCCAAATAGCCTTTTCAGAATGGCATTGAGCAGCAGGTGAAAATACGAGTGTTAGAGTGCAGATCTGTTGTATCATGCAAGCAAAGTACTAACAAACTTCAACAGGCCATTTTTTAACAAAGGTGAAACCTCTTTACAAAGCTGCTGCTGCACCCCTCTGGAGCTCTCAATCAGTCCTGGCTCATCTCCTCCTTCCTGTTTCCTGTGCTTCCAGACTCCCAACAGCCAGTGCTCCCAATTCTAATAATTACAAGCAGCATCTAAAACACCACATTCCCTCCTCTCTTAAGAAGCTCTCTCAATTATAAAATAAACATTGTTGTTCTAACCACAGCAACAAATATGGAATAAGACACTATACTGTTGGCAGAAATATTACACTGAAAACACTGTAAATACTACATAACATAGTTTCTAATCCAGACAGGTGGTTGTCTGGGTCTGACAGACCATCTCTCAAACCCCAGTTCCAGTGCAATGTCTTGTTGTGTTGGTGCTACCGTGAAGTCATACAACACGGACTGGGTGTGGGCCTCATTCACAAGATCCTCCCCTTCCTGTAGCAGCACTAAGGATCCTCCCCCCCCCCATTTTCAAATTCCATTTACAAAATTTTGGCATCAAAATTTCTTCTTGATTTTATTTTATTTTATTTCAAAGTTAAAGAGGGAAAAATGTGATTGTATGTATATTTAAATACAATCACACTGGGGCTGAGTTACATTAGCTGTAGTGATTACATTTATTTGAATGAGTTTCTGTGTCTTACACACATTTTAATATGTATTCCTAGAAGTAAATGCAACTTTGTATTAGTTTTTGTGTTTATCTTGAAAACAAGGTGGAAAATCTTGCATTTGATAACACCAGTGTGCAGTTTTCAAATAATTATAACTTTATTGGGCCAAACTCTTCTTTCAGGAGATTTATTCTGGGTTTTTCCTTTGCACTAAGACTATGGTCCATCACTTCTGACAAAATTTGATTTGAGAAATGTCTGGCACTAAACCTTTTTCAGGTTAACTCTGGCAAGTTAGCAAGTTGGAACATAAAATGTTCTTGAGAATAGCGAGTTTGAACTTTTTTTTAACATGAGACAATCTGTCCCTTCAACACTTTGATAACTCACTAGCTATATGAGCTTTTGTCAAATTCTCAAAAATAAAACAAAGGGTATTTCTACACTGCAGTTAGGAGTGAGTCCCTTCCCTTCTTCTTCCCCCAGCCTAGATAGGCTTGCACTAGCTTGACTCAAGCTAGTGTGCTATAAATAGGAAGGTAGATATTGCTGCCTGGGCAGCAGCTCAGGTTCTCAAGCCCACCTGAATGAGAGCTTGGGTTCTTATCTTGATCTCCATTGGAATTTGAATATCTGCACTGCTATTTGGAATGTACTAGTGTGAACCAAGCTGGCAGAAGTCTGTTTATCTGGTCTAGGAGGTTCAATTCCGGCTGCAGTATAGTTATACCTTAGAAATCTCCCAAACTAATTTTTTTAAAAGAGCTCCCCTTTGGCCAAAATAAGGCTGAAATAGTTCAGTTTTGATGACAGTCTTTTATTTTTAGTCACAAGCACCCATAACCAGGTTTACAGTAAAAGTCCTTCCTTAACTTGAAATCTAGCGTCTCTTGGTAGTATATGTTACAACGTAGCTCCATCCTTTGAAGTTTTACATAAAATAATAATAAATGAATTATTACATTTGAAAGGAAAATGCTATTTTTAAAGACATTGACTGGTTACATGTTGGTTATAAATGTCTGGTGCAAATAAAGCTTTGGCTTTGTAGATCCCCAACAGAATTCTCAGTTGACCAAATAGAAACAATGCATCTTTTACAAGGAATTCAGGATTCTCAAATGTTTCAAACATTTCAGTATTATAGTAATGCATGTAATGATAACCTTTTTTTCTCCTTCCTAAGATTATGAAACCACGCCTAATGATATCGGGGACACCACAAATAACAGTAATCAAATCACTCCTCCGGATGTTTCCAACAAAGAGAATGAAGATAGCATCACTGTAAGTATATAAGTTTTTTTTGGTTTGTAATCTTGACAGAATTTCTGACTGTAGAACTGGAATACTAACCTAACAGCTTACCAAAGCCATCACTAGAATTTGTTCAAGATGCCATTTTCAAAAATGACGGGAGGTTGGGGGGGAGGGTGGAGAAGAGGAGAAAAGTGAGTGACTATTCATACCAAATAAAATGGATACTTAATTTGTGTCACTATTCCGATCAACTCTTTGGGCTTGTCTCCAGTACCAGAAGATGGACACTGCGGAGATGGATCTCCTGGGTGGATTGATTTAGAGGGTATATTGAAGACCCAATAAATCATCCTCAGATCGCTCTCCCATTAACTCCACTGGAATGAGAACCATGAGCTTAGTTGACAAGAGAGTTTCTCCCATTGATGCAGTTTAGACACTTGAGATAAGTCAACCCAGCTACATTATTCAGCTTGAGTTGCTTCACTTAGGTCAGCTTAACCCCATAGCGTAGACCTGTCCTTAGAGATGATCTATAATGCCATGTTGTTGTTTTTCTTAAGACCTAAAATACAGTAATTCTATTTACAAAGAGATTGCACATCCTTGAAATTCCAGGTGATTTGAAAAAACTTGCTCACCAGATTTAACAACCTAGTAGTCAAAGAGTTATGGGTGTGGGGCAGCAAATCTTCAGGAGCGTTACCTCACAGAACCCCTTCCCACACTAACCCTGGTGTGATTTGTGCACAGCAGGGACCATCTTGTAATCTGCAAGATCCTGAGGGATCTGTGGGAAGTTAGGGCTGTCTGTAAAGAGACTTTGTTCTGTACAGTGTTTTAGGTCTTGGTGGTCTCTGGTGCAGCTCCTTGTCAGTGGCTGTGTCTCGAAGGTACCACAGATTGTATTATCTTTTCTGATAAAACTCCATAGGACTGGATGGGTGGATGGTATACAGGCCTCTGATTCATCCCCTTCTCTGAACATCTCACTTGGTCTCCTCTCCCAGTCCCAGACCCATGAAGAGGTTTCTGCAGGATGTGGAAGTGGCGGTCTTTGTTTTTTGCAGGGTGGGAGGGAGCCCACATGATGGCCCCCCTCTGTGCTTTTAGATGTGTTTCTCTTTGTTCCCTTTTAAAGCAAACTTTTCTTAGTTTGGTTATTTTGAATAAATGCTGATTACTTTTGAAGGTGGTTCATCATCATGCAACAGAGTCAACTATTCTTGCTCTCTCTTTTAGGTGTATGTTGTGGTTGGGATTGCAGCATTAGTGTGCACTGGCCTAGTGATAATGCTCATTATTCTGAAGTTTGGAAAACACTCCAAGTTTGGGATGAAAGGTAAGAAGGGTTATTTTTTTTATATATATATATATTTATATATATATATATATATTACCTTAGTTGTCATGGGTCTGACTAGCACACTCCATGTGCTCCTGCCCCCAAAGTACTGATGAACTACAAAGAATGGCATCACATCTCTGTCCATACTTTTTGAACTATAGGTAGGGAGATGGCAAGAGGTGGATAAATGCAGAAGTAAAGGTATTTGAACCAAACACATGATTAAGCAATCACGTGTTCTCTGGCCTGAGGATTTTTGTTTGTTTTTGCCTGAAGTTCCATTAATAGTACCTACCTTTGCAAACCCAATGGACTATTCATGGAGTGAGGTGTTTCTCAATGGAGGATGGCAAAATCTGGCCCCAGACAAAGGAAATTTACTCTGATGTGCATTGGATTGTGAAAGCCACACTTGGTAATTCAAACTACAGTTTTGGAAGTGGGTGTGTGTTTGTTAGAACTGCAGCAACTGAAGGTACTACTACAAATACTACACCAGCAGGTTAGAGTTTCCTATCGCATGGTGCTACACTGTAAGTAGAGCTTATTGAAATGGTTGTCAGCCCTGTCTGAGGGGTGATAGAGTGAGATTCCTAACCTTTTATTTTTGTTTTAACCTTCAGTTCTACTCCTTCTGCTCATATCTGGAGATTTTCGAAGAGGTGTATTTTATAAAAGAACTTGTGTACTTGGTGAGGATAGGCAATTAGGGACTATTTCACTATTGATCAAAGAGGGACCCAGTTTTGTTCTTGGGCTGAGGGTCTGTGGAGAAGATTATAATTAATCTTTTAGGCCTTTCATTTCCCTTTATCTTTCTAGGGATCACAAACCACACTGCCAATGCCTCTTAGGGTCCAGTCAGAGCCACATTCTATGAATGAGTTTTTATGGACTCATTAACACTGTGCCACTCAGCTCTGTCTCCTGTATCATCAGCTGGGATTCTTGATGGGAGAATTCCTAGAGCAGCTGAGATTTAAACAGAGAAGAACTGTAGTTAGGGCAAAGCCACAGATATGCGCCCTAAGATGATACACCTCCTCCATACGTGTATGTGTGCTGCTCCCAGTCTTTGGAAATTTCCAGGATATTATTGGGGATTGGAAGCCTAAAGGACAAAGGGGTAAAGTTACAAAGAGAAGAAAGTTATGTTGGACTGAAGAAGGCTTGAAATATGTTTCCTCCTATACTATAGGCACTGGGTTGCATCAGGAAAAACAAGGAAGTGGGAGCCAAACAGTAGGGAAGGATGGTTAGATTTCTGGCAATTGGATTCTAAAAATCTCCATGGAATAGTGTGCTTATTATGTTACTTACTATTTGGGCATGCTAATGTCTAAAGAAGTTCTTTATTAAAAGTTATATCACATCTGGTAGAGTGATAAAAGTTAGTTCATTTTCAAAATTAGTAAGTTGTACTTTTACAAAACACATTAGTGATCGCATGATTTGCTTTTCTTTCATGAAGAACTTTTGGGCAATGGGGCTGGTGGCAAGGGACTCCCCGCCCCCCCTCCCCCCCTCCCCCGGTCCAGCCTGTACACCCTCCCACTTTGAAGTTTGGACCCAGGCCTGAACTTAACAACTTGGGTTTATGCTTAACCCAGAGCACCAAAGACACTTTTCAAAATATTACCACTACCATTTTTATTAGTTTGTGTTACAGTAGGGATCCAGTTACCCAATGTACTAGATGCTGTAAATGTATGTAATAATGATAAAAAAAGTCTCTACAGCAGAGACATTGCAGTCTATGCATATGATCGGAGACAGGAAATGAAGATAGACTGGTTGCAGGTTTGGGGGACAAGGAAGAAAGGCAACAGTGGAGAGATTATATTTTGTACCAGTTACAGCATACTGTTTTAAAAGTTTAAAAGCTGTCATGGAAACAAAAAGGACGAAACGTGCTGTTCCTGAAGTCCGTGGGTGTTGCTTTTCGAATGAAGACCCAAAAAAAGAAAAGTCAATTTACAATTGGTGTATTTTGTTCCATGTTTTAGTTGGGATCAGGGAAATATTTAATTTGATGTGGGACAATCTGTATTCAAACATGGCAAAAATCATCCTTTCAAGTGACTGTCTTATTAAGTGCTTATGTAAGCATTTTGCATTCACCAGAGAGAACTTCCTGAATGACACAGGCCAAGAATACACAAAGGGTTTTTACTCCTTTTTCTGTTATCTTGAGGGAACACAATGAAAGCCACTCAATCACCACATCATTCAAAATTCTCTCCTCCCTTCCTCAAATAATGGTCCAGAAGAAAAAAACAAACCCAAACATGCATGTAATGAATCTTGATAATGAGCAGAAAGAAGTAGTAAGTGATCCTTTCCAATGTAGCTAGTATCTACAAATGGGGGGAATATGTTCCATCAAATGTCAGAGGTGTGCATCAAGGTTACAGTGATACACAAAGTATGGCAGTATCTCCTCATGAGGAGTGAAATTCATGCCTTACTTGCAGTCATGGCAGGTATCTGCAGTATTTCCAGTGCAACAGAACACACATACTTTCTTCAGGGCCGGCTTAGTAAGTGCAAGGATCATTCATATTCAACTCACTCTGTGCCCTGGCTCAGACATGGAGACCATCACAGTCAAGGGCCCTGAGACTATGTCTAGACTACAAACTTCTTTTGAAAGAGAGCGTCTAGACTGCAACCACTTCTTTCGAAAAAGTGAGCCGCTTTTTCGAAAGAGATCACCCTGGCAGTCTGGGTGCTCTCTTTTGAAAAAAGCCCTGTTTGCATTCAAGAGCACTTTCAAAAAAAGGCGTTCTTCCTTGTAAAATGAGGTTTACTGCTGTCGAAAAACCCACTGCCTACTTTCAATTTAATTTCGAAAGAACATGGTGGCAGTCTAGACGCAGGGGAAGTTTTTTTGAAAAAAGGCCACTTTTTTTGAAAACCCCCTGTAGTCTAGACACACCCTAAGGGTCAAGGTGATGCTACTCTCCTCATAAAGGGACAGAAAGGAGTAGGTTTGGGCTTCCCCTTGGTCCAGCGGCCCTGTTGGTCACCCAAGAGTAGCACACGCTGAACACTTTCAAAGAGTGCCATGGTGGTCATATTCATCCTGATCTCCTAGGCATGATTGTGCCTGTCTTGTGTACAGAGCCTCTGGGAATTCCCACTTTTCTTCCCTGAACACTTGCTGTGCACCATAGCCAGTGGCTTACAATCATAATGCATTGCTCCCTGTATATCTAGCCATGTCAGCAGATTTATATAAAATAACTTATATTTGAGTTTCTCATTTGCTTTTACATAACTGAGAGGAGATGGTGGATAGGAACATTTTGGTGTTTTTTTGCCATACTGTTACTTTTTCATAGTATGGGCAGTTAGGTCTGCACTAGATGTATGAACCAAAACAACCACTCTCACCAGGTAAGTGAAGTGAACTGTGGTTGAAGTTGGGGTTTGTGTTGTGTCATATTACAGCTGCCAAATCAGGTCTTATTTCTCCTTCAAGTCATGTCCTATCTCTTACACGATGGGAAAGTGTTGAGTCCTAATGTCTTGATGATTAACTTCAGAAATTAAGATATATGGCTGCTTGGCATTCACTTCTTGAAGCTCTCACTATATAGCCAGCACTGCATACCAGAAGCAAATATTCTTCTCTTCCCACTACAACTCTGAACTTCCATGTGTACTGTACTTATAATAGTAAACTTGTAAATGCACTTGTATCTGATGAAACCTATGGGTGTTTCCTTTTGTACTGGCCATTTCTTTTTTTTTTCCTGGCTCTAAATGTGATCACCTTCATCCTAGACTTCTGTATGTTTCCTGAACGTGGGGCTAAGACCTTTGGAAATTCACCTGGGGTTATAGTGTAGCTGAAGAAACCTGTTGTTAGTTTCTTGAATTCATTGGCTAGTAAGGGCCATCAAGATTTGTGCATTGTTCTTGTGCAAGTTCTTGGTTTGCATGCTTGCTGGAGGGCATGAAATGCTTGTGATGGGTGAATGTCTGACTATATCCATCTTATAAAACTGGAGGAGCTCAAGGGTACTAAACCAGAGAAGGCTGCAGTGAGCTCATGAGCCCTCTGAAGAGACTTATAGAAAAATACTTCTGGACACTTTTAAGTCTTCCTGCTCTATTAGAAGAGACATTCAAGTGCAGTGAAAAGCTGAGAAATAAGCCCCCTTTTTATTTTTCAATTGTTAATTAGTATCAATGTGACTCTAGGAGAGAATAGAAGAGAAGGAAGAAATATGATGTAATTGAGTGATTAAAGCCGGAATATGGCAAAAGTGTAGACGGTGACATTTGAAAGAGCATAATTCAATTAAAAAAGTTCAGAAATATTTGCCAATTTGAACCAAAATTAAGGAAATTTTAAAAAATGAATTTATATTTTTAAACAGACAAGGAGGAGTTAAAAGAAACATAATCAAGCCAACAAGGTGTTCATGTTGCAGAGGCAATGCTTGGAGTCCCTAAGGTTCTTTGCTTTTTAAGAACTATGGGGGAAGAGTCGGGAAAAATAATTAGACCCAAGTTTTGAGAGAATTGCTCTTTGGTAAAGACCAAATGGGACTATTATTGGAACCAGAAAGTGGGTAAGGAGAGGGAACCCTCTTAAGTATTAGATTCGGAGAAAACTTGAGGGAAGCATGTGTATGCTTAATTCCCTTGAGCTGAGAGATATTTTTTGTGTGTGTAAAGCTGCTGTCAGTGCTTTAATATTTGTACTATAATCCAAAGAAAAGGGAACAAATTGAGTCTGAGATTCCTATTGTACTTAAGCAATGCCAGAAAAGTTGTCAAGTCTGAGCTTTGTAGCACACTTTTCAATGGCTACTTTTACTCCTCAAGATATCTCATGCATTGTAAAGGGGGAATGCATTTTTAAATTATGTTTATGCTCCCATGAGAGCATGTATGGAAGTCTGTATCTGCAGTCTGAACAAATAATAATATGCATCCATTTCAGAAATAAATCAATGACCTTTATATAGCAATTGATTCAGTTTATCCATTTTTTAAATGCTGGACCTTTAGGCTCTTGCAAGTATATGATAGCAGCTTCTGTATGTAAAATTTGTCATAAACAGACTAGCTGTTGTGGTTTTTCACTAGCTTGAGTATAAGTTATCAATCCAACAAAACCTCATATATGGATTGTGTGCCTGCACATAGGTAAAATAAATGTTTTCTTTCCTCTATTTTTGATGCTTTTTCCCCCCTGAGTCACTTCATCAACATCAGTATTCAGGCCATGAGTTTTCCTTACAATTTTTGAAGTTTAAAAAAAATCTTCTAAACAATATCACTGTCCGCTGTCTTGAAAAAGTCTATCTTTAACCACAGTTTATTACCTTTGCTGACGAATTCTTCTCACATTTTGTACTTCAGTTTAAAGATAATATAGGAGAGCACAGCTAGGAACTTGGCTTTGGTTGTGACATTTCACATTTATGGTATTTTAGTTTAAGTAAAAAATGCTGTACAACCTTATGAATAAAAAAGCCTTAAATCACCAATATTGTCATTCGGTACTTCTGGTAACAGCTTTTCTGACACAATGTATCATCAATCCATTATTGTTAAAAGTCTTTAACCTCATTTGCCCAGCTTATCATATTTATGACTTTAAATAATGGGGCATTCGGGTCAGATTGGGATACTTTGTGATTCTATTCTGTGTGCGAGACAAACAAAGCATAGGGGTTTTTTTGCACATTCCTGTGGAAAGAGCATTCATTGCCGGAGAGAGGAGTCTCTGATCCCCTACTTGTCTGTGAGCAGAGAATGCAGCAAACACTTGTTGTGTTCTCCATTTGAATATATTTCACTTTTCTTTGTGTGGGGGACGCATGGAACTTCAAAATATCTTTGTTTCAAAATAAAGTCTGTATCCTTTACTCTGGTTGGTGTTCTTGAGATTTCCGAGTGTGCTAAACAAGTAGATTAAAGGACAGTTCAGGAAAAGTGGAGACATACAATGTATTTTTATTCTACTCAATATTATTGCAACCCTACATCAAGTAATTGTGTTTCCTATGAGCTAAAGGAAGAATCTCAGTATTACAAGGGAAGTGCTGTACTCCTTTTGGTGCACAACTAGAAGCTTTACTTAATCCCTCCCTGGGAAAGCCCTGCAATTTACAAAACATGATTATGTTTTCAAGCTTTTTATGTATCTGCAACAAGCCTTCAAAGAGCCTATTATGGACACTTTTTGTCTTGTATGTCAAATGATTTAGAAGCAGAACAGCTGGGTTCTTTTCCCAGGCCAGACCTAGATTTGCTGTACAAACTTCATCCAGTCACTTAGGCCATGTTTCCATTTACTGCAGGATTGACACTCTCTGACAAGTGATCTTCTGAGGTTCGATTTTAGCAGGTCTAGTAAAGACCTGCTAAACCAAAGCCTAAGGGCTCCCTCGTTGGCACCAGTACTCTTTGCAGCTGTGAAGCATAAGGGAAGTTGATGAGAGTGTTTCTCCCGTCAACCTCCTGCTATGGGGCTACCCCATAAAATCGATGTGAGATACGTCAACTTCAGCTATGCAATTCATGTAGCTGGAATTGTGTATCTTGCATTGATTTTCTTTGCCAGTTTAGAGATGGCCTAAAACTTTCCTTCCTTCTGTTTTCCCCTCTGTGTTGTGGTGGTGGTAATTCTGACTGTACCTGCTTTACAGAGGTGCTGTGAGAACTAAGCCCTTGAATATCTTTACATTGCTTTAGTATTTTTTTATTTCTATGACTGTTAACTAAAATGTAGCAGAACAGAGTTAGTTAAAGATGTATGGTGAAAATGAGCTGTGTACATAAGACTTAGTATGTAACAGCAAAGGAAGGTAGCTAGCTGCCATGAAACAGAGATTGGATGTTGTTTTACATCATTGCTCCAGTGCCACCTGTGACAGTGACCACCAGAGTGCCCTTAGTTTGTACAACTTGCCCATCTGCCTTCACATCGCCCCCTGTAATGTGGGGATGGTGACATGTATCTACCTTGTGTTTTGGAAGACGAATTTGTTAATGCTTGTAAGTTCATGCAGGCTTAACTCTCCCTACCACATAGCTAAGTCACTGCTCTAACATGCCCCCTTCTGGCTGGGTATGCCATTGCAGCACCCTTTTGCATCAGTTGCCCCCACTGTCCTTTGGTGAAGTCCAGCCGTAAATGTCCTGCCTGACCACTTTACAGAGATGTGCCTTTTCTGGGGCTAATGTTTTGTTTGTTTGTTTGTTTGTTTGTTTTAAAGTCCCATAAAAATGTATATAAAACCAAACCTTCAGCCTCGCAGGGATTAGCTGGCAGCCACCTCATTACCAGTATGACTCTTCTGCATGCTAAGAACAAAAAGTGGGGAAAGTGATGCAAGTGACAGAGATCCTAGTGAGAGAGGGGAAGAACCTAGTTGTAAAGCCTTACCTTGACAACAGCATGCCCTCATGTTTCCAAGGGGACTCCTTGTGCAAGAGCTCAGCAAGGTGTGTAAGAGCAAAGAGAAAATAGGGTCTTGATAGGTCCCTTAATGGCTGTTAGGCTAGACCGTCAGGAATACTTTCCTATATTCTGGGTGTTCCTAAGCCTTGGATTGCCAGAAACTTGAATTGGATGACAGGGGATGGATCATTGAAACTTGCCTGTTATGCAAATTCTCTTTGAAGTGTCTGGTACAGGCCAGCATCAGAGACAGGATACTGGGCTAGATAGAAACATTGTCTGACCCAGTAGCAGTCATTCTTATGATCTTAAGTTCATTTTCTGAAAAAGGCCCCACTTCTCCTGTACATTTAATTGTGCTTTGTTGCAAAGAAGACATAAGACTAGTGGATCTAGTTGCTCGAGCTTTTCTTTGTAAAAAAGAAAAGCCTTGAAAGGCACTAAACAACCATAACAACTGCTTTGCAACACCCCTGCAGGCTACTTGTAGTGCTGGTTGAAATGGCCTGTGACTTCACTGTCATTAGACCATTATGGGTCCAGCTAGAAGAATGGCCCTTGTGAGCTGTTGCCAGCAGGTGCAGTTTACAGAAACTTCAAAATTATAGCTGGGATCTGGCCCAGCACCCCCGGGCCTCAGGGTCAGGTGAGGACCTAGGTCAGGCTTAAAATTACCTTTTCACCCCTTCTCCATTCTGAGCTGTGCTAAATGCTGTCTGGGTCTAATTTTGTAGAGTTAATGCCAAAAAAAAAAAAAAATTACAATAAAATGTATGTTGTTTAAAGGTTAATTCTTTCCTGAAAATCATTTTGGAAATGTATACCAACCACTATTGAACAGTCTCAGTGGAGACCACAAACTTGGGCTGCTCAAGATATTGCGCTGCTGCTTGTACTATTTACCTGTGTGGCCTAGGTTTTTCCCTTCTTGTTCTTCAGTTGTTATTCTGCCCTTGAATGACAGACTTCTATTAGAATCATAGAATCCCAGGGCTGGAAGAGACCTCAGGAGGTCATCAAGTCCAGCCCTCTGCCCAAAGGAGGACCAACCCCAACTAAACCATCCCAGCCAGGATTTTGTCAAGATGGGACTTAAAAACCTGTAGGGATGGATATTACAATACTTCCATAGGTAACCCATTCTAATACTTCACCCTCCTAGTAAAATAGTTTTTTCCTAATATTCAACCTAGACCTCCCCCCTGTAACTTGAGACCATTACTCTTTGTTTTGCCATCTTTCACTACTGAGAACAGTGTCTCTTCATCCTCTCTGGAATGTCCCTTCAGGAAGTTGAAGGCTGCTATCAAATCCCCCCTCACTCTTCTCTTCTGCAGACTAAATAAGCCCAAATTCCTCAGCTTCTCTTCGTAGGTCATGTGTTCCAGCCCCCTAATCATTTTGGTCGCCCTGTGCTGGACCCTCTCCGATGTGTCCACATCCTTTCTATAGTGGGGGCTCCAGAACTGTATGCAGTACTCCAGATGTGGCCTTGCCAGTGCCTAATAAAGGGGAATAATAACTTCTCTAGATCTGCTGGAAATGCTCCACCTAATGTACCCTAATATGCCAGTAGCCTTCTTGGCTATTCTTGCTCCAATTATCTGAAGAATTGGGTTGTGCCCATGAAAGCTCATGATACTATCAACATTTTTTGTTAGTCTCTAAGATGTTGCAGGTCCATTTGCTGTCTGTTTGTATACTGTTTGGCTGATTGAATTGTCCGAATTTTTCTATCAGTCTCTGAGCAGTCCAACTTCTTTCATGATTAGCCTGGGGATCCCATGTTCTCAATCTGGATTCTGGAAAATGAGATTAGATTGGTACCTGAAATTCTATAATGTCTGGCCATATTGGATACATATCAATTCCTTTACTAGAAGACCATAATCTTATTATTCTGAAATGCTCTTTTTGTTGCGGCTGTTGCATTCAGTATTTAATTTCACATCACTAGAAATAGTTACTTTGATCTCGGAGATTAACATTTATACCTCACTCTGTAAAAAGCACATGATTATCTCCTTAGAGCTACTTGACACCATTTTAATTCTATTGACTTCACTGGAACTAATCTTGATTATAGTAGTGAAAGGGAAATCAGAAGAAAGTTGAACTGATTTAAATTGAAATCAGACTAGTGGTATGTGAATTTCAGAAAATAAAAAAATGAATTTGTATTAAAAAAAAAAAGGTCAGGGACCTTTTTGAACTTTTCCTCAACTATCTAGTCTTCTTGGGCAATGTTGGTCTGGATCTTCCATGGGAACAGCCTTTATCAACAAGAGTTTCAACATTCTATGCTTCAGGCTGGTCTGGAAATGCTCCCATTCTCAGAATATTTCCATTCCTGGCATTGGAAGTTGGGACAGAACTGTCAAAGAATGGATTCTCTTGCAAGATTTCTGGTAATTCCATTTCTGTTTTGGAATGAGCAAGAAGTACTGTCACACAATTATCACTTCTGTAGCGATCTTGGATGGATCTGGAGAGTACAAAAGCTTGCAGAAATGAAGGGGGAAATGGTAACCATACTTTCTGAACCTCCAAGAAAGTTCAGTTTGGGTTTGGTTTCAATTCCAGGGAAAAGTTCAGATAAAACTTTATCAGAACCAATGACCCTTCATTATCTCAGACACGCCAATGGACATGTATTTTTCACCTTTAGCAGCCAGTATGATTGGAACAGCTTTGGGATATAAGTGCCATCACATCTCCAGAAGAGACATCAGTATGACATTATATGGTTATGCTAAAATAACCCTGATTATTAATTTTGGGGAAATAGTGGAAGCCCTAAGTATTGAAAAAAAGACCAAGTTAGTTTCCTATGCTACTGACAGTGGAGTGGGACAAAGCAGGGCCCAACACATATTGCTGTCTCCATCTGTTTAGAAATACTTAAGACCTTATGCTGGGCTTATAAATTGAAATGAGTTTCAGTTTTATAATTATATATTCTGTGAAGCTGGAAAAAATTAATAAAGAGCTGCCATGTCTGAGTGTAAGTGTGGAAGAGCCGGCGCGAGCCCCGTACTTCCCTTGCTCTTGTATGCAAGGAGTGCAGGCATTTCATGAGTCTGGATCCACTGCCAAGGCCCCTGTCTCCTAGTGGAGAGCAGTAGACAAAGCTGTTTTTATGTGGGTAGCTGAACACGCGCTACACCTGTCAGCAACACAGTAACTGTGCTTGGCCTTCTTCCTGGAATTACACTGCCTACCATTAGAATGGTGCACCTCTCTCTGCACTGCCTTTTTTCTCAGGGTGCATCTACACAACAACATTTTTCGAAATAACTAACGTCTATGCAGCAGGCAATTATTTTGAAATAATATAGAAAAACTGTCACGTTGGAGGACTTCTGACTCTGACTCTTGTAACCCTCATTGTACGAGGAGTAAGAGAAGTTGGAGGAAGAGCGCTCTTTTTCGAAATAAGTGCTGTGTACATGCTCCCAATTTCAAAATGAGCTATTTTGGAATAAGCCATGCAATTGACGTAGCTCAATTATTTCGAGTTAAGCCCTGCTGTGTAGATCCACCCTCAGACAGCACACAACTAGGCCCTTCTCATTTATTAATCTAAAAAATTATACCCAAACTCTGTCTTCAGCTGCAACCAGGCAACCCTTGCATTGATGTCACTTTGGCCCGTTCACTGAGTTGATGTGCTGTAAATCATTCAGCTCGTGCTCATGTAAAGTAACTGTGGGGTTGCTGAGAGGCTGAAATGAAGACACAAGGCTGTACTGACCTTGAGAAGGGAGCGTGGTAGCCTCACCCCAAATGTATTTTCAGAATTGTGCCACTGCCAAATCTGTCTCTCTTGCCACCTTTCTGTCTGTCCTCTCTCTCACTTTCCTTTTTGAAGCAATTTTCTCTTTTATCTGTTCCTTTTCCCATTCTGTCGCACTCAATGCTGCTCGCTTCACTGATTTCTGAAACAAGAGAGGAATGATGTCTCCAGTGAGGGACTGAGAAGCTGATCTTGGAAAATGAGATCAATTTTTAATTCTTTCTGAGATTTAATTTAAAAAAATGGAAGTGCACCAGGGAAAGAGGAATAATGATGTAGGGGACTCTCCTTATGCTTTTCTGTTCAAGTTATCTGGCACTCTTTTTTTTTTTTTTTTTTAAAACAACACCACCACCTAACAGGATCCTTTACAATGAAGTAAAGCGGTCACAGTAACTACTGAAAGAAGTCTTATTTTTCTTTTCTTTTAATGTTAAAGGTTAATGCCACTGTTATTTCTTCAACTGTCTTGCTTAGCTGAATGCCCTGGGGCATAGTATGCAGTAAAGCAAGCTATGTAAGAAGTGTTTTTAAAATGTCAGAGAAATATCCTTCATGT
The DNA here is from genome assembly GCA_032595735.1 of Pelochelys cantorii. Classification (NCBI taxonomy): domain Eukaryota; kingdom Metazoa; phylum Chordata; order Testudines; family Trionychidae; genus Pelochelys; species Pelochelys cantorii. The sequence goes on along the minus strand of CM064330.1, from coordinate 91,030,570 downwards.
CCCCCACAGATTACTAAATACTTTCCCTGAAACTTTAATTAGTACTTGCACTGTGGACAGCTAGCCAGGCCATGTCCTCCCCATGCTCTAAATGGTCAGCTGGCAAAATGGAAAGATAGGGATGGTATGCATGAAAACTCAGACATGTTGTAGTTATGTTTTAATGCCCCACAGGATTAGCTATTTCCTGAGTGATGTGTACATAATGGAGGAAGTGGCCCACTGGTAAGGGAACTAGCCTGGAACTCAAGTTCTGTCTATTGTCACAGACTTGCTGTGTGCCCCATTGGCCAAGCTGGCTTCCCTTTTTGTGTGTCTATCCCACCTGTAAATTGGGAATAATAGTACTTCCCTACCCTTACAAGAGTGTTACTAGGATAAACTTATTATAGACTATGAGGTGTTCAGATACTATGGTAACAAAAGCCATACTAGTATTGAACAGATGCAAGCCACAAAAAATTATAATTCTGCCTCACTATGTAGCCATTGTATAAAATGGTACTAGCCATTAAATCTGAGGCTAAGACACCTTGACTTCCGTGTATTGTTAAATAACCTTCTCCTTTGTAAATGCACATTAGGTAGTTCCACATTATAAAAGAGAGGTGGGAGCCTGTTTATACGTTTAAAAGCATAAGAGGTTTGACTTTGATAAGAGGGAATTACGGTATCCAATGGTATAGCGAGTTTGAAATGTGGCAGTGAAGACTCTACATACAATGATATAGTCTTGTAGGACCTGTGAATGGAGAACAATCATAGCACGCTTTAGGAAAGTCTGTGCATATATTTCTAACATTCACTTGCGGTCCCCAGATTTTTAATATTGTCTCTACATGCAATGCACACACAAACCAACGGACCTTTTAGAACACATCAGAAATTTACCTGCAGCTGTGGACAGTGAATATTGTCTTTTTAATTAAAATTAAAAAAGAGAAGTAGTATTCAAAGTCATTGAATTGAGTTAATGGAGACTGATTAGTCCTCTGTTTCTCCTGGGAGTGTTTGAACACTACAACTGGAGCTGTGGCTGAGAGGTAACTACCCATATGTATTTCTGAGAGCTCCTGGCCTGAGCCTCTCCACGCTTGTGCATTGTTTTCTGTTTCCAAAAGTTGGCATCTCTTTGATTTGTGATGTTGCTGCAAAATATGGCTTAAAAGGAAGATAAAAACAAAAATGTATTTTGTTTTAGTTTTTTGCTTTTGCCTGTAGTCTGGTATTTGTGCTTCCCCAGTTAGTGTTTTAGCAGATGGCTCAAACTGCCTAAAATACCACTATTACTTTTGCACTTATCAGTGTGTATACACCAGTGTTTCCCAAATGGTGAAAGTAAGGGTTCTACAAGAACCCGAATGCTCCCCCCCAGCCCTTAAAGAGACAGAGAGGAGCCCGGCGCGCAAAGACTCTGGTTCCCCACTGCCCTTTCAGACACCTCCCATCCCCTGTTGCCACTCTGCTTTTTCCAAGGGACCTAGTAGGTGCTGCTAGGTCTCTTGGTAAAAGGAGAGCAGCAGCGGGGGATAAGAGAGAGGAATCTTGGGTTGATCCCAGAGAAGCGGGAGCAGCAGCTGTTGCTGCTGCTAGGTCCCTTGGTAAAGGCAGAGTGTGTGTGGGGGGGATACTATCAGTGAGTGGAACACTGGAAATCCTACTCACCGTGAAGGATTGGAAATCCCCGTACACACTGTGAGGATGCATGGCTCCTGTGTGTGACTTTAAGAATTCAAGCTAATACCAAAATTCCCCATGGATCGTTGGTTAAAAGAAGGAACTTTAAAGAAAAAAGTGAGTACTTCAAACTCCCATGTTTTTACTGAAACCAGCAAGGAAAATACTGAGGCAGTTCAAGTTAATTATGAAAAATTACAGCCGACTAATAAGAAACACAGGTATTGTGAGGACTATTTGTCATTTGGATTCACAAGCAATGGAAATGAAGATGCTCCAGGTGCCCAGTGTGTACTGTACAACAAAATATTATCTAATAGTTGTCTAGTACCAGCTAAATTGCGAAGACATTTTGAAACAAATCATCCAGAATACAAAGATAAAGACATTCGTTTTTTTTAAGCAGAAGCTTGAATCGCTTGAAAAAAGTAAACTCTTCATGTAAAAAATTGCCAAATCTGATAATGAAAATGCAACAGAGGCGTCTTACAAAGTTAGCTAACGTATGTCGCTTGCCAGAGAAGCACGCACTACTGGAGAATCACTCATAAAACCATGTGCAAAAGATATTGTAATGTGTATGTTGGATCAGGAGTCTTGTCAAAAAGTTGAGGCTGTGCCACTATCAAACAATACTGTCACACGTCGTATTCACGATCTTGCTGCTGACATCGAGAAGGAGCTTATTTTTCGGCCGCATTTATGTGATGCATATGCATTACAATTAGACGAGACCACTGATGTTGCAGGTCTTGCAGTTTTGCTTGTATTTGTCCATTATGATTTTAATAGTTCTACTGAGAACGACTTACTTTTATCTGAATTTTTGCAAACTAGTACGACTGGTAAGAATATATTCAATTGTATCGATGTGAAAACGCATCAAATAAGCTGGGAAAAATGTGTTGATGTGTGCAGTGATGGTGCCAAAGCAATGGTAGAAACAGTGGCTGGCGCTGTAACATGAATAAAAGAAATGTAGCACCAAACTGCACCAGCATTCACTGCATTCTCCACAGACACGCTCTGGTAGTTAAGAATATTTCTCCCTCTCTTAAAAATGCGTTGGATGAAGCAGTACAGATTATTAATTGTATAAAAATGCGACCATTACAATCAAGACTGTTCAAAATTATGTGTGAAGATATGGGTAGTCAGCGCACAGCCCTGTTTCTACATACAGAAGTCAGGTGGCTATCGCGAGGCAAAGTGCTGGTTAGAATATCTGAGTTGCGTCATGAGCTCTCTGCATATTTGATGGATCACAAATTCCAACTGTCTGATCATTTAACAAACTTTTTGTGGTTATCGAGAGTTGCGAATCTTGCAGACATCTTTACAAAACTAAATGAAGTAAATCTGTCGCTGCAAGGAAAGAATGTAAATATTTTTAATGCAAAAGATAAAATTTTGTCATTGTCACGGAAGCTACAGTTTTGGATCTCGTCTGTAGGACAAAATAATTTGGATTGTTTACCAACCCTGAATGATTTCCTTGAAGAAAATGAATGCAAACTTGACGAAGATATTCGCAGCGACATTGCAGATCATCTCCGCAATTTATACACGAACATCATTAAGTATTTTCCAACCATTAATGACAACAATAACTGGATTCGAAATCCATTAAGTTTAACAGAAAAGCCAGTCAGTTTTTCTACACAAGATTATGAAAACCTAATTGAAATCGCTTCAGACGGCCAATTAATAAAAAAATTTAAAGAAGTTTCTCTGATTACATATTGGGGTGACTTATGTCAAAGTCAAGAATATTCATCTTTATCAAGACACGCAATTCATCAGCTGTTACCCTTCGCCAGCACATACTTGTGTGAAACTGGGTTCTTGAACTATGCAGCAATGAAAACGAAATACAGAAATCGACTGAATGCTGTGCCAGATATGCAAATCCAACTTTCTAGTATTAAACCAAATATAAAAAGAATTTGCCAAGAAAAGAAAAAAAACCACTCTTCGCATTGAAAACTGTGAATATAATTAATATTATTTGATAGCTTTATTTTTTGTACATATTTAATATGATTTTTGTTTTAAAATATGCTGAATTAAAATGAATGGTGATCTCATGACCATATTTAGCATCTTATTACTACTAATTGACTACTAACTGTGGTGTACTGGAAGCCCGCTCCCCAGTCTATGTGTTTGGGTGGTGGTGTTTCGAGTTTTTTTTCCTCTCGACAAACTTATTCCCTGGCTGTAGGGGTTCCTTGAAATTTTTCGGAGTTTAAAAGGGTTCTGTGGTCAAAAAAATTGGGAAACACTGGTATACACTGATGTGTGCATAATGCAATAGCTCTTTTTTCTATTAGCCTTGTGAAAGAACATTATGTGGGTATTTCAGACCCTGCACATCTATATCATTTCACAACAACTTCACAGAAATATTGCTTTTTCATGCTAAAAACTGCCCATACCACCTACGTTTTCTCTGATCTGTCTGTGGAGGATCCATTGTAACTTCTTCTTTGTCCTCTCTCCCAAATGCTAAACCACCACTCTATCACACTTTTCACTTTTTACTGTGACATGTGGGAAAATATGCCAAAAGCAGCGCCTTGTTTCAAAAGTCTCTAGCTGGCTGAGGTCCAGCAGTTCATTTGCTGACCTGCACTTACACTGTAGATACTTGTGGGCCAAACTAAAGCATGTAGTATACTTCTTAGCTGGCAGCAGTTGCAAAACCAGGACTTCTGTCCAGTGCCAGACTTTTGTGGATTTCTTGTGACCTCTTGCAGCTCTGAATCTCTGTAAAGAAAAAGTCTTGCATACACTGCATTTTCTTTTTATATTTTCTGTATTTCTGAATAGTCATTCTTATTTTTTCTCCTACATGAGACTTTCTCCGTGCTCCCGTTTTCCTTATCTTATTGTATGACACCATCAGGAAGTCATTCAAGATCAGAGCCCCATTATTCTAGGTGCTTTATTAATGTACAGTGAGGAAGACTAATCTAAGTACGTAGGACTGTTAATGGGTGGGAGGGAAAACAAAGGCACAAAGAAGTAAAATGACTTACTCAAGATCATCCAGCCAGTCAGTGGCAGAAATGGGAATAGAACCAATATTTCCTGACTCCCAATCCCATGCTTTACCCACTAGAGAACACTGCTTCCCAGTTTCCCTCATTATTATATTCTGCATGCGTTTGGCTAAGTTATTTTTTGACACCATGGTGATCTTTTCTTGGTAATACCGTTGTTTTGCTATTGTATGCTGTGTGCCATTTCTTTGTTTTCCTTTGTTTTCTCTCACTGTTCTTTCAGTTCCTGATTCTTTACATCAAAACATTTTTTGCCCAAAAGCTAAAGCATAGGAACAGCCAGTATTTTTAATCTTTTGGTGGTTGTTGTGATTGGTTAACAGCGGCTTTGCAAACTCCTTCATGCAGTGAGCCATTACTCCATCTTAAGAGTGGTCTTTTTATGGCTTTTTAAAAAATAGCATGTATTTACTCTCTCCAGTCATGGCAAAATGCCACAAAGTGTTGACACTTTGTACAATAACGATTCCCTAAACATTTCGGTTTAAAATATCTGCATTGCCTATTCCTCTCATTTATGCTAGCTTTAGACTAACATAACTTGCACTGGCTTTCAATTTGCACTGATATAAGTGAGAGTCAACTGGCATTTCTTGGTGGTAATGGTGTGTGTCAATGGTTTGGGGGTTATCAGTGTTCAGTTGAAATGGAATGAGTGGCAAAAACCCTGAGATATGGGTCTGAATGTATTTAGGAGCAACTGGAAAAGTTTTTGGAAAATGCTCAGAAGGCTTGTGCTTTTTAATAAGGACATTTTCAAAAACTGGATCTGAAGGTGGGCATGCAAAATATGGGCCCGTGGGAGGAAACAGGTTGTTGTGCTTGCACAAATGGATGATGGTATGCACACACAACACATTTGCACACACAGCTGCATACTTGGACATTGACATGGATCAACTTGTGCCCTGTGAATATGCTTAGCCTGTGCGTGTAAGCTGTTTGTGAACATGTAGCTCTTGCCTAGCATAAATGTTCCCCTTGGTATCCGAATACTAGAAGGTTGGATGATGGCATCATGATTAATACTGCAGGTCTGTTATGGGAAAATTATTTTGCAAAATACGCAAATGAGTCACATCCAACGATTTTTAAAGATTACAGATACGTTGCAAGAATTTCCATGTTTTCGAGCTGGTCAGTCTCAAACTAGGCCACTTGTCTTCACTGCACTGGGGGTGTGCTAGAAGGGAGGAAGGGACCAAAGGCATCGGAAGCCTCTGCCCTCTCTCCAGCACAACCACTGGCCATGACTCCAGCTTAATGTACCCTTGGTCTCTGGTCCTGCAAAGTAAACCGAGGCTTCCAGCTACAAGGGAGTCCATTGAGGACACTCAGACTCCGGACAGACACAGGTCTGTGCTAGTAGATCCGAATGTAAGAACAAGGGCTTGAATAGTAATCTGGGAGAGTAGCCATGTGCTAAGTGGACCAGCATGGTCCCAAGAGAGCACAGACTGCCAGTTTGGAGGCATGGTTTGACCGCAGCACCCTATGTACCTTCTGCCTTTGGCACATGCTGCTCTGGGGTTTGTACGCTATCTAGCACGTGCTCTGTATGTAGAATATGATACCTAGCAGAGGGAATACTTTTCTGGTAGCTGTCTTGGAACTATCCTAAGCCTTGCACACTGCTGCTACTATTGGTAAGAAGAGGAGATTTTGCCCTATTTTATTAATAATGAGATCCAAAATATCACTTGGTGAAAATGGAGCTATTTTGTAGATCGTGTGACCATTCCCACTTCCTGATAACCCTCTCTGCATTTTCCCCTCTTATAAAAACAACTGAACCAAATGTCTTTGGTTTAAAAATACAAGGAGAAATTCACTTCTCTGCTTTCATTGTGGGGGAAATGTGTTCTAGGACAGTGTTTCTCAACCATTTTTTATAAAGTCCCCCCTTTTAAAAAAAAAAAAAAGTACTCCCAGTACTTTCAAGTATCAGAGGGTTAGCCGTGTTAGTCTGAATCTGCAAGAACAACGAGAAGTCCTGTGGCACCTTATAGACATGTCACATACATCTGACGAAGTGGGTCTTTGCCCACGAAAGCTTATGCTCCAATAAATCTGTTAGTCTATAAGGTGCCACAGGACTTCTCGTTGTTGTTCCAGTACCTACAGTTTTCAGACACACAGGGTTTTCTTCTGCCATTGCAACACATTTGTTTAAACAATTAATCGTAGTTGGGTGTAAAAAGTACAAAATCATTTTTCGGTGTAAAAAGTACAAAAATAATAAAACTCTGTAAAACTTCAAACAAAAAATCAGTTTTCTCCAAACTTCAGTTGTGTTGATGTACTCCCCAGACTTCTCTCAAGTACCCCTAAGGGTACTCATACCACTGGTTGAGAAACACTGTTCTAGGAGAATACATACCATATTTGAGGTGAAAGTATTCTGTATGGTCAAGTTATAATTGCAGAACGAGAGAACACTGACTGAAATGACTGAGATTATTTGCTTTCCAAAGGAGACAAGTAGGAGAAGACATGATAAATGTATATGAAATAATTAATGGTTTAGAGAGGGTAGATGAGAGCACCTGGTCTCCTTGCCCTATTGTACAAGAACAAGGGGACACAGAATAAAAATAAAAGATGGGAGATTAAAAACCAATACAAGATTTTCTTTTTTTTTACACAAGACGACATTAAACCATCAACCTCATTGCCACTGGATGTCACTGAGGCCCAGAACTCAGCAAGATTTAAAAATAGATTGGACATTTGTATCAAGAATATCCAGAATTTTTGTTAATTTTGGAAGGGATATTTAACTAGGATAACTCAATCCTGGTGGGAACATAAGTCCCTTTGATGTTTACTGTTGTTTCGTAATTAAACTGATTGCTTGTTAGTGTTTAAAACTGACAGGTCTGATAGATTGTTAGTTTCCAAAGATGGTGCTGTGGTGAAATATCTAATTCTATACCCGTGAGACGAGCTCCTCTTCATAATAGAGAGATTGTGGGCTTGATTTTCATGTCTACTGACGAATCTTTACATTGCTAGTGAAATATAAAGAGGCTTAATGTAACTCACACTTGAGCTCTGTGAGCATATTGATTTGGGAGCGGGGTTAACCTTTTTTTTTTTTTTGGAGAGGCGGTATAGATTCTTTATATAGTAGACAAAGCCATTGTGGTTGGTTATGTCATCTTCCATAGCCATCTGTGAGATTGTTTGTACCAACATAACACAGGAAATTAAACCCTCTCCTCCCCCTAAATACAACTGAGTCTTGGCATTTAAGTCGACATTGTGCCAAGAACACACATGTTTTTAGATGAAAAAGGCCTCATAGAATGGTGCTTGATCTTAAATAGCTTTTTGACTGAAATGCTTCCAGTGATTTAGAATATTGAATTTTACACTTATTTCTGAATATATCTGTTTACAAGTGCAAAAATCCATCTTCATTACTCTTATTCAGCAAAGCCCATTCTGTTGACTTAATGGGGCTTTTCAGGTATTAAAGTTAGGCAAATGCATAAGTATCTTGTTGAATCAGAGCCTATGTGCACAATTCATGTATGTTTGCACTGAACTCTTCATATCCATGAATGTAGCTGGGTCTGCACATTCAGGGGTTCAGTATGCAGCATTCCCCAGGGAGAGAAGTCTATCTCAGCCCTCTCTAACTGCAGCAGCTTGGGGCCAGGTGAGAAGTACCTTTCTATGGCTGCTGCAGTTCCAGTGGGCACAGCCAGGTGGGTGCATGTTCTCCAGCGGGGCAGGTTCTGTGCCCGCCAGAGTGAGGAATGAAGCAAATTGTGCACTTTCCCCTCACTTCCTGACAAATGGGAACAGCCAGCAATGTTCCTGTATGAATGGGGGGGGGGGAGTAGGAGAGCTGCAGCCCCCCAACTATCCCTAAAAGGCACCTGAGGGTGGGAGGCTTGGGGCTGATGCAGTCCCAGATGGGCGGGGGGGGGGGCACATCTCCCGTCAGCCCCTTTCACCTGCTTGGTGGTTTTGTCTGTCTTCTGTGTGGTTTTGTGTCCTTGGACTCATAGGGGAACAAAGCCCTTAATTTGCTTTAAGTTATGATAAGAGGAAGCTGTATACCAAAATGTGGTGGTCCTAACTCTTACTGTTTAGGAGGAGTTGTTGAACAAACAGATGGATGGACAGAGAGACTTGCTCACTCACAGACAGACAAATGCTCTCAAGTAGTTGACCTATAGAAAAGGCTGTATGAATTGGACACATTTAATTTTGCGAAGTGGTGATTGCATAAATCTTCAACAACATAAAAGGCTGTAATAAAGATGACTGGGATCATTTGTTCTTCGTGTACTCTGATGGAGGTTTAGATTGGATTTTAGGAAAAACTTTTCAATCACAACGATACTTAAGAACTGGAACAGGTTAGCAAAGGAGATTGTGGAAAGCCCCATTTTAAGATGGTGTTTAAGAACAGGATTGACAAACACCTTCAGGGACAGTCCAGGTGTACTTAATTTTGCCTTATTTCTATGACTCTTAGATTATGCAGATATATTCTTGTTTCGCTAGTATGTTGATACTTTATTCTTTTATATGGCAACTTTGTGATGTTGGGTGATCTCATTTTGGATTTATTCCTCATGATTCACTGTTTAGGATGTGGCTATGGTTCTGAGGCATTCCTATTGTTTTGTCTCATTTTTTAAAAAGCTGCTAAGTATTCAAAACATATGTACAGATGTAGTAAAAGAAGGCAAAAGAAACACAATGAATTTTAATTCTGTGAATCCAATTAACATAGTCACTTGCTTTGGGTTTCTTCTACCTGAAAAATAGTATTTATTTGTTATGATTTGAAGATTAGAGCTAAATTCACCACTGATGTAGATGGATGGAGACTCACCTTCATGGATTTGCACCTATTTTCAAGAGCAGTGCTTTTGGTCTTTAGTTTGGCAGGACAATTAATTTTATGTATTTTCCGAGCATGACTCTAAAGTCAAGGACCTTCATGTAGAGCAAAAGAATAAATTACTAAATTGGGCTGACTCAGATACATTTTAGATCAGGACAGGTATGACTCATACTAACCTTTGGACAGGCATGATAAATATTATGTTGTTTGTATTATTGAATGGACCAGAACTCCCTTGTACTAGGCAATGTACAAACACAGAACAAAAAAAGCTTGAAATCTAAGGATAAAACAAGAGACAACAGATGGATCCAAACAGGCAGGGGAGCATAAGGAAACATTGAGAACATATTGGTCAGTATGATAGGCAGTGGTCTTCATGCACCAGTGATCTAACTGATGTCAATTTTTTTGTAGGGAACTGTAAGGACAGTTTTATAGAGGATAATGAGGTAGCTTTGTGGATATTTATGGGAACCTTTATCCAAGTATGAGGGGCATCATCGGCAGATCGGAAGCAGGAGTCAACATCTCAATAGTCAATGAGAGAGAGGTTGTGAAAGACCATGGGAAAAAAAGTGAAGACAAATAGCTCATATTTGAAGTAACAGAGAAAGAGGAGGGATACAAAGAGACATGGTCAAAGTGACAGGCTTAGGAAAGGGATCTTTGCAGCAGTATTTTAAATGGGGGCAAGATGGCATTTATCAAGGCTAGAGAAAAGAATATTGCCATAATTGAGACACAAGGTGATGGGAGTCTGGATATGCCTGTGTGTGTGTGGATAGGAACAACTGTATCTTAGAGAGGTCATGTAGCAAGAAGACACTGTCATGGAAGCTACAAGAGGACAAGATTTGAAGACCATGTTCTCTGTTCATGTTGTCAAAGATGGCTGTCAAGTATAGGCGAATGCAGATGGAGTCTCGATTCTAGGAATGTTAGATGGTGTGTAATTGAATAGTTGTGTAACTGCATGAAACTTTAGTGGTTCCACGACTATTTGATATGCCCCGGGGGTTGGGATTGCAGCCTGTGTACTCCCACCTCCACTCCCAGGGAGCCCCTTGCCAACCCGAACTGTTACCTCTCTCTATCAGAGGCAGCAGCATCAGGCGACAGGCAGTTGCTCACTGGTCCACGAGGGAAGCCAGTTTAAAAACCAGCTCCCTGTGTAGATCAGCTCTGCAGCATGGGGGGTGGGCAGCCCCTGTCCGCAGGGAGCTTAGACCCCTCCAAGGACAGGGACTACTGCTGCAGAGCAGCCTCTGTCCACAGCGAGCCGAGGTCCACCACGGACTGAGGCTGCTCTGCAGCAGCCTCCCCTGCTCCCCCACCCCACTACTGCTTCTGATAGAAACAGCAGCATGGGGACGGGGGGAGGCAGGTGGCCCCTGCCTCCCCCTCCCCTTCCGTAGGAGGTGGCAGGCAGGTCCACAGACCTCGCATGTGCGGAGAGCTACTTAAAAGCTGGCTCCTCATGAGTATCAGCTACTGCCTGCCCTCCTCACCCTCTGCTTTGCTGCCTCTCTGCCGGCTCCCACCTCCCTCCCCTTTCTGCCTTTGATACAGAGGCAGCAAGCGGGTGAATACGTTTAGTCAACATGATTAACCGATAAGCCCAGGTCATCAGTTAATCATGTAGTGGTCTACATGTTGACATCCCTAATTGGTTCTTAGTTTGGGTCAGAAAGAGTCAAGAATGTTTCAGTGGAATTCATGAGGTGGGAGCCAGAATGAAGAGGTTTTTGGATGGAATTGACGGAGAAGAAATCCAGATAGTATGTGCTCAGTTAACTTAGAGGGTAATGGGTGGAGGAAAGGGCTGAGAACCCAACTGGTGCTGAACGTTTGGATGTCACAGAAAGGCAGAGAGCTGCAGTTTTCCTCCCCATTGCCTCTTCATTCAACAGGTCAGAAGGATCATAAACGTGGAAGCTGAAGTTATCCTGGATGAGTGTGGGAAGAATGTGAGGAGAGGGAAAGGGGGAGTCAGGAGTTGAATTTAAAGAGAAAGGCTGATGGGGAGGAGATGGGTGATGGTAGTTGACAACAATGTGAGAGGAGGGAGCTGGATGCAATGTTGCTCTGTAGACAAGAAAGGATAAAAAGGGGAGGTGGGAGGAGTGGAAGGGACAGGAAAGGAAGAGGAAAAGTCTAGTATCCTGCACTAGCTCCTATTACACTGGGAGAAAGGAACAGACTGGCATAAAGGGGCATTGAAGGCCCCAGTACTGGCTGGCAGAGGATTCCTTTAGAACAAGCACTATAGAAGACATCTGTAAGGCTGGTTTATGAGTCTTCTCTTGCAAGTCTTGTCTTAGGGGCATATTGGGCATGGAGCTGCGAGTAGTTCTGAGAACCCCCTGAGCTGTCTAAATTACACTGGAGATGGCTTCTGCCACTGGAGCTGCTTAGGACTGAAAATATGAAAAAGTGAGGCTAAACCTCTTTAGATCCCTTCCTGATGGGCCATGAGTTCTATGCTGCTCCACCAAGAAGCACAGCATGGATTATCATGACCTGTGCTTCCTTGTACAGTAACTAGCACAAAGGGAGAGTCACACTCTTATTGGAGGCCCTGGTTACTAGAGGGTTACATGCAAACAAAACAGACATTTTTCTCTTCCCACACTGATACAAGTTTGGAGTGATTCCACTGAAGTTAATGGAATTATGTGTAAACCTGATGTGAGTGTGAAACTTAATCCAAAAAGTGATGGCTGCTTCCCAGGTATTAGTTTTGGGGTATTAGCCAAGTGCTCTTTTGAGTTGTTAGGTAAGAGGGCAGGGCAGGGCAGCTTTTAGGGGTAGGAGGCAGGAGAGCTTTAGAAAATTCTTACATATGCTTTGTCATTGTGGTGGAAGGTCAAGGAGGGGAACAAATTGGTCAGGAGGAAGAGAGGGTCAGGAAAGATGTGGAAGGTCAGCTTAAGATCTGCAACTCCAGCTACGTAAATAATGTTGCTCGAATCAACATACCTTAAGTCAAATTTCACATTGGGAGGTCAACAGGAGAAACGTTCCCGTTGACTTCTCTTACTCCTCATTTCAGTGAGGAGCTCCAGAAGTGATGGGGGCGCACTCAATGTTCAATTTTAGTGGGTCCTTACTAGACCCGCTAAATTGAACACTAGAAGATCGACATCCGCAGCATTGATCTTCTGTTTAATATAGACATGGCCTAACTATATGCTAATAGTGCAAGTTGCTCCCAGTGACAGCAGGTGTATGAATCTATGCCACAAGGGGAGCAGCAACAGAGTAAATATTGAGTCTTCTGGAGGAGCAGGGCCTGCTATTATTGGGTAAGAGAAATCTGGCTGAATATTGTGGGTGGTATAATGGAGCGAGCCAGGGCTCTGGAGAACAGCAGCTGAAGATGCATGGAGAGTGAAGGACATTTGGAGTACTGTGCATGAGGAATTTGTTTGGCTATTCCCTTTGTGGAGCTGGAAGATGTACGAGTGCAAGAGGAAGCACAGTTGGACCTGGCCTGCCCTGTCACTGAAACAAACAACATACAGCAGTGCAAGAGGCACCACTCCATTTCAAAGTGAGACCAGTGGCAGAGTATTGTTCTCACACTGTGGAGAATCTCCCCCACCACTGGTTGGCAAACTTTTTGGCCTGAGGGTCACATTCTATATGGAAATTGTATGTAGGGCTGGGCAGAGAAGACTGAGGGAGGCCATGCCTACCCAAATAGCTAGGCAAGACCTGGTGCCTGCTCCCATCTAGTGCCTTCTGCTCCCTGCCCCTGACCTTGCCATTCAGAGCACCAGGGCTGGCAGCACTGCAGCCTTGCCACCTGGCCAGAGCTGGAGCCATGCCACCTGATGCATGGGAGCTTGCAGTGCAGCTACTGTGCCACCCAGGCGCTGCGGGAGCTGAGGCTGTGGGGAGGGTGGGCAGAAGGGGAGGGACGAGTAGCTTCTCTGTGCTCACCGTGCTAGGCTGGCTTCTTCCAGCAAAACTGTCCCAAGCACATTTCCTAGCAGGATTTGAGGGGCCAAACTGAAGGGTCCGTCAGGATGGATGTGACCCATGGGCTGTAATTTGCCCCCTCTGACCAACACTCTACTCCTTACATGGGTGTGGGCTCCTCTGATTCTTGCTGGTAGTCCTCAAGGAGCCCAAGAGGTCGCAGACTGCTCTGCATCTGAGAGCTGTTTAAGCTGCATCTCAGCATTAATCAGCATGGCCTTGAGGCATGTACAATGGCATTGACGTCCAGCAGGCAAGGCCTAGAGTTGAATATCTCCAGCCACAGCAGGATCAAACAGACTGGAGATGAGACAATTTATGCAAAGTGACGCACCTAGCACGGTGGCAGCCAGACTGGCCACTAGCCTGGACACCTCTGTGGACAGCATGGAGCCAAAGGATTACTAAATTTGCCCCCGCGGTGCACACAGTCACAAGGCTGAAGGCAAGCACATCAGAATATAATAGAATAACAAGCTCCATCAGCAGCTGACCTTCACAGCGGTGAGCCCAGACCTACTGATGTAGGAAGGAAGGGCAACAGGAGCAATTTGCCTTGTGGCCTGGCAATTTAAAAGGGTCCAGAGCCCTGGACCCTTTAAATCTCTGCCAAGGCACCGTGCAGCACTCTTCGGGAAGCTTTGAGGGCTGGGGTGGGGGCACCACAGTCTGGGAGGCTCTGAGATCTGGCTGCCTTTGTCCCCAAGGCCCTGCCCCTTCTGGGAGTACGGAGTTGTTCCCCCTATTTTGCCCGGGGGTTCAGCAAGGCTGTCGGCTCCCCTGAGTGAGTCACAGAGGTTTCAAAGGATAAAGCGAGTTTGTGTGTGCACACGATATGTGAATTTAAAATAATGATAACCAAAAGGAGGTCTCTCCTACCCACCCATGTGAAGCTATTTCTGTATACGCAGGAATGGCTGAATAGAACTGTTGTTCAGCTGCACAAATCTAAAAGAAAGGAGAGATGGAGACATAGCCTGGTGATTGCAAGGTAGAGTTCAGCCAAGATGGAGGACAAAATGTCTTCTTCCTGTTCTGCTGTGCAGAATCCTATTGTATATTCTACACATGAAACTATCATTGACATAAGTGGAAGTTCTGTCTCAGTGCAGTCTGTGCAATGTTACCTACAATACAGATGATGGTATTTTGCTTTTGGTTTGTAATACTGGATAACCCCATACATCCCCCAAACAGAATTATGCATTGGTTTGTGAGATTCTTTTTAGTTAAGTTTTCAAAATAATTTCATTTCTAACATGACACTAAACGGCTCTGTTAAGGACTTGTCAAGCTAGCGTAGTCTATTTCAAATTTTTTATATATATATACACACACATGTGGTTCATTGCATTTTATATTTGCTTGAATGCATAGAAAGTTTATTCAAAATTAGTGGAATAAAGGAACCCTGCTTTACTAAAAGCAGCATTGTTTGTAGCACCCTGGGTGTGGGAAGGGTACATGAGGAAGTAAGGATCTGAAAAAATGGTGTTCTTTATGGTGTTCTGTTGTCACCAGAAACAATTAGATGATTGTAGTTCTTAGAGATTCTTTTCTACTATTCCAGTACAAGAGAATTCCTTAACAAGAACTGTCCATCACCAAAACCCCATTATGTATTTGGTGGCTTAACTACAATTTCCCAGTAACATTTAAAGCATATTACTGTCTGCCTTTGTTCCAGTATGTTTGCAGTGTGGTAGCCATGATGGTTCCAGGATAGCAGAAAGACAAGATGGGTGTGAAATAATATCTTTCACTGGCTCAGTTTCTGTTGGTGAAAGAAGCAAGCTTTGGCAATACAAGCTTTTCAAGACGAGCATGATGTACCACAGAAGTGCCCCTTTTTCAGCAACAAAAGCTAGTGCAATAAAAGATATTGCCTCATTCATCTTGTCTTTTGTTCCAGTATGTTTTTTACAGTAGTGTTTGACACGGTGGTCATCACAATAATAAATCTTATCTCCTGCTCTCTTCCTTAAACACAGGGTAAGTGAATCTTCCTTACCATATTCTAGCTCATTGTTCCTTCAGCATAGTGTTCTCATTTTTTAAGGCAGTTTTCTCTTTAGGTTAAAAATGGTAAATCTCTATGAAGATCAAAACAGTTATATTTCAGCTTTTATGCCAAAGGATAATTTCTGCTTTGAAAGAGACTGTTTTACACTGTATAAGCTGAAATCATGGGCGCACACTTCCAGTTACACAGTCCATTTGTGTGCTAGATATGACATAACATTCTGTTGTTAAATGAATCCTGAACCATTAAGTATGGAAGTGGTGACATTGTTATAGTGGCTAACAGTGTCATGTTACTGTAGAAAAGCACCTGAATTTGACACCAACTGTACTAATTTTCACCTCTGTCAATGGCATTATATTGTCCTTGGGAGCAGAGGTTAAATTAAATATTCCCTTTTTCTAATGTGCTGTTTTTTTCTAAGAATTATTACTGCTTTCTAGAAATTTGAAATAGCATTAATGATGGAAACAATTAGAAGAGCTTAGAAGAAATTTTCATCACAGAGGACTGTCTAGAAATAGCTTATTATGAGGGCTGTCAACCTATCAGGATAGCTCTGGAGTCTCCAGAAACTGAATATTAATCTTCCATTAAAATTATGTAATATTATGAAACCTCTAGGAATATATTTAACCAGAATTGGCAACCATACTTGTTACACACACACACCAGCTACCATAAAAGCTCTTATTTATGTGTATATAATTTGAAGAGTTCTCCATAAACACTGTAATGCATTAATGGGACCAAGAGCAAATGGATTTATTTCCTTTGCATAGTAGCTCATAAACGGAACAGTCATTTCATATCTATAGTTTCCTAATATGCCTTTCTCTATTTGATACTATTGCTTCTGAGGAAAATACCTTGGATTTATGATAATTTGGCTGCTTGTGGTCTTACCAATGTTGGAAAACAAAATTGCTACCTCTTTCAAACTTCTGCCGAAATCTGTTTAATAAATGTAGTTCCAGTCCTTTTAGGTAGTGATTTGTTTAATAAGGGCATTCTGAGACCAAGAAGTCTCTTCTCCTCCAATTTTATTTGCTTTGTAGAAATAAATTATTAGACGTGTCCAGTATATACCTCAACTAAAAAAAGGAAGTGCCCCCACAAAGGGCATTATAACTAAAAAATAGAGTGAAAGAAGCAGTTAGAGATAAAAAGATATCCTTTAAAAAACTTAAGTCAAAACTGACTGGGGAAAATAGAAGGGAGTATAAACAGTGTAAGCATGAACATACAATTAGGCAGACTCCCATGCCCCAAACTGAAGAGCATCTACAGGTTGGTCCGGCACAGTTGGGTCCTGACTGGTCCCGAATGAGAGAATTTGTTGAACCAAGGGAAGTCTCCTGCCACTGGCCCCCAAGCCCATTGCTTACTGCTGGCAGGCTGCCTCAGCAGACACCCTGCCTCGCCCACACTCACCCCAACCTGGTTGGGCTGCTTGCCCACCTGCTGCTAGCAACCTGGGCAGCACAGGCGCTGGCTCCTGCTATGGGTTGCCAGCCCCATGCTCCTGTGGGCTGCTGTGGTGCCCTAGCCCCGCACTCCTGCGGGCTGCTGCGGGGTTCTGGCCCTAAGCCAACCCATGCTGCCGGGGGACTTTGGCCCAGCCTCATGCTGCCAGGAGCTGCTGGAGGCTGCCATGGGGCTCCAGCCTGGGCTCATGATGCCCTCAGCCGGGATGCTGACCCTGTTGCTCTGGCCCCAGTTGTCCCTCCTGGGCTCTCTGCTCCAGGAGCATCCATGGTCCTGCTGGACAATGGATATTGCTGGATCAGAGTGTGTCCGTTTTTGGAGGTACAACCTATAGTAGAATAGATACAAAATAACAGCAAAGAAACAAAAATTATGTGTGTTGGAAGCAGGAATCCTGCCAGTGAGGCCACTGTATGATTGAGATGCTACAGGAGCACTCAGTGAAGACAAGGCTGTTGTGGAGAAGATAAATGAATTCTTTGGATTTGTCCTCTCTGCAGAGGACGAGAAGGAGATTCCCACAGTGGAACCATTCTTTTTAGGTGACAGATTTGAGAAACTGCCTGGATTGAGATCTCAGCTCTAAACTTTTTTGAACAAATTGATAATGAAGCAGTAAAAAGTCATCAGACCCAAATGCTCTCACCCAAGAGTTCTGAAGAAACTCCAATACGAAATACTAGAACTATTAACTGTGGTGTGTAACTTATCACTTATATCAGTCTCTCTATCAGATGATTGGAGGACAGCTAATGTAACGTTGATTTTTATAAAAAGGCGCCAGAGGTGATCTTAGCTGGTAAGCCTAATTTTAATATCAGGCAAATTTGTTGAAACCATAGTGAAGAACAGAATTTATAAATTAGATGGATGAACAGAATATGTTGGTGGAGAAACAACATGGTTTTGGTAAAAGGAAATCATGCCTCACCAATCCATGTGAATTCTTGAGGTTGTCAGCAAGCATGTGGACAAGAGTGATCCATTGGATATAGTGTACTTGGACATTCAGAAAGCCTTTGACAAGGTGTCACACCAAAGGTTTTTAAACAAAGTAAGCTGTCATAAGATAAGAAGGAAGGTCGTCTCATGGATCAGTAACTGGTTAAAATATAGGAAACAAACAGTAGGAATAAATGGTCAGTTTTCACAATGGGGAGAGGTATATAATGGGTTTGCCCAGGGATTTGCACTGTGACCTGTGCTGTTCAACATACTCCTACATATTCTGGAAAAGATGGTAAACAGTGAGATGGCAAAGTTTGCAGATACAGAAATTACGGAAGGTAGTTAAGTCCAAAGCTGACAGCAAAGAGGTACAGAGGGATCTTTTTAAACTGTGTGACAGTTGACAACAAAACAGCAGATAAAATTCAGTGTTGATATATGCAAAGTAATGCACATTTGGAAATATAATCCCATACAAAATTAGGAGATCTAAATAAAGAAAGAAATGTTGGCGTCCTTGTGGATAGTTCTCTGAAAACACTTGCTCAATTTTCAGTGGCAATCTGGAAAGCTAGCAGAATATTAGGAATCTGAGAGAGAACACACAAAATACCATAATGCCACTATGTAAATGAATGCTGATGTAGTTCTGGTTGCTGCATCGCCAAAAAGATACAGTGGAATTGGAAAGGTATGGAGAAGAGCAACAAAAGTGATTAGAACTGTGGAACAGCTTCCATATATGGAAATAATATCAAGACTGAGACTGTTCAGCTTAGAAGAAACACAACTAAGAGGCAGATATGGTAGAAGTCCTATAACATCATGATTTCTGTGGAGAAATGAATAAGGAAGTTTTATGTCCTCTTTCACATAACACAAGAACCAAGGAGCACCTGACAAAACCAATAGGCAGCAGATTTAAAACTAACATAAAACTTCTTTATACAATGCACAGTACTAATGGAACTAATTTCTGGGGGATGTTGTAAACGCCAAAAGTATTATGTAGTTAAAAAATATTAAATCAGATAGGTTAGATTCATCAGTGGCCATCAGCCAAGATGTTCAGGGATATAACACCATACTCCAGTTGTTACTACGCCTCTGATTACCACAAGATGGGATTGGATGACAGGGAATGGGTCATGTGACAATCTCCCTGGTCTGTTCATTCCTTCTGAAGGATCTGGCCCTGGCCACTATCAGAAGAGAAGATACTAGCATGGCCATTTGTATGTTCTTTTGTTCTTGTGAAACTGAAGTAATTTTGCAGCATGTTCAGTGTATGAGTCAGGGTCAGTCAAAGCAATAATGAACACTTAAAATATGACTTTTCTTCTGGAGTGTATGAAGTAGAATTAATAGCTAAACTTACCTGCAAGCATAAAGGATGGTAAATAAAAAATAAATTTGGAAATACTTTGAATTGCAAGAAGAGGAGAATTTAGAAGAAGAATGGAAGGGTTTACTTAAGGGATAGTAGCAGAAAGTTGCTGGAAGAAGAATATAGAAATGTGTAAGGTAAATTAGAGGAAACTTATCTTTTTCACTTTCATATACCTCCTCCATTTTCCTGCTCCTCACTACTCCCCTCCACACTTTCTCAGAGCATGGCTACACTACGCGGCAGATCAATACTGATGCGGTCTTCTGGGGTTCTATTTAGCGGCTCTACTGTAGACCTACTAAATCGAACTCCGAGGGCGCCTCCATTGCTACCAGTACTCCTGCTCCTCAGGAGGAGTAAGAGAAGCTGAAGAGAGTGTTTGCTCCCGTCAGCCTCCTGCTGGGTGGGTGCCATGGAAACATGAAGTAAAATACATTGACTCAAAGTAAAAATACATTGACAATTTAGTAGCTGAAGTTGAGTATCTTACTTCAACCTGCTGATGTAGTTTAGACCAGGCTTTTCTGCATAAGCTACTCAAAGTTACACTTCAGTGGAGAGCCAATTATTTTAAAGAAAAGCTGTAAAAGGTTTTAGATGGATTGTTTCATTCCAAGGTTTCTCAGCCACATGAAAAAGCTCAAGGACTGACATATCCTCTTCTGCATCAGTTGGAACTAGTGAGTACAATACATAATTGCACACACATGTACAGTGTCCTTTCAGTTTTGATACTTTTTTCCAAACATATTTTATAAAAGGGATGCTAAAATATGCAAAGGAAATAAGGAATGTTTTTAAGCTACCTAAATGCATTTTAATATTTTTCAGGAGAAGTATATGTGGGTTTATGGAAGAAAGTCTGCCGAAAGGTTTCACTTGAACACATATAGGAATGGAATTAGGAGTATGCTATTCAAATTCATTAATGATTTAGGATGGTAGGTTTCAGTTTCACCTCCCTCTGTTCACAAGACAACCCAATCAATACTTCTCTATCAAGGTCACCACTGATGTCTCTTCCTTGTTTTTCTGATCATCGCTCCCTAGTTTTCTTCACCAAAATCTACAGATATTTTAGAAGATCAATTTCTGAGGAATTAAAATAGTGATTGATATTTTTATCATCGTGAGATTTGGACGTAAGGCTGTTTTATGTGTAGGAAAAGCACTCCAGTTTTGAAATACTGGTTGCAAGCAAACCCTCAGAAGTCTGGATGCTTATCTGAGCTATTTAATTTCCTAAGGTTTGTAGAATTGAGCTGGAAATTGTGCATGAGAATGGGCTGTTTTCTGAGATTTCCAGTACTTTTTAATTCCATATTGAAAACAGTATTTGGTACAGATTTTGGACGTCTGATTCCAGAGCTGCAAGTGTGAGGCTGAGGGAGGAAGAACCCCACAACAACCACTGATAAGAAGTCATCTGAATTTTTCTAAACCTATTGGGACATTGATTTAATATGAGCCAATACTGAACAGTTTGCCACTGATTTAATCACCAGTTGCATTTCTTTCAGTTGTGTTGGAAACTTAAGGGTAGATCCAGAATCAGTAGTTTAATTCCAGCCAGAGAAACAGTGATCCAATAGAAATGAAAACCTGACTGCATCTATAGTAGCTTTCCTATTCTGAGAAATGCAATAAATGGCACCAATGTATCTTAAATGTGCTTCTGTTCGAAATGCCATAGGAAATACCACAACTAAGAATATGTTCTATTTAAATTCTCCAATGAAATATAGATGTGTTATTTTGACTAAAAACAAGTAAGCATTCCCACTCTCACATGAGTTAAGGTCATGCTTAAGATGGATCTTGGTTTGTTTGTTTTTTAATCTCAGTGTTATGGTTAAGAAATACTTCTAAAATTTAACTCAAGCTGAAAAAAAAACATACTTTTTTGAGGCAGAAGGGGAACAGTGGGGAACACAGCTGAACAAATCCTGCAAAGCAGCAAAAACAAGTGAATGGGCCAAATCCTCTGTTGCTGTAAATGGTTGCTGCTTTGCTGACTTCCATGGTGTTTGGTGTATTTATGCAAGCAAAGAATTTGGTGCAATATATTGTGAGCTGGATAAGGAATAGAGAAGAAAAGAAAGGAATAATTTCTTCCTTCAGCTTCCTTGAAGAAGGCAGAAATGTACACAAAGACTGAGGGAAAATCCAGCCCATCTAAGGGTCTTCAGTTTTGACATTATTCTGAGTTATCATAATAATTTCCAAAGTGAGCTGCTGGAGTTGAGCTATATTGTTGGATGTTATGAGCACAGTTAATCGTGACTGTTAAACAAGGCAGATCCAAATTTGCAGTGGGTCATAACCCTTAATCAGTCAAAGAAAATACAGAGTTTGCTTTATTCATTCTACTGACGTTATGTTTAATATGGTTCAAACAAGTTTTATATGCACTGTATTGATTTTATGCTGGTCATAAAATGTTGGTAATAGAAAACCTATTTTGCTCTGTGGAATCAGTACCTTAATGTTAATGTAATTTGTAAGGGAAAACTGGCTTGATTCTCTTCGTTGCATGGATGGTTATTGAATGTATAACTATACCAAGTCTGCAACAATACATGAATAAGATACAATGCTATGTAGCTGGCTAGGTTAGCTTTCCATGTATTTCTTATTTACTACTGATTAAGCTTAAGGTCAGTATTGTCAGATGTTGGTCCCCAAGTGGTGCCCACAGAATATGTCTGCATCAGTTGGGCATGGAAATGCCACATTTGCAATGGTAGTGAAACAGTTATGCTCAAAATGACCCTGTGCTAATGTAGTTTCCAGGTTTGCATGCAGCAGGCTTGTGCGTTCCTTTGCAAATACAGCTTAGCACTGGGGGCTGAAAATTTTGGCATTGCAGGCTTAATCTTGCAAGTCTTCTATGTACGATCGCTATTTCTCACCATTGGCTCAGGCTGATCTACTCCTGGTGCAGGCCCCAAAGAGGTTGGCTAGTGATAATGTGCTACTTTTGCGTTTCCTTGATTGTGAAGGCAGCTGTTTGATGTAGTAGTCAGGAGTCACTGGTGTGGTGTTCTAATAGTTCTCCTGCTCCGTCAGTGATGATAATTATTCGGTTGCATGCATGTGTGCTCCTCTTGTGCATTGTGTTGACTTTGTGCTTCCAAAGACGCTCGGCAAGGTTCATTGTCAACCCAAGTACAGTAATGGTTGTCAGTAAACTCTCCCAAACCACTACTCATATGTACCCCCTGACAGTGGATCAACTCAGTCAGTGGGAGGGCCCACTGCCCAGCCCCTCTAAGACACAACTTTGTATACAGGTACAAACAAGTTACACATCACTCCTGATGTGTCCGGTTGCCACCCTCTGAGGTGTACATCTATCACCTTGCACTTGGTGATTCAATCAAAACATCTCTGTTCATCAAGCTGTCATTTTAGAACCTTTCCTGACCCTGGGTCACTATCTGTGGAGAGTGTGTGGCAGCTAAGACCCTTTTTAAGGAGGTAGTGTTTCCATCCTTCTGGAATGTGCTTTCAACACCAACAGCCGGTAGCTAGTACCAATTACTATTTTACACCTGTGCTTATTACTATTTTACACCTGTGCCTATTACCAATTAGTGTTTTACACTATCAGCCTTGTTTGTGCCAAGTTCCGTGAGCAGGTGTCTGCCTCTTGCTCACAGCTTAGCTTTGCCTTATATTAGCAAAGTCTTGACCATTGTTAGGCCTCAGACCAAACCTGTGATACATGGGCTTATGTTTCAGGCCCTCATCTTACTACATCTGACATGTTAGAGCAGCTGTAGAGGTGGTTAATGACCCGTCTGGGGCAATTCTGTTGACCAGCATTGCAAGGATGCAAAGTGCTACAGACTACCTTCCTGCAGGCTTCTAGAACCTGCACTATGCTAGGAGGGCCAGGAGAAAGTGCTGGCTATAGACTACCTGGGGATTCTCCTTTGCTGAGAAATGCAATACATGGTATCAGAGTCTTTTCACTGTGCTTCTGAGGAGCAGCATAAAAAATGGGACAGAGCAGGGCTGAAGATCTAGTCTGCTGATTTCAGTGGGAATCTTTCAAGCTTTATGAGCCAAATTCATAACAAAAAGTGATGCAGATGCTCTGGGCCAAAATCATTCTGGGGGATATAGCTATAGTGGAGCAGGAAGTGCAATTTTCTGCTTGATAAGTCCTCATGCAATCAGAGCAGGTGCTGGGTAAAATGCTAAAAATAGCACAGTAGTCACAGATTTATAATGGTATAATAGATTATGCAGTTAGTCCATTCTACTATTGTGTAGCTGCAATGCACTGCTATTTTTAGTGCACTAGGTTGGTGAGAGCTAGTGTAGGTGTGTCTACCTAAGCTGGAAATTGCTCCACCAGCTTTAGTGTATCTCTTAATTACTGATTATGAAGAATAAAAACACAAATGATTTTATAGAGCTATAAAATACAGGCTTGTGCTGTATCAATTTACCTTTGTGTTTGTATAGCCCAAATCCAGTAAAGTACAAGTATTAACTAAGGGTGCATCTACACAGCAGCGTTATTTTGGAATAATGGCCGTTATTCCGAAATAACAATGCGAGTGTCTACACAGCAATTCCGTTACTTCAAAATAAATTCGAAATAACGGATGGTTTATTCCAACTTATGTAAACCTTATTCCATGATTGAAGTAGCATTAGGGGAGCCTGCCTCAGACTAATTTTGAGGCTTCCCTGTAGTGTAGGCACATTGTTTCGAAATAAGCTATTTCAGAGTATTGCTTCCGGAATAGCTTATTCCAAAATAAGCGTGCAGTGTAAACGTACCCTAACAGAGAGTATCAAAGGTGAATTAAGAAGATCAGTTTAAAAAGTAATAGGAAGGAAGGCTATTACTCTGTATATTGTGCTGAATATTAAAAGCAAAACAAAGTAAAGCAAGTCAAAATCTTTATAAACAAAAAGTACAATAGAATTTACAGTAGCAAACGACTGCCTTCACATTAGATTAAAGTTAATACATTCCATTCCAGTTCATGTTGAAGTAAAAGGAGTTGGTCTTGTAGATCAAATGTGGCTTTCATTGCAAGATGGATAATGAAGGTGAGACAAGAGGATATATAGTCTCATAAACTATGAAGTAAGGACCAACGACTACATTATTTTTATGTATACCTAATGGACTACTAAATAATTTAATCTTAGAGAAGCTTTCTTAACATAAAACATTACAACTAGATTTAGTTTTACTTCACTAAATGTTCTTTACATAAATCAAAACTGGACACGCCTAAACCTGTATATAGTGAATAGTACATTTCAAGTTCAGAAAAGAATCTTTGAATGTCAGGATTTGGAGCTAGGTTTGAAATAAACCATATGTATTTTTGCAATATTTGGTACGTTTGGACTTAATGATTGTATCTGATTGCAGTTTGCAATGTACTTTTGTTCATTGGCTCTACAATGTTGTGCACAGCTCAGCATAAATCTGATTGGTGTAAGCACAGCTGGGTGTATCACCAGAAGTTGTGTCCCGACTAGTAAGTATGCTATGTTTAAAAATGTTAGGTAACTTGTTTGCAAACATGATCTATTTTTCTAATATAGACAGGTCTAGAGTCTCAAGATCTCGACAAATAAAACTTCCTTAATGCCCTTTCATAAAGATCTTTAAAATGTTATCTGTTCTATAATTGCTGGTTTATTGAATCAAATAATGACCAGATTTGGGCAAATACCAGAAAAATTGATTTGTCACATAAATTTTTTGAATACAGCAAAATTAGTTGAATAATGACTTTAAAATATTTGATCAGCTGTAAATTCAGTACATATTTAAAATAGTATATTGCACATCTTTAAATAGTCAGTTTTTTGTGTTATCTGTAAATTAGTCATCCTGTTGTGCATATATTGTAATTATTTCACTCACTTCCATGGTAAAACATTGCAAGCTTTAATGGCCTGATCTTTGTTCCTTGAAGTTTTTGACACAATCTTCCTTCATTTTAGTAGAGCTTGACTGGATCCTAATGCCACACAGGAAAATCACTAAAATGCTCTGATGGCACTAGGAAAATGTTGACATGCTAACTATCATTTGGGCTCTAGCACAGCTCATATCTACACATACAATTATGGCTAACATTCACTCCGTTGTTTGGCTTAGACTTGCTCAGAGCAGGGCTAATCCTAATTCCTAATCAGAAAGGAAGAGAAAGAGGAATGTATTTGGGCAGATTGGAATGATTCTTGGCTCCACTGTGGCTCCTTTCTGCCATGCCAACACACGTGGCCATAAAGCATAACTGGCCTGGTGAAGAATCTCCTGGTATAAGGGACTCCCCATGTGCCCCTTTGTAGCCCCTGGTATAGGGGGCAGGGCTGGAGCATTGTTGTGCACATGCAACCTCTAGAATGCTTAAATTGATCTCTGTTGCAAAGTACGATTGGCCTGGTGCTTGGCAGTCCAAGGGCTGGGGCAGTTCAGAGATGGCTTATGTCATCTTTGCTATGCTAGGTATAGAGAGGCTTAGGGATCTGGTTTTTACTCATTGAAGAATGTATGGAGTTGGTGTGGACCTTGATTGTGTTTGATCTCCATAACAGCACTTCTAGCAGCAGCCTTGTGCCACCATAAATGCTGCAGTGTGCTAATACTGGGCATTGGCTCGTTAGTAACTCAGAGGCACGTGTCATCTATCAAATCACTACCCCCCTCTTCCTACAGTGCCCTAAGTGTTTTTTCCATTATTGCCTTGCCCTTAATTAGAATGTAAGGCAATTCTCCCCAAGGAGAGGATGTGCTTCAGGCACAGGGGATCCTGCAGTAGCAACCCACAATAGCTTCCCTCCATCCAGATCCCTTCCCTCCAGACAGCTCTGTGGGAGCCAATGCCTTTGGCTCTGTGCTGGGAATAGGAATGTGGTCCAAATGCACTAACAGAGGCAGAGGGCTTAACACTTGTGCTTTTCATGCCCTTCAGAAAGTCCCTTGCTTGGCACTGGTGCTCTCCCGTGGATGGCAACAGACATAGGCTTGCATTTTGAAAAGGATTTTCAGTGTCAATAACTCCTGTCACAAGAATGTAATTGGTTTTAAATAAGATAGCCTTACTCTAAACACTTACTTCCCTACCAGGGGAGGCTATTAGGAAGGCAATAAGCAGCTAAACCTTGGTATCCATTATAAGATGAAATCTCTAATTTATTTTATGTTAATTAAGTTTATAATTACATAGTATCATTTAGTAAAACTGTTTATTTTCTCCCACAAGAAACTCACTGAGTCTTCAGTAGGGGCTTTTTAGTTGTAATTTAGATGCAATTAGCTTGTTAGAGGCAGTTTGTGTTTAGTTCAGTTGGTTACTGTTCAGTGATGATGTAGTAGGAGGCAAGGTAAAAAATTGATACTCCTTGCAGAGCTGGGAGCATGAGTGAACAAGGCAGGACCAGGCTGGAGTCAACACACATTGTCTTCGCTTTGGCCCAAAGAGTTGTAGTACAAAGACTGCAGCTGATTTAGTCTAGAGTTGTATAACACTTTCCACAGAGTCCCCCCTCCCAGGAGGGCTAGCAGCAGCCCAGCCCAGCTTCAAATAGCCTTGCTGCCTTGGGAGAAGGAGGAGCATTATTAAGGGCCAGAGCCAGTGCAAAGCCCCAGAGCCTGTATGTGGTTGGCCCTGTCCACCTGTGATTCTTTCAGGAGGATCCTCCTGGAGACTTCCTTCCCCAAAGCCTCCAAGGTCTTCTACAGGAGGCGCTCATGCAGATAAGGGGTATTGAAAAGCTGCTCTGCAGTTGATGCTTCTTCTGTGATTATTTCAGTCTTCATAGAGTTGCTGGTCTGTGGGATCTCTGGCAAGGGAGAAGTAATAGCATTTTACCTTTTGTGTAAAATAAAAACAAAATATTTTTCTTGGCAGTTGCATCTCTTTTCATTATGCTATCAGAAGGCCATCTATGGGGTACAAAGCCCAATCCTGGGTTATATCAAAACATAGCAATTAGAGATGGATGGATCAAATAGTGATTTTTGCAGAATAAATCACACTGAAAAGGAGTACAGATCAGCGTCTCCAAGCTATTTGGGCCAGTCTCTTACCGTCTGGAGAAAGGAGCGGAAAGAAGCCATTCTGGAGCTAAACCATTTCAGTTTTGTTATCACTAACTCTGTTACGTTAATGGCCCCAACTGAGACCAGGACCTAGGCACTGCACTGTCACCAAGTGAGATACAGTCCGTGCCCCAAAGGGCTCGCAGTCTAAATAAACAGAAGCACATAGAGAGGGAGTGACTTGCCCTGAGCTAGGATTAGAATCCAGGTGTCCTTTCTCTAATCCACTGGACCACGCTGCCTCTTAAAAGCATTTATCCACCCTACGTCAATCCTTGTGGTGGGTGTATTGACTCCCAAATGGAATTGCATTCATAGTAAGGGTTTTCTGTAGGTGGGAAAAGTGAATGAAATACAATAAGTAGACGAGCTAGGAGCTGCCACAAGCAAAATGTTAGGCACAATGAGTGATTAGCATATACATCTGACAAGTATAAGTGGCACTCAGACTTCATAGATTTATAGTATGTCCTTGAGAGAAAGCTTGAGAATTACTCAATCACAATTGGAAATACTGTGTTAATATAAATTCCTTTTTATCTTTATAATGCAACATGAAGTAGGATATTCTTGCAGTATATTGATGTGGTAATGGTATGTAATTCCATAGCTATTCAGAGTGTACCAAAATAAGAAATATCAATTCCTTCAGTCGCTTTTCTAGGAATGTCTTGGCTTGGCTTTTATAGCTAGAAGGCCATATACTACATGTCTGGAAGTCCATTAATCTTGGTAGGAATTACACACACCAGATTGATGGCAGAACTGTCCCAACTGTTCAGGTGGAGAGAGACTGAATAAATTATAACACAGGAATTACTCTGCTTTTCATGAGAGTGAAATGTAGTTACACTGGGTGTTTCTTTCATGTGCTATGATTTTCCTTTGTACTGAAGTAAACAGACACTTGTCAAAGATGCATTTGTGTTATAGTGCATTTGTGTGTTCAACATGCATATCAATGAGCATATTAATCTCAAATGGGATGTCAGACGGCAAAGAGTCCTTTTTCTTAATAGCTTTCACTTTTCAATAACTACAGAAAGTGCTAAGAAAACATTTCTTGAAATATTGATGGATTTCTTATGGCACTGATATTTTCATGCAAATGAAGGGTGAGATAAACTGAAGAGGTTCTGATTTTGAAATGTCTATGCGGCAAGTAACTGTTAGGCACTTTTCTGTGAATTGCAAATATGACTTTTCCCAGTGGTGTGAAAACAATTTTTTTCTTTCCATTGTCTTTCATAGCATTTACATATTGTATGTTTAGTTCCCTCAATTGATAAAAAAAATCCATATTTCTTTAAATGTCTATTTTATCTTTTCTGTGGCTTTCTTTCTTTTTAGCATTTCGTCACTTCAAATCCTCTGACTCTTTATTGTTTTGGACAAATGCTTGTTGTCAGAATTCTCATGATGTCTTTCCTAATTATAAAAAACAACCAGATACTTTCAGTCTGGGTTGCTTTTTTATTTTAGATTATGAAAAGCAACAAAATAAGAACAAAAATGAAGTATTTGTGAGAGAGTAAAAGAGAGCTTTGTGTGTATGTGTTCTTTGAAATAAGCTGCATCTGGTCTGTATGTTGTATGCCTCTAGAGAGGCCTGGTCCTTATTCATTTAATGGGGTAGAGTAGTAGGAGATGAGTTACATACAAACTACAATTCTTTCTTGAATATAAAGTATTCTAATGGAATATCAGGAGTCAATGGGAATTTCCATGATCACAGAATTATAGGGTTGGAAGGGATCTCAATAGGTAATTCTCTGAGGCAGTGTTAAGTGTAGTTGGCCAGCCCTGACTTGTGTCTAACTTGTTCTTGAAAACCTCCAGTAATGGGTGTTCTACAACCTCCCTCAGCATGCTGATTTCTGAGACATTGTCAGATGAAAGGAGAGATGACCTTTCAGTACCCTCAGGTTTGCAGTAGTAGAAGGCATGCATAACCACAGCAAGAGCTCAGAGAGCCATCATGTCTTAGTGGATCAAAATGGCCTTATAAGTGGAAGAACAGTCTGGCCACTGTGCAACCTGGGATTGGTTGAAGAATGCACTTTTTCTTGCCACTGAACAGGACCAATTCTGTTGAGCAGTGCAGCTCTCTCTGGGCCTAATGGCCACTTCTTATAGACCTCATCTAGCTGAAGAGGAGTAAGGACTGTCACTGTGTGTGCAATTCCTGCATGGGTATGTAAGCTCTTTCTGCGGGGGTGTATCTGTATGTTAGATACAGCTGAGGTTTAGTGCCTCTGTCTGCAGTTGCCTTGGTGCTTCTGTCTGCAGCAGTTGCTTGCATGCTGTCTTTCTTGCCTGTGCCTGAATGATAAATTATGCAAATCCTGCCCACTGTCTGGCTCTGCGAGCAAGTGGTCTGAGCTGCTGTTTTTAATGTTCCTTGACTCTCTGTAGAATTCAGAACAAGCACAGCATCAGCAGCAGTCCTCTAAAAGGGAATATCTATTGGATACAGCACTGGAAGACATGAGGGTAATGTCTCTTCTTGGGAAACACACTCTATATATTTTCCTTAAGAATGCTGAGTATGCTTTTGTTTCCTATCTACCCCATGCCTAGGAAAGGAACATACCGTTCAAGGTGTCAGTGCAAGGGAATAGAATAGAAGACTCCTAAGATATGAAGCGCCCGTAAACTACATTTAGATATTTAGTGTTCATAGTAGGCAGGGCAAGGGATCATGAACCCTACTTACTTTTCACTCTTGGAGCTGCTGAATAAATAGTTCAGATTTTACTACCTTTTGCACCTAATTCATTTTATATTGAGATCAGCTTTATAGGGTGCTTTTACTAAAGTACATCTAATTTTGTTTGACCCCCACCCTTTCTAGTTTTATGAACTTGTAGATCAATGACCCAAACCATTAAAGAGATTGAATGCTGCCTACAACAGTAATGTTAATGGCTCCAATTTTATTAAGATCATTTGCAAATCTCACATAGGCGGCAGTATTCCTGAAATGATAAACTGCGTGTCCATCTCTCGTATGCTTAAACTCAAGCAATAGAAGAAATACCAGTCGTGATGGGAGAGAACCATCTGGCAATATTTAGTGAATTACAGGGGAATGGTATAATTTGTCATTTTAATTTCACCCGAATTAGCCCTTAGTCTTATAGCGTATGACATTGTAGTGTGTTATACTGTGTTGTCTTTGGAGGCTGAGCAAACCTGGGGGCAGGCTTCCTCATTTCTATTCTCAGCTAATCCACTTACGTGGTGTTAGACTATGTTGAGCAAGTAATTTAATGGCTCTCTCCCTTGATTTCCTCAGAAGTAAAGTGAAGATAATAATTAGAAATGGGCCAGACTCTCACATGTTGAACCCCTGTGCAATTTTGCACTCTGCGATTCTGGGGTATTCAAGCCCGGGGGTTTGGTTCAGCCAAGGGATGGGGCCAATTGTGTGTTCCAACCCTCTAGAAAGTTTGGTTCTGAGAGTTTAGTTTGGTCCCTATTTCCCAGTCTGTTGTGAAAATTAATGTTTGCCTCCCTTGGTAAAAGCAGTGTATTTGCAAGTGCAAAGTATTGTAAGTATGAAATGTTCATGGTATGTACATGAAATCAGCACTGTATTACAGTATCCTGAGAGAGAAACATTTCCCTTTTAGATGATGCAGCTGCATCTCGATTCCCTTTGCTTTCCTTCCTTTTAGTTCACGCCATATAAATAACCACAGATATGTCATGTTATAGTTAGTGGACTCTAAAAATGTAAATGTATCTTCTTTCAAATTACCCTATATGGGTGCAGCACTGTATTCTAGTATCCCGAGAGAGAAACCTTGTTAAAGGTAGGATTTTTTTTAAAGGTGGTGGTAGTGAGGAGGGAATTGGAACATTTGTATTTGGAATTTAAAATACTTGTGTTTGAGCTGCAGCTATTTATTGAAACACAAAGCCATCTTGAATCTGAGGTGCCCACAATCCTGGAAATAAGGAAAGGCCTCATAAGAACAGCCACATTGGGTCAGACCAAAGGTCCATCTAGCCCAGTATCCTGTCTTCTGACAGTGGCCACTGCCAGGTGCCCCAGAGGGAATGAACAGATGAGGTAATCATCACGTGATCCCTCTCCTGTCATCCATTTCCAGCCTCTGACAAACAGAGGCTAGGGACACCATTCCTACCCATCCTGGCTAATAGCCATTGATGGATATAACCTCCATGAATTTATCTAGCTGCTTTTTGAACCCTGTTGAAGTCCTGGTCTTCACAACATCCTCTGGCAAGGAGTTTCACAGATTGACTGTGCACTGCTACCTATTCATTTCATTTGGTGACCCCTTCCTCAGATTACTTTGTTTGCTGTTGCTATGTAGGCATCCTTATGATGAAACAAGCTATTATTCTTTTTTGTACACTAACCATTTTACAGAAACCCATCCACGAGCTTCTCGTTGCTTTCTAATAAGGATGAGGTGACAGTTTGTCCCCATTTTGCTGCAACACTAGCCGAAAGTGCTCTTTGAAGCAGTGGCACAGTTCCAAATAGCAACTAAAAGTAGGAATGAGTTTTAATTAATTAATGACTTATTAATCCACTTGATAAGATTTCCCTTTTAGATGGTGCAACTGCATCTTGATTCCCTTTTGCTTTCCTTCCTTTCACTTTTAGTTCACTCCATATAAATAACAGTTCATTTAAATTGACCACAAATATATGTCATATTATGGTTAAATGACTCTAAAAAGTAAATTTATCTTCTTTCAAATTCACTGTATGGATGCTAGCACTGCATAGTGCTTAGGCAGAGAAAAAAATGAACATGGCAATTTTAACGAGACTAAAATTCTTGAAAATCTTTTGTTTCAGCACCTTTACTCACTCCCATTTTGCTCATGCTTTCGTGTTTAATGCTGTAGCTTTTTTCCCCCTCAATTGGCTGATAGACTCACTGAAATGATGCCAAAGTTTAGAGAATCTGATGTTCTGAACCATCTCTATTTCAAGCTTTTCTAGCTGAGCAGCAACGTTTGGGTGGTAAAGGCCAGATACAAAAGCCATTGAAGCCAGGGGAAGTCCTAAATGACCAAAGAAGTTCACCATTATTTCTTCAATCTCAATAGAAATAAAGCTAGAAATTTGTGCTTTAATATTTTCTTGGCATTCACTATATCCCAGCCAACCAGAGGTCACATTCTCTTTCTCATGTTACAATGTGTAGTAGAAGAAAAGATGTAACTCCTAGAAGTTTCCTTTTGGTTGTTTTTACCCATTAGGTATCCCGAGTCCCTACAGTAGTGGGCAACCTGTGGCAGGAAGGTCACATGTGGCTCATCAAGGTTCTATAAGCAGACCTAAAGACATTTTTTTTTTGTTATTACTCATGCACAGGCTCGTCAGATTCTGCTGGTTTTTTGTCCATGTCATTTTTTTTATACTGGCATCACTAAAGTGACACGCACATAAAGCAAGGGCATGTGAAGTGAAGTGCATGCTGATTGCACAGAATGTTGACTGTGAGAACCATGTGCTCCATCTGTATCCAATCAAAGTGCTGCTACTGTTCAATTAGCACACTCCTGCAAATCCTAGGCATTCAAGCACTGTTAGCAAAACTACCCTATCCCGGGAGACTGTCTTGGTTACGACAGTCTTGTGGACCGTTGAGATGGAGAGACATTTATGTGGCCCGCTCACTAGCCTAGGTTGCTCATTGCTGCCCTAGTCTACTATATATTTGGGAGAGTTTGTCTGTCAGTGAGTGTGTCCACCTGTCTGTCTGTTCAAGAACTCCTCCTAAACAGTAAGAGTTAGGACAGCGGTTCTCAAACTCTTTGGGCTCTGGAGCCCTTTATATGCGTAAAAATTTATGCGGAGCCCCAGCGGTCCACTGATTGTATGTGTTGTACCTATCGATGTTTCCAGTTTGTCAACCTCACGGAGCCTCTGGAAATGTCTCGTGGAGCCCTGGGGCTCCACGGAGCACAGTTTGAGAAGCACTGAGCTAGGACAACCAAATTTTGCATGCAGCCTCCTCTTACTATAACTTAAAACAGTGTAAGGGTTTGGCTGTGCCAGGACAATGGGATGTGCCTAGAATGGAGCCGTTTCTCATAAAATGGAAAGGGAGAGCTCTGCTAGCAGGGACAGTTATACTGGATAATGACAAAACGGGGGCAGCAAGGAGCCAGAGATAGGGACCAGGACAGCTGTAACACCATGGGGCCAGCAGGGGGAAGAGATAGAGAAAGGGACAACTATTTGTATATATTTGAGAGTTAGTCTGTCTGTGTTATCTCTCAGCTGGTGGACATGCACCTCTCCCCTGGTTTTGGCTCTGTGCCCACTGCAACTGCAGCAGCGATGGGCAAGTGGTCCTCATCTGGCCTCAAGCTGCTGCGGTGAGAGAGGGCTGGGGTTGTCTTCTCTCCCCAGGTGAGCCTGCATACTGAACCCCTCATCCACAGACCCAACGCGGAACAATGATTTAAATGAAGAAAAAGAAAAATTATTTGAGTTAAGGAGCCAAGCAATGCTGAGTAAAGCTTCTAGCAGTAAGTGAAAAGAGCTGTGACTGATGATGTGCAAGAATGACAGAGGCCACCCCCATGCATTTTGGACTATCCACATACCAGAGCTACTCACACCACTAGTATGGCTGAATTAGTTCTTGGGTGGCATTGAGTGCTAGAATCCTTGTTGCTTAGAGGGGGCAAAGGTGGCTTCTTCCTGTGTAGGAGGGATGCAATATTGTGGTAACTTTTCCTTTCAGAATAACCCCAGATCAGATCTATAGCGTACTTTTGCCATTTCAGATTTCCTTGTGTGTGGTGTAGGCAGGACCAAGTGACCTTAAGGAGGATTAATGGCATTGCAGCCACCTCTTGTGAGCTTTCCTCCACCTCTGTCCATTAGTGCAGGAGGGGATGGACTCCTGCTGTGGACACTAAACCTCCCTTCCCTTGTCCCTTTGAATGCTCAGGGACTCTGACCTCGCTGAGTGCTGGCTGGCTCTTTGTCCCTCCCACCACAGCATTTGGGGCACATGCATCACCCTTGCTTTGACTTGTGCTGCCTGGATTTAGGCTCTTTCATTTCTGTGTAGACTTGCAGGCTCAGAGACCCTGTGCGGTGTGAGGATCCCAGCCTGAGCCCAGAAATCTACACAATGTGGAAACAGTCCTCACAGCTTGAGATCTGTGAGCCCAGCTCTGGTGGCATACACCCTCCACAGGTGCACAGTTGCTGTGTAGACATACCTTCTTAGAGTAGGTAACTTAGGAGACCTGAATTTGAATATTGTATTGCATTCATCCATATGACTGATAATCTGTTCTTTGCTATTGTTTCAAACAATTTTACCTGGTGCTGAATTCAGGCTTACTGTCCTTTAATTTCCCACATTGCCTCTGCAGCTTTTTTAAAGATTGGCATTACATTAGTTATCCTGAGGCTGATTTAAGCAATGGGTTACATACCATGGTTAGTAGTTCTGCAGTTTTGTATTTGAGTTTCTTCAGAACTCCTGGGTGAATACATATGATTCTGGTGACTTATTACTGTTTAACTGATCATTTTGTTTCAAAACCTGCTTTATGTGGTTAGTATTTGTTCATGAATATTAATCTGATCATAGTATTTATAAAAGTCTCGTCCGCAACTAATACCGGAACAAAATTATTAACAAATCCCATTTTCAGAACAGTGGACTTTCCTTATTATCTGGGAGTAAACTGCACATGTGATCTGACTTGATGTCATCAGCATTACAAAACACTGAGGCTACGGCTACACTGCCTTTTTTTTTGCGGAAGAGGATTTGCAAACGGCTCGCTCATTTGCATATCTTCTGATTCTTTTCGCGGAAGAGGTTTTGCCGATGAGAAGCCCCATGTAGATGGGTCCATTTGTGGGGGGGAAAAAACCCTTTTGCGCAAGATCCTGTAAACCTCATTTTTTAAGGAATAAGGGATCTTGCGCAAAAGGGTTTTTTTCCAGCAAATGGCCCTGTCTACACGGGGCTTTTTATCGGCAAAACCTCTTCCATGAAAAGAATCAGAAGAAGATATGCAAATGAGTGCGCCATTTGCATAGCCTCTTCCACAAAAAAATGGCAGTGTAGCTGTAGCCTCAGAGTACAGTGTTGGTCACTCCCTATACACACGAATAACTAAGAAGAGAATCAGGCTCCGGTCTCTTTGTGTATTAGACAGTGCTTGGCACTTACTTGCTCTTAACACATAATAATAATAATAATAATAATAATTGTCCTACTGAATGAAAACAAGGAATGAAATTGACTCTCAAATCATTTTCATCGCCTGAATTGCAATAGGCAAGCAACAAGCTTGAGATTGGACAAGAGAACTTAGCTCTTTGAAATTCCTTCATGTACAACAATCAATGGTGGTGTCAGTAATGTGTGATGAGTTTGTATATGTATAAATAATTTGAAATGAAACTTTAGATTTAATAATGAAAAAGCCCATACAAATGCTCTGAGTATACTACCAATAAACTTCCAATAACAATGATGATCATTCAGCAATATTAAATACTAATATGAAAGTTAGCTCCCCCAAATAGCACTATATTTTAAAAAATCAAATGAAGATGATGATGATTTAACACAGATCAATTGTGATGATTTTAATATAATGTGTAGTGATATTAATGTGCAATTACATTACTTTGAACTCTGCATCTTGGTCTTCTTCATGGATCCACAGTATAGCCTGAATACAGTAATTTAATTCAAGGTCCCTTTTCTGTGTGACGGGAAAAGCAGAAGAATTATCAAGATTTAAATTATCTAAATTGTAATAAAAGCACTAAGTCCAACAATAACATAGTATTCTTTAGGAGTAGGTAAGACTCTCATCACTACATGTTATTATTACTTATGTAACTAATCCTCTCAACAGTAATCTAGCCTGAAGCCTTCCTCTCCCAAAGTTAAAAACAGTGTCTGTGCAGAAATTGGACAGCTCAGAAGTGATAGGCACTTGTACTGAAATTATATTTTGTATGCGGATTAGCCAAGTCTCTCTCCCTCTCTCTCTCTCTTTCTCTTTGTTTTTGTTGGCTTATCATTCTAACTCACATAGATTGTTTCAGTGAAAAAGAATTTTGCACACACCCTAATCAGCATGTTTGGCTTCCATGTGTGCTATTACCTACACTCAAACAGAAGATATTATCTCCTAAAGGTTTAAATTAGCAAGAGATTAATTGTAAATGAATTAGTCACTTTTAGTTACTTTCTAACAATCAAATTCTACTCCTATTGAAAAATTCTCATTAACTAATATGGCATCAAGATTTGACTCTAAACTTTCAGTTGTTTGGGGTGATCTGATGTCTACATAAATAGAGTTCTATGTGGATACAAAATCTGTATCCGCATCTGTATCCACAAAAATGAACTGCAGATATCAGCATTGACATCTGGAGATATGGATATCCATGGATATAAAAAAGATATCTGTAGAGCCCTACAAATCCACAGATAAGGTTTGATCTCCTCACAAAACTGTGTGAACTTACAGAGGCAAGACTAATAAAAGACCTACTGATGAAATTTACATTTACAGGAATACAGTGCTTGTAAATCCAATTCTCATATTATTTCCTTGTTTTTATATATGTATATAAAGACATAAATGCAGTCAGAAAACAATAGTATATATAAGACGATGCTGTGCTAGGAAGTATTTATGAATTGAGTATGTGGATTTAATCCCAGTTCAAAACTGGTTTTCCAAAGGTTCTCAACCTTAGAAAGCCATCGTTAAGGTTTATCTTCTGGACTTGATGTAGAGTGACGGAAAAACTGACCTGTTTTTTTTTAAGTTGTTTTGATTTAGTCATTGTTTTTCAGAGGTAATTAATTCATTATGAAAAAATTGGTAACTTTCTCCTCAGTTGTAATTTTCTGTTTCATGACAAAGTAAATGTTCATGATGCTGGGGACTTGATCCAGTACATAGACAGTGTAGACTTTACTGCATATAAATACAAGGTAAAAAGTAGTAAACACCTGGGAACCTGATGCTGCATTAATAAGAGCACTGCAGTGTGATAGCCAATTTTCTTTTCTCAAGCACCTAAAACAGAGCAAAAAGGGAGAGGGGGGAAATGTACTGATGATCATCCTTAAGCTCATGACTCCTCAGAAATTTCCATGTTTTAGCCATATCTGCTCCTTGTTTGGCAGCAGGTATGACTAATTTTCTTCTGCTCAATGGAGATTACTATCCCTAATGCTTATCATTACTTGTTCCCATTTATAGTCTCTGTTCCTATAATACCACTAAGTTAATACATGGTGCTATTTTACTGGTACACTAATGGCCTGTCTACACTATGGAGAAGATCAACGCTGAAGACCCACTAATTTGAACTGAAAGGGTGCTCCCATTGGCATTGGTAGTCCTGCTCCTTATGAGGAGTAAGCCATTGACCTTCCAAAGTGTGGACAGCACCAAAACGTGATTTAAGATGCTTTGACTCCAGCTATATAATTAACATAGCTCGAGTTGCATATCTTAAGTCGACTTTCCCCTTTAATGTAGACCAGACCTAAATGTATAAGACTATCAGCATTTATAGGCATTTAAAACTTGCTGGAAATGTTGTGGTGCTAGTTCTGATATCATTCTTTTTAGGAGGAAAGCATAAAGCTGGGAGGATACCCATCTAAACAAAGTATATTTATGACTATGAAAATATGCCTAACACCATCGTCGGTATCTACCAGTTGTATTGCATCTGACTGTGAATATTCTTTGTGTTTGACATAAAAACTACATGCACAGTAATATTTGATTTAAATTAGCTAATGAAAACCACACCCATAAGACACAGCAAATTATGCATTTTCCATAAACAGTTTTTATTTAACGTTTATTTTGCACGTTTTGAAATGCATTCCATGTGTTGTCGTCGTCTTTATCTAGTGTTCATCTGTGTTTATTTCCTTGTGTTAATTTTTCTTTGCATTTTGTGAAGCATGATTTCTCATATTTTATTTTGTTTCTTTTAGGTTTTGTTTTGTTTCATAAGATCCCACTGGATGGGTAAATGAAATAAGGAAAAATGAGAGAGGGGCTGTGAAGCTTATTTGTTGAAGCTGCACACTAGGGAGTGGACATTGTTCTTGTCCTGGGAATTGCCACAGCCTTTGGACTTCTGTTTTAGACATGGGTTGTGTTTGGAGGATACTAGATGTACACACAGCTCATTAGTTCTTTTGGAGACGTCAGGGCAAAGTCAGCCCTCAGGCTGCTATAGAACTCAAGAAAGCCCAGAAATAAGCTATCCAATTCTTTTTTATTATCCTGTTTTTACTGTAGCTTCCAAATGGCATTTAAATGAAATTTGGTTATGCTGTTTTGTCTGTCAACAAGGTTTTCTGTTTGAACTTAACTGGAAAGATGTCGGGTTTAAGAAATAATATTTAATAAAGGTGAATTGCAAAGTTTTTTAAATTAAAAATAATGAAAAAAAATCAAATGATTAAGGCCCAGATTTTATTAGCACTTTTTGCATGTACTTAATTTTAAACTTGCAAGTAGTCCCATTTAATTCAGTGGGACTGTTGATATACTTAAAGCAAATTAGGGCCTAAAATCCTGAAGCAGTAAACATGTAGGTCTGATCCTGCAACTCTTATTCCTGTGAGTGGTCTCATTGATTTTACCGGGAAGATCCTGGTAAACAAGAATTACATGAGTCAGGATTACAGGATCAGGCCTTAGTGCATGTGAGTTGATTCAGCAAAGCATGTAAGCAAATACTTAAGCCCATCCTTGTTCAGAATCTTACTTAACTATGTGCTTAACTTTGAGCTCGTGTTTGTGTCCTTTGCTAGACTGGGATGGTTTGAGCTAGAGCTTAAAATGCAGATGCAAAAATAATACCTTATAATGTTGATCCTGCAGATCAGTCATACACACATGCATAAGTATTTTCAAGGTCAGGGTCTACACTTCAAACATAATTTGTGAACATCATTTCCATGTCAAATGCTTGCCGAATCCTGAGTTCAGTACTTGAACTTTCCTATTCAGAAGGTGATATCAGGGTAAGAAAGAAGGAAGAAAATCAATGAAAAATGTTTTTGAAATTTAAAAAATGAGTTAAGAGGATTCTCAGAGGCTGAGATGAACCTTTACAGATATAAATTTAATATAAAAATATGGTGTATTTTCCATTTCTGCACACCGAATTTGTGGGTTTTGAATAAATGAACAGTCACTTGGAATTCCTCATAGTCTGTTAGAAGTTGAGAGCATGCTATATGTCATTTACGGTTTATCTTTATTCTATTCTTTCTCTTTCCATTCACCCCCATTTTTTTCTTTCTACTGTTTGTACTGGTGTGTCTTTTGGTTGCTGTACTCTTTTTCATCCACACTACAATCTTCTAGCTTTCATCTATGCTACAATATTCTATAATTGCATCATTTGTTTTTGCTCATTTCCTTCCAAGCCTTCAGTTTATTCTTTCTTCTCTTCATTGTGTATGATCCCTCCTTCACTCTTAAGTGTTTTGCCTAGTCTCTTCCTCCTTCCCAGCCCAGTGCTTTGGCGCTCTTCTTACATTCCATCCAAACTTTCACAACCATCATTCACTCTTCCTTGCATGTCCACCCTGAAAGAGTCTGCCTCTGAGTCAGGGAACATGGTTTATCTTCTCCCAAATGGGACATTATTTTCCCCCTCTTCACTGATATGAGGAGTGGAGGTGCTGTGGGGTTTCCTTTCCTACCCACAAGCCAAAAGGCTCCCAGTGAGGTGTCTTCTCCTGCTCCTCCCCTGTGGAATGGATGGAAGTGGAGTTGGAATTCAGTGTATATTCAAAATCCACAATAACTTAGGTCAATCTATACCTGTTTTCCTTAGGCAGTAGCATGTGTGGAAGAGGAGCAACAGTTAAGGCTAATCTTCATAGTTGTTCAGTTGGAGTGATATCAGCTAAATCTTTCTTTTGTTCCCCAAAATAAAAGCAGAATATCAGCCTTCTCTTTTCCAAATGCAAGAGTAAGTGCTCTTTCAAATCATATGTTTTTGGAGATACCTATTCTCTTCTACCTCACTGATCTTTTTAACTCATTTTTTAAAAATTGACTTTTACATTGACATCTTGTTTGCCCATGCATTTCCAACCTTATTTAAATTGCTTCTAATGTCATTGGGCCAGATTCTAATCTCTCATACACTTGTGTAAATCAGGGGTAACTGAACTGCAGTTAATGGAATTATAAAAGGATAACACTGATGTGATTTCAGAGCTTGGTGTGCTGGGCCAAATGTCAATCTCAATTACAAAGGTGCAAAGTCATTGTGTTTCAGTTAAGTTAGTCCATATTTACTCCTATGTAAATGAGATCAGGGTCTGACCCCTTTTTCTCTTGGCAGGGAAAGGACTAAATGCCAAACTCAGAATTTGGCAGCTAACTTAAGGAAAAGATTATTTAAAAAAAAATAAGTTTTAAAATTTAGAACATATTCTATTACCGATTTAGGGTCTTACCTGACATTTTTTGTATTTATTTTGTAACACTTTGCAGTTCAACTTTAAGGAGCAGCAATAGGTTTGAATTTCAAATAGCTCTGCAAGTACTGACACAGTATTTTGGATTTTATGTAACTAAGACATTAATATTAGTAAATCAGAACTGATTTATGCACTATTGATAGATAGCTATCTATCTAGCAATCAGTTATTGTAGGATATCCTTGTTAAGTATTTTGTACTGTCTTTTACATTTAAATGCACTGTTACTTAATACAGATATTCACAGAGCCTTATGGATTACAGCATGTGATTAGTTACTGCTTTTTTTAACACAA
This sequence comes from Pelochelys cantorii, assembly GCA_032595735.1. NCBI lineage: Eukaryota > Metazoa > Chordata > Testudines > Trionychidae > Pelochelys > Pelochelys cantorii. The sequence goes on along the minus strand of CM064330.1, from coordinate 90,989,208 downwards.
TGATAATGTTGAAATAGTGGAACTAGGTTATGTGTTGCTAAAATATATTCTTTCGATTATGTCAATAGATTAGCTTCTTAAAACTAAAGGGAGTTGAACTTTAAGCAGGGAGATAGCAATACATCCTAAATTGCTATTTTTCAGCTTGATTGTAAATGACATTGCCTGTTACTTTAGAGATTCTAATCTACCCAAATAGTGTTGTTTTACAGAGGGCTCAGCTAATTACAGAATTCTTTAAACTAAAGTGAGATTCAAACCCAGAATCTGGCAGGAGCCAATAAAATGGTAAAAGTCACTGAACATCCAGCATTTGATACTAAAAAGCTTTTATGTTACTTCACTGAGCAGTAAAAAGTTCATGAAACATTTAAAGCCCAAGTTTACAAGTTTGCCAGAATTGAAAGGAAATAAAAATATATTTTATTATGTTAAAAGGGGTTTATTTATTATACAATTTGTTTTAAAATGAGGATTAGTGGATCAGGCATTAAAAGGCCATATGGCAAAACTCTTCTGTTGATGAGCAATTACTCACACAAATAGTTCAAGTGATTTCAACAGGACTGCTGCTCACCAGTGGAAACAAGGGGTTGCACAGTGAGGTCCTTTAAATGAATAAAGGTCTGCTTCTTTTCCCGCTGAAGTCAATGGGGAGCTTTGTGACAGAAGCACATCCCCCATTAAGGCAGGGAGCATCTCCAGGAAACCGATGGAGCATATTTTTGTTAGAAAACATTCCACTTAATTTATTTTGTGTATTTATTATTTCTAATTGCTTGTGATCATTGACCAGAATATAGTCCTCCCTCCTGCCACAAATAGCCCCTAAAACATTTTCCCAAGAATTACAAAGCTATTTATGGGCAACTACAGTTGCAGGTAAAGGGATATGGTTTCTGTTGATCTGTTCCTAATGCAAAACGTCCAGTGTTGACTTCTTTTTGTCCTTTCGAGCTGTCAGTAGCCCCTGACGTTCCTTCCTTGTCATTCTCCGGAGAGCCTCATTTTCATCTTTCTTGCCCTCTATCAAGTCCCTTTGCTTGTGTGTGCGCACACTCTAAAGAGTTAATCCCAGGACCCAGGAGCTATGGATGCCTTTCTGGAGGGCTTTGGCATAATATGGGAGTAGGTGCACCCAAGTACATTGTGAAAGGTGTAGAATTAGTAGCAGCAGAAAGAGTTCCTGAGTGGCTGGGCACATAATATAGTTTTTGAAAATGGAAAGTGGTGTGCTGCAAGGCGAGGGGGGGCAGTGTGGAGGGTGAGAGAGACAACATTGTAGGGAACATAGAGAACTCTATGGTTATATAGTTCATTGTCTTGCTTCCACAAAAATGTCTGGGACAAAACTTTCAAAAGTGGCCTCTGTCTGTGCTAGCACTTTAATACCCATAAACCATCCTCTGCTCTGCAAATGCAAACGCATTGGTTAGGTGGAAATAAGATGTCTGACTACTCTGTGTACTTACATAACTGTTATTTTGGGCCCATCTGTAGAGGATTAATCGAGGCCACTTTGCAGCTCTCCCCATGAGTATTTAATCTTTTTAGGACTGAAGTAATAATGGTAGTGGTGGGAATTAAAATACACTGCTAGAAACAGAACTAATTGCTTCTGTATTGTACAAAATAATAATTACAGTTGTATTAACAAGAAAACATCCTCAGCTGGTGTAAATGTGTGTAGCTCCATTGATTTTAATGGAATTACGCCCCCCCCTTACTCCAGGGGGCAGTCTGACCCACTGAGTGCAGTGTAGAAAATGTGCAGACCATTGCTTAAAGGAGCAGAGTCTCAGAGGGATTTGGGTTGACTACCGAGATCAGTTCTGAGTGTAAGCATTTGCACTGCTTACAGAAAGGGCTAGACATAGCCTCAACTCCAGGTAAAACTTGAAAATGAAAGCACGAGGCTAGAGCTCCTACTATTTTCTTACATTTCACACCTGCCCTGTTGCTAAGTTTTAATTTAATCACAGAATAAACTGGATGTTGCTCACATCTGTACAAGAAAACTGAGTTACTTTAGAGTTCAACCATTTGCTCAAAAATAAAGAAATGCAAGAATTGTTCTGTAGGATTTCAGATGTGTGTGCACTGGGGAAGTTAGTTGTACTGAACTATAGGTGGAAGCTGGGGGAAATCCCAGCCCTTTGGAGACTAACTAGAGTTTTCCATTGTGGGGCCAGGATTTCACTCTCTAAATCAGTGTTTCCCAAGCAGGGTTCCACGGAACCCTGGGGTTCCACAGACCATCGTCAGGGGTTCGACGAGAAATCGTGGAATAAATAAATAATATTTTTTCTTACAATGTAAACTGACATATATATGTAACAGCTCTTTACAAATAAATTTTCTTGACAATAATTTAGCAGTAATTGAATTGCGCTCCCCGCTGTCAACTTTTTCTGGCCAAGCAAACATTTTCATAGGTAGGGGTTCCTTGGGATATGAAAAATTATTTTAGGAGTTCCTCCATGGGAAAAAGGTTGGGAATCACTTCTCTAAATTTATGCTGATTGCGTGCTGACTTAAGCAAGTTTTGTACCATTGTAATGCCATTGGTTTAATTGGCTTCACTACTGATTTACCCCAGTGAAAGAGCAGAATCAGGCCCTTATACCGCAAATTAAACATCAGAACGTAGGTTTCTTGGGTAAATTTAAAAATTCTCTCTCTGCTGTTCTGAGCTCTACATCTTTAGTTGTTTTTAAAATTTTAGTTTCAATATAGATAACCTAACCCACAGGTATCCAAAGTCTATTTTCTCCTATATTAAGGAAAATAATGTTCCACATGATTATCAAAAACTAGGCAGTGAGCCTAGCATACTTTTTAAAAATACATTTGCTGTAATCCATCAACATGTTGTGAATCTTAGATTTTCCACTCCCTGTTTAAAGCTGATTTTATATTTCTTGTAAATAATTGAGTTTTTATTTCAAATACAATCTTAATAATGTGGACAGACTACATACATGTATTTGCTGGACTTATTTTTAACAGGCCAATAAAGTTTTATCATTCATTATCATTGTGTCTTGTACTCTCTATAAAGACTTACCATGAACTTAGTATTTTACCAGTAATGTAGAATATTTTATTGGAAAACATGTAATTCTATAGGGTGTCTCCTCAGTTATCACATGGTACCATATGTTATAAATCAAGTCAGAGTATGGATGTGGTTTTTTTTAGTTGAAAACACTGAATTTAACACATTAATTACCCATAAAACCTTGTGAAACATACATTCTTGCACGAGCCCTGTTTAAATTGAAAAACGAATAGAATTTTGAGGACTGAATTTACAAATATGTCTCACAAAATGTGTGTGCATGTCATTTGTGTATACAATACAACACTTGTGTATTCAGAGCAGGTAATTGTATAGATAACTGTATCCTTGATCCTGAAAGAGAATGCTTCAGTTGGGCTTTGCATAGACAAAGGAGTCTACCCAAATGGATCCTATATAAGTATAGGTTTATAGGATCAGAACTTAAGTGCATTACAATCATATAGTTCATGTTTCTGTTCTGGAGATTGCTTAGATAATATGGTCCTTTTTTAATAGATTTATAGAATGTTGACTACTTGGGTTCAAGGAGAAACCATTCTGATTTTTTTTTTGGTAACTTTGAAGGAAAAATCAGTAATATGGTCTGAAGATTTGAATGCCATACTGGTACTGTGAGCAATGAACTAGGTTTCCTGAAAGTCCTATAGAGGTAGGAAAAAAGTTTAAGAATGTTAAAACAATTATGTCATAATTCAAGCCCAAGCTTTGCCCTTTTTGCTTTCTGCACAGGCATGTCATATTTTCCCATGGTTTTCATTACTGTAAGTTGGAACTTGGCACATTCAGATTTTGCATGATAAATTGTTGTTCATGTTTGTGAAGTGTACAGGCCCATGTTTCACTTCTGGAAGGAATGTACATCCTCAAACATTTTACCAAATCAGCTTAATATGGCCAGGGGGAATAACTATTTTTTCTGAAATTAGTCTATGTCAGATAGCATCTGTGTCAAATATATGTTCTTAGCCCTCATATAAAATATGCCATTGGAGATGACATAATGGAGCTTCATCATCCAAAAGAAATGAGCCTCATGTAAGGCCCATTCATTTATTTGAAAAGGCTTTATGTATAACTTTCTACTATTGTGATTCAAAGGAATATTGTACATATTAGTTTAGGTTCAAAATATAGGATGACTTTTTTAATAAAAAAAGCGTGGATCAGAAGGGGAATAAAATGTAATATGTCTAGAAATGTTTTAATGAAGTAAAAATGAGCGAGGAGTGTTTGAGTTTTGCTATGCAATATATTGCTGTATGACTTATCCCAAACACAATGGAATTGTGACATCTAGAGAGGAGAATCAAAAACGGAAACAGACAAGAAACAAAAGTGAAACTGACCATTTACACTGTCCTGGGTGGGTGAAGAAAGAAAACGAGCAGAATAAGTGGTAAAAAGAGATTTAAAGAGATTACAGTTTAAAATTTAATAATCCAAGATGTCAGTAAAAAGATAATGATTCCTTTTAAATATATATAAATTATATCTTTACAGTAATTCCTTAAAAATAGGTTCTGGTAAAGAATAACTATAAGAGAGGGGATTAGATGCAAACATAAACTGTACACATTCAAGATGTTTACCAATGCATGTGATATGTAGAATTGCTTTTAACAGTGGCATTTAATTTCTTCATTTTGAACACAGTGCAAGACTAAAATGTCAATAAAAGTTTATGGTTTAATTCCTAACTTTTCAATATAAGGAAGGAATGAAATCTCACTGCTGCCAGCATACTGTAACTGATGTTACTTTTATTCTTACATTGTGTTAATAATCATAAGGATTAATAGGCTGAAGCTAAAATAATTACACATAGTAATAATTTGGCAGCATTCCATGTCCTAGGATTACAGAATTGGACCCCAAAAGCAAAGAAGTCCAATCTTAGGTATTCATATTATTTCTGATGACAGCCCTTTTGGGGCAACATTTGTTAAAGTAAATAAACTATACATAAATTGCTCATGCAAATGTCTTGGAACTGTGATATTGATGCTGAGAAAACATTAGTCAGGATATTAACAAATTAATTTTGCTCAAGGTTTACCATTCAAACTTCTAGCATCCACATTGTCAGAGAAACTCTTTAATAATCAAGGAGATGGAATACTGATGATGTGCTTAAACAAATAGGCTGTGTCTAGACTGGCAAGTTTTTCCGCAAAAGCGGCTGCTTTTGCGGAAAAACTTGCCAGCTGTCTAGACTGGCTGCTTGAATTTGCGCAAGAACACTGACGATCTAATGTATGATTGTCAGTGTTCTTGCGCAAATACTATGATGCTCCCGTTCGGGAAAAAGCCCTCTTGCGCAAATGTATTTGCGCAAGAGGGCCAGTGTAGACAGGGGAGGACTGTTTTGTGCAAAAAAGCCCAGATGGCGAAAATGGCGATCGGGGCTTTCTTGCGCAAAACCGCGTCTAGAGTGGCATGGACGCTTTTCCGCAAAAAGTGCTTTTGCGCAAAAGCATCCGTGCCAATCTAGACGCTCTTTTCCGCAAATGCTTTTAACGGAAAAACTTTTCCGTTAAAAGCATTTGCGGAAAATCATGCCAGTCTAGACGCAGCCATAGAGAACAGAGTGTTTAAAAATTCAATCTCTCACAAAATATAAAGCTACATATTAAAAGCCTAATAATAAGGATTGCAAGAAATGGCTAAAGACTTGCTTCTAACCTTCACAAAAATAAAAAACTCAACAAACAAAAAACCTAGAAGGACATATTTGAAGCAGGCAAGGAAATGATTTTATGTTTGGTCTAATGACTGATTGCAAGTTGATGCTGCATTTGGTCTAACTTGCTGTGGAATCTGCAAAGTAGCTGGGTTCAGTTAACTTGCTTATGAGGCTGATATTTCCCCTATAAACGAATACTCTACCTTATTTTGGTGATTCAGACCTTTTTCTCATAGCCCCAATGATTTCATTGTACCTGCATGCTTCACAAGGATACATTTTACATACAATTCCAGTTATAAGCACCAATGTTAAACAGTCCCGTCTTAATTAAAATCTCAGTTTGAGTGCATTAAAGTAATGTAACCACAAGATGAGTAAGTGTGGCAAGACCTCCCTCTGAGATTATGCCTAGCCAAGTTGCAGAGGAAAAAGGGGATGATTCACTCAGGTCTGCTTGTATTAAACACCTACCAATGGCTCAGAAAATTTCCTGGGCACACACATTAGCACACTTGCCTATATAAACATCCATACGGTTTTCTAGTCACACCTATATATTTTTATAAACACACAATGTGAATTAAACTGAATTCATGGTTTTGAACTTTGAAGCAGTTCATGTTGCCTGAAATAGTAGCTATATAATGGTAACATGAAGAAAAGGTTTTTAGTTCTCTTCTCTGATGGCCTGGACACATTGTCTTGCCACAGGATATATTGAATGAGGACTGGTTCCCAGTGAAATGAATGGAAGACTTTCATTGACTGCAGTAGGCTGTTAGACATGAATATTCAATGTATTGAATGGTTTTTCAGTGAGGTACCTATATATGAAAAGAAATCCAGCACTATTGGTCTAATTTCCCTCTCAGTTATAACTTTTGTTAACCCAGAAGTAACTTCACTGCACTCGATGGTGGTACACCTGTGATTGAATTTAGAGGTACAGCACTTGGTTTATATACTCTTTTTGCTCTGTTTTTTTACTGAGTCTAGTACAATGACCTCTCGAGGTCCCTTCCATCTTATGATTCTGTGAGGTCCTGGTCTGTGACTGGGGCTCCCCATGCTAGTGCCATATAAATAGTTAATAATATGTCAGTGCAACATAAGTGGATGATCAATTAGCTCTACCTTTTGATTTGGGTGGAAGTAGAGGAGGTTTTTCCTTATTTTTTATTCTCTAATTCTTAATATATTGGTCATAAGAAAAATGAAGAAACCCACCAAGAAATGCAGAGGTCACTGATTCAAGGTCCATCTGTGTAAAAAAATACTAATCAACATCAGGTAAGTTCAGAGATCTTATGTGAAATATCAGGTCAGGCGTCTCATTGTGTCTACTAATGCAGTCATTGCTTCTTATATATCATCCTGGGTTCCCTCTCAAGACTTCCCATAGCCTTTCTGCAGGCAAAGAGTTCTCAATCCTTTTATTAGGATGGCATAAAAATCCTGTGTTTCTTTCTCTGGAAAGAAATGTTCATATGTAACTGTATTTTTTCTCTTTGAAGAGAATCCCAGCTTATCTCTTCTTCACGTATTATTTCAATCCAGGTGTATGAATAAACCTGTATTCTTGCCATAATAATTTCATGCTTTCAAATCCTGGGGGAACTGTTGTTTTATATCAGAATTATGTACCCTTTTAACTGGAGAGTGATGAAATCAGATCTCCCAGGAGATCCCAGTTCCAAATATAGTGATTTTGGGTGGTATGTATGGGTCAGAGGCCTAAAACTTTTCTCCTCTGGCTTATTGGTCTCAATTCCACCCAGTATGGAAGTGACTGAAACTCCTTGTTATCTGATGGCAGTTTGCTAATCTATGTGATATGGGTTGGATGAGCGGTGATCCCCAGAGGAAGGTGCTCATGCCAAAAAAGGGCCTTTTGTTGGCAGTCTGGCCAGAAGTGTCAGGAATTGTATAGACATGGAGACTGAATTATTCTGTCATCCCGCTAACTACTAATGGTTTGAATGCCTCAGGGAGAGGTATGGTAGCAAGCTAGGGTACATAAGGGAATCTCAGAGAAATGGTAAAACTTTACCTTTCTGGGACACATAGGCCTTGTCTGAGGCATCATTTCAAGAAAAAAAATAGACTTCTGAAGGTGTATTTGCTCAATGGCAATGTAATTCTTCCCCATGATAGTCACAGTAAGGGCCACTATATGCATGTTTCAGAAGTCTGGTCAGCTCCTGGTCTGGTTTATTCAGTGACCTAAGCATCATGGCTTAGTCTCTGGGCTATGTCAAGTAGTGTTTTATCCCTTCTAAAATAATCCAATTTGTCATCGCAACCATTCACACAAAGGGATTGAGTCTGCCTTTGTGGTTTCTGACTGTAGTCAGATCCTTGTCTGGCTCACTAAGAGCATGTCTATGCTGCAGCGAAACACCAATGGCTGGCCTGCATCAGCTGACTTGGGCTGGGGGCTATAAAATTGCAATGTAGACATCTGGGCTTGGGCTGGAGCCTATGGTCTGAGACCCTGTGAGGGGAGATGATCTCGGAGCCAGGGATCCAGCCCAAGCCTAAGTATCTACACTACAATTTTATAATCCCACTGCCTGAGCCCTGCTAGCCTGAATTGGCTAATGCCAGCCCATTGTGTGTATTTTATTGAGGTGCAGGTGCACCCTTAATTTCCTCTGCCTCTGGGCTCTGGTAAAGGATGTATCTGCAGGATCAGTGAGTATTCTGTGCCCTGTATTATGCATGAAATCAGAGTAAATGAACAGAAGGGTACTTTCTGGCCTTAGACTATATTAATCGGTTTGCATTGTTCATGAAATACGAGGAAAAATCTTTACAATGTTATAACATTATTTTAATTTAATGTGAGTTTTTTTCTGGTTAAAAATCACTTAGAGAATTTTTCCAGTTCATTTTTAAAATGCTGATTTATGCACATTTTAAAAGATGTTTATTAAACAAATTAAAGGACCTAGTAAACCAGTTCTATTCTGGGCTGTTAGATGGTGAGTTTATCTGGAGTATACTATATTGTAAATATCAGTTCAGAAGAATACTATTGAACTCAAAGACCATAACTACTTTGGTCTGATTTATAAGTCTGTGTTTAGTATGATATTGATTATTACTATGCAAGTTAATATGGTTAACAAAAATGGTTTTAAATACATATTATAAAAAAACTTTTACTGTGTATGAACAGTAATTAATTTTCTAACAATAATAGCTGTTTCATTAAAAAAAGCCAAAATGGCATAAACTGCAATATAAAATATCAAAAAGTTGCCCCAATCATTCTTGAAATAAAATTTTGCTTTATTTATAGGAACATAAAGTGGCTCCTGAAATGGGTTAATGTTGATAGACGTGTTAACCTCTCTGTATTCATTCTCCCATATGGCAGTTTTCAGCCCAGGAGTGAATTTCTACAACCAATTTGTGAACTTCTAGAAAAATTCTTGTGGCCAGATCCTGAGCTGGTATAAACTGACATAGCTCCATTGACTTTAGTTGGGTTGCAAAAATACACAGAAGTTGAAAATATGGCCCCTAGTGTGTGAAGAATTGATATGGTTTTGTGGGCAGGGCTCCTGTTGATTTAAATCTGACCCCTGCTTTCCACAGAAAAGTTAATGGGAAGGGAAAACTGTCTATGAATTAGCACTTAAGGAATTCTTGATGCATTCTTGCAACCAATGCTGGATTAGTGACAGCATATGATGGCACAGGGGGAGAAACCTACAAAACCTAGAGTATGTGGGAACATAGTGTACCACCCTTTAGAACCTGGCACTTCCCCAGGGATAACTTACTCTTCTGTGTTAGTTGCTGGATTCCATTCCCCCAGGAAGGAGCCCAAAGATGCTTTAATGCCATTGCTATTTTCTACCAGTGCCAGATCTCCTCCTCTGAGTCTGGGTGTGCAGGCACAGAGCCTTATTTAGAGCTTTCCGAAGGAGCATATGCACAGACATGCTCTGAGCACTCCAGAGGCATGAGTTTCAGGGCAGGTGCAGCAAGTTGCATTGTCTCTATTTAACCCTGATCCTTCTAATGTCATGGGTTTCTTTTTCATCCCTCTTCATTTGTTCTGTTCCCGTATGTGCCTTAGAGAGAAGCAGTGAGTAGACCTATTGATATGAAGGAACAACTTGCCTGCAAATTCACAGACAAGTGAAAATCACACCCTCTAGTAAAGATCTGTCCTACAGTCCCTGCACGTGCGTCACTACCACTGGAGCCCATGGCAACTCTGTGAATGCAAGAGCAGTGAAGTATCAGGCTTTTGCTATTCTTTACAGTTCTAGACAGTGTCATTTTAGGAGTCTGGATAGATAGCTGGATAGATGACATAGATTATACATCACTGGTGCTATGTGCCAAGTCATATAGTCTTAAAGACTTAAATCCCCACTCTGGCAAAACTCCCAATGAAGTGGATGGAAGTGTTGCCTGAGCATGAAGAAAGTAGGAATTTCAGAGTTTAATCCTGTATTAATAGCTCAGTAAGAAAGAAGGATGGGTTTTATGGATTTTTCAGTTAAACATCATGTAGACATGAAACTGACACACTTTATAAAAGTAATACAGGTATCTATAATTACTTTTTTGGCACTGTATCTTGGGAAAATATAGATCCATTACTTTAACCCATTCCTAATATAATTCATGCATAATCATATATTTGAGATGTTCACTTTCCATGTCAGAACTGACCACCAGCAACGTAAAACATTGTATACCAAAAGTCTGTAATCGTGCTTCAGAAAAAGAGTGGGTCTGATTCTGCTCTCATTTATGCTGATTTAGACCTTTGCAACTTTTGATTTATGTTAGCTTTAGATAATCAGGCACTTCACATCCATTGCTTCCATGTCATTGTTTTCTTTCATGCAGCTTCACTCACTTTTTTGTTTCATTTTTCCTTTAATCCCTGTGATGTTGCACCTCCATATTGTTAATGGAAATATGTTTTTAATATAAATATACCTAACTTGAATATGCATTATGCAAAATGTAGCATGTAAACTATCATTGGAGAGGTTGTAATTCCCTGAACATGTACATTCTATTTGTGTGCGTGTATCATTCATGTATTTGAAGTTATAAATATAAAATATAAACCTGTTTAGATAGCTGGGTGTGCTAGTGAAGGCCATTAGCAGTACTCAAGGAACTTAATAGCCCAGTACTCAAAGTGATTATCTGCAAATAGTCATCCTGGACTAGTGTTGGTCCTGCCACGTCATATGGCCAGGTCACCTGCTGTTGTAACCCATTTTGAATGTGGTACTTTTCCATGGGGTGTGAAAGTTTTGAAGCTGAACACAGAGGATTCAAGCTACTTCATCTGTAGCTTGAAATAAGCTACGCAGTTTGAGCTACGCAAATTGCATAGCTTATTTCGAGTCAATTTTGAAATAGCTTGTTTCATAATTTGGTGCTGTCTACTGCCATTCCGAAACCTCCCTTACTCCTCATGGAATGAGGTTTACAAGGACGTTGGAATAGTGAGCCTGTTATATCTTGGGCAAAAATCTATTTATAGGGAGGGATCCAAACAATGGGAGTTGGCAGCTGCTAGACACCAACACACACCCTGCTTATCATCAAGATGACTGCTGGAAATATCAGAAACTGATCCGAGGGAAGGATTAGGCCCAAAGTAGGAGGCTGACTAGCTCGTGGTTCAAACCACTTGTTACTTGCATGGAACAAGTTTCTTAGAATATTAAGCTTAGCTGGCATGTTTGGTTTTGTTTTGCTTAGTAACTTATTTTGATCTGTCTGTTAGCACTTGCAGCCACTTATACTACTTTTATATTTCATAAAATCATTTTTGTTAATTTTTAAACCAAATGTAAATAATTGTTACCTGGGGGTAACAATAATTGTGCATATCTCCCTTCATTGATAAAGGAAGCTAACAATTTATGAGCTCACTCTATATAACCTTTATGCAAAGTTTCAGAATGGAGAGGGGTAACTAGTGGTGTCCCCCAAGGGTCAGTCCTGGGACCAATCCTGTTCAACTTATTAATAAATTATCTGGAGAAAGGGGTAAGCAGTGAGGTGGTAAAGTTTGCGGATGACACTAAACCGTTTAAGATGGTCAACACAGAAGCAGACTGTGAAGAACTTCAAAAAGATCTCACCAAACTAAGTGATTGGGCAACAAAATGGCAAATGAAATTTAATGTGGGTAAGTGTAAAGTAATGCACATCGGAAAAAATAACCCCAATTATACGTAAAGTATGATGGGGGCTAATTTGGCTACAACAAATCAGGAAAGAGATCTTGGAGTTATTGTGGATAGTTCTCTGAAAACTTCCACACAGTGTGCTGCGGCGGTCAAAAAGGCAAATAGAATGTTAGGAATTATTAAGAAAGGGATAGAAAATAAGACACAGAATATCTTACTGCCCCTGTATAAAACTATGGTACACCCACATCTTGAATACTGTGTACAGATGTGGTCTCCTCACCTCAAAAAAGCTATTTTGGCCTTGGAAAGGGTTCAGAAAAGGGCAACTAAAATGATTAGGGGTTTGGAACGGGTCCCATATGAAGAGAGGCTAAAGCGACTGGGACTTTACAGTTTAGAAAAGAGGAGAGTGAGGGGGGATATGATAGAGGTATATAAAATCATGAGTGGTGTGGAGAGGGCGAATAAAGAAAAGTTACTTATTAGTTCCCATAATAGAAGAACTAGAGGACACCAAATGAAGTTAATGGGTAGCAGGTTTAAAACTAATAAAAGAAAGTTCTTCTTCACACAGCGCGTAGTCAATCTGTGGAACTCCTTGCCAGAGGAGGCTGTGAAGGCTAGGACTATAACAGAGTTTAAAGAGAAGCTAGATAATTTCATGGAGGTTAGGTCCATAAAAGGCTATTAGCCAGGGGATAGAAATGGTGTTCCTGGCCTCTGTTTGTCAGAGGCTGGAGACGGATGGCATGAGACAAATCGCTTGATCATTGTCTTTGGTCCACCCCCTCTGGGGCACCTAGCTCTGGCCGCTGTCGACAGACAGGCTACTGGGCTAGATGGACCTATGGTCTGATCCAGTACGGCCGTTCTTATGTTCTTATGTAAAGTTAGACCGACTTATTTGGTATTATTGAAGCTGTGCACCTGGGGGCAGTCCCTGTGACTGAGCCTTCCCAGAGCTGGGCCCCCACTCTGTGCCTTTGTGGAGGGAGACCAGAGGTTCTGGCTCAGCAGAACAGTGTGGTGGGGTGCCCCAGATGGGAGAGGCAGGCTTAATGGTATGAGTAGCCCATCTAATGACAGTCTAAAGAGGATCTCTGTGACCCAACCCATCGCAATCCCCTTTCCTAATTCTGTTTTAATTGCAATTTGGATTAATACGCTATTTTTGAATGAAAAATGGTGTACATGTAAATCTTACAATTCTTGGTGCAAAGGATAACTTGGCTAAAAATGCTCAGAAAATTCATGTGCCAATGAAAAATCTTTTGTGAAAATTGGCACTTTTGCAAGATTTATCTAATTATGAAACACCTAAATTTTGAATTAAAAAAAAATTGTGACCTGTTTGTTGGCCTCTGTCACCAGTGTATGCCCACCCAGCCATGTCCTGAAATGTAGAGGGCATGTGGCAGTACTATATTTTTGTACATACTCACAAAATTGCATGCCTAGTTGATGTGGAAATACATGGGTACATCATCTGATATCTAGCCCCCTGAAACCCCTGGTGAATTTATAGGTAGCTGTTACTGTTTCAAATCTTGAGCTGAGGCAAGCGAAAAGAAGGTTTGTGATCTTGTATTGTCTGGTATAATTGTCCGTCTCTGCAGCTTGTTGTTGCAATGCGCTAGTTGGGGAAGTTTGTATTGTGTTGTTGCTTCCATCAGTGCTAATGCTCTCATGATAATCAAATTCACATGGCATTACAAAACTATTGTGTTGCTGTATTAGATTGCCAACCTTTAAGGGCTGAGACTAAGATCAAGTTAACAACTTTTTTACCAGTTCCTGCTTGTCAATGTGTGTCTCTGCACATGGAGCTGAAGGTGTGATTGCCAGCTGGAGGGGAGACAGTTGTGGTAGCACAGGCAGCAGGCTAGCCACCCAAGTATGTATCCACAGGGTCCAGAAGGGTTTCTCTTTAGTGGTAACAGCCCTTCCTGCCATGGCTACACTACCGTTGTTAGTGTGCCAACTCACTGAGAGCTAGTAGGAATATGTCTTCTCGAGATGGGAGTCAGCCCCAGAGATGCAATCAAAGCATACACAGTATTTTTATTTTCATGGGAATTTGGTTGATTTGATCAGTTTTTTCTAAGAAACAGCAATGATCAGACCTTTGGTAGAAGAGGCAGTGATGGAATATTTCAATAGATAACATTCCATTCACATATACTAAAATTATTTAATGGTTATATTGCAACAGCTCAAAAGGCACCAGTCAGGATCAAGACCAAATTTGCTAGGTTCTGTGCAAGGTGACAGGACGATATGGTACTGTCTCAAAGAGCTTGCAATTGAAGAAACAAATTGAAAGAGGGAGAGAATAGGAGGGATTCGGGATGAGGGGGTTAGGTAGAAGTTGATATTGGCATTTGATCAGGGAGGGAGCTGTTTAGAAAGAAAGAGGACATTTTTCGGAGCAGACAGAAGAAAGTGGGAGAAGCTGGGATAGCCATGGGACTCTGGCCAAAGGCATCAGGCAGCATGGGAGAATTGTAAAAGTATTTCACAAAATGTTCTGAGAAATGAAAAATGGTTCCATGTTCAGCCCTACAGAATGGAAACAATGAAATTCCAAAATATTTTGGGAAATTGTTCTCCATTTTATGACCAGATTTTGTAAAAATATCAGAGACCTTTGGAAACCAGAACCTGGTATAGCTGCCATTGTACAAGCACAACTGGGGCAGCACCTGGCTGTAGCACTAGTGGGATTTTTTTAAAGTGAGGAGAGAAGATGAGGTGGCTGTGGGTCTCAGAGGGGCTGAAAAATGGTGTGGTGGTGGGAGGAGATGGGTTGGCTCTAAACAGCAATAGCATAGGTGAAGTAGATTACCATTGATTCTTTGAACTCATCATGCAGTGTTTTGGCTGACAGCACTGGGGCAGCCCACAGAAACAGGCTGAAGTTAAGTGAAAATAAAGTGACAAAGCAAATAATACTTATGCTCTCAACTCTGTTAGAAGAATTTTCAGATCTGCATTTGCAGAGCATTTTCAGGTGTGATGACTCCATTTTAAGTGTGCTTGTGGAAACAAGAAATATACCTCTCTGAGCCAATCCCACTTTTATTTTTTTTTATCCTGGGGCATGTAGAGTGGAATACTTGTCCAAACATTACAGAGAAAAAAAGCATTAGAGCTTTTTTAAAAAAAGCAGAGCTAAAATAATGTATATACTGGGCCATGATCTAACTGCCATAATGAAGCGAGTGTTATTTATTCATGTCTTCAGTTTCTTGCAAACTCACAAAGCACCAGTTGCCAGCATGAGTTCTGAGTATTGGTGAGGTAATGATGGTATGGGTTACCTTCAGGATGACCGAGAGGCGATTTCTATAATCTTGTGGCTCTCTGCAGCCATTCAAGACTGACATACCCAAGAAAATGTTTTCAGAATTGAGACTGTTGCAGGCTGACTGAAATTTCTGTGCAGGGAGATCATCGCTGATCTGGAAGAGAGATCTGTAGCTCTCAAGTCGTCCGGGAGAAGGAGAAGGATCTTGCGCAAAAAAGGGTTTTTGCGCAAAAAGGAAACGTCCACACTGCTTGTTTTTGCGCAAAAACCCCTTGTGCAAAAAGGCTCAAAATGATTATGCAAATGAAGCATGACAAAATGCTAATCAGCACTTCATTTGCATACTCTCTGCTGGCAAAAGCCGGCAGTGTAGACGTAGCCTGGGAGAACACTTGTACGGGAAGCTACTGAATGGCTGCTGCAACAGAAATAGAAAAGGAATCATTTTAGCTACTGCCAAGGAATGTAACATAAATTAGGATAAATTATTAGCATTTATTGCTGCTTTATCTCTCTTAGTGGGTTGGTATTTAGCAAATCATGTATGCACTGTAAACAACACTAATATGAACTGGTTTATTGGAATGGCTTAATTTGTAACATTTAATATGAGACCTCTAACAACAGTGAGATTTCATCAGAAATCTTAAATAAAATAAACACAAGTATGAACAAATGAGGCCTCCAGTGCAGTGCAAAACATTTAATTTACATTAGAAGGATCATGCTCCAATCACTAGTGACTTTGCTTGTGCTATCCTCCTTAGTGCTTGGAAACAGAAGTCCTGATTCTTCTCTCTCTTCACCAGAACATACCAATAGTGGCTCTGTCAGACTTAGTGGAACTACACCTATGAATAACTAGTGGCAGTGATAGGAAAATCAGGTTTGACCACAGTGGTGTCTGTCTCAATATAAAATATAAGATAACAAACAATAACAATCTTTGGTTAGGCCTTTTAAAGAAAAAAAAAAGGGTAGCTCTGACACTTATGATTTTAGTTGCTGATTTTGGAAAACAATTTAGAAAGCCAGCTTGTAAGTGTCTGGGCAGCCAACAAACAGGAACTGCTAAAGGGAGTTCTGCGAGGGAGTTGAGATGGAGCGTGAGAGCTCGCTATATCTAATAAACATTCTCTAAAGTTAGGCCAAAATTCTCTGCACTAATCAAAGAAAGAAAAACAAACTGCACATAAAGAATAACAAACAAAAATCCATAAGAGTAAAAATATTGGAGGCAGAATTCCAGTAGCAGAGTGGGTCTTTCCAATTTATTTCATTGAGTGGAGCATGAGCGATTATCCACCTTGTGGTCAGACTTAGGTGGCACAAGTGTGCATTCAATGCAAGCAACTCATGCCCCTCAGAAATTGAGTATAGGCTCTTGAGAGTGGCTGAATTGGGGGAGGTAAGGGACACAGAGAAGTACATAGATACTGGGGTACTGGGACACAGTAGAGCAGTCCCACCCTCAGCATGACAGCCTGTGTGCTGTTGAGGAGGATGAACATCTCAAGAAGGAGAACATTAAGCTGGAGCTGAGGGATCCATAGTTGGGACTTTCCTTCCAGGTGATGCCATGGTAGCCTCTCTCACTGTCACACTGAGGATACTCCTCTGGGGGAGGAAACCCCAGTTACTGAGAACAGACTGGTAATAGTAATGGGAAATTTGAGTATTAGAAATACAGATAGTTTGGTTTGTGATGTCTGGCTGAATCTTTGCTGGGTGCAAAGGTTGTGGCCCTTTCCAGACATCTAGACAGACTTATGTACAGTGCCGGGGAGGATGTAGTAGTCATGGTATAGGGAAAGGTAGGAGAGATGTCTGGAGGCCATATTTAAGATGCTAAGAAAAAGAGGGATTTAGGTTTATTAGGACATGGGAAAGGAGGAGCCTATTTGAGAAGGATGAGCTCCACCTAACCCAAAACAGAACCAGATTTTAGCATGTAATTTAAAAAGGTTGTAGAGGGGATTTTAGACAAAGAACTCAAGGAGCACTGACAGGTGTGGTGGAGCATATGGTTCAGACAGACACATCACTTAGGGGAGGATTATTAAAAAAGGATACACTATATTAGTGTTTCCTAAGCAGGGGTTAGCAAGAATACTCTAGGGGGGTCCACCAGCCCTGCTGATCAACTTCTTCACCTCCCTCTCTTAGCTCTTTCTCCTCCCTTCCAGTGCATGCCAGGGAACAACTGTTGTGCAGCAGGCAGGAGATGCTGGGAGAGAGGGGAAGGAGTGGGGATGGATGTGCTTTGGGAACTTGGGCTTTGTCTGCACTCCGGCTTTTGCCAGAAGAGACAATGCAAATGAAATGCTGATTAGCATTTTGTCATGCTTCATTTGCATAATCTATTCCGAGTCGTTTTTGTGCAAGGGGTTTTTGCGCAAAAAGGAAATGTCCACATAGCTTGTTTTTGCGCTAAAACCCCTTGCGCAAAAACGGCTCGGAATAGATGATGCAAATGAAGCGTGACAAAATGCTAATCAGCACTTCATTTGCATTGCCTCTTCTGGCAAAAACCATAGTGTAGACATAGGCTTGGTGGCTCACAAAAAAATTTAAATCAAAATGGGAATCCTTGGGTTGCTAAAGTTTGAGAACTCCTGCTCTATATCTTAGTAAATATGAAAGGATAGATGTTGATAGAGTATAGGTAGGAACTGAAAAGAAAGAGTCCATTCAGTTACATACATGAAAACAGACAACTAAATATTGAGAAATTTTTGTAAGTGCTTATATGCAAATGCAAAAAGTCTAAGTACTAAATGTACTAAAATAGGTGAACTTGTGTGCTTGGTATTAAATGAGGTTTTTGATAAAACAGACATCACAATTAATGGAACAATGATAATCAATGGGACACCGTGATATAAGTGTACAAAATATATAGGAAGATCGGAGTAGTTGTGCTGCTGCGGGAGTGGCATTACATGTGAAAGAGAGCATAGTATTTAATATTGTGAACATCTGAAATTAATCAAACAATATCAAAGAATTTCTATGGATAGAAATTCTAAGCTTGAATAATAAGGCAAGTCTACACTACAAAATAAAGTTGACCTAAATTACACCGATGTACAGACACCACAGGAATTAAATGGCAACTAGCAAATGACACAAAAACTAACAGCAAACATTTTAAAAGTACATCAGAAACAGGAAGCCTGTGATGCTAAAAGAACACTCAAGAAAGATAAGGTCACTGAGGAAAAGCTAAGTGAATTCTTTGCATTGGTTTTCACTGAAGAGGATGTGGGGGATATTTCCACACCAGAGCCATTCTTCTCAAATGACAAATCTGAGGAACTGTCCCAGATTGAAGTGTCAGTATAGAAGGTTTTGGCACATACTGATAAATTAAAGAGTAAAAAGTCACCAGGAACAGACAGTACTCACCCATGATTTCTGAAGGAACTCAGATATGAAATTGCATAACTACTAGCTGTGATATGTAACTTAAATAAGCCTCTGCACCAGAGGACTGGAGGATTGCCAGTGTAACACTGTTTTTTTTTTTTTTTAAGGCTCAAGAGGCGATCCTCGTAGTTACAGGCTGGTAAGCCTAATTTCAGTACTAGACTAATTCACTGAGACTATACTAAAGAACAGAATTATCAGTCACATAGGTGAAGGCGATATGTTGGGGAAGAGTGTGAAGAAAGTGAATAAGGAAGTGTCATTTGCCTCTTCATATAATGCACCAACCAAAGGTCACCCAGTGAAGTAAATAGGCAGTGGGTTTAAAACAAACATAAGGAAGCCCTTTTTTGCACTATGTTGCCAGAGGATGCTGTGAAGGGCAAAAATGGAACTGTATTTAAAAAAGAATTAGGGAAGTTAATAGAGGATAGGTCCATCAATGGTTATTAGCCAAGATGGCGAGAGATATAGCCTATGTTTTGGGTGTCCATTAACAGTCAACATCTGCAATTGGACAACAGGGGATGGATCACTTGATAAATTGCCTTGTTCTTTTTCACTCCCTCTGAAGTATTGACACTAGTCACAGTTGGAAGACCATTGGTTTGATCCAGTATGACCATTCTTGTGTTCTTATTCCTTTTCAGAAAGGGCACTCATGTACATGCTTGAAATCAAGCATGTGCTTACATCATTTTCTGATGAGGGCCTAAAAAATTTAGTTAGGGCCTTTCAAAACTGCATGCCTAGGGTTAGGATTTAAATCCATATTTAGGAACCTAAATAAGT
This sequence comes from Pelochelys cantorii, assembly GCA_032595735.1. Taxonomy (NCBI): domain Eukaryota; kingdom Metazoa; phylum Chordata; order Testudines; family Trionychidae; genus Pelochelys; species Pelochelys cantorii. The sequence continues at coordinate 90,969,724 of CM064330.1, read as the reverse complement.
AGCCTGGTTTTTAAATGTGCTGCTCACCCAGCAACATCCAACTCATGTACAATTCAGAAGGCCAAAAATTATTTGTCAAAGTTTATTCAGTAGTCAATTTCAAATAAAGAAGAACTCTGAAAGAACCCTGAAAGAACCACAGAAAATTCACAAGTAGGAAAAGAAGTGAAATGCATTGAATAAAATGCTTGCTCTGCTCTACCTGAATGAGTTGGCTTTCCGTCCATTCATTTATAGTTTGATGGAAGGACCATCAGGAAATCTTTTATTCTGTGGTCTTCATAGCAAAGAAAATTCTATGGTATTTGCTGTTAGACAGTTTAAGCAGGAAATATTCTGCAGGATTATTTGCACCTATGTAGCTAAACACTGCTCTACTTGTATCCATGCTGAAGACTGAGGCCACAGCATTTCAACAGGAGCTGAAGCAAGCAATTATTCAAACTGTCATAAGAAATCCTAGTCTTGTGAGATTTTAAACCAAAAAGATTCTGATAGTCTTTAGAAAAATTGTCCAAATTTAGGCTGGTTTCAACAAACGGAGTCTTGGAACGTTTTTAGATTTGCCTATCATGGTTGACTGGACTAATAATTAGCTGTTTCATTGCCTGCATGTGTAAGAGTTAGATCTGATTTCATAAGCCAGTTTCAAGAGCTGGGAAGGCTCACGGGACGGGCTGGCTCAGAAGACATGATTTTTTCACGTACAGACTGGTGGTTAGAATTCAGCCCACGTTGGTCCTATCTAGAAGTTATTCCAGTTCTGATAACTAAGGGTATGTCTCCACAGCAAAGTTAATTTGAAATAACAGCCGTTATTTCAAAATAACTTTACTAGCATCTACACAGCCAAACCGCTTTTTCGAAATTAATTTGAAATAGCGGAGTGCTTATTTCGAATTTGGTAAACCTCATTCCATGAGAAATAACACCAAATTCGAAATAGCTATTTCAAAATAAGTGCTGTGTAGACACTTAAATAGGGGGCCTCTAGCCTTCCCAGGGTGCCCTGGTGGCTGCTCCAGCCTCAACCAAGAACACTCCTCTCCCTCCCCCATCCCCGGAGCCCTTAAAGGGGTTGACTCTGGCCACAGTGCTTGTGCCAGCTCCAAGCCTGCCAGCCCAGAGTCAGCAGTCACTGCCCCTGACCCAGTGGCCCCAAAACATGAGCCAGCAAGCCACTGGCAGCCAGACCTCCACCGCTCCCCAGGAGAAGTCTGCCAGCTCCCAGGAGCCTGCCAGGGCCCGGAGAAGGTGGGAGCCTTCCTGGTCCGGGGTGGAGATCGTGGACCTTATTCAGGTTTGGGGGGATGCCCCCAACATCCATGATCTCCTCACTTAGACGGAGGAGCACGGCCATCTATGACAGGACAGCTGCCAGCCTGGTCACCAAAAGCCACATGCGAACCCAGGAGCAGGTTTGCATGAAAATCGAGTTGGTTTGGCAAGACCCCCAACCCTGAGCTTCCCCTCTCTCTTCTTCTCCTTGCTTCCCCCTTCCAGCTCCCTCCTCCTAGGTTTCTTCTCCCTCCCCCTCTTCTCCCCTCTCCCACCTCCTTTCCCCAGTCTCACCAGAGTTTCATTCTCCACCCCCCCCCCCAGTTTTGTTAAATAAAGAGAGTTTGTGTTCATAAAAATGTGTGTATTTTATTTGACATCAGGAAGGGGGGCTAGGGAGGGATAAGTGGAAGGATGTGAGGGAGAAATGAGGCACAAACCCCCAGTGGGGCAGACCAGGGAGGCTCTTAGTGCTCCTCAGGGTGGAAGCTCTCCTGCAGGGCATCCTGGACACTGACAGCCCCCTGATGGACCTCCTGGATGGCAGCCTGCAGAAAGTGCAGCCAGGCTCGCAGCAACGCGTCCATGAGAAGCACCAGAGTGCCCAGGGGCCGCTCTGGCTCCATGTTGCAGAGTGCTGTGGTGTCCCGAGTGAGGGCAACCAGAGCACGCAGAGACAAAATACTCATCAAGGTAGGGAAGCAAGCAGGGAATCCTGAGAACTGGCTGTCCAGGAGGGGTCCCTTTAAGCACAGGCCTCAGATAGCCTCAGGCAGCAGCCACACAAAGTAACTCCTGACCTGATGCCCTTCTGGACCTGGTTATGGCAGGCCTTAAATGCAATTCAGCGTCCACTCTGTGGATGCTCTATTTCTAAATAGCAAAACGCTATTTCGAAATGCATTTTGTGTGTAGACGTGTTATTTCAAAATAACTTATTTCGAATTAACTATTTTGAAATAAGATATTTCAAAATAATGCTGTAGTATAGACATACCCTAATTGTTAACTCACCTGTGCAAAATAAGTTGATGGTCTCAGAGCTGAATAAATACTAGTAACGCATTTTTGCAAATGTTAGTTGGAATTTGAAAGTGATATTTCATTTGACTGTGGTTTGGAGCCATTTCTTTTCTTTTTCTTTTGCTTTCTGTGAGCATTTGAATAGTTGATCTTTACTCACAGGAGTACTCATGAAAGAATGAATGTGAAGCTCCCACTCTTGAATGTTTGCTGAAAACAAATGTTGAGTAGCATAAAATAGTGGAGAAAAATGGCATGTGGCTTATGTGACTAACAAAATTCCACTTACATGAACTGTTCAGAAGCTATCAGTGTAAGGGGGGGGGAGGTTTGGGAATAATGTTCTATAAAGACTGCATTTGAAAAAGTCAGTCTTGTTGCAAACATTTCACAAGCAGGAAATAGAAATATTTGATTAAGAAATGGGGCATCTACCATGTATTTGAGAGAGTTTGTCTGTCTGTCTGTCTGTTCAAATACTCCCCCTAAACCGTAAGAGCTATGACCACCAAATTTGGTATACAGCTTCCTCTTGTCATAAATTAAAGCAAGGGAAGGGTTTGGTTGTGAAAGAAAAATGTGATGTGCCTGACATGGGATTGCTTCCCATAAAACCATACAGAAAAGGGACAGAATCACCAGGGGGAAGGGGTTAGCTGAGGGTGCCCCGAACCCTGTCTAGGACTGCCCCTGCCCTGAGCCTCCCACTTCCCAGGTGCCCTTTAGGGAGGGCAGGGGGGACTGAATTTTGTATAGGGAAATTGCTGACTGTTCTCCTTCATCATGAAGCAAGGGGAAAGTACACAGTTTCCTGCATTCCTCACTCAAGCTAGGGAGGGCAGAGGTCAGAAGATCTGGGACCTGCTCCAGCTGGGGGACATGCACGCCTCCCCTGGCTGTGCCTGCTGGAGTTGCAGCAGCTATAGAGAGGCACTTCTCACTTGGCCCCAAGCTGTTGCACTAAGAGAGGGCTGAGGTAACATCCCCTTTCTCTGGGGCAGCCTGTATTCTGACTCCCTCATCCCCAGCCCCACCCCAGAGCAATGATTCAAAGAAGCATGAACATTTTCATTTTATTTTCCAAAAACTAAAAATTAATTGACTTAAGGACCTGAGCAACAACAGGTAAATCTTCTTGTTACGTATAATTAGACTGTGGTTGGAACACTGAGCTACAAAGCTAGATTCTGAGTAACTGGGTGAATCTTTTTCATTATGTCACAACTGTGCACCAACTCCCACTGGTGCTTGGATGGGACTTCATCATGTACACGGGGGAGGGGCAGTCCTTATACCCATTTAGTTTAAATGAGGAACAGAGAGAAGGACAAATTAATTTCAAGAACAGTGGCCCTCACTTGGCCTCACTGGTTTCTTTTATCTTTTGGCACAATGTAATATTTGGGGTCATTTTGCTTATTTGGAATGCCCTGTGGATGGTAAATCTGAACCTAAGAAATGATTCAGTCAAGGAGAGCTTAAGGAGAAAAAAACCCCAAAACTTTGTACTGATCAATTTCTAAAAACAAGTACATCCTAACTAACAATAAGCATTTCTTCAAAACTCAGCTACCTAGATGATATGTCATAATGCCAGCTAATAATTTCAAGTAATGTTTCAGGTTAGGTGAATATTGAGATATGGTGAGAAGGCAGTTTGGGAAGTTTTGTGTTGCCATTCTCCATGTTGCATCTGTCATGTGGATGTAGAGGAGCTCATTCACCAGATAGCACTAAAGTTTCTCTTTCACACACACGTGAATAAGGCTACGTCTAGACTGCAAGCTTCTTTTGAAAGAAGCTTTTCCGGAAGAGATCTTCCGAAAAAACTTTTTCAAAAGAGAGCGTCTACACAGCAAAAGCACAATGAAAAAACGATCTGCTTTTTCGAAAGATAGCATCCACATTGATTGGATGCTATCTCTCATTTCAGTTGTGATTACTGTGGACCGAGTGGCCTCCAGGGCACCTGTGCTTTTTCCTGGGGACCTCTTCTTTTGAAAAAACACTCTCTTCTGCGTCTGTACGTGCTTTTTTCTGTAAAAGCTTTTTCGGAAAAAGGCTTCTTCCTCGTAGAAATAGGTTTACTGCTGTCAGAAAACCTCCTCTGTTCTTTCGACTTTCTGTCAAAAGAATGCAATAGCAGTGTGGACGTAACTGTAGTTTTTCCAGAAAAACTCTGCAGTGTAGACATACCCTAAGTGGGAAAGGGAAGGTTAACATTTAAATTAGCTGGGAAGTGCTCACTGGTAAGCACTAATATTCCTAAAATGAAATGAAAAATAATTTTATTTTTAACTGAGTACTTCTTGTTTTTCTTGTGTAAGCACATTCTATCTGATCTTTTATTCTCATCACAGATAATTTTCAGTATGGTATTTTAAAATGATTGTTATATTATCCAAGTTCCCTAGGCAGTCAAACCTGCAGGTGCCTATGATAAATGGTCTGGATAATCTATATTAAAAAGATAAATCATTTTCTATCTGTTGTTAGCATTTTCTGTTCCCCAGATTAATACACCATCTCCCTACTACTCTTTAGGATCAGATATGTGTTTCATTTTTCTGCCATAAATTCATCATGCTCCGTATAGGGCACACCGGGTGAACTGCTGCTAGTATAAATGTGGCCACAGAACAGTGGGCAGCTTTGCAGTTACCATTTAGCCTGCACCTGAAAGAATGGTATATTTCTTGAGAGGCTATATATTCTGGTGAAAAGCATGGGAGAGCTCCTCCCAAGTTCTAATCATGGCTTTTATAAACATTCCCTCCATGTCTTCCAGCGCTACTTCAACCTTCCACGTCTGCTAACCCATCTCAAAAATTGGGGTAATAGCACTTATGTGTAAAGCACAATATTGAATAGATTTGCAAATTCTTGTGGCCCAGATTATGCCCCTGTGATTGGTATGCAAATATTTCCTGCTCTGGCAAGAAAGGGAGGTTGACCGTCTCTTTACCCAAACCTCTTTCTTCCTGGGACCTGGCAGAGATCTTTCTTCTGTGTCCCCTGTCTCATGTGTAGGGAGGGGTCTTCCTGTCTGACCTCTACAGATTACAAAAAAGAGGTGACAGAGATATGGGCTTTATTATCTTTCCCTGGTGCAGAAGGACTGAGAGGAAAACTCTCTTCAAGTAGGATGGAAGGGCTAGCTAGCTATGCTCCCTGGTAGCCATCCCATTTATGTGGATGGTAGATGCCAGATCTCTCTTGGGTTCTAGAGGCAGAATGCAATTTATTCTCCTCAGGAGAGGGGATCAAGTGCCCCCTGCCTTTTGTAATGATTTGGGGGTGAACTGCCTGTGCAGATCCTAGCAGTTTGCCCCAATTCTAATGCCCTCCATTTGCAGGTATTCCACTTCAAAGATGCTTGTGTGTGTGTGAGTGCGAGAGAGAGAGAGAGAGAGAGAGAGAATGTTTGTGAGAGGGAAGTTAATTAGAATGAATTGGGATGCTTTGTCATCCAATCCTTTGTCATCACAGGAATAAAACTGAAACAAATATGCAGTTGTGTTCAGCAGGGTGGGGGTGGGGGGGTTGATGAATCAAAGCAACAACAAATAAACTGATAAAAATTTGAATAGCTGCAGTCCAGTCAGTGTGTGTTAATTTCAATGGAAATGGCTAAAATTGCTTCTTCCTCATTCTGTAGAGGAGTCAAAGCATTTGAAATGAAAGACTTTTAACGTGTATTACAGGAATTCCATTGAAATCAGCATGACTGAACTTTTGACACTTAACAGTGTTCAAAATTCAGTATTGGGAAGCTGACTAACATAGCTGTTATTTAATTACCCTCAATAGTACCTATTACTTAAGCTATTCTATATGATAAAGATTTAAATTTGTCACTGTAATACATTTTCTCAGCATCAAAGCAAAACAGAGTAATACAATTTAGCCCTCTTATGTCACTGTAACAAATATATTGATTCTTATCTGCGCCAAAAAGTAAAACATAATGAGAACTTGAATGGCTAAATGAAAGATGAAATGGAGTTCTGTGATTCAGGCAGGTTTCACGAAGTGAGTCCTGTAGGTTGGTTCATAGATGCAGAAATTTTAAGGTCAAAAGAGATCATTGCGATCATCTACTCTGAACTCCTGTATATTGCAGGCCACAAAACCTCACAGACCCACTTCAAAAATAGACCCCCTAACCGAGTTACTGAGTTGAACTGAAATTACTGAACTCCTCAAATCATGGTTTAAAGATTTCCAAGTTATAGAGAATCCACCATTTACACTCATTTAAACCTGCAAATGACCTGTGCCCCAGGCTAGAGAGAAAGGAGAAAAAAACCCCAGAGTTTCTGCCAATCTGACCTGGGGGGAAATTCCTTCCTGACCCCAAATATGGCACTGTATTAGAACCTGAGCATGTGGGCAAGATGCATCAGCCGGATACCTGGGAAAAATTTTTTTGTAGTATCTCAGAGCCCTCCCCATCTACTGTCCCATCACCAACCATTAGAGATACTTACTGCCAGCAGTTGCAGATTGGTTATGTGCCATTGTAGGTAGCTTTATCATACCATCCCCTTCATAAACTTAGCAAGCCGAGTCCTGGAGCCAGGTAGGGTTTTTTTTCTCCACCACTACATTGGAACATGCAACGAGGTTTACCGAATTAGTCGGAAAAGGCTTTCCTTGTTGACCGATCCCCGTCTAGACTGCCGCTTTTTGCCGGCAAAGTGCCGCGTTGGCAAAAAGCGGTGGCCATTTCTATTCAAATGAAGCACGGGATATTTAAATCCCTGCTTCATTTGCAATAGCAATGTGCCTAATCTACATCCCTCTGTCGGCAGAGGGATGTAGTTTAGACACACCCTTTGAGTCTTCTCTTGTAAGGTAGAATTTCCATTCCTCCAGTCGTCCTAGTAGCCCTTCTCTGCACCTGTTCCAGTTTGAATTACTCTTTCGTAATCATGGGAGATCAGAATTACACTCAGTATTCCAGAGTTCTTGATCTCAAACATCCCACCCCAGCCAATTGTTGAGCTGGTCTTCTTAACAATCCTGGGCCAGACAATTTCTTCTTGTATGTGAGAGATCTTCAGAATAAAGTGTAAGGATTCTGCAGAGAGGGAGAAAAGACAGGAGTATAGAAGGATGCAAGGATATTCACCAGCTCCCCATCCATGCAGAAACCTCAGGTGCCACAACTTTTATGAGGAGTGCACATTTTGTACAGCTCTAGAATGCTTTTCTCTGTACATCTTATCGGAAGAGCAGCAGTGCAGTGAAATCTTAAACAGTGCTTAGGTACGCAACCTAGTTCAAACAATTAATAATATGCACATCATTACTTACCCTGTTAATTCATATACCTGCCAAATATAACTCTTCTGAGCCACAAACTTAGAACTTAGTTATGGCTCGGAGCAATGCAAGTTGTGGGCTGACAGATGATATCCCTTCTTTGAGTAGTGATGGAGGGAGGCATTGTGTCTGTGTAGGATTCAATCATTCAGAGGGTCTCCAGCAGTGCTCTGATTGCCAGCACTTTCTTCACCTCTGAAAAAGGGTAGCATATATTGCTTCCAACTTCTTGCTTGCCAGTGAAATTTGGGGATGTGGCAAGAGACACGCAAATGATACTCTTTAGACAGTGGTGGTGCTGATGAAAACAAAAACTTTGGCAACCTCCCTCTGGTGCTCAGAGAACAAAAACAGTCCCATGATGTTTAATTCCTGTGTGGAAATATGGGTGTTGACATTTTGGCCAACATTAGATTGAATTTGGGATCTCTAGAGATGAAAGCATGAGTCTCTATATAGCTTGAACTAAGGAACCTGGCTGTCCAGGTAGGAGCTGTAACAGACTCACATACTCTGTGGCTCATACATCTAGAGGATAGAAAACACGTGCTGTTGGATTATACTAGCATAAGCTAGGGGCAGGGGCAAAGAAGGAAGCCTGCCACTGTGCCATAAATGCTGGGGCAGTTATATGGTAAGCAGCATCACGTTGAGCAGCACCATTAGTGCAGTAAAAGGTTCAAGTGCCACTTCACTGAAGTCACACATTTCTAATGGTGTCTGAATTCACTGAAAGTAGCTGCACTCCCCTGAGGTGATGTTAAACAGGTTTGTCTCTGGGTGACCTGTTCAACTTGTCTTGTACCTTAAACACCAGTTTTCTTTCTGGTCTATTTATGCCTTTTAATTCAATTCCCTGTATTCAAAGTGCAGCATCTAATACAGCAATCATATAAAATAATGTTGATGTAATTCTATTACTTTCTATTCTGATGTGCTCTCTTCTCTTATTCACTTTAATAGAATTACTTAAACATTATTAGAGATCATTATTGCTTCAGAGTTTGCCTACATCTGTTGAACGTAAATATGTGGCATGAATATTTAGAATAGGGAATGTCATACCTAGGTGGATAACCTGGCTGATGAACAGTGACTACATGAACAGTGACATACCAAGTAGAAGGTGAGCTAGGGATTCAAATGGGGTGTATGCTACGGTGAGAATCTCACACAGTGGTTTAATAAATCAGCTGGCCATGGGGCTTATGTTTTGGTGAGCTTGCATGCTGGTTTAATAACAGGAAATATTGAGTCTTTGCTCTCTGGGAAGCATGAACCTTGCCTATTAATTGGGAAGAAAAAAGCACTTCATAGAATCTACAGCAAATATGGGAGTCTCATGGGGAAAAGAAACTTGCATAAGTGCTTTTTGACAGCCATGTATTTAATACTTAAAAATACACAAAAAAGGGGAAGCATCAATGCAGGAACAAAATCAGTGCCTGAGAAAGCTGATGTTACAATGGTGACACACATTCACATCCTGCTCTTGCCTGGTAACGCAGTACCATTAATGCGTCTCTACACAGGTTGATTTGGTTGCAAGCTATTGCTTATGTTTCCTATGGAAGCAAGAGCTTGAAGTTACAAGAGCCATTACCAGTGCAAGATCTGGTGGGAAGTCATCCCAGATCTTATGAAGGAACCATGAAGTTCATGCTCCAGCATAAGAGTCATGCAGAAGGATCACTTGTAAGCATGACCACCTCTCTCTCATTTGTAGTAACTGTTTTCTTCAATGAGAATGCTTCATAATACTTCTATGGGCAAAATCCATCCCTAATGTAACAACATGACTGCAACTGTGGAGCCATAATTTACTGGCTCTAATAATCATCAGGCACCACAGCACAGGGCAGTTTTAAGGAAAGATTTGAAGGAGGCTAAAGTAGTGTTTTGCAGATTATTACAAAGAACTCTTTCCAAGTATTGGGGGGGGGGGGGGAGTTTACATGGGAGAAAGTAAAAAGGTGTCTATTGGAAAATGTGACAAAATAGGCAATAAAGGCTGGCATTGCTGGCAGACCATGTATTGAGGGCTGTGTTCAGTGAACAAGATAACTAGTAGGGCAGGGCTAGTCCATGAAGGAGAGAAGAAGAGTCTCCAAACAAATGTCAAAAGAGAAAAGCAAGAGGCAGGAGAGATAACAGGAGAAGATAGAGTCATGAAAGCCTAACGAACAATGATCTGATACTAAGACAAGTTAAGCCAGTGTTATCTAGAGCCAGCATTCTGACTGAGGATATTTTATCTAAGCTTCCCCTAAAATCCAGGAGCCCTGGCTGTAAGTGTCATGGGGCTCTAAAACAGCCTTTGGCTTTCCAGGGAGGATGGCTAACAGCCTGTGGGTTTTTTGAAAAATCACAGACAAAATGCCAACATTAGTGACCATGAGTTTATTTTGTAACAGGCTTCCCCACCCCAGCAGCGGGGGTGATTTGAGAGAGCCTGGTGAATGGACATTGAAACATAACGTTCTCTTTTGTTTATCTTTTACTTTAGAGTTTCATACAGTTACCTATCATTATAGTATCTCGGCATCTTCCATTCAAAATTGATCGCAACAGCAACGTGCTTAGCAGACATCACAGAGTCTCTAGCTCTTTTCCTTTTTCAGAGTAAAACCCCTGCATGGGATGGAGTGGTTTTTGGATTTTGTTTGTTGGCTTCTTTGTTTGTTTTTTTGGGAGCTTCTGATCTCCAGCACTAGTGGGTGAAGGATATAGCTGCATTCAAGTTCGTTAGATTCTTTTTGACAATGTTGTGCTAGCCTCATTCCTTTAGAAACACCTGATGCTACAATAAGGCTCTCTGCTAGAAAAAGGACTAGTTTCAGCTGCCTGGTTGTTTAGCCTTGTGCACTGAGTGCCCCTACCATACATTTATAGTTCCCCAAAAAGAAAGGGAGCTCAAGACCCATAACAGAACATTTCCTCACACTTGATCTCATCTATTGACAAGAACATTAATGTATGTGACAAAGGCATCCAAAACCCAAATACCAAAGGAAAGAAATGCATGAAAAACTCAGGCAGTTGTAGCTGCAAAGCAAAAAATCTTGGTTGCCTTGCAGTGGTCATAAAGGAAGCACATTGGACCAAATTCTCTATTGGTGTAAATGGGCAAAACTCATTTGACATCAGTGGAATGACATCAGCAGAAATTTGGCCCATTGAGATTACTTTTGTTTTGTAAAAAATATGTATAATATAGAAGTTCTCATTGCAGACTTGTTCCTGTGGGCTAGTCTATGTGAGTACTGCATGAAGCCAGGAAACAAACTGAACTGCAGAAAATGAATATTAAAAAGGCCAAGACAAAATTATCTTTTGAAGTATGGAACCAGTCAAAGAGCTATAACTCCAAATAATCCGTACTGGGATCTGTTACACTCTTTCAAGCACTAGGCTTTGAACACATTATCCCTGCAAAACATAGCAGACAATAAGGGTACAGTATATCTCACTGTGACATGACCCCAGCTGGCCTGCGGTCATGGGGCTCAGGCTGCAGGACTGTAGGCGTTTGGGCTAAGGATGCTGGTTCCCAGAGCTCTGGCTCTAGCCCAGACCCCAACGTTTACACAGTAGTTTTACAACCCTGGAGCCCGAGCCCCCTTAACCAGACTCAGCTGACCAGAGCCAACGTGGGGTGTTTAATTGATGTGTAGATGTGCCATAAGTGCACATAAGATGCATCATTTGTCTGCTAACCACTATCTATGGATAGAAGTAGACGAACATAAGGGATTGTTTGTGACCATCTGATCCAAAGCCTGAAAATGTCTTTAAGCCAGGCCTTGCCAGGTATAAACCCAAACCATATGTTCTTGCCTTTGAGATTTGTCTGCTGTAGTGTTTTTCTAATTCAGCGTTTGTGAGCTTCTCCCCTCCTGTGTGCTAGCATCCATGTTCTTGTCTGAGCATGCTCAGCTGAGCCAATCTTAGGCCATTATTTAGTTTGTGTCTCTTTTCATCTTCTAACATGTGGGAAGGTAATCTGCATTAGTTCAGTGGCTGTCAAAAGCCAGACATACTTCCAAAGCCAAGAGGCTAACTACCACAGGAAGTCAGAAATGGAGCTAGAAAAGAGGCAGAGGCCAAAACCAAAAAATCATGGTGTGACTAGGATCCAGTGGAATTCATATAAAAATCCATTACCACTCTTTAGTGTCACAACAATGAAAAAAAAATCTCTTTCTTTTTATATTATGATCATGAAAGTGTTTATCCTGGCCAGAAATATCTAAGCCCAAGTCTACACGGGCACTAGAGTGCTGTGATGAGCCAGTGTGGACCAGCTACAGCACTGGGAGCCATGCTTCCAGCATTGTTAGCTACTCCCCTCGCAGAAGTGGTTTACAAAGAGCGTTGGGAGAGCTCTCCCCAGCACTCATGCCACAGCTGCTCTTTAAACTGCTAGGTGTAGACAAAGCCTGAAATACCCTAAAATATAATTCTGTAAAAATATTATTTTTCCAAATCTAAGGAAAATTCAGTTACAAGCATGTAGAAAAAATCTGGATAAAATTACCTGCCTGGGTCTAATTGTTGCTCTGTAAGGCACTAACCAATATCAGGGACAACACAGAAACGCACTGCCCCAAGGGGAACTGGGAGAAGGGCATTGTACATCAGCAAGCTCCATGGGCTATCAGAGGTTTGTGCCCAATGGTGCAACCTTCTACCCATGTAGCCATTGCAAAGAGTGTGGACGTGAGCCCATAGCCCTGTATTCTCTCTTCCCCCTCTGTGATAATGTGATTGTCTCTGATAGTTTTGTGGTGTGCACAGCAGGGAGCAGACAGGCTCCTTGTACCCTCCCGCCTTTATGCATTTCACAACTATTTTTACCAGAAATATATATTTTCCCTAAATCTTCCCATGTGGTTACATCTTGGAAATAATGTGCATATAGCAAATGGGTAACGTGCTTACATCTATGCTACATTTCTTTTTTGGTTCACAGAGGGAGAGGGCTCAGACCTGCAAGATATATTTTCTCATCATTTGTCTCCCTGGCTGACTGTTGTTTCTTATCTGTCTCCAGCTTCTATCTTTTTAAACAAGAAATATGTTCTCTAAATATATATATATACATATATATATATATCTATCCAATAAGGATATGAGGCACAACATTTCAGGATGGAGAAAACCTGTGTTTCTTTGGAGTTTTCTAAAAAACTGCAACTGTCCCTTGAAGTGGTGGCCATGGAGAGCCAATTAATTTAATTTCCATTGGAGTCATTTTGTTTAAAAATTTCTAACTTTCTGTGTGAAGCCAAAGTTGGACTGAGACAGTGGCATCAGCAAATGGTTGCCCTGCTCATTCTGCCTTTGACAAGTAATTTTGGGTGACCCCCTTAAATCAGGATGATACACTCGTTAGACACTGTTTAAGAAATTACCCTTTGATATGTGCTCTGGATCAATGATTCATGACAGGGCAATTCCAGGTTCTTGCCAACTCAGAGTGGCTGTTTTCAAATTGCATTCTGAAAATGCAGCAATGAAAACTTCACTGAAGTGTCAGCTGCTATGCTAGCCCTGGACTGCAATGCAATTTTAGTCAGAGCAATGCAGAAATGGAACGCAATTTCATGTAAAACAGACTGTCAACTAAGCAAGCAACAAAACCGTTTGTGTACTAATTTACTCATATTTATCAGTGGACCCTGATGAAATGGATGTTTGAACTGGTGTAAGTGTATTTGTCTCCTAATACATATAAAAAAACCCTTGCCATCTCTTTGATGATTAATTTTTAATTATATAACAGATGTGTAGAAAACAGAAATCAGTATTTTAAAATTAAGCAAAGGCCATTGTTTTATCATTTTCTGGTTAGTAAATATAATGTGCTTATTAGGAGTTATAACTTACAGTCAGTTCCCTGTACTGAATATTTAAAAAGATTTCCTTGATTAAGCAGACTAATAAAACAAATCACTGTGTTCTAGCATTTACCTTCATATTTTAGGTATTGCTCAAATATATCAGAAATGTTTTGAAATCTAATTGGTATAACATGGAAAATCAGTTTAATTAGTTGGCTTAGTTTAGTACCCTCGTTTATGAAGAAAGCAGCCACATTTTAACCACAATGCTTTGCAATGTGCAGTGATTCAAAAAATAATTCAAACTGGTCTCCCATGTAAAACTAGATAGCAGAGTCTTGATCAGTGCAAAATGTATGTGATTAGCAGATTGCCTTCCTTTTCACTATTCTGTTTATATTCCTATTGATGTGTAATGTACATTTCTTCCTTCCAATCTTGTGTACATGCGAGGAATGAACAAATGACAAAGGGATTTGTTTCTCATGCAATCTGAAAATGCTGTGGCTGCAGAGGACTTAGAAGTACCTCTCTTAAGTTATGTGGCTAAGAAAGTTTACAAGCTGTTGCAATAAAATAGATGTGGCCCTTCACTCTAAAAATACATTAATATAAAAAGGACTGCATTTTTGCCAATCAAAATTTGTATTTGTCTGACAGCTTAGTGGTAACATTGACTTGAGAAATGGCAAATTCAGAGACATGAGACTAAGGAGTGGTTTTTTTTCTTGAAAATTTTAGCAAGGGTTTTCTTTCTTCTCTACATTTTCCATGATGTTTATAGCAGCACAGATGTGCATACAAACCCATATATATTTCAGATAATGCTACGACATGCTACATGTAGCTAATGTACCGTCACAAGGAATGTTTTCTCCCAACTATTTGCTGGGCTCTGGACTTCACTAGATACAAATCTTCACCAAAAAAACAGGCACAATCTTTGTAGCCTTGCGAGTAGCATTCATCTTCTAAGGATCTGCAATATCAGGAATGACAAGAAGAGCATCAGTCTTAATATTTCACTTGATAAATTGCAGAGATCTTGAGCATTGCTTAAACTTGTCAACAGTGACTTCCCAGCAAAGTGAAAGGCATTTGAAAAAAGTTACTGCTGATGTTTGGGGCTAGGGGAAAGCTACTTTTTCAAGCAACAAAAAGTTTTTCTTTATGGACTGCTAAACCAAAGTCAAGGTTTTAATTGGGGCTGGGGTGAGAAACAGGGTCTTTCTTGTAGCTGAACCCTTTAGGCCAGGGCTACTCAATTTTGGAAGCCCCAGGGACTACAATAATACTCATAGCACATGCTGAGGGCTGCAACTTAAGTGTGGTTACATATACATGCAAATCGATATGCATATATATGCAAATAACTTATTTCACACAATGCCCTGGTTCTCTCGGCACCTCCTCCCTGGGAGCTAGAAATGCTGACACCCTGTACCTGTCTGTTCCAGCCAGCCCATCCACTTGCATCTTTCAGTGCTCACCCTGCCTAGGAGATGCCTTGCCATTGTGGAGTGTGTTCCCATTGGAGGCCATGTTCAAAGGATCCCACGCGCAGGCTACATGTTGAGCCCCACACAAACCCAAACTGCTCCACGTAGGGTTGCCAGATGGTTTCAACAAAAATACCGGACATACTTGACATTACATCACAATCTACATTACATCTTATTTAGAAAATACCGGACATTTATATTTTCTCATTTATATTTTCTCAATTTGTTTCCCAAACAGAAAGTTCAAACAGTGGACTGTCCAGTTCAAAACTGGACACCTGGCAACCATAGTTCCACAGGCCGCAAACAAACAACTCGTGGGCTGCGTGTTGAGTAGCCCTGCTTTACGCTATGGTCAAAATGGCAATGACAGATTATTTAAAGGCAGAATTCCTAATGTGATCTCCATATCCATCCCCTTCTTAGAAGCCATCTCACAGAATTATAAAAATGTTTTAATGATGATACTGTGAGCCAGTCAAGGGAGGAGAATCACATAAAACAAACAATTTGAAAATGTGACTTTGTAGCTGACTCCTCAGTGAGACGAGGAAGTTTAGCAGTCCTTCTTTCTGAGCTTGTGGTGCAAACTGTGGCATACACAGAATTAAAGGAAAGAGAGCAAATAAGCTATAAACCCTGATTGGGTTGCATGGTTACTTATTCTGACCTTGAATATACTGCGAAATGTTAAATCAAAGCCCCTTAAATCCACCCAGCAGGTGCACAATTTGCATAACCTTTAATTAATTATTTAATCTTACTACTTTTCATCTCACCTGTTGTCATGGCTTACTTGTAAAATAATAGTAATAATTAATAATAAATAAAATAAAGTGCAAAGAGAACAAAACAGAAGTGGCCATGCAAATACTGGGTTCTGACAGGCTGCCAGGGGGAGCAATATGCTCCATTGGGTTGGAACAGCCTTTGCACAGTGACTCCACAGTCCCTCTGAGGCACAGGGTAAGAGTTGAGAGGATTCCTTCCCTTTGCCCTTGTTATGTATTTGCCCAGTACCTGCCATGGTCCTATGTGTCTGGAGAGCTCTGAATTCTGGCTTAAACCTGTTAGTGCTTCAGAATTCAGGCAACTTCCTTCCTCAGGGAGAATTCATCACATCCACATATCCTGTCTCACAATAAGGCTATGTCAGAGGAAAACATCCCTCCGTTTTTGACCGCCTTACATGTTCATGTACTTAGCAGGAACTAATACAAACAAGCAGTGAATACAGTTTATAATTTATTGCTAGAAACAACAGAAGAGTTCCCTGCATTTTGATATTTCTTCCACTTTATTGAATCTAGTGCTATCAAATCTATGTAATCTACCAATATAGGTGCTTATAACACACTCGTAATGATAGTATCTGAGCGCTTTAGGTACTATGGAACTAAGAGTCTTGTGCATAAAAGGGAGTCACCAAATGAAGCCTTTGTTTAAGTCCCATAAGAAATATATTCTCCACCTCCCTCAACACACATGCAAAATCCTCTCAGCAAAAACACCAACTAGCAAAAAGAAGGCTTCTAGCTATTGGTGTTTGAGAACAGACTGGTCAGCCAAAGCAAGTGGCTGAGGGCAGGGAAAAATTTGTCAAGTTACAGGGACATCTTTGTTTCTAACTCTAGGTCCTTCTTCAGTTATCAGCAATGATGATGATTCGGCAAGTCCCCTCCATCACATTTCAAATGGAAGTAACACTCCATCCTCTTCTGAGGGCGGCCCAGATGCAGTCATCATTGGAATGACAAAGATTCCTGTCATTGAAAATCCCCAGTACTTCGGAATCACCAACAGTCAGCTTAAGCCAGACACATGTAAGTACAGATGCTTATATGCTTTTTGGTCATGCATTTATGAGCTGGGTCTCTTTATCTGAGCTAACAGGGAAATGATGCCACTTGCAGAGATGGTGGTAGGAGGGCATAAAATGTATGCAAGTCATTAAGAACATCAGTACATGGGATGAACTGCTTTACATCTGTCAAGCCAAAAGGCCAAATTCAGCCCTTGTGAGAAGTCAATTAAGACAGCTACACAGAAATCTTGATCCAAAGTACACTGAAGCCACTGAGAGACTTTCCACTGATTTCAATGGCCTTTGGATCTGGACCTTCTACTTAATTTGAATTTGACCCAGTATATTCTCAAGAGAATACTAATCTTGCTTTGGGCCAGAACCAGAAGTCAATATTTGCATAGTATTGTTATGTACATTCTGTTATCAAATTATTTATGTTATGGCTGCAAATGTAAATTCACTTTGGAATATATTTAAATTATTAAAAGTAATACTAAATATAGGGTTGAGATTACAGAGGGTGACATCTTCTATTCTTTTCCTTTATTTGTATAGTTTAGGATTTATATTTAAAAAAAGGTGTTTGATATGCAAGATGAAGCACTAGGTTTTGTTTTCACCTCAGATGTACAGGAAGTCGAATGGTCACATATATGTTCTCAGTCAATCAGGTTGGAGGTATGTGAAGGAAGCAGTTAAAAAAGCCCACCAGGCTTCTATTACTGACCTTCAAAACAAATATTAGTTTTGCAAGTGAGATTTTTAAAATTTGGGTGTGTTGTTTTTGCTTGTTGAAACACTAAATAGCACAGCAAATAGTAAATATTTTTAAAGAACCTAATCCAAAGTAACAAGATCAGTAAATGTTACAGGAGCACAAGTCAGCCACAAGTCAGTCTGTCACCCACAAATATTGTGGATAAGCACTGACACTAAGGTCAGGTCTACATTAAGGGGCAAAGTCAAAGTAAGGTATTCAACTCCAGCTATGTGAATAGCATAGCTGGAGTTGACATACCTTAGTTCAACTTACTGTGACTTTCCCACTGCGGGGAGTCGACGGGAGAAACTCTCCCATCGACTTCCCTTCTTTCAACCTGATGGAGTACCAGAATACATGAAAATGCAATCATGGTCGATTTAGCATGTACTTACCAGACTTGCTAAATCGACCCCCTGGGAGATCAATATCCGCAGCATCGATCTCCCGGTAAGTGAAAACAAGGCCTTACATATTACAGCAGGCAAGGCGGTGGTTGCTATAATCAGAGTTTTTTAATGGTTTCCATGCTAACTTACCATTTTCAGTCACTCATTGCTATCTTAAACTTTTAATTTTTGACTGAAATTGTGGCTTGGTCTCTTTTGATTTTTGTAATGCTTCAGCAGAAAAAAATCTCTCCAAATAATCTGACATACCACATCCACTACCCTGAAATAATTTTGTGTATGTGATAAGCATGAGGAGAGTACTGAGTATATGTATTGTGACTGGGAAATCAATTCCTGTGCAAAATAGAATTCAATGAGGTTTACAACTGGGGCAGTGCGCGCTCATGCCATCTACAAAGTTACATAAAGGGCCAAGTGTATGAATATGAGGCTCTTTTACCTCTGTTCCCAGCTATTTTAAAACACATTTTAATTGTTCTTCTGAAAGCGAACTTCCATGCGTGCAAAGTCTGTGGCTTTAACAAAAATGTACGTGCTCTGTTCCAAAACAAAGAGGTCACTTGAGTTTAATAAGAGGTTGGAGCTCAGTTATAGAAGCATTGCATCACAATTGAGCAACACCTAACTCATTTGTAAAATCAACAAACTCGGGTCCTGATCCTGAGAAGAATCCGGTCTTATCTACTCAGGTCTTAACTAAAGCAGCAACATGTACTATATGGGGGTGACCAGTATCAGAGGGGAGCCGTGTTAGTCTGAATCTGCATAAACAACTAGAAGTCCTGTGGCACTTTATAGACTAACATGCCATGCATCTGACAAAGTGGGTCTTCGCCCACAAAAGCTTATCTCCAATAAATCTGTTAGTCTATAAGGTGCCACAGGACTTCTGGTTGTTTATGTGGGGGTGGTTTCTAAAGTGCATTGAAGTGTTGTGAATTAATTGGTCTGAGTCCACTTGCTGGTGCACATTAAAAGTTCCATAAGGTGCTTTCATATAGAAACACTCCCCTATTGTGCATTACTTCACCATATAGATGTGCCCTGAAATGTAGTTGATTGTGTGCATTGTGAGTAATACCATTGATGCTGATGGAATTACTCCCAGTGTATAAAATTAAGCATGTGTGTAAATGTGTGGAGAATGAGGATCTAATGCTTCACATTACTGTGCATGATATGATTTGAATGAGGAAGGTGTATCTGAACATCAGATTCCACATTCTGTGACACTGTGTGGATGATCTAAGTATCTGAGATATTTGGGGTTTTATTATGTTAAACAAAGAGAACAAAGTAAACTACTATAGCCTGATAGAATCAAGTCAAATCTGGTTTCTTCTACTATATGGAGCATGTCCAATACAGAGGGTAATTTGAATTGTGTGAGACAGAAATAGTCTTCCCATGAATAATTTCACACACTCTCTCCCTGTTTCATTCACTCACTTTTTATTGCAGTGTTGCACTTGTCCTTCTTTGACCTGCAAACGTCCTCCTGATTTGTATTTTTGATATTTTTATAAGCTATAAGCTCTAATACTGTTTTCCTGTTTACAGTAATACCAGTTCAAAATGTCATCTGGTTTCTCATCTCAAGTAAAATAATTAACATTTATGTTTATTTCCTATCCAGACTCAGTACAGCTGTTGTCTAAGTAGTAGACACTGGATCAATGACTATCATGATGGAATATGATTGTCATGAAGGACTTTGTGTGATTAATATTTTTATGCTGCATTTTTTTGGGACTAGGTGGAATCACATCCCACAGTAATGCTATAATTATATGGAATTTGAAGGAGAATGTTTGCAGTGAGTAACAAGTGGACTTTGTTTTTCCATTATCCATTTAAGCAATGTTTTAACCTCTCATCATATACCTAATCCTGTACACAGTGAACCAACCTCCAGCATCAACTCTGAGAAGTATGTGTGTTTATAAATATAGTGATCACAATAAATCCCATTTGAAATTCCATCGCAGCACCAAAACATCAGCACTTGTTTCTGCCCCTGGAAAAAAAATCATTCCCGAGAAGTATCGGCATCTAAAAGTCTGGGAATGTGGAGATGAAACATGATGGTGTTCCCTTCCTCCCTCTCACTGGCAAAGTCACTCAAGATGAAACATTAGAGGTTTGGTTTCAGTAATCACTCAAAAGTGTGGAGGTGAACTCCAGGCCTTGATTTCATCACAGGTGCTTATCTAGATATTCACTGATTGTACTGATAGACAATTGAAAATGACCCTCCCTTCCCTCTCTCCCATCCGTGCCTATGTTATATTTCCCAATCTAACCATCAGTGGCTAACCCATCCATTTTCCACTAACTGTCCAGCAAACCCAACCCACAGGACTATAGCTCCTGCTCATTTTCACCCCATCCTGCTATGAACACTCACGTGCTGCTAGGCTCGGGTTCCTCTGCCTTTTATTTAGGGCCATACAAAGGTTTTGGAGGATCGGGGAAAAATCTGACACAGGGCCTCCGTTCTTCCAAAGATATTATCACAGGGAGTGGGGTTGTTTGGGAGAGATGACTGAAGAGGCACTCATCCTGCAGTAGCATTTCTTTTCCTGGAAGGCAGGTCCCAGCGCTCTGTTCCAAGTGTTGTGAGCTGGTAAGTGTGGTTTGGCCTGCTGCTGCTCAGGTTGTAAATTCTGCCAGCCTCTCTGGTTTAAAAATGTTTACTGGAGTTCCGTCATGACCTGTGCAATAAATGGTTGTGCCACAATTTGGGAGCCCTCTCAATCGGGGCCTGGGCAAACTGCTCCTCAACTCCCTCCCCTGGGTGGCCTGACTTCTATCTGACTAATCTGCCACTACAGAAGTCCTGAGGGTTTTCACGTGAGGCTTGCTTTCTCTGTTGCATTGAATAACTTAGGGCACGCCAAACTCACTCCTCTGTTTCAGGCGCATACGCAGGAATTTCTGTGAGGAGGTGCAAGTCGTGGGGAGAGACGGGCTGGTGGCTGCCCCACCACAGCAACCCAGTCCTGCCCCCGGCCTCGCTCCTGGGGGTGAAAGGGAAATCAGCCTGAGCTTTCCCCTGGTGGGCCGGAGCACGGGGGAGGGAGTCTGGGGCAACGCACCACTCCTGCCTTCTCCAGGATGGCTAGAGGTAGGCTGGGTTAGTGCTCTGCCCCAGATTCATGCTTATTTGGGGGATCCTGCAGGGGTGCGTTTACACCCTTCGTGCACACACACACACCCCTGCTTATGGGCCTGTGTTTCAACTTGAAATCAAGAGGCAGCCTTTTTATTTGTAGGCACCTGGCTAAATATAATGTGTCTAGTTTTAAATAGATTAGCAGTGGTCTCCAACATGGTGCCCACGGGCGCCATGGCACCTGCCGGGGCATTTATGTCTGCCCGCCTAGTGACCAGGCTGGCCCAAGCCATTCTTGCGCCCCCAGGTACCCGGCAGCCCCAAAAGGTTGGGGACCACCGGGTTAGAGCACTCACAGCCTGGCTATGACTAGGGATGTCACCTATTAAATGGTAAGCATCACCCTTTCCTTGCCTGTTTAATTAGTGAATACAGCGTTTAGCTCAGGAAATGTGTCTTGTGGATTATTATTAATCCTATTGAGAAACTGTAAACTTTAATCTCATTAGCCTTCATTGAGACCAGGACTTTTCCAAGATCTACATTCAGGTCTGACAGCTAAAGTTATCAAACTGACCAACCAAAGCTACTGAGATAGGACAGAAAAGATGAAGCCTGTAAATTCAATAGAGCTGCTCAGCGTGTGGACCCTATAAGACCATTACAATTATATTATAAAGATTAAGGATGGAAATTCTCACAGTAAATAACTCTGCCTTGTTGGTAGTAATGTGAAAGACAAAAGTTCATAAACAGAGATGTGTAAAACATCAATGTGATTGTAAGTGATTTAGTGCAGAATTATCTGAAGTAACACCACTAACTTGAATTTCCCCATAGCAGCTCATTCAAATGCCATATAGTTGCAATAGGCTCAGAGTTACAATCCTCCTCTCTCCAGTTATTTTTTAAGATATTCTCATGTCACAAAATGACATTAGTTTTTTTAAGTGCACAAGATGCTGTTCATGTCTTTGCTATGAATTGTTTTCACACATCCAGTTGGTATCTGTTAGTGAATGCTGCTTCTACATGCCAGTTGTTAGAAATAATGTGGTTACTGTAAACTAATTGCTACTAATTTTGCACATCTGCAAAAATAGAAAAAATTAATTTACATCAATAGCTCCAGTCCTATTGTATATTGCTAAATGCATATATGATGATGATTCATTTTTAAAATAGTAGCTTTTAGAGTAATTCTTCTATATGCCATTTTGAAAACTGACAGTTTCTTTGAGATACATTTCAAAAAGTCACACTACCTTATTAAAGTTGTTTTAGAGTCTTTTACTTAGTTTACTGTGCCTTCCAGTTACAAATTTGTTAGTTTATTAGCAGCCAGATTGTGGTTTACCCTGACACTACTATCTGGGGGTAGAAACTGCATATTCTATTTTGAATCTATTTCAAAATAGCTTATTTTGAAATTTGGCGCATGTACACAGCGCTAAAATTTCAAAATAGTGTGCTATTTTGAGACATCTCTTAACTCTCATTGAAAGAGGGTTACCAGAATGCTGAAATAGTGCACCTTTTATTTTGAAAAATATTTTGAAATAACAGGTGGCTTGTGTAGATGCAGGGTAGCTATTTTGGGATACCTTTGGTATCCTGAAATAGCCATGCAGTGTAGCCATACCCTGGGAGGATAGATGGAATAATCCTGCATCACCCCCTCCTAGAAACTTACAAACTTATGGTAGGGCTTCCCTGATTATGGATGTGGAATCAGGGAAATAGAGCAAGGAGTGTTGCTAGCTCTTGTGATGATGAGTATCTTTGATGTTTCTGCTTAAAGCCCCAGCTCCTGGAAATCAAGTGATCATTTTGGGTTTCAGCTTAAAAACAAAAGAAAGCAAGTTTCCAGCCCTCCTGGCTGTGGAGAAAGGTGAATGAAAAGATCCTACCATTTATTATTTTTTAAAATCTCAAGATTTTAAAGCCTGTCACATCATTTTGAGTGGTCTGATTCCTGAATGTTTGAGGCTGGCAATCCTGATTAGGGCTACATGACTGGTAGAACCCTGATCATGTGGACAAGCCAGGACACAAAGAAGTGAAGCTAAGCCAACGAGCTGGCCAACAGTGTCAAACACTTCCGCAAGAAGTGAGGAATATGATACACCCAATAAAGCTGTGTATTACTCCCCCTAGGACAGGGTGGGCAGCAAGACAGAGGTGATTCTCCAGGGTTAGCCCCTGGCGGGCCACCACTGCTGTATTTACCTGCGCCTTCTCAGGCACAGGTACTTGCAGCTCCCATTGGCTGCAGATTGCCATTCCTGGCTAATAGAACCTGCGGGAAGCATCATGGACGGAGGCGCTGTTTCCTCCAGCTCCCATTGGCCAGGAACAGGGATCCATAGCCAACAGGAGCTGCAAGCACCTGTGCCTGCGGAGGTGCCAGTAAAGGCAGCGGCAGTGGCCCGTCAGAGGCTAACCCTGGCAAACTGCATGCAATTATTGCCCACTGCTGCCCTGGGAGGAGCAGAGAAAGAATTGTGTTTCACGAGGCATACCGGAGCGGTCGACAAAGGCTTCTCTTGTCGACCCTGCCACATCTAGAGTGCCGTGCTGTGCCAGATCAGCTGATCATCGGCACAGTGAGGCGGCCATGTTTATTTTAATGAAGCAGGGATTATTTAAATACCCGCTTTTTTGACTATGCCGAATAAAGTAATTTACATGGCTCTGTCGACGGAGCTATGTAGTCTAGACATAGCCATGGTGATGACTGTAGGCACTTATAAAACAGCACACATACCAATATAAACCCCTTCCCCCAAAAAAACCCCCAGTGAATGGATAGTCCAGATTGAACCACTTGTGGTAAACAGTACTACCCAAAGTAGTAATAATGAATAATCACTAATAACCTCCCATTTCTAGTCACACCATATCCAATACTTCTCCTGCTCAATAAAGGTCTGAGGAAAAGACCAGCTTTCCTGCACCTCTTACAGGTTAACAAATCTCTCTGTTGGGCCAAGTGGGGAGGCAAGAACCCCTTGCAGAAAATATGATTCCAAAAGTCTCTTCCCTTTTAAACAAGGGGGCGATTAGCTTGAGGGTCTCTGCTCGTCACAGTGGTGATTCTGTGGCACACAGAGAAAGAGAGATGCTCAGTAAGCTAGGCTCCAAACCTGGGCATCACCACATGATTATTATTAACAGGCAGAGTTTTACATTTTTAAACAGCTCTGCCCTTCACAAAAGTTGCCCTGGCCTAATGCTCCAACTAAACAGAAAACAGAATAGCAACAAATCCAAACAATGTTTAGTCAAAGCTTAATTAAATGGAAAAACCTCACAGCATGATCTGAACCTGTCAAACTTAGACTGAGCTGATAGATGTGGTTCCAAAGATGGGAATCTTTAGCAGAGAACACCTTGCTGTCAAAATTAGCATGTTTAGACACTGACAATAAAGGGCTTCAACTATCATGGTGGGATACAAGCAAGGAAAAATATTTATATTTTTTCCAATCAAGTTGTGTGTGTGGCACAGAAGATATTTGCATATCTTATTCATCAAGCTAAATATTTTCTGATTCAGTTGTTCATTCCATATAGATGATTCCGTTGGATAGACTACCATGACTTCTTGATTGCCCTGTGGACTTCAGTGAAGAAAATGTTGTTCATGCCAGTAATTAAACTTTACTTCAACTGTGGCTGAAAATTTTTGCATTGTAGTCCATCCCAGTTTGAGTCTTATACATTTTGCTAGTAATCTGGCTGCATATTTCCTTTGCCCAGCAGACAAAATGTAACACAAAATACATTTGGTAGAAATTAGAATGTGTATCACCTGCTCTTCAGCTAGAATCTCAGCAGGCCACTCATTGCTTTAGTTTGATGCTTCCAAAGACTGAAGTCTTCTGTTTTAAGAGTGTGTTTTCCTTGCCCTATGGAAAGTTCAAATCCAAAAAGAAATTAATCTCCTTTCCATTTTTTTTTTACAGAAGTCAACCTAAAAGATCACTATTAGCCAGAATAACATTCATGAAGCAGAGCTGATCTGTAAAAATTGCTTCTTTCCACTTAGTAAAAGAGAAAAGCAGAAAGTTGTTGCATTTCCAGCACAACATTCAGGGTCCAGTTGCAGTTCAGCACTCAGAACAGTGTGTGATCTTGCACTGCTTATTTGCATGATTACTGCTTACTCACACTAGGATGCCCACTGCTGTGAAAAGGACTACTGACATGAAAAAAAGTGTCAAAGGGGTAGCCATGTTAGGCTGTAACAGTAAAAACGAGTAGTCCTGTGGCACCTTAGAGACAAAAAACTGTGTGTATATATAGTATCATGAGTTTTCAAGGGCAAAACCTACTTCTTCAGATGAGCTTGAGTGGAAGAAAAAGAAGGGGGGGAACCCACACAATTTATTACGGAAAAAGAAGGGAGAGGGGGAAAAAATACCTGTCAGTTGTAGTGCTGGTGCTAATGAGGCTAACTGAGTGGTTCGCACATTATAAAACCTACTTTCCTTACATTCAACATCCAATTGACATCAAAAGCTCAGTGTCCCTTCAAACCCACTAAGCGTCATTAGCACCAGCAATACAATTGACAGGTACTTTTTTCCCTCTCTCCCTTCTTTTTCTGTTATAAATTGTCAGGGCCCCTCTTTTTCTCTCCACTCAAACTCATCTGAAGAAGTGGGGTTTGCCCACAAAAGCTCATGATGCGCACTCTCTCTCTCTCTCTCTCTCTCTCTAAATATTGTTAGTCTCTAAGTGCCACAGGACTACTCGTTGGGTTAAATAAAAAAAAAACATTGTTAAGTTCTGGCCCATCATTTGTGAACTATGTAGTTTGAGCAGCCTATTGGGTGAAAACTCAACCTGTGAAACATGCTTTTGGAAGTTTATAAAAACAAGATCTGAACTGAAGTATGCTTGTCGATGTAGCAAAGCACAGTGTGGAATGAGCTAACCTGAAATGTGCAGCTTAACGACTAATGTATATAGAGCGCCAGTTTCTGTGGTTGAAGTAAATGTTTCATTAATAAATTTGACAGCTCAATTAGGCTCTACTAAGCAAACCATCCCTCTTTAACAAAGCAGCTATGTACATGCTTAAAGTTAAGCGCATATGTAATGCAGAATAATGGATGGAGGTGCTTAAGAGGTTTTCTGAATTGGTGCCTTAGCTAGGGATACTGATGGATCAATAGAACAGGCAGAAAAACTGTTAAACAAGTGTAACTTCAGTGACCCCATTGAACTGGGCCATTTGCTTCAGTTATTTGACTATTCAGTTCTGTCAAAAATGTATCCAACACTTTTTGACTTGAAAGTATATAGCTAAATCAGTGACAAATAACACCATACAACTTATAGTGACTAAATGACTTGTCTCCAACTGCATGGTGTCTGAGAAGCTCAAGAGGTGTTCATATATATATATATATATATATATATATATATATATATACACACATATAAAGCATTTGGTAAAATAATTTAAGGAGATTCCCTCTGTGACATCTGTAAGAAAAGATGTAATTTATGAAAAGATCTTCAGTATTAAGAGTGTAGGTGGGATTCTTGTTCCTATACAAGTTAATGGGAGAAGGAGAAGTTAATGGGACAATGGTTCTGTATTCATTGCCCCAGTGGAAATTTTGTCTCAACTAGAAATGCAGGTCCCAAGGAGGAAAAATAATGTGTAGACACAAAGAACATGAGAGCAAAATAAGAAAAGAATAAATTGCAAAATATATAATTTCCATTTCAACACATAATGAATTCAACTGTGTGACGCTATTCTTTTGGCATAATATGTCTAATAAATCTTAAAGTGAGAGAGTCAGAAACAAATAAAAAAACCTCATAGCCAAAATGATTCATAAATGTATCAAGTATCACATTCTTTCTAATCCATTATCAGTGATTGCTTCACTGTTAAGAAGTTTGTGCTTGCTTGATGTGCCTGATCTCAGGCAAAACCATTCCAAAGATCATTTTGGAGAAAATGAATGCTTGTTAGTACAATAATCCACAGGACATGTTGATTAAAACAGACTTGTACTTCTTGCAGTTACAGTAGAAGCAACATTGTTTCCAAACTATGCAGAGTTTTCATGACTCTTCTCAGAGAAATGCCTGGAAGAAAATGAGATGCCTAATACTATATGATAGTACTGAATTGAGTGGGGTAGATTCTGTCCCACACAGAGGTGCTAATGGGCCTGGGAAAAAGTGAGAATTTTTCCCGTGTAGAAAGTAAGGAAAGTGTGAAAAAAGGGAGACTTGGAGTGGGAAGTAGCTAGAGCTTTTGGGTATTGTGAGCTACGGAAAAGCTCATTGACAGCTGTGGAGATACATGCCAGGAGGCTGCATCAGTCTAGAATCCAAAAAGGATCTCTTTGAACTATGCCTTCTGTACAACAGTGCAGCACAGAATCTAGCCCAGTGACTCTGATGATATCCATGCCCACATAGGGGACTGTGCTGCTCCCTGTGAAAAAGTCTGTCAAGAGGCAATTATACAGCATCCTCAGGAAGAAATCCAGTCTAAGCTAAAATATGAATAAATTCCAGAGCGGGATGTCGATGAATCTTGATCAGGATACACTCATGAATTATGGGCAATTGGAGGGTCAGAGAAAAATGGAATGTAACTTTTAAAGTGTTGCCAGTGTAAAAAATATTATCTAGCACCTTACAGAATGCTTTTGCCCCTTCAAAGCACTTTAGAACCTTTACTTAATTAATCCTATTGATATCACTCCAATTTCTCATTGCCCATAACAACAGTTAGGTCAGAATGATAATGCTGTACTCCTCCTTAATCAATTAATTTGATGTTGGCACTCCTTGACATGTTTTGAAAATACATTTATACACTTACATAATTCCAGGAACTCCTTTCATGCAGTAATTAACATAAATCATAGCCCTGCAGCTAAAATATATTTCTGATATTTATGATCTTCTATCAGAGCCCTCCCAGTCTTCCTTGCAGATTGGGAAAATGACTGGGCCTTTCAGCATTCTTTAACTTAAATTAGTTTTACTTAGGACTGGCAAGAGAGAGTTTCACAGTTGAAGGGTGTTTCAAAGAACATCCTGAAGGCCATAAGACTGAAGCCTTGAAACTTTAATTAGCCCAGCTGTTTGAAGTCTCTGAGTGGTTCATCATCACTCCCTGGTGATGAGGGGCAGAGATGAACTGAACTAAGCGTAGAACACTTGCTATAGAAAATCAATTGTGAGCCAAACTCAAGAGGCACAAATGCAGGCAGCTATCAGGAAAATTTTGGTGGGAGATTAGAGAGTGACTGGGAGAGACTCAGTATGCTGTGTGATATCATTTTGGACAGCAATGGAACAGTGATGCTTACATGCTTCAGATGTATCATGTTCTTTACTGCCTGAAATTAGAAGCGATATATTGTACATGCAGTGCAAGTTGTTCTCTGTGCTTTATGAAAAGATGCTTGGCTTGGAGGGGCAAGATGAGAAACTATTGTGAATCAAAGAAACTGAAGAATTCCTAGACAACCAAATTTGGGAAACTCTTATACCCCAGGTTTAAGGAAGGAAGGAAGGGACCTGGTTGCAAAGGAATCAGTTATAGAGGAAGTCAGAGCGGAGGTCTGGCAGTTCATAGCCATCTCACAACCATATTCTACATGGCTAGAGACAGATTAGGATAGGCAGAGTGTATTGACCAGAGAAAAGAGAAGTGGAAGGAATTCCACACATCTAGAAGTTGCAGATCAATACCTGGTCCTCCTCATGGAAATGGTGGAAGATACTTTTCAAGATCCAGCAGGTTCAGGGGATTGGAGAGGATACATTGATAGCAGCAACTTGGGTCAACCCATAAGAAAATCCATCTTAATCACAGGGTTCTCTAATCATTCAAGGTAGACAGACAACCCTTGAAGAGATTCAATTCTCAGGATAATTGAAGGACGTTCTGTCACAGACGGGCAGACAAGACATTAGATGTCACGCCAGGATTAGATAGGCTTCTGATGTTGAAGAGCAAGAATCCATTAGTCATGGTTCGTATAGGCACAAATGACACTACATCATGAGACACCTCACAGATAATAGAGGACTTCAGGGAACTCGGAAACATAGTGAAGATGACTATCCAAGCTGTCTTGTCTGAAATCCTTCATATCCATTGAGCAAAGGAAGACAGAAGGCTGAAGATTCTGGAAGTGCATTGCTGGCTATTTAAGTATTGGAGAGTGGAGGGCTTTAGCTTGTGGAACATTGGTTCACTTTCTTTGGGGAGAGTGGGCCGTCTTATTTGGAAGGCCTCCATCTCAGTAGATGGGGGACTAATCTCCTCAGGTACAGGTTGGCTAGAGCAGTCAGGTGGTAGTTAAACTAAGTGCAAAAGGGAAAGATAAAAAGAAGGACAATCTGAGAAATCAGTACAAAATGGAGGTGTTGAGAACAAAATTAATCCAGGAACCAAACAACAAAAAAAGAGAAGAAATTCTTGAATTGACTATGTGCTAATGCAAGAAGCCTGGGTAATAAAAACAAAAACAAAATTGGGATTGTTTATTTATCAATATACCTGATATTATAAAATCCCGGTGGGTTGATTCCCACAAGTGGAATGTTCAAATCAATGGTTATAACCTGTTTAGGAAAGATCGGAGAAGGGGAGTGGCACTCTAAGTTAAAATACTTACTTGTTTTCAAGTCATGGATAACGCTGAAGAAAATAATCTTGAATTTGTGTAGATCAGTGTCCTAACAGATATACAGGAAGATGAGGGTACTAGATGAAGTCTGATATAGACCACCTATCACATTGAGGAACAGAATGAACAGGTCCTTCTGCACCCATCTACAAAGTATAGGGGCAAAAAGCTTGTGAGATCATGGGTGACTTCAATTTCAGTGACTTACTCTGGAGGTCTCATGCTGCCAGTACATTCTTGTAATTTATAAATGCTTTAGATGACTATTTCCTAACTTAAAGTGTTATAACCAACATGGGGGAATTCTAGATTAGATCTTGTCCTAACAAATAAAGAGGGAGCTGATCACATAACTAAACATTAATGGTATCTTAGATACAAGTGATCATGACTTGGTTACATTTATAATGTGCAATCAGAACAAAGTTCAGATGAATAATATATATACTAGGTGCTTTAATAGGGCCAATTTCACAAGGCTGAAAACAATTATGAACCAAATATGCTGTGAGGAAGAATGTAATCAGATAAATGTGAATGATAATTAGGGATAATGTAAGAGTACCACCTTTGATTTTCAAAAAAGTCACATTCCATAATCAAGAAGAGAGCTAAGCTGTGCTGGTTAAAAAACTAGCCTGGTACAGTGGAGAAGTGGAAGCTGTGTGTGTGTGTGTGTGTGAGAGAGAGAGAGATGATAGTAATGAATATAGTGTAGAAATTGTCAAAAAATGATAAGAAAAGCTAAGGGATACATGGAGAAATTTATGGCCAGCAGAGTTAAGGACAAAAAGAAGAGTTTTAAAAATATATTAGGAATAAAAAGATGAAAATAATATTAATAATAATGGAGAAAAGGCAGAATGTTCACTAAATATTTCTGTACTTTATTTGTGGAAAAACATATTACATAGTCTCATACGGTGACAATAATCACTCGTATCCCTAGTATCTCTGGAGGATGTTAAAACAGAAATTACTGAAGTTAGACATTTTTCAATCAGTAGGTGCGGTTATTAGTATTGATTTTCAATATTTCTTGGAGAACTGGGGAAGATTCAGATGACTTTAAGAAAGCTAATGTTGTGCCACTTTTTAAAAAGGCTAAATGGGATGACAAGGCTAATCATAGACCTATCAGCCTGACATTAGTCCAGGGTTAGATAATGGAGCAGCTGGTATAGGGCTCAATTAATGAAGAACAAAAAGAAGAGTAATGTAATTAATGCAAACCTACATGGATATATAGAATTGGGGCCCCCTCAAACTAATTTGATACCTTTTTGATGATATAACAAGAATGGCTAATAAAGGTTATAGTGTTCAAGTAACAAACTTCTGTGAGGGCTTTTACTTGGTGCCTTAGAACATTTAGATTAAAAAAACAGAAAGACATAAAATCATCATGGCACACCTTGAATGGATTAAATATTGGCTAACTGATAGGTTTCAAAATTTTATTGTGAATGGAGAATCATCATTGGGCTGGTTCCAGTGGCTTCCAGCAGGGATGGGTTCTTTGCCATATTCTATTTAATATTTTTAACAGTGATGTAGAAGAGCATAGAAAATCATCACTGATCAAATTTGCAGGTAACACAAAAATTAAAGAAGTGATTAAATATTAATAGGATAGGTTGCTGATTCAAAGTTATCTGGTTTTCTTGATAAAATGGGATTAGCAGAGTGCCCACAGCCAGCAACAAGTGTTTTTATTGGCGGTGCACATCTGCAAGTGCCTTGTGCACATAACAAAGTTCATTCTGTACACAGAAGGAAAAAATAGAGGGAACATTTGGAGGTACTCTATCCTGAGAAGTGTGTGTGTGTGTGTGTGTGTTTGAGAGAGAGTGAGAGAGATCATCTTAATATGAACTCCCAGTATGGTCCTATGGACAAAAGAGCTGATGAGATCCAGGGACACATAAATGGGAATTTGAAGTAAGAATACAGAAGTTATTTTACCGCTCTGTATTTAGCATTAGTGTCATCTCTTCAAGAATACAGTGTCCAATTCAAGTGCCCACAATTTAAGAAGGATATTGATAAATTGGAGAGGGTTAAGAGAAGAGCCCTAAGAATTATTATAAGATTAGAAAATAAGGAGTGGAGCAGGGGTTGGGCAGAGCCAGAGCAGAGGAGTTGTCATGGGCCCTGCTTCTGTGATACTGGGGGCACGTTGCCAGGCCTTGTGCCCCCCGAAGGATGGCCATGCTGAAGAATAGGGTTTACCAGATAGTTTAAAAAAAATACCGGACACACTTGATCTCAGATCAGGGGCGGAGGGGGACCAGCCGGTGGGAAGCAGGGCTGGCCGGGAGAGAGCTGGGGGAAGTGGGGGGGCAGAACCAGCTGCCGGGGAGTGGGGCTGGCCGGAGAGGGCACAGGAGTGGGGAGGAACCAGCCAGCGGGGAGTGGGGCTGGCCCGGGCGCATGCAGATCCCGAGTGCTGCCTGTCCCACGCATGGTTCCAGCGGGGCGCACGGCCGAGTCTGGCCCAGGGAATTCCATCCGGCCCCTGCCCTGCCCCGCTTCTCCCCTCTTCTCTACTACATAGTTGAGTATTGCCTGGCTGGTAGACACGCTCACGCAGTGTGAGCATATCTACCATCCAGGCAGTACGCAACTACGCAGTGATACTCATGATAATAATAAAAACTTAATTTATATGTCCGGTATTTTCTCAGTTTGTTTCCCCGACAGAAAGCTCAAATACCGGACTGTCTGGTTCAAAACCAGACACCTGGCAACACTACTGGAATCAGTGTAATTGTGATACTACACCTGCAGAGGGGAAGGAAAAATCAAATAACTGCGATCTAGACTCTATGGTATAACCTTAAATTGTTACATTATGTTGATGAAAGGTTTTTTAGTAACTCTAGCTAGCAACATTCCTATTAACGTTTTCAGAAGTCCCATTGTCAAAAGTCAATTACAACAAGATTTTCGAAAGAGTTTAGGTGCCTAAAGATACACATAGGAGGTTACTGGGATTTTCAAAAGTATTTCGCAATACTTGGTACCTAAATCCTGTTGAAATCAATGGAACTGAGATGCCTGTGCTGGTTGATGCATTTGAAAATCTTACTCGCACCTTTGCAAGTCTGACCCTTGAAAGTCTAAAGCCTATTGAATTGCAGTAATTCAGTGCTACAATAGGAACCAATGAAATTCAAAGGCCCAGGCCTCCATGTGGCTGTTCTGTGTTGCATCTGTGGATCAGGATCCAAATTAAGGAGGTATAAAGAGGGCTTAAAACCAGCTTTGCTTCACCTCCTTCTTTAAACATCTTTCTTAAACGCAGCATTGAAAAGGACGAAGAGAGAGTACTTGGACTTTTGCCTCTGTCAAACCTCCAGATCTAATTATTTTCAGTCTTGGGGGTTGGAATTTGTACCTGACCCCAAAACTTTCCCTAATTGTATTGTTTGGATTCAGTGTATAGTTTCGACTTCTTCTAGAGAGTTTTAAACAGCAAACATGAATGTGCTTTCATTTTTGTGCCCAAAGCCTGAAGGCCTGTGACTACGTTAATAAAAATAACTGAAAACAAAGGGCAACATGTCCCAAATAGAGCAATAAAGAAAAAGAAAAGAAAAGAAAATCCATCCCCGCTTTTCATAAATAATATAAATAGCTTATTCAGACTCAACCTTGTGAGAGTTTTTTGGTCTCATCACTATTCAAGTCAGGAAAAAAAAGCAGCACATTTTTCCATGAATGGCAGTCTCTGCTCAAGAGAAGTTTAGGACTGAAACAGAAATGGGGTTGCAGGCCAGAATTGGGCTGCATTGAATAAGTTTTGTGGGGAAGCTTGCACAGCACCTGAGTGTAGTGGCACAAACCTGAGGTATTTGTTTTATCTTGCAAATGTGAAATGGAAACTGACTTAATCCTCATCAACCTATGTATTTCAAAATAGTGAGTGCAAGTTCCCCACTCCACACACACACTGTAAAATTGTGCCTCCTTTCGGTCATATCTGAGCCATTTTATCTCTGGAGATCTTGCAGATGTCCTATTTCTTTCCACACAGATCAAGGAAATCACAGGGCAGTGTGCTGAAAAATAACTTTAATTCAGCTATTGCTGACCATCCTTATTCTATTGGAAAGTGACCTTTTACCCAATAAACATCTTCTTTGTTATCTAGCTGAGCCAACTTGTTTGCCAGATGGAATCATCTCTGCAACTAATTGTTATGCTTTCTGGGGATATTTCTTGCCAGTTTGTTTAGGATTTTATGCTTATGATTTTTATATTTGTCCCATTTTGCCACAGCATTCTTGACAAGCTTGGAGTTGAGCCGGCTGATGAATAAACATAATGCAAACCAAGGCAGGTCTTTTAGAATTAAAGAGAGAGAGAGAACAAAGTTGCAACATTTCCTTGCAGTAGTGGCTTCTCTCCAAGGGCTTGATCCAAAATTGATTCCCATTAAGATCAACAGAAGTCTGTCTGTTCCACTGATTTCAGTGTAATTTGAATTAGGTCCAAGGTACATAAAATAGGACATTTCAAACAGGAAACTGCACAGTTAAGTAAACCTACAATATTGGGGTTTTGTGACGTGACTCTTAAGAAATCTAACCCATGAACATTCTGTACATTTGCTATACATACTGTGCTGCAGTAGGAGGTCTATGCTGGGCCAGTAAACTTTCTTGTTTCACATGCATGAAGAATCATAATCTTATAGAATAGTGTCAAAATAGAGCAAAATCCTAAGCTGTGTAATGGAAACCTTGTCATCTCATGCCTTGAGCTTGTGTTGGAGATTAATTGAATTTGATGCATTGAAAGTATGCAAGCCTTTTGGGGGAAAAAGGAGTAGGTGTTATTTTTAACGTTGCAGAGTAAGTTTATGGGGAAACCTTGAAATTTTACTGGTGCTTTTTTGTGTGGTTTAGAGAAGGGGGCTCTGTCCAAGCATATGATACTTATTTTGCACCATATAAAAAGAGTTGTTATTGCAAAATCATGCCCACCCCGGTAAATTCTTGGATTCATCGGCTGGATAGTCCCATCAAAACTTCCATAAATGTCTTTGAGGGAACATTTTGCTGTGCGGTATTTGAGTTTTCTGTGTATGTAATATATTCAAACGCAAGTCAGAATCTGTGGTGTTTGTCAGCTAACCATCTCAAGTGCTGAGTTCTTGAAACTCAGTTTGCTTTTCCATTATCTCAAGTACAGAAAAATAAAACCTCAGCTGACTACACAAAGATTGGCTGTGTGTTTTGAAACTCTCCTCAGTGAGAGAGGAAAAAAAAATCAGAGAAATATTGAGAACAAAATATTTTCCTGCATGAGATTCTTTCTATCCTAAGATGTTGTAATTCCTATTGAGATGAGAGAGGGACAATTGTTTTGAAGGAAATGCAGTCTAAAATACAAGAGAGGATGATGATATTTTAGACTGAATACTCGTGTAGAATCTCATGCTTCTATTCTGAGGAGATGGATACTGTATACCTCTTGATTTAGAAACTTTGATATGAACATTCTGAGGCCACACTCATGAAGAGTCCTTCATACCCTCCAAGTCTCCATCCTGAAATATTCTGTAACTTAACTTTAGCAAGTTCTCATAAAATTACATCATGATTGCAGGCACTAGCTGAAATTCTAGCTTTGCTTAGCATTGTAATAATCTGCAAAACACACAATAGTTAAACATGCTAAGAAAGTCATATACAAGTTGAACCTCTCTAGTCTGGCACCCTTGGGACCTGACTGGTGCCAAACCAGAGATTTGTTGGACCACAGGAGATTGATACTATATAGCAGAATTACCAACACTTCCTCTGCTTACTGGGATGTTAGAAGACATTTAGGGGTAAATTAAAACTAAGTAACAACACAGAACAGAGAGCCAGGACTAGTGGCTGTAAGCAATCTTTGTGGGGCCATGGGAAATTTGGCCACACCCATGATAAATGGAGAAATTAATAATCTAGTCTCTTAAATTGATAACGATTATAATGATGAAAATATAGAACAAAAGATATACTGTGGAGACTCTTAAAATTAACAGCTTTGATAAATAAATACTTTTACCTCTGTAGTAATAGCATTAACTGTACTTGTCCATGCTTTACTATAAAGAATATATTTTTATACTTAAAGTTCGGAGAACAAGTTATTTTGGTCTGTAAGGGTATGTCTAGAGTGCACCCGTCTGTCAGCAGAGGGAAGCAGATTAGGCAGGTTGACATTGCAAATGAGGTAGAGATTTAAATATCCCGTGCCTAATTTGCATAAAAATGGCTGCCGCGTTTTGCCAACTCAGAACTTTGTCGGCAAAAAGCAGCAGTCTAGAGGGGGATCTGTCGAGAAAGAAAGCCTTTTTCGACAGATCCTGTGAACCTCTTTGCAGGAGGCCCCCTCTAGACTTCAGCTTTTTGCCAACAAAGTGCTGAGTCAGCAAAACGCAGCAGCCATTTTATGCAAATTAGGCACGGGATATTTAAATCCCTGCCTCATTTGCAATGTCAACCTGCCTAATCTGCATCCCTCTGCCGACAGAGGGATGCAGTCTAGACATACCCTAGGAGTATGTCCACACAGAAGTGTTATTTCGGAATAATTGACATTATTCTGAAATAATAAAGCACGTGTCTACACTGCCAGCCATTATTTCAAAATAATGTTGAGCTAGAGGACTTCTAACTCCAACTCCTGTAACCCTCATTTTACTAGGAATAAGGGAAGTTGAAGGAAGAGTATTCTTCCTTCGATTTCCTGCTGTGTAGACAGTGCCAAAAGCTGAATTAAGCTATTTCAACTTAAGCTACACAGTTGACCTAGCTGAAGTTGCATAGCTTAATTTGACTTTAGCCCTGCTGTGTAGACATACCCTAAGGCAACTGGCATGTTGTAATGGGTGACCAATGTTCATGGCAATTGTCATAATAAATATAAACTCGTATGCACAATCAGTAATAAAAATCATTAGATGGGACAAAACTTGAATGGTCTCACAAAGCTGAAAGACATAAATTACACTCAGACAATAGTGAAACTACAGGAAAATATACAAAAGCCTATGATTTGCAAGTATCCAAGCAATAACCAGAAATCTGATATGTACAAATTTCCCTCTTCAAGACAAATAGGAGGAGAGAGGGTGAGGAGCAGACATGACATTGAAGATAAGAAAGACAAAAAGACAGGTTTAGTGGTCATTGACTCATCATATCATTATGTCTTCAATTAAGGCAATATTTTGCAGCTGTGCTGCTTCAAAATTCAGGAAATTAAAGTTACTAATAGCTTTTTACCCTCCCTGACAGTTTGACTGAAACTTGGGGTCCAGAAGCAAAAGACTTGGGGAGAGTTACCCTTGCTTTTGATATATTACCTGACTTGTTAACAGCTGTATTGTTTGATGAAAGGTCTTTTTAATTGCCTTTCACTAGAACGATTTGTTCGTTGCTGCTTTCCTTCCCTCCTGCATTCATCCTGACAGCCAGATAATTCAATGTGCTGGTTAGGTTATGAAGGGAATTCTAGCCACTTGTCCGCCCAGCCAGAACTCCGGCCACAATTAAGGGAAATGGAGATCAGTGTGGCAGGGCCTTATACCAGTTTGCTTCAACCGCATGTTGGTATGGTTTTCTAGCTTTTAAACTGAAGTGCATTGTCTCTCTAAATGTTAGAGAGGGAATTCCCCTTGAATCCCTGATGGAATTCAGTTATGGTCATATTATAAAATGTCTCTGCTCTTTGGGGAGTATGAGCGGATCAATAAAGTACGGAACAGCTGAGGAACAAAAAGCTCTCAAGGTTTTCTCCAATTCTCTTCCCTCCCCCTTCCCCCCATCCACAACCCTGTCCCTGGAGAAATCTGTGAGGAAAGAGTGGTGACTGATCAAAGGGCATAGAGTAAGGGAAACTTAACAAAAAAGGGGAAATCATTGTCTCAGATGATTAAATTAGTAGCTGGGATTTCAGAAAATGTTCATGACTTGCAGCAGTAGTGGAGACGTAGATAAGAGCTGCTGCAATTTTTTTGTTGCTGCTGTTTTATTAATGTTAATATAAAACACTGGCAACACTGAATGAGAAACTCTAAGGCCCAGTATTCATCATAAACCAAAAAAGAGGAATTAACACAAAAGTTACTATTCTGTACCAATATTCTGCTATTTTATTGGAATAACAGATGCATGTACTTTCTCAGTGAAAGGGAAGACCATGCACATATGGAAGGCTTATTTATTGATACTTTTTTCCAGTAATGCTAAGCTACATTTCAAAATCTGTTGGGTTTTTTTTTTGGTTGCATCCATTTTAACTTGTGGAGAATAATAAATTTTCACTGGAGATGGATTTGAATCACAATGTTCAGAGGTGGATACAAAGTCTATCAGAGTCCAGATGTTTTCCAAATCTTGGTTTTTGGTTCAAGCCCTTCTCTTTCTTTAACCCAGTTATGCTAACAATTTTTGTGATTGATGCTTGGCACAATTAATGCTAAGTTCTGGCTTCCATTCTCAGCCCCCTTTCAGGCACACATAATATTCAGAACAAGTTTCTTTGTATATTAAATTTAGCTGAAAGGTAGTGATTGCTTGATAAAATAGAGAAAACCCCATTCTAACTGAAGTTTGTGGGGCTCCATGCTGGTGTAGAGATCTGCCTGCATGCTTCTTTTTGCAGGCTTGGCACCCACTCCTTGTTTGCTGCTAGAATTAAGAGCCTGGTTCCTACATAAATGTGCAAGGAAATAGAGGAAGCAGGCTCCTTGTATCTTCTTTCCTCCTTGTGTATTCATCTCGGACTAGGATAATCTAGATTTCACTGTATTATTTCATAATTGGCACAACTCTTTCCCAAAACTCTGTCTTAATGATATGTTACAGATGAAATTTTAAATGTACAGAAGTAAAGCTGTTCAAAAAACAAACTTTTCCTTACATGGAAAATTTCAACATTTCAAAGTTATTTTCCATTTCAAATCAGAACAAAAGTAAAAATATTGCCATTTTCATGAAATAAAAAATTCCCAGAATTTTCAAATTAGAAATGTTGATAGAAATTTGACATTTTCAACAAAGTTGAAATGATTCACCATTTTGAAATGAATTTTTATTTCAAATAAATATTACAAAATGGATTTCTTCTGAATCAACTGTTTGTAACCAAAAATCTTATTTCATTTTGAAATGTTGATTCAAAACATGAAAATTTTATTTTGATTCTTTCAACTTGAAAATAAAAAAAATTAATTGAACTCAATATTTCCCCACAGAGAATGTTTATTTCAGTTAAGCAACATTTTACCATGGGAAATTGTTCAATAAAATAATTTTAACCAGCCTGATACAGGATTTAATGTTGAACACTATCATTTTGAATGTCCTGACATTTATGCTTTTTTAAAATATGAAGCATTGTGTCACATTATTACACTTATTTCCCTTTAATTTCTTTGCTGTTTTGTTGTGGGTTGGGAAACAATAAAAAATGCAGTTGTATATATTTGCATGTGATATCATGCTGGGCCAGATCTTTTGGTTTTCAAGGGTGGCACTCTATTAAAGTTAATTAAACTGTGCCCATTTAAACCAGGAAAGAATTTGGTCCACTGACTGCGATCACAGTATTGCAAATTGCAATGGATGCACACACATCTGTGTGTAATTGTGTTAACTCCCTGCTTCCCAGCACATTGTTAGAATGTAGTCTTTTTTCAAGTGCTTATGCATTTATTATTTTCAGACTAACTTTCTTCAGATTAGGAAGCTGCCATCATCATAACCTAAACTTGTGGAAATTTTGAAGTTTTAAAGAAACTAATTTTGAGTTATCCGGTAACAAAAAATACTAAAACTATTGTTTTTTGACATTATTATAAATTAAAAATAATCTAATAGAATTTTACCATACTTTCAAAATAAAGCAAACTAAAAATAACTTACATTTGGATTGGTAGGGAAAATTTTAGCAGGAAAAACAATGCAAAATGTAATTGTTCTTAATTAATCCCTGAAATTAGGGCTCGTAATAAAAATGCCTTCCCTCCAATTACTTTTATCACTATCATAACTCTATCATGCAGTATTTATATTGTACTCTCTCTATATATATGAGAAAAATAGATTACACTTATCCGAAGAGGGACAAATATATTTTCTTCTGCTTGACTATTCAGTAATGCTGGGGTTTTCCCTCCTTGTCTGTGTTGGCATTCTTTTCCTTAAGAGGAGAGGAAAGCACAATTATTATTTATTATTCCTTGATTGCATTGTATTAGTATCTTGAGCCCACAACCAAAATCAGGGCCTTGTTGTGCTAAGCACACTATACTAACATATAGTAGCAGGTTGTCCCTGCCTCAAAGAGCTTAAACGCTTAGGCCCTCATCCTTCAGTCCTTTGTCCTCTGGCAGATTGTTGAGCCTGCATGCAACAAATTGCTGAATTAGGGCCGAATGGACAAGACAGACAAAGGATGGGAGAAGAAAGATTTATTGTCCCCATTTTATAGATGGGAAACTGAGGCATGTAGCAATTAGATGCCTTGCCCAAGGTCACACAGGAAATCTGTGGTAGACCTACGAGTTGAAGCTAGATATCCTGATTTGCAGTCCAGCACCTCAGCCAAAACCATCCTTTCTCTCTGGTATAACATTCCCATTGGCCTCAAAAGCAGAAATTTCTACCCAAGGAGATTTTCAGTTGAATTCTGCTGTTGATCAGTTTCTTTCTCACCAATAGGTGGAAACTGACATCCCGGTTTCTCAGGTGATACAAGGAACGATTCTGCCATCCCCAAATGAGGCAGGAAAAACACCATACAGAACAAGGATTTTTCCATAAGAAACTGTACCATAGCAACTGAAAAGAACTTGAAGCACATGCTCACACTTTCTCTGCTTGTTGTGGCCTGTTCATTGATGCAACAGGATATCACAAATGTGAAGACCTGTTTTTTCTTATTCCTTTTGGCGAGGATAATGAATGCTTTAACCATTACTGTGTGATCATGGTGAATTTATTGCAAAATTCTGTAATCTTTCCAGATCCATATCTAATGTCCAAGTCAACAGCCACCACTTGTGCACTGGCAAGTGTTGTCATGCTGCAGCAAAGGGGGGTGAAGGAACTGAACCGCCAAACCTCCATAATAAGAACCACAGACTGTTGAAGATATAGGATCAATAACCAAATGAGACACAGAAGTGTTTCCAACAGGCAGGCAATTGTGCAATGTGTCACACCAAAAATAAAGCATAGTCACTAAGATATTGTGAATAATGAGCTAGCAAAGTTTCTGTCTTTTTTTTTCCCCCTTCCTTCCCTCCTCCCCAAAAATGCTTGGCCAGCTTAAAAGAGGAGGTCAAGGCTGCAACAACAAGCAATTATGACATTGGTTATGATGCAGGGCAATAGAATTTTTTGCTGAATTATGGACAGTATTTAATCAGAGTGATGTGCAAACTCCCAGGCTGCGTCTAGACTGGCATGATTT
Source organism: Pelochelys cantorii (assembly GCA_032595735.1). Lineage (NCBI taxonomy): Eukaryota > Metazoa > Chordata > Testudines > Trionychidae > Pelochelys > Pelochelys cantorii. The sequence continues at coordinate 90,928,490 of CM064330.1, read as the reverse complement.
TCAGCAAATGCTTTTAACGGAAACTTTTTCCATTAAAAGCATTTGCGGAAAAGAGCGTCTAGATTGGCACGGACGCTTTTGCACCAAAGCACTTTTTGCGGAAAAGCGTCCGTGCCACTCTAGACGCGGTTTTGTGCAAGAAAGCCCCGATAGCCATTTTCGCCATCGGGGCTTTTTTGCGCAAAACGGTTCTCAGCTGTCTACACTGGCCCTCTTGCACAAAAGCATTTGCGCAAGAGGGCCTTTTCCCGAATGGGAGAGTCATTGTATTTGCACAAGAACACTGGCAATCATACATTAGATCGTCAGTGTTCTCGCGCAAATTCAAGCGGCCAGTCTAGACATAGCCCCAGAGAGGAGCTTTCTCTAGACAGATGTTTGACCAGTTGCTGAGCAGATGCTACAGGCTGTTCAAGATTAATGAATCTAAATTAGCAGTACCTAAAATGCTTAAGTGGGAAAATGGGAGGAAATCTGATTAGTGCTACAAATCAACTGAGGTTCAGAAATTTCCTTTCTTTTGAACTGCAGTGGGTTAGTCATCTTTTCCCTTTTATTTAGAGTTCATGATACTTCACCCCTTCCACATTTAATCTTTTCCCTGCTTCCCTTTTTCAATCCTATCAGCCTCCAGCAATTCACACTGACACTTCTCATTACAGTCAGTAACACTGTGCTGAAAATACATCTCACTTTCCTGCCTGACCAGTGACAAACATATATTAATAATGTGGTGAATTCCTTCTTTCTATTATTTCCTTTTGGCTCTAAGAAATCACTTCTCAAGATAATCAGGATATTTTGTTTGCAGCAAGTTGTACCACTTCTGATCCTTTGTTAGACTGACCATTATGGGTCTCATCCAACTCCAACAGAGGTCACTGAAAAGACTCCTACTGTTTTTAATGGAAATTGGATCAGGCTGTCTTACTGGAGATGGGACTGCAGCACAGAAGTCAAGACTTTATCTTGGAGGTATTCTGAGCTGGGGCTATGAGTCTTGACCATCTGTTCTTAAAATCAGATCATTCTCACCTCAGTAGCACAAAAATATGTGCATTCTTTCCAGGATGCATATAACTCCTCTGCTTCTGAGAAGCAAGACTTCTTTTACAAGGATAGTGGTTGACAATTTTGTTGAAAGAAAAAGAAGAGGTCCATCCACTGAGAAGATTCACCTAACCTGTAACAAATGCATCAAGGCTGAATTGCCACAATTGGAATGCAATTTAGCATCTCCCCAATTTCCATAACAACAGAGTCTTTTCAGAATCTGAAGCCTGAAGACCTACCACGCTGGAATACTGAGAGAGAAACATTCCAGGCACTTCTATTCAGAAATCTTGTCTTGTTTACATTGACAAAGGTATGAAAAAGAAAACATATCAACTATTTTTGGAGTGCTGGATATATAATACTAAACCCCAAAGGCTTGTTTATTTCTTCTCAGAATGATATATAAAAGACTGTAAACCATCACCTGAATACAGGAGCAAGAGAATAATGTACCACAGTTAACAAAGGAACAGACTTAGAGTAAGTTTCTTTAGCTGCATAGCATGTTTCTTTTTGTATAATTTTTTAGTACTGTACTTTCAAGATATTGGGCTAGATTCTCCTGTCGCAGCGATGGAGATAATTCAGTGGAAATTACTCCTGATTTACCCCATTAACTTGAAAACAGGATTGGACCCCATCTTCTGTTAGCTAACAGTGATCGGAATGTAAAAGAAAACAATGTCAAATCTTTTTTGCCAGAGACATTTTGTCCTTCAACTTGTTCTTATTTTCTGAATGTATTTTAATACATTTAAAACTTCTCTGTGGGGTCACAAGATCTAGAAGCATACAAATTAATCAAATCACATTCTGTATATGTTCAGACTTCTCCATCAAGGCATTGAAGTTAGCGGTGCTTTACCAGGAAGGAATTTAAATCTTTGTTTTGAAAACAGAATTTTATATAAGAACTTCATATTATTATAGTATTTACTACTTATATCTCACTTTACATCTTCAAAGTATTGTATAAACATTATCTAATCCTCAAAAGAACCCTCCATCCTCCCGTCAGCTAAGTAAGCAACAGTTATCATCACCATTTTCCAGATGGGGAAAATGAGATATAGAAAGATTAAAGGATTCACCCAAAGCCATAAATGAGTCACTGGCAGAGCTGGTAACAGAACTAGGAGTCATGACTCCAAAACCCCTGCTATATGTCTGTCTAGGCTTCTATACAATCACAGTTGACAATATAGCCTTTCTATACTTTGTCTATAAGGAAAATGCAAATGAGTAAATATTTGTAGCTAGGAGAGTGCTGCATTTTTAGAGCAGGCAGCTGAGTTACTATTCTCATATCTAAGGAAATGTTTAAGGGAGCCAATATGACCAAAACAATGATTATATTAACATACTAAACTGAAGTTCTGTTTTAAGACATGCTTGTGGAAGGATGTTAGAGACCATTTTAAAAGTCTTTAATTGGTCTGTAAATGGTTGTATTAGCTTCTAAACCCTTTCCATTTTCTTTAAAACTTCTCCAGTAAAATATGCAGACTGAAGGCACAGCATGTCTAGAAATAGTCTGAGGAACATTCAGGTTGTTGGCGTACAAAAGACAAAGCCTATGTCCTTGTCATGCACTACCCCAAAAAGCATGATACATGGAACTGCCTTTCCTGAGGCCAACTTTAAACTCCCCTTTTCTACTCCTGATAACATTTGAAGGGGAACGGAGGGCCCTGAGCCACTTTGTAAATTACCCTATTAATTTACCATGATGACATCTCTTTATTCAGACTGAATAATGACTAGGTGCTTTTCATTTACCTCAGTGTTTTGAGCAGTTCTTGTTTGCTATAAACAAGCAAGTTCCATTTCCTTAGCTGCAAGAGTCAGTGCAAAGTGAATTAAACCAAAAATCCAACTGTTTTACTGGTACAATAAAAACTACTGTATGTTATATTTCCCTTAGGAATTTGCATATCTTCTTCCAATTGCATTTTCAAAAGAGGATCTTTCAAAAATGAAAGTAGTCTGGATGTGGTTTAAAAAAAAAAAACAACAACCCTTTTTCGAAAAACGGCGTAAACCTCCCTTTTTTTAGGAAGAGTGTTTTTTTCGAAAAATGCGTCCAGACTACATTCATTTTTGAAACACCCTCTTTCGAAAATGCGATCGGAAGAAGATATTCAAATTCCCATGGAATTTGCATATCCTCTTTCGAAAAATCTTTGTAGTTTAGACATAGCCTTAGTGATGAACTCTCCCCTTGACTTGAATTACTTTTAACTGGTTATACATAACAGCTAGTTATTACTATTTATGAAATTACTAGTGCATAAGTTGCCACAGTAACTGAATATGGGGTAAAAGAACCCAGCTGGTATATCTTGCGGTATGTAAGGGTTCTAAATTCAAGAGGACCGGGAGAGCAGCTCTGCATCTCGACCCATTTGCTGTGTTTCCTGACTACAGAAGACTTTAACTGTACTGTAATGTCATGCTGTACAACATTTGTAGTGAGCCAGTGGAGGTATTAAAAACAGAAGCAACCAAATAGATAATAGGTCTTCCTTGGGCCACACATTTTGCTCGCTTGAAGAGACCCAGGAGTTGCATTTACATTCAGTTCACTACACTGCCCTGAGTGTTCTGAAGATTCAAGTGCAACTATTCTGCAGGAATGAAGATTAAAAGGGAGAGAGGTGACTATGATTTACGGTGACACCAATGAAGCTTTTATAGAAGATAATACACATGTTCTGGCTATCGCCATAAAATTAACTGCTCGTAATTGGTCAGAGCTGCCAAATCAGCTTGCTTAGGAATGTAATATTCTTTCTTTTAGGTCATGTCCATTATATCGGTGTAGTAAGCCAGAGCGTGAGTAAAGTTCATTCAGCCATTCCTGCCATTCCTTATTATGTTTCCCCTTGTTACGTGTGCATGCTGTCATTCATTGAGGTCTCATATCCACATGAAAGCTAGATGTCTATGCCTCTGTGGATCAATGCCTTCGGTGTTTTCCAGCAACGGTGGGCTGCGGCTATGGGTGGGCATGTGTAGATAAATAATCTCCTGATATTTTCCCATTTTGTTTGCACTGACCAGAAGAAAATGCTCAGTGCTATTTCTCTCAGTCTCTCTCTTTCTTCAGAAGAGTGTCGCTGAGTTTATTATTATGTGATAAATCACAGTTAACTTGCATTATGGTGTGTTTGGGCAGCTCCTGCTCCTTAGTGACAGCTGCTTGGCATAGGATGTTGTAATTATCAACTCAAAAAAGAGAGGCTTATAGGTGCTGAAAGCATAAAGGCAGTGACTGAGCATGTCTTCAGCTTCCTCATCAGCCTCAGCTTCAAAGCCCTGCTTATGGGTTGATTATATTCTTGGCTGTTGGCACCATGGCTCTGGGAGTCGCCATCACTTTGGATCCTTTAGAGAGCTGCTGTTCCTGTAAAAGGCAATGGGTATTTTTGTTATGTGCTAGTTGTCAACATGTAACTGTGGACACGTCCTTAACGTTTGTTGGTGCATTTGTATTCATTCTCTTTTTTTCTAAAATAAAGTTTTTAAGGGAGGATAAGCATATCATACGTGCAATTGAAAAAAGTTTTTTAAAAAATGGTACTAATCATATGGCTGAAGAAAAACTAGAACAGACTATTTGTTTGATCCCACACAAAGTCATGTATGTATAACATCACACACTGTGGGTAGTTCCATTGTGGGGCCTCATGAATTAAAACAGCAGTTAAGCGGTTAATGGGCCTCCCTTTACAAAAGCAGACTAAAATTGCTTGGCTTGTTGAGGCTAGCAAAATGAAGACTGAGTAGAAAATTATTGCTCTCTATAAGTATGTAACCCAGAGCCACTTAGATCACTGAGAAAGGGACAGTGAAGTCTGCTCTACAGCCTTAGTTAAGAGCCAGTTGGCTTTTAGTTCATTCTGTAGAGACACATGTCTTTCAGGCCCAAGGTGCAGGTTCAGTCTTACCTGCTGATGACCTGGATTTGTCAGCTTTACAAATATGTCATGGGGCTAAACACCAGAGAGAGGAAAAAGCTATGGAAGCTAAAGATTGATGTTGGCACAAGAACAAATGGGTATAAACTAGCCATAAATAAATTTAGGCTGAAAATTAGGTTTCCAAACACTAGAGAAGTGAGGTTCCAGAACAATCTTCCAATAGGTGTAGTGGGAGCAAACAAAGTAATTACTTTTAAGATGGTGCTTGATGCATTTGTGAATGGGATTACATGATGGGATTGCCTACAATAGCAAGGGACAGAACTATCTGACAAAGGAAGTCCCTTACAATCGTATTTCCTAATGAAGCTAAAAAGATACTTTTGGAGTTTATAGTACTTGAGTGGAGCACTTTATTTACCTCTGTATATGCCCTTCTAAGCTTTTGCCTTTGCAACAATACAGTACTTTAGTATCCATCACGGATACTGTTCACAGCACATATAAGATTTGTATGTGTGTTTTTGCAGAGTCAAGGCTTAAATCTTGAATAATAATTTCTTTAAAATGCCCTTTATATAAAACATTTCAGTGTGAAATAAAGAAGCAAGCATCAGCCATGTTATAAGCCTGATGACCAGAAAATCAGGGCTTCAGCCAAAGATTCAGGAAGCAGTGAGACAGAGCTAGAGAGAAGAGCAGATTTCCAACACTTTTATAGAGGAGGAAGGTTAGTGTTACCTGGATGTGCATACTAAACCTGAGCAAGGGAGAGAATGGAAAACACTTAGAATTTTCTCAAGAGAGATCTCTGGGAATTTTCCTCTATTTCCTATGTCCAGATGCATGTCTGGGTTTCCTTGTCTTCATCCATGTGGCCAGGTTTTGTTTCCTCTTTGAATTGCCATGAAAACAGTTCACTATCAATGGAGACTTTGAAATATTTTCAAGTATTTTAAAGTCTTGCTGTGTTATAGTTTGGTTTACTTTCTAGTCATAATCTAATCATGAACTCAGTAGAGTATTCATGCAAATTCCACAGTCGGGGCTAAATATAGTTACCTCATCATACTTGCCTAAGCTCAGACCTTAGGAAGGTTTTTCAGAATCTCAGTACTGCCTACACAATCTCAGAACTTCCAGTGGGCATAAGTCACTCTGCGTGTAGAAATCTACTTACCTTTTTCACAACGAACCTATAGGTTTTTCTCATCCAGTTAAACATGTTACAGTATCTGGTATTCATATTCACAAAACTACACAAGCAGGTTAATGGAGCAATATTCATCAGTTGAATTTTTACATATTGAAGTGTCATAGACCTTCAATATATTATTTTAATTGAGAAGAACTAGACGTGGTACCACATTCAAATGGAAGCAGAAGGAAAATCTGTACATTAGGGCTGAGGGGCTGATCCTGCATCTACATGTTTTGTTAGTCTTTAAAGTGCTACCAGACTATTTGTTGTTTTTTAAGTTTATATCCTTAAAAAAATAGGTCAACATAGCTTCATCTGTGAGTGACCTGAAAAAAACCCCCACACTCCTGAGTGGCACAGCTGTGCTGATCTAACCCACATTGTAGATGCAGTAGTATTGATGGAAAAATACTTCCATCAATGTCGCCACTGTCACTCAAGGAAGTGGTGTTCCTTAAGCTGATGGGAAAATCCCTTCAGTCACCATAAGTAACATTTACACTATTTTGGCATAGCTATGGTGACCTAACTATGGTAATATAGTCTCTATAGCCATACGCTTAATCATATTCAATCCTGCAAACCTCCACGTGATTTCAGCTGGATGATTACATGAGTAAGGGTTTCAGGATAAGACCCAATGATTTCATATACAATAGGATAACAAAACTGTTACAATCTCCGCCTGCCTTGCAAGTGTGCATGATACACCTGGTGCAATTAAAGTAATAATGCAAGTGTTTTGTGAGTGTACCTTGTATGTGCTGCCGGATGAAACTGCTTTTGTTTTTAGTAAGCCCTGACTGGCATTCTGAAACTATAGGAAGGGCCCCAAAGAATATACTACTTGGGACACATAGGTGGAGTCCTGTGTTATTTGCAAATGTAAAATAACATGAACTAAAATGAAAAACAACAATGACAGTGATCCCACAGCAGCAGTTTCTGTGGCTCCTATTGATGGGGATGAGCCTGGCTCTCCACTCCAGTAGGCTGCATGATCCAGAAATGTAAGAACATCAGAACAGCCATTCTGGGTCAGACCAAAGGTCCATTTAGCCCAGTATCCTGTCTTCCAGCAGTGACCAATGTCAGATGCCCCAGAGGGAGTGAACAGAAGAGAGAATCATCAAGTGATCCCTCTCCTGTAATCCATTTCCAGCCTCTGACAAATAAAGGCCAGGGACACGATTCCTACCCATCCTTGCTAATAGACATTGATGGACCTAACCTCCATGAATGTATCTAGTTCTTTTTTGAACCCTGTTAAAGTCCTGGTCTTCACAACATCCTCTGGCAAGGACTGACTGTGCACTGCATGAAGAAAAACTTCCTTTTGTTTGTTTTAAACCTGCTACCTATTAATTAATTGGTGACCCCTAGTTCTTATGTAATGGGAACAAGTAAATAACTTTTCTTTATTCACTTTCTCCATACCTGTCATGATTTTACAGACCTCTATCATTTTCCTCTTTAGTCTCTTCTTTTTTAAGCTGAAAAGTCCCCGTCTCTTTAATCTCTCTTCATATGGGACCTGTTCCAAACCCCTAATCATTTTTGTTGCACTTTTCTGAACCTTTCCCGAGTGGTAAAGAAACCTGCTAAGGAAAATACAATACAATAAAGGAAAAAATGTCCCAAATCTGGGAACTGCCACTGCTGAATGGGGGAAAGAACTCATTTAACCTGCATCCCAGGCACTGCATTATTTTATAATGGTTATACCCATCATCTCTTCTGCTCCGGTCTTTACTGCTGGCCTCGGATGAATGTTTATCCCTAGTTTGTCTCCAAAAGGGGAAGATGGACTGTCGTCTTTTTCATGAAACACATTTGGTTATTTTGGAAGGTCTTTCCCACTGTTAGTTCATGTCAGTGAGTGACTGTGGGGAGCTCTTCCTCCTAAATCCCATCATTGGAGTCATAGAAGGACAGTCTCCCACTGGTTGTGTATGGGAGGGAACAACCAGTTGATGTGTGTGTCAGAGCGGGAGTGGTGGTTCTTGCCTTGCAGTTGCCATTATTTCTCTGTCAGAGGGGGCTGGGGTGTGATGCGTGTGGAGTTGTTAGCTGATGGGGCTCTCTTCCCTCTGGCTAAGCAGCGAAACACAACTGTTAGCCAAGGGAGATGACTTCTGTCTGGGTTACCTCTTTGTCATTTTTCTTCAGGAAGAACCCACCCTCCTCTGACAGAATGTCAGCAGATAGTATCAGCATTGTCTCCCAGCATTCCTCTGTCCTGACTGAAACCTGTGACGGGATCCCTTCAGGGAAAAAAGAGAGACAGAATGATAAGAATGAGTAACCGGCCACTATGCAGTTAAAGTACAGGGAATGTAGATAAAAAAACCGACAGCCCATCCAATGACAGTTTGCCTGGGGTACCTCAAAGAAAATGGAGTTACAAAGTGTGAATACTAATACATTTTCCTCATAGGAGGCAGCAACTCAGCAGCAAGTGCACAAACCTAACAGCCAGGCTAGTAGTGACCTAGATGTATATAACCCTAGCTAACTGTATGGGAACTGTAACAGTTCCTTTTGGGGAAATGGCAACCAATTATTAGGAGAAGTGGTATATTATATTCTGGGGTTCTATGGGTTGGCTTGATTCTACTGTGACTTTTCTGACATCTGAGATTTCTTAGATTGAAACATAATGGGGCTGCAACTGAACTGGTCAGCAGACATATGCAGATCAGCTGATAGTGCTGTGTGGCTCCAATCCAGAAAAGAACGTCAACATGTGCTTAATTTTAAGCATGTACATAGTTTGATTTACTTCAGATTAAGCACATGTTTAAATCCCGCACTGGACCAGGACCTAAATTCAAGTTTCCTTTGTAAGTCCCCTTTAAAATGACTTACAAGGTAAATCCTGCTATCCTCCTCCATATGGAGGTATGTAAAACAGTTCCCTGCACCTTCCAAAACCAAAGAGAAAAAAGAGAGCAGCTGAAGTGTAAATGGAGCAGCCTTTCTGACTATTGTAAAGTTACACCTATTTACACCAGGCCAGAATTTGGCCCAAAGTCCTTGAATTTATGAAGTTGTCTTCATACCCTACTCCTCAAATTTGGGAGTGCCTGAGTTTAGTGAGGCCAATCATATAAGAGAGAATCCTCACTTCTGAAAACGGAGAGAGAAAAGAGTTAATAGTGTGTAGCCAGTATATTTATTAGACCTTCTCCCCCCGCTGGTTTCTGTCATACAAGATGTGCTGCGTGATACATTCTCATTCTTCCCTGTGTGCTGCACAGTAGATCCCTAAATATTAGTATCATGCTGAGGCAGAGGATTTCCTGAGCTGCACTGAAAGAAGGGAGGGAAGAGAAGGGTGATGATAGTAAATGAGATCTGTCTCACTCCAGTTAACTTACATGTGGAAGAGTGACTGGATTAGCCATAATGAAATAATACCAGCAGTCATTTTACACAGTGGCTCATACATGATAGCCTTGAGGCTTTACAATCAGTCATTTGTTGAAAGAAATGCATCTGCTGTTATGGAGCATATTAAACACATAGATGCATAGCTACACCCACAAAGGCAAGGGGTGGCTGGAAACCTGGCAGGATTATTTGCTCAGAACTGATTTACCAAACTGTAGCTGAAAAGTGTTAGCTTTAAAAACCAAGCAAGAGAGGAGATTGACATAACATCTGCCGTCTGCTTTCAACATGGTGACTCAGATTTGGCTTTCCATTACACTGATACATCTCAGTTGTTTTAAACCTTTATAGCCCAAACCTATATTTCATACACACCCTACTCTTCTACTCATGTCAAGTACAGCATCAGGTTTAAAAGGACCGTGGAGTCAGTCAACTTGAAATACCTGCCCGTTTTCAAATGTAGAGCCAAATTCAGTGCGGGTGTAATTATTGAATTTGGTGTGCTTGTTTACCCCAAGGTAGAATTTAGTCAATAGGACACATGAATTTAAAGTCATGACAATACAGTTTTTATTATTTATTAAATAATTCCTTTACAATTGCGAAGCAAAATATAACAATACGCATATCTCAAAGAAATTACAGGGAACTAGGCCAAATACAATAAATATCAGAGGGGAGACATGTAATATCTTACACGACCCACACAAAGAACAGTAACTCAAATCCAACAACTCTCAAATTTAAACCTTAAAAGAAAAGAACCACTGAGTCTCACCTAGAGAGCTGCCATTGATATCCTGTAGTAAATAGCCTTACCTTAACTGTCAGCTCTTGAATACAGTGGTCAAGAGCCTAACCCACCAAAACCTCAGAAGTGAAGATCCATAATCAAGAACGGTTTCTCAGCTGTGCCATGCTCCATTGCTATGCAAGCATAACTGCCAATGAAGGTAGCAGAAGTTGTGGGTTCTAAAGGAACAGCCACAGGAGGATTAAAGTCTAGTTATAAATACAGCTATAATACAAGCTATAATATTTACATTCACATAAGAGGCTTTCCTGAAACTAATCTGTCCACTTCTCTCACAAATGTCTCTGTACCTTCTTCTATGCTGTCCATTATGCATGGAACACTTTTCCTCAACTAAACCTGAAATTACCTTCCCAGGACTCATTTCTGCTGCAGAGGCTACAAGAAACCTCAGAGTCATGAGGGTCAAGGTGAGGGTCAATTGGGACAGCTGATATTATTTATTTCTTCACTATACAGTACCACAAGAAAAACTGGAGTCATCAAGTTGTGTGTTAAAGCAGCTATGTGACTGTAAATATTACCTTCATGCTCCCTTTTCTCCTATTATTTTCTGTGTTCACTGGAGACTAGATTGAATTCCCGTTGTAATCAATGACAAAAGTCCCATTTACTTCACTAGTGATGGCTAATGCCATGGTTGCACCTTGGTTCAAATTAGAGTGTAAGCTTGCTGGGGGAAAGACTTTCACCTCTGTGTTAGTTCAGTGCCTGGAACAATAAGACTCCAATCCTGATTGATGTTTTGGTTGTCACTGTAATATGAACATTAAACAATAATGATAATAAAGTTTCAGTAATAATTAGTGCAGGTGATCAATAATAAATAGGTGGAAACAAAACCAGAAATTATTCTAAATTCAGATTGAAGGATGAGCTGAGATTTCTGCTGCAAGACACTGTCCACTCTGTAAAGAAAGATAAATTATCCAGTCAGTGTCCAAGTGCAACAAGGTTCTTAGCTACACAATGTTGATATGTGAGTGACTGTGGGTGGCAGGCTAAATCTTCCATTTTGCCTAGCAGTAAGAACCCTAGAGCTGGTGCTGCCTCAGTCAGGAGGTCATCAGGCTAGCCTTGCTTTATTCCATCCAGGGTGATTTAATTGCCCCTCATTACAGCATTATCTCTTCCAACCTCGTTGTTAGGGAACGACAAGTGCAATTCGAAGTTGGAAAGCCATCAGATCAAATCGAATCCAGTCCAGTCACTTATATCTACTAATTCTTCCAAGATCTTAGAAGTAGCTGAGTCTGCTTTATATGGCAAAAAAGGATATCTCATTGCACAATAGTAATTGCAAAGAAGGTTTTCTAAAATACATTTTTAAAGACATTGCATGGCTTATAAAATATCTTTCTAAAGATATTGCATAGTCTATCACAAAATAATTCTTATCAGCCATTGTTTCCTACTTATAATTTTTACCAAATATCTTAAAATATTTTCTTGCTCTGCTTTGTTTAAGTATTATAGTGCTAAATTCTGTTCTTAATGACAGATGTTATTGATTTCACTTGGGATACTCCGTATTACACTGATGCAGAATTTGAGAAATTATACTCTGAAAAGCAGCGACTGACAAGGACAAAGGGGTAAAAAAAGACAAGCAAATTAACATCAATTCCTGATACAGCAATGTGGCAAAAAGAGCTAATGTGATCCTTGAATGTAAAATGAGAGTAGTGGGTTGGGAGTAGGAAGTTATTGTACCTCTGTATACAAGGTTGACGAGACTGATATGAAAATACAGCAACAAGCTCTAGTGCCTACCCTTTGAAAACAAGAAGAGCTCCAAAAGGATTCAGGGTCAGGAGAAAATGCCTTACGGTGAGAGTCTTAAAGAGTCAATCTGTTTAGCTTAGCAAAAAAGAAAACTGGTAGGTGACCTAATCACAATGTGTGAAGTACCTTCACAGGGAGAAAATGCTAACCACTAAAGGACTCTTTAACAGAAAAAAGTATAGTAAGAACCAAAGGGGTGAAAGTTAAATTCAGACAAATTCAAAGTAGAAACAAAGCACAAATTTTTAATAGTGACAGTGATTAGCTATTGAATAAACTACCAAGGGAAATGGAGAATTCTCCATTTCTTGGTACCTCCAAATCAAGACTGCATGCCTCTTTAGTCAAATACAAGTTATTGGGTTCAATACAAGGGAAAATGGCTAAAATTCAGTGGCCTGTGTAATAAATACAAGGATCAGGTTAGATAATCTAATGAATCCCTTTTGGCCATAAAATCTATACATCTAATATCCTCTCTCTCTCTCTCTCTCTCTCTCTCTCTCTCGGGAAAACCTAAGTAAAAGACATTTTTACTTGCTGTTGCTTTTGACTGTTAAAATAGATGTTATTACATTTTAATAGTTTATATTGCAAAGTGTCTTGAACCTATTCAAGTCCATGACTTCAGTCAGGCCAGGATTTCATTCCAGTGTGTGAAATCCTGTACTCGCTTACTACCAAGAATAGACTACCTGACAACAAAGCATCAGGCCCAGTAGGAGTATTTGTAGGGAGAGGCCCTCAATGCATCTTTTAAAATATTACTTCCTGAATGTAATATATTTGACTAAATAACTATAAGGGTCCTAATTCTCTGCACTGTCAAGGAGAGTTACATATGTGCCTGAAGATGAAGATAGGTTCTTTTCATGTAGAATTTTCTGTTCATATCTGTGGAGCGCTCCACTTCATCTCCAACTCACCACACTCCACTCCAATCTACTACTCCCTTGTTTTAATTGGAGGGCACTGTAATTTTACACCACTACCTGTTTTGAACAATGTGCTTTGTCTGATTTATCTAGTCTAACTTTGTTTTATCTCTAATTTTTCCCTGAAGTATTTTGACTCATTCTCCTTTCTGATCTTCTTCTTGTAGTCGAATGAGACCCTTTTGGCTTGTAGAGGGGAGGTTTTCAAAGGCTCAGGTATCATACCTGCCATTCAATGGTTGTTCACTATCTGTGCCTTTAACAACCTACCCGTAACCACACTAAGAGCAGAATTTGACTCAATTTTTGGCTTCTGGAGTCTCCTCCCACCCAAGTCCATAGCAGCATGACCGGTCTATACATTTGCTAACTGGATTTTTCCTGAGCTCATATTTATGTCACATCATATTGTATATATTTGATTAACGTATGTTGTTTTTATATTTAATTTGTGCCCACTTACTCACATTCCCTGCCATTTTGTATTTATTTAGCACTTAGTTTTGCGCAGAAAGGTAACTGTGATCGATGCAATATGACAAGTTGCAAATACATATTCTGTGCAGATCTATTTTGCTGCAGTTGACATAAAGGACTTTGGAATGATGGTATGCTGTGTTTTGCATTTGACACTTTGTTATGGAACAAGTTATTCACCCAATAGTTACTTTATATAAGAATATTTTTCTGTAGCTGTGAGTTCTCTGTAAAGCAATATTTAACCATTCTTATTTATTTTACTGTCCATTGTGATGTCCTCTTAGAAACTTGACAATAAAATCTATTCACCCCTGGGACAAACACTGATGCTTCTCTGTGTTTCAAATGGAGATGAACCAAGTTAAAATGTCTGATTTGTTTATCAGCAATCGCTCCTTGATAACAGTATAACACAGAAAAAGTTTTGCTGTTGACTTCAGTGGACTTTCTCCAATGTTCTCTGCCTAACAATAGTTATAAGGTGGGACAAGCATTTTTTTAAAATGTGATGTCTGGTAGGTGGATCTGACTTGCCCCCTCTCTTCCACAAAAGGAAATGAGACAGTCTTACAATGATATATGTGTAGCAGAGGGAAAGGAAGTCCCAAAAGCAAATGAAATGGTTGACTGGGAGTCAATCCTATGACGTGGAGGAATTTTCAAGTCCCTTCCTGATGAAAGATGGAGCTGCTGCTCTCAGTACTTCGGAGTCCTAATTGTGGCAAGAACATAGGTATTTAACAAATGCAAGGTTCCTGAGCTGATAATGCTTCTGAAGAGCCTTTTCTAGTCTGTCCAGTAGCTAGCTCTTAAGGGTGCTTTAAATCCTTCCAATGCCATCTTAGCCACTGCCATACTAGTATTCAAGAATGCTGGTGTAAAGTGAAAGACCCAAATGTTTCCAGTGAAGAGAGATCCAACCTCCTATCAGTACCAGAAAGCTTCCTTGAGATTACCCCTTCCCTCACCCCCTCAGAATCTCCTTATCCACTGAAACAAAGTGGACCAGGACTTTCTCTGATCCCAGTTGGGCTTCCCCCCACCCTGACAATCAACCTTTATGATGGTAATTTATTAACTCTCCTCACCTCAAAAAACTGGAAATGGCAAAAATGGTAACGACTGAAGAGATTTGAACTGCATCATTTGCAAAATATCCCTATATCGTGACCTCTGAGCAGTAATTGAAGACTTCTGTTAGTGAGAGGGACTGTTTACTCAATTAATTATTGCCCGGTTTGAAGTAACTGAATTGGAACGGGAACAATTAATAAAAGGCAAAGAAAGCAGAGCAATTAGATCCAACAGGATGTGAACTCTTAGGCTATTGCTGCATACCTCAGGCATGTTGTGTTCCACAAAGCCTAAGTCATGCACCAGTGACCCAGGAATGTGCACCCTATTTTGGCTTGGTGCTTAATTTCTATTTGAAACATACTCCATGTTCACTGAATTTAAGCCGCTCTCCAAGACATTAGACTGCAGTCCAGATTTGATACTTATTTTGTTGTGAATACTTAATGTGAATAGAGATGAATGTAAGATATTCAATACAGTTTTGCATATGTCAGGGGGAGAGTTTGACCTGGCTCTTGTTATAACTTTTGTCACCCTTTACTTTAAAAAAAAATTCCAGTGTTGGGGAGGACATGGAAATAGAATCAGATCCTCAGATAGTGACAGCTCCATCAATTTCAATGTTAACATACCAATTTCTAGCACTTGAGGACCAGTGCCAAAAAATCTATGTCAAACAGTAACAGCATATTATAGAGTCCTTTTCCTGGACTGATAATGGAATTTGAGACCAGAGTCTCACAGAAATGGATTCCTTTAGTACAATGCGCTACTATCACGAGCCATTCCTGGCTTATGGCAGGAGTGTTCAACCTGTGTCCTGGCCCTGAAGGCTTGACATGGTGGCTGCCAAGTGCAGTAGGTCAGGATATACTGGTGTGGTGACCTACTATACTAAGAAAAGGTGTATTTGATTAGACATTGAAAGTGTGCTCCTTGGGCCTCACCCTATAATTTTTTAACTGAAATATCTGAATCCGTCTTGACGATATGAAACACCACTTCCCCAGCTGCCTCCCGTTGGTTTCCCTGCAACATCAGAAGGAGCAGCTCTGTTCTGGGCCAAAGGGGTCTGAGTATCTATTGCCCCTTCCTTTTCTTAGTTGCTTATCAGCTTCCCTGCTGGCCATTGGCTATACTCAATAAGAAGAAAGTAGTTCTGGCTACTCCATTGTTGCTTCCCTGACAGGCAGTGGGAGCCCAAGAGAGAGAGAGCTTTACTGGCACTACTTGAACCCAAGAGATGTCTCTCCTCACCCTCACCAGGAAACCCAGCAGAAAAAGAAAAAGAGTCAAAGCTGGGAACCCAAAACCAATTATGGCTTCCAGATTCTCTGCTCTAGTACAGCATAAGGACTGCTCTAACTTACTCCAGCTGTCTATGGTACCTAATAATGGCTGCTATTCCAAAATAACTATGCAAGCGTCTACCCAGCAATTCTGTTATTTTGAAATAATTTCAAAATAATGGCCAGCTTATTCCGACTTCTGTAAACCTCATTCTATGAAGAACAACACCTATTCCAAAATAGTTATGTCAGAATAGGGGTTGTGTAGATGCTCCACTTCTGCTATTTCAAAGTAGCCCCTCACCAGAGCCATTCTAAGTTATTCCTCTGGGTTTCTAAATCAAGAGAGCACATCTACATTAGGGAAGCCTGCCTCAGATTAATTTTAAGGCTTCCCTGTAGTGTAGATGTGCTATTTCGAAGTAAGCTATTTCAGAATAACTATTCCAGGATAGCTTATTCTGAAATAACTGTGCACTGCAGATGCAGCCTAAGAGACCATATAATGGATGAAGGAGGGCAGAACATCCTAATCACTCCTATTCATAACCCATGCACTAGGGAATGTGAAAAGGGAGTTCAAGGAGCCAGATATGCTAATACTGTGCCTACTGGGGTCTCCCCCATATTGAGGGAATCCCCATCAAGAGACTTGAGAGTGACCTCTCTTCCCACCAGAAATGTAGTGTAGCACGATAGAGAATATGCCCTAAAATCTTAATTAGGGCCTCCTTTGATCTTTGTGAAATAACATATTTGGCACTCAGACTGGAGTGGTGGGACACCACTGACTTGTAGGAACCTATTGGTGGTGGGGCAGAAGCAGCCATAAGTTCTCTGCATTCCTTGCCTTCTATATGGGGAGTTACAACTTTTGAAGTGCCAGGGCGTGAATAGCCTTGTATCATGGGCTTCTTTCTGCCCCATAGTGAGCTCCTTCCTTTGTTTCCTACTGAGTTGCAGCCAGCACTCATGAAGCTCTCTTCATAGGCTTGTCTCCAGAAGACTAGCCATTGAAGAGGTACAGGTAGCCCTGCGTCTCTATGATGGATTATTTCAGCATCAAAATGAAATATGAATACAATAATTGTATGCAGGGGTCCACAGCAGCTGTCTGTGGCATATGTATCCATTTCTCCTTATGCTGTGGCTGCTTTCACCTTGTGTCCTAACACTGAGGGGGAACAGAAGACCATTTGGATTTTTTCACTAGGGTGAATGGGAGCACATTTTTAGCAGTCTGTGGCTGTTTTCTAGAAAATGGATGGGCACTGGATTAGAGATTGGGCCATAGACTTGAATTATCCAAAGTTCACTGTAGCTTTCCTGTGTGTTGATTCAACAAACTCGATGCAATTACATATATAGGTTGGAGTGACATTTACTCCTGTGCAAATATGGTGCAAGAGGCCTATGTACCACTTAAGACCCATTTACTTTTCGTGTTTTAATTAGGACTGAAGTGGTGCATAGTCTTTGTGTTGGCTGTCCCTGAAACAATGAATTTCCACGTTTGTGAAACGAAATAAATGAGGCAAGGGCAAATTCACCATTATGCCTTGGCTGCTTTGTGCCACTCCTGCAACACAAAGAAGCTATAAACACAACTTAATGGACCAGCTAAACTGGGCTTTCAGTGGCTAGCACAGTGCAAAGTTGCCAGTAAATCTGGTCCAGTATTTTTAAATATTAAATCCTTTAATTAAATTTTGTGTTCAAAGGGAAGAATAAAAATTATGCTTAAGGGCTTTATGCATTGGTCCATTAGTAGTAAGTTCTTTCAGCAGATAGTTGAAAGGTTCTATCAGCAACAGTGACTAAAACCTTGGTCCATCTTGTCTTATTTTTTTCATTTACCTTCAAGCAACAGTGTAAATCATATTTATGAGAATGAAATATCTGCCTCATCCCAGCTGTAGCATGAAACAGACAGAGCAAGTGGCAGTTCAATTTAAGATGAACAAGTGATAAGCAGAGAGCCACAGAGTAGATTGGATTTAATTAAAAGAGGGCATACTTTATCTTCTTGGATTATGTGAATGTTTTATTTTGTTTCCTCTCTTTCCCTCCCCCCCCCATTTTTTTCTTTGGAGCTGAATGAAAAGGATCAGTTGCTGCTAGAAAAATAAAAATGGAAGTGTCATGAGAGAAGCTTGGTCTGATTCCTGCATTTTCCTCCTGTTTTTATTTTTGGAAAAACAATATTCACTCTTATGTTCAGAGGACTTATCTAAGTCTACTGGTCATAACCCCCCTCTTGCTGACTTCCAGGTTCTTGGTGCCATGTCTCATAAAGCAAATAAACTGTGCTCTCTCTGTGAATATATTAACACACACTTCTTACAGTGATTTGGCTCGACTCTAATGACATCCTTGGCATTCTTTCCAGAATATGCACAGTGTACTGTATAGGCAAACCCTCTCCCTCCAGAGTGTAATGGACATCTGGGAACCCTTCCACCTTTTTTCCCCAGAATTCACCTCTCACATACATTTTATGTTCACTTTACAGTTGTTCAGCATATCAAACGACACAATATTGTTCTAAAAAGGGAGCTCGGAGAAGGAGCCTTTGGGAAAGTCTTCCTGGCTGAGTGCTATAACCTGTCTACAGAGCAGGACAAGATCTTGGTGGCGGTAAAGGTAAGAAAGTCTAGGATTTCCACTGTGGTTTCAGCTAATGCTGTTTTATTTGTAAGTGATCTTGTTTGCCTGTTCGGTAAACCCAGTGTGACTCCTGTGATATATGTGCAAGGACTCATGAGGCTGATGAAATGTCAAGAGAATATGATATTTGATCTTGCTGTGGGTTACAAAATGAGAGCTGAGTTTCATAAAGAAAAGGGGGGAAATTAGAATATCTCACTGGAGCAAAATCTTTCATGATCCATCTGAAATACGAGGAATGAAAAATAATGGCAGACGTCATTAAAAATACATGGGGGATCATGTTCGTATGTCTAAAAAAACCACTTAAACCATAACCAGCTACATGACTAGGTTACACATGTAACTGCTAGTCAACAAAGAGCTATTTCACAAAGGTTCATGTG
Organism: Pelochelys cantorii; assembly: GCA_032595735.1. Classification (NCBI taxonomy): domain Eukaryota; kingdom Metazoa; phylum Chordata; order Testudines; family Trionychidae; genus Pelochelys; species Pelochelys cantorii. The sequence goes on along the minus strand of CM064330.1, from coordinate 90,909,481 downwards.
GTTCTTAGTCAGCTGCCAGAATTTTACAATATCACTTCCTGGCCTAAACTTTTAGGTATAGTTGTGTTGTGCTCTTAAGCAGCTGCTATATTGGAACCCAGAAGAGATTGCATTTCGGTACTAGGAGGATAATTCTTGGTTCTAGCTCTCCATTCTGCCCTTCCAAATTAAAAACAGTGAGAGGAGGAAAACTAAGGAGAAAGCATCAATAACTGTGAAGTTGCTGAGATCTGGAATTAAAGGGGAGCAAGAGTTTATCAGCATCACAGAAGGGACCAAACTATGCAGGACCCCAGGCTTCAGAGAGAAATAGGAGGACATCCCCACTGATCTTGGGACATCTGTACAATAGCTAGGCTGTTCCACAGGCACTCTCCTGCCAAGCAGCAGAACTCCCAATCCCATCTGTGGACATACAATAGAAAACATAGTTAACTATGTCCTTGTCTACACTAATGGGCACCGTTGATCTACTTCAGCTATGTTATTTGCATAGCTGAAGCCAACATATGCACCGTGGCATCTTGCATGTGGAAAGGTTGGCAGGGGCTGCTCTCCTGTCAATCCCAGTTACTCTTCTTGTCTTGGTGGAGTACCAGCATCGACGGGAGTGCACTCAGAGATCAATTTATCACATGTAAGCAGATGTGATAAATCAAAGGCCAGTGGATTGATTGCTGTGGCATCCCTCCCCAGCATAGTGTAGTCAAGGCCTGATCCTCACTAATTTCCACTCCAAATTTTGGAGTTTGCTGGGAGCATCCTATGAAAAAAGATCAGTTCCTCTACTCTTCCCTCTACCTTTGTCGCACCAAAACACACAAGGTTCTGAATGTGAAAAGTAAGAGTCCCATTAAAGTCAGTGGTACTATTCATGAACATCAGTTTTTGCAGTTAGGGAACAAAAACAATACCATGTGACCTTTCACAACTAAACAACTATGTGCAAATTTTGAATATTCATGCTCTATCCATAGAGTAAAACATCCTAGCTGATCTTCAGCATATAAATGTAACCAGCAAATAGATCTGAGTAACGTGCAATGTGAGAACAGGAAAAAAGGCAAGACTTGTCAAATGAATAATTTCTTGCAAATGTTCTCTGAAATGTAGCTTTGAAATGATATATCAGAAGCAGGGAGGAAGTAAGGGATTAGATATTGCAACTTTAGGATAAATGAACAGTAACAAAATATGTAGCTCTTACATAGCATTTTTCATTTATTATTTTGTGGAAGAGGTGAGATTGTTTTCTGACCAATTCATTAATAAATCTACACTTCTTCTCTTTTTCCTCACTTAGCAGTGTGGTGCTGTAATCAGAGCCTTTCCACTCTCTTCCTCCCTTTGTCGGTACTGAACAAATGGAGCCCAAAGCATAGTTACTTCAGGTGCTTTTTAGATGCTGCCTGCCCTCTCCCTTCTTTGCTGCTCTTTCTCACTACAGTTCACAATGAAGATTACCCAAGGCTTTGAGGGATGGATATCTCCATGGATTAATGGAACAATTCTGTCAATTCACAGTACCAGGGCTGGTACAAGAGGTCACGACAATCTATGCCTAGGGTAGTACTTATAAGCCATCTTATAGTGAAGGAAAAGATCTAAGCCTCATGTTCCATGGCATAAGTTACCATCTAACTGAACCCATTAGGAAGACATTTCCTCGCTGGGCAGGTTATTTGCTAATTGCCCATTTGGGCATTCTTACCCCTTTCTCTAAAATATGTGAAACTATCTGCTGTCAAAGAGACTTTGGACTAGGGTGACGAAGAATGTTTCACCGAGTGTGGCAATTCCTGTATTCCTTTACCTCTATACATATGGTAGAGCAGCGTCCACTGAAGTCAATGGTAAAGCTCGCATTGACTTAACTGGGAGCAGGAATGGGATCCGAGGGAAACATATCTCAAAGCTCAATTCAAAGTACAATTTCTACCTGTCAGAGTTCTGAATAATTTAGAGGGTTTTCATACCAGTTAACCTAGGAAAAACCCCTTGGGACAGAGAACAAAATAAAAATGTTCCTGTGAAAAAGCTTTAGCCATCATCATTGAAGTGCATATTTGGTGACAAATATGTCTATCTTGGAGGATTTAGGCAGCAGAGAAGCTGGGCATGCTAGCCCAGGGGTGAGTGTCTTTTTACCTACGTGAAATTGTTGTCAGAGCTTCTTTTCATTCATTGGAGGTTCCTCTGGATCTTTGACATGCCTTCTGCTGGTTGCCTGGGCAACCGCAACAGCATTGTGCATGCATGTTAAGAAATAGCTTATTGTGCCTTATGGAAGGAATTGGGTCTGACTCAAAATACAGCTTTCCTTTTGGCTAGACAAATATGTTAAAGTTTGATATTGATTCAGCAAATGATTTCGGTGCTAAGAGATTCCAAAATATCTGGTTGTACATAAAATCATATACGCACCCAATTATCCATGCTTCTTCCGTTTGGAAATAATACTATTTTTTTAAGGCAGTTAGGTTTCATATATTTTGACCTCTAGGTTTTCTGGATAGTGCACTGTGTGTACACAAACTCTTTTTGTGTAGCAGTTCCTATGCACAGAAGACTTACGTGAGATTTAAATGGTTCATAAGCCTTTAACAAGCCCCCTCTGTACATGGCTGGGCTATTTGCTTCATGGCAGTTCCAGAGGGTTTGGTGAGTGGACGGAGGAATAGCCACATCCCCCTCTACTCTATGTCACATTGTCTCTCCAAACCATTACTGCAGACTTAGGGTTGCAGTACCCTCCATAAACCACTGTCATGGGAATAGTCCATGGGCATAGTCTTGGATTCACTTGACCCCAGTAGAGTCAAAGGGAAAGAGTTCCTGCAGAGCACAAGTCTGCAGCTCCTTTGTGGTCTTCCTGAGCCTATGGGGCTGGAATGGCCAAGACATGTCTCATGTTATTGAGCAGCTGGATGTTCAAGTCTTGATCCTGTTCTCAGAAATTCGAATGTACCTCACATATATTGCGGGCTACAAGCTAGTGGTGTGATTCCTCTGTCTGTGTGCATATCTCTGTGCAGTCTTTCATTACGATTCAGGTGGGTTTGTACATGGTGCGAGCTCAAAGAAAGGTAACCCAAAGATGTGTACACAAGCCAGGGACTCACATCCATAATTCGTAGTGTAAATGTAGCCTTGAGAGTCAGCTGCTGCACTTGCATATAGCCATGCGCTGATTTTAAGAGACAAGTGCCTACTATTTCTGACATCAGGAATGAATCATATTGATGGCCATTTGCTTGTAGATTTTTATTCTATTTAGGGAAATTCTGCCTTTATAATACACAAAACTACAAACACAACACAAAAGAAAGGTGAGGATTTTCAGCTTGTCAGATCTACCCAGTTCAAAGCGTTTTTTAAATCGACCCAGACTTTTCAGTGAATGAACAACTTACCTCCTTGCATGGCATGGGACAGAAAACTGAACCCAATAAACAGTGAAAAGAATCTCATGGTGAAAGCTCAATGCGCTGTGAAGGAAACATATCTATAGGATTTTGTTATTCATAACGTTAATGGTAATAATTATTATGATAGACAAACCCTCTAATCCTTCCATATGGTTCACCCCTGGTCCCCCTGCTTTTTTGTGGGCATACATTACAACTCCATTGCATACTGATGCAGGGTGCGCATGTCCTTGTAACAAGTTCTGCACAATGCACCAGGGAGCAGAGACCCAGAGGGGCAATTTCCAAGCTGTTTCATGAACAAGGGCATGGATTGGGCTAGGGGAAGGGAAAAATGTGGCCAGTGGATCCATGACTAAACAGACTCTTATTTAGGACAATTCAGGCTGTAGCAGATATGAGACTTTTGCAACAGGTATGGAGGAACTCTGCTACCTGTGGGGATGCTTTTTCCTTAGTTGTTATGGAGCATCTTTGCCAGCAGACAATGTACTTGGGGAATTTGAAGGGCCAGAGTTGTTTCTCAGTCCTCGCTGGCAAAATTCCTATTGACTTTGCTTAGCCTCTTTGTCACTAATGATAATGATAATTATGAATATTTCAATTTATTTAAGACACTTCTGTTTCCCTTCTATGGTGAGAATAAGCCAAATACAGTATTCCGTATCATTTGTGTGTACATTCTTTTATTAATTTTTGCTTACCACAAGAATCTCCATATATGCCTATTTCAGGTCTCTCAAATGCAGTAAAGTTATTGTGTGTGCTACATAGGGAAGAATGAAGGGAAGGATGGGAAGAAGTTGAAGCAAACCCCCATGGTAGCAGAAGCTCTCACTACCAACCAGCCTACCCAGATTTTAGGTCATAATTCATTTTGCTGTTTGACGGAAAATGTGCAGTTACCATAGCAACTGCTCCATCATAGGATAATGTTGCTGCTTCCTGAGGAAAAAAAATAGTTTCTGAAAAACACAATATACCACCTTGATAGAACAAAGTTGTCAGCATTTTTACAATCCTTCCAGGAAAATGTGTGATAGGGAAGCACATGTTTCCCCCAATTTTTATTTTTTTTAAGTAGTCCTCATGAATGCTTGTTTTTAAAAATTAGTTTTACAGTGAACTACTTTTTTAAAGCTGTCATATTGACATTTAGTTGAATAAGGGCCCAACTACATTACAGATAAAAGCATCACAGGAAACCACATTGTGACGCAGTTGTCCCCTGTAATTCCATTATTTGCTGTAGACTGGACTTTAGCTCTGTTCCTGTACTACTCTAAAAGTCCTGAACAATCTAATAATGTGTTATAACTTGGTCCCATAATGTGGCTCTACTGTGTCAGTAGATGGAAACTGAATTTATGTTGCTATTAGATGACTTATCACCATATAATGATGTTGTAGAATGGGTAGGTAGTGCAGCAACTAAAAGCCATATTGCACCTGTGACAGAAAGAGCAACCTGAGAGTTACCAACACCTCAGAAATGGAGATTGTTTGTAACTTTGAAATGTTTGGAACACTGAGTACAACACAGTGGTTGTTCTTTCAAAAGTTTACAACTGAACATTGACTTTATGAAGCTTCAAAATTTCACTGTGCAGAAGAAAAATGATGCTTTTAACCAGAGCTTTTTTTGTGATGGTACTGCCCAGTATGCAGTACTGGCACCTCCAGACAGCAGTATCAGCACCTCCAGTCAGAGCTCAACAACTTTTCCCCTGGAGTACCGGCACCTATTTTTTTTTACAAAAAAAGCACTGCAGTTTTAACCATCTTAATTTAGATGAAAGAAGCACAGAAACAGTTTCCTTATATCAAATCATGAGTTTTTTTAAGTTCTCTTTGTTTTTAGTAGTTTCTGTTTAACACAATATGTATGGTATTTGCTTTCTTGTTTTGGTCTCTTCTGCTTCCTGATTACGTACTTCTGGTTCCAAATTAGGTGAATGGTCGACTGATCAGTTCATAACTCTGGTGTTTGTAATGCTGAGGCTCTAAATAAATGTGATGAAATATAGCAGAGGAAATGCTATAAAAGCACAAATCTATACTTTATTTGGATCTAGAGCAGATATTTACAACCAGTCATGCCAAAAATGCTCTGTCTCTGACACAGTACATTACCTTCAGCTCACTCTCTCACCTCCCCCGCCCCCAAATTGTTCTTTCTATTTTACATATACCTTTCCGTTTCTCCTCCAGACACTGAAAGATGCCAGTGATAATGCTCGAAAAGACTTCCACCGAGAGGCAGAATTGCTGACTAACCTGCAGCATGAGCACATTGTAAAATTTTATGGCGTGTGTGTGGAAGGTGATCCACTCATCATGGTTTTTGAGTACATGAAGCATGGAGATCTGAATAAATTCCTCAGGTAAATTCATGAAAGTGTATTGTTCTGGACAGTTTTTCTGAAACCTATTTGGGGCAGAAGTATCTTGGAGCCCTGGCTCCAGCCTAAGCAAGAACATCTGCAAGGCTATTTTTAGCCTCTCAGCCCAAGCTCTGTGAGTACAAGTCAACTGACAGTCTCTCCATGCCATGTTTTTTTCTTTGAAATGTAGACATACCCTAAGAATTAAAACCTGTAAACATCCAGTTAATTCACATTTTGTGATATGTCTTGCCTCATCCAGTTCTTTACCTAATTAGAAGTATCTTTAAATCATTTCCTTACATTTTTTACATTGTACCACACGGATTTTTCCCCAGTTCCCTGTTTCATTGGCCATAGTTTCCCACGACTAATTCTGCAGATGGTGTTTGTTTATAAAACGTTGGGAGCTTGGCTAAAATGGCATCTGATTCCGAATCATCTTTGGTTTTGCAAATCCAAAGCTTGACTAATGAAGTTTGGCAAAATCCAACTCATATTGTGTTTTTTATTTCATTCTAGTACTGGGGCCAAATGAAAAACCTGGATGGAAACACCCCTGAACTCGAGGGGGAGGAGGGAGCGGGGAGAGAGAGTTTGGATTAAAATCTGAGTTTTGCAGCCCATTCTCCTTTCAGTCTCTATTGTAAACTTATAGTATGGAAAGCATTTTACAGAATTTCTCACAGCTTCTTTTGCTGTAAGAAGACACTTGCACAAGCCTTTTTTCTGCAAAGGAATATTCTAGATGGGGCAAGCAAAGGGGGAAAGGAAAATGCAATAACAACAGAAAGAATGCATGAAATTCTAAAAATAAATCTCTCTTATTAGAGCATAAAGGATTTAAGGAGCAAAAGATAGAACATTTCAAAAAACACCTTTTACTGTACTTGTGATTTATAGTATAGGTAGAGAACCACATCATGTAATTGCTTAATCTATAAAAGTTGAGCCAAACTGAAATCTTAGCTCTGCATCTGAGATGGAAAAATATTACAAGAATTACAAGAGGAAAGATTTATTCCCAAATCCACAACTATTTTGTTTTAGATTAGATCTAGAGGAATTCAGTTTCGGTTTGTTACTTGGTTAGAGGAGAGTTCCACACTGGATGTAGGAAAAATCTTACAAGGTAATGAACATTTACAACAGTTTTTTTCCCCCCATGAAATTTATCTCTTGGGCCTGAAATCGTATGAAAACACCTCACAAAAATGTGTTGCTGTTCAATCAGAAATCATCCCTTAAAGATTGTCCCTGATTTAAACTCAAACACAAACCTCAAACCCCAGTTTAAACCTAATATAGAGGTAGATGCACATATTCAACCTATCCCTGGAATGTATTATTTATGTTGGTGTTTCTGGATAGATGTTATGACTCAATTACAGACCTAAAAGCTTCAGTGGCATTGCATCTGTTTAAACCAATTTAAATTGGCCCTAGGAGAGGCTGGTAGAACTGAGAATGTGAAACACAGTTACAGTAAACAAACTATTTGTTTTATTTTTCTAGGTATAATAAGCATTTTAACATTTAAATTATTTTAGTACTGTACTTTGTACTCTGTTGCTATTCTCTGCATATATACCAATGTATAAGCAGCAACTATAATTCACAATAAGATATGAATGTCCTTTTAAGAAATAAGAATCTCTTATCCTACCTGGCAGTGTCACCCTAATTTTAATTAGGTTTTTGAAAATTGGAAAAGGTCATTCTGTTACTCTTTGTTGCCCTTGATTCTTAACTAGATGTAGTATTGGGGATCTAGTATGGGGACCTAGTGATCTAGTATTGAGGAACGGGGGGACACATAAGACAGCATAGTTTGTGTTTCAAATATATAGAGTTATAGCAGTTGCCACCCCTCTCTCTCTAGTGGCTTTCACAGCAAGAGAGCATGAGAGCCTGATGATGTCATTCTGTCGCCCAGCAGGAAAAACTTTTTTTATGTAGAGAGAGAGATTATAGAGTTAAAGGCCATAAGGGATCACCAGATCATGTAGTCTGACTTGTATATCATAGGCCACCAATATAACCCAGCACCCATTCACTAAACCCAACAACCAATATTAGATCAAAGTATTTTATAGCCCCCAGGAGATGAAACTATTATGTGCCACAGGCAAAGACTAGGAGCAACTGAGGTGAAACAATGCTCAAGGCCTCTACAATGAAAGGGGTTTGATTAATACTGGAAACTGATCCACAGTGCATCTGGCAGAGGAAAGTGAAAACCTTCAAGATCACTGCCAGTCTGACCTGGAAGAAAATTCCTTCTCAACTGCACATATAGCAATCAGTTAGAGACTGCATATAGGTGCAAAAACCGGGCAACCAAACACCTGACTACAAGAATGCTCTGTGCTGCCTCAGAGGACTGCCCCTCCCCGATCCAGAGTCCTATATCCAACAGTAGCCATCTCTGATTTCTGATGCTTCCCCACCCCCCAGCCCAACATACAAGAATATACTCCGGGGCGGGGGGAGAGAGGGAGCATGTGCAATCACTTCCTGACCCTGTCAGGTGACCATCTGAAGCCATGACGCATGAATGTAAGACATAAACAGGAAGGGAGCCCCAGGGCCATTGAGCCTTGCTACCCACCATCAAAAGCGACCCCATCATACAGTTCCATTCACAAATGTATTTAAAAGTAATTGAGTTGTTTGCCTTGACAACTCCTATTTGGAGGTTGTTCCAGAACTTCACTCCTCCTATGGTTAGAAACTTTCTTCTGGTTTCCAGACTAAATTTGTTCATGCCCAGTTTATGCCCATTTGTTCTTGTTCCAATATTGACCTTTAGGTTAAATAGCTCTTCACCCTTCCTAGTGTTTATCCCCCAATGTATATATGGAGATTAATCATATTCCTTCTCAGCTTTGTTTTACTAAACTAAACAAGCCAAGCTCTTCCTGTCTCCTCTCATAAGATAGGTCCTCCATTCTCCTGATGATCCTAGTAGCTCACACCTGTTAAAATTAAATTAATATTTCTTGAAAATGAGTGACATGATTTGTATGCAGTATTATAGAGAAGGTCTTACCAGTGCCTTGCCCTGTGTCATGGCATTAATACCTATGCATCTCTACTGGAAATGCCTTGCCTAATACATTTTAGGATCACAACAGTGACTCATAGTCATCCTGTGATTGACCAAAACATCAGGTCTCTTTCCTTTTCTGTATCTTCCAACTGATAATCCCCCAATTTATAGCATAAAGTCATCTTATGACATCCAAAGTGAATGTGCTTGTATTTGGTACTATTGAATTTCATCCTATTTCTGTTACTCCAGTCCTCAAAGTCATCTAGATCTTCCAGTATAATATTCTGATCCTTCTGTATATTGATGATGCCTCCTAACAAATTTCACATTTACTTTTGCACCAAGGTCCTTAATAAAAATATTGAAAAAGATTGGTGCCAAGACTGTTGCAGAACTACACAAGTAACCTCCCTCTAATCCGATATTTCATCTTTCAGCACAACTTCATGTCATCTCCTCTTAGCCAGTTCCTTATATACTTTACTATTCTTGTATTCATTGCTATCTTCTGTAATTGTTCTAATAGTTTCCCATGTGGTACCATGTCAGATATTTTACTGAAGTCCAAGTATATTAGATCTACTGCATTTTTCTTATTTTAAAAAAATCATTTATTTTCTAAAAGAAGGAAATCAGGTTAATCTGGCATGCTCTACTTTGGTAAATCCAAGTTCCAATATAATCCCTCTATGAATTTAATTATTAATTTCTTCATGTTCCAAAGTCTTTAATAGTACTGAGGTTAGACTAACCATGCTGTAATTACCCAGATCACATTCTTTCCCTTGCTTAAATAATGGTACTATGTTAGGTATCTGCTAGATATATGGTAGAACCCCCAAATACATATATTAATTAAAAACACTTGTTACTCAACTAGCAGTATCAAGTGCCAGTTTTTTCAGTACTCTGGGGTAGAAATTATCTGGGTCCCCCAATCTGTGTGCATTAAGTTCTTTGAGGGGTTTTTTTTTTAAATCTCAGATGTGATCATTTCCATATCTAGACACTGATTTCCATCAAGCATCCTTGATAACCTGTTACATATTATTCTCCATATTGAAAATTCAGGCAAAGTATTCACTTATAAAAAGAAAGGAATCGGGCTCAAAAGAGTATGTATACAATTTTTAAAAGTGAATAAGTGACTTAGGATCCTAAGTTCCATTTTCAAAAGTCACTCAGGCCATTAAGTTTAATGTGACATAGGATCACAAGGACAAGATTTTCAAAGGTGTTTAGGTGCCTAAAAATGCAGATAAGCTCCTAATGGTGCACCCAGATGCTTTTGAAAATCCCACTTGGTGCTTCTGTCCCATAAATCATTTCAGTGCTTTTGCAGATTTTACCCTTTATCTATAACAATAAAATTATGAATAAGGACTGTTTGATTAAGGGCCAATTGCTAAATCTGGAGTGTTGTCACAAAGGAAGCATCAGAGAATACTAATAGTCTACTATGGTATAGCAATATTGATAGTTCTTGATTTGATTCAACAATGCAGTGATATGCATCTTGGTTTCGGAGATTGAAATCAGCTGTTTACTATGTAGAATTGTTATTATCAAGGAATATGTGTTGACCAAATACTTGTGGATAACTCATGGGCCAGCCCAAAAATTTGTTGGTTTTGTGTGTTAACTCTATACACTGGTATATATTGCCCTGCATAACAATAAACAAGGACAGAATTTGCTCTTAAATGAAAATATTTTCATAGGGGACAGCAAATTCTGCAAAATCTTCTTGATTATTTCCAGGCCGTTGTTCCACCACAGGGATGAGGGTGCCGGATTAACCCTTCTGACCCTGTTGGTTTCAGGGAGCTATTGGAGCCAGAGCCACATGCATAAATATCCCGTGTTATCATCCTTCATCCTTCCACCACAGCAGCTTGCCCACATTTCCCTGTTTGGGCAGCCCTGTTAAATCTGACAGGGTTTCCCCACTGTGTAAGTGTCCCTTGTTCCACAGTTAGAAACTCTGGATAGATGAACTGTAAAGCAGATTTTTTTTTCCTTTAGGGGAGATATGCAAGTTACTTGTTTCACCTGTATGGCCCTTCTCTGTCTATCCCCACCCTGTCTATAACCTCTGCTTTTGAGACATGATGCTATCTGCACTTGGCAAACATTGTTGGTCTTGACTGGCAGATCATAATATTTCAGCATTAAAACTGTCTGAAATAGTAGCTGCTTCTTATTCATCATTTGAAATATTGATTTATTTGTTTATGTATTTTCTCATTAAATATAGGTTTGTAACTCATGCACTCTGGTTTTGAAATATCATATAGTAATAGTCTGTGTCTACATTGGCGCGATCTTGCGCCAAAGCGACCGCTTTTGCGCAAAAACATGCTGCCTGTCTACACTGGCGGGGAGTTCTTGCGCAAGAACACTGATGTTCTAATGTGTGAAGTCAGTGCTTCTTGCGCAAGAACTATGATGCTCCCGCTCAGGAATAAGCCTTCTTGTGCAACTGTTCTTGCGCAAGAGGCCAGTGTAGACAGGCAACATGAATTTCTTGTGCAAGAAAGCCCGATGGCTAAAATGGCCATCAGAGCTTTCTTGCGCAAGAGAGCGTCTACACTGGCACGGATGCTCTTGTGCAAAAGCACATCTCTTGCGCAAAGGCACATGCCAGTGTAGACGCTCTCTTGCACAAATACTCTAATGCAAAAACTCTTGCATTAAAGAGTATTTGCGCAAAATCATGCCAATGTAGACATAGCCATACAGTTTAGCAGACAGTACATGTGCCACATTGGAGATTTTTTTTATTAATAAGCTGTATTTAGAATATACAATGATTTATGTTAGGACAAGCTGTTTAATCTGATCTTAAATTTGTCATTCCTCTGACATTTGCTACAGCTTGTACTGCAGATGAAAGGTTAGTTGTAATTGGTCTGTAAAAGAGCACCTTATTTCTTACCCTGCAGCACCACCAAAGGCCATCAGGGGAAACTGAACCCAGAGTTTCAACCCTATAGGACCAAACTGAGTCTTGTTGCTTCCTGCAATAGGCATTTCAGAACTAGGACCACATCCTGAAGGTCAAAAGCTTCCCTTTGTGCACAATTGTGGTGTCGGAGGAATGATGTAGATCAGGCAGAGTCTATACTACTGTCTCTTGCAGCTGTGCATTGTTGAAGATAAGCATTTTATGATTAACAAGGAAAATCAAGAAGATAAGCAAGATGGGCTGAACATTAAAACAAAAGCAGAAGTTTAATTAGAAAAGAAATATGTGGTGAAAGAGGAATAGTTTCTAAATTAGTAAAGACTTACAGCTTCCTCCATGAGGCGGGCTACTAAAAATCTGTGCAATGAGGATGTACTGTGCTTTTCAGGGTGACCTCACATTTGGGTCTTAGCCTGGGATTTCACATCCTGCCTTTATTTCTTTAACTGCCACCAGTTGCATGGCTGTCTGTGCTCCATGGCAAAACATGTGTAGCTAGCTTTTCTGCATAGTGCCAGCTGCAGTTCCAGGGATGTGACAGACCTTTCTCCATTTATCTCCCAGATCTGTCACATCAGCTGTGAAGTTTTTCTCCCTCCCAGCAATTTTTATATCATATTTCTGGTAGGCAATATCAGAATTTGATCTTGTAGATTTTGATCGATTGGCAGACATTTTCCAAGCTCCTATACTCTCTTCCCAAGGATGAATTTAAAGCTAAACATAAGCCACGTTGATCAGAAAAGAGAGGGTCCAGAGGATCCCTCTGTTTGGGGGTGAGGAATGGGGTCTGTGGCAAGCCAAATCACTGGGTGGGGGGGTATTGTTTAAAAAAAAGCAGGAGGGGAAGAATTGGTCTGTGTGAAGGATATTCTGAATGCTGAGGCACATCAAGGGGGGAATGATCAGAATCCACTGACCTCTTTAGTCTTGCCTTAATTCACTATTAGGGAATGACAGAAGGCACCTGGGATTAGTGGAGCTACTTCATGTGGAGGTAAATTAAGGGCAAAAATCTCAAATATTTCTTTTTTTCTGTTCCCCAGAGTAAAGTTAGCTCTTTCACCTTAAATAAATAAAAAATGTGTGTCCCATCTCCCCGTGGAAGGGTATATTAGGCTTTAGAAAGCGAGAAGCAGTCTGGTGTTACTACACCGGCCTTTCACCTCTAGAGACCTAAGTATAAATCCTGACTTTTATGTTCCCCTGCAGCCATACAATTACAACAACTGGCAGCCTTTGCTCAGAGAAGGCCCCTATGCTAGAACAGGAGGAGTGTAGCAGATTAGGATGGGATGTATTGTTATTAGTCCCAGTTGCTTGCTTTCAGGAGCCATATATTCAGCCAGCTCTCCTCCCTACCCGGAAAGAAAGAGAAAATAGTGAAGGAAAAGAAAAAACACTAAGTCAAATTCATTCCTACCATCCGGAAGAATTGAGCCCATCACCTTTAAATAAGTCACTATTACGTTTTCAGTTTCCCTACTGCCAACCCCACAGTCATGCCAGTTTATAAGGCACCTCCTTTTTTCATGAGCCTGTATGTTTGTGTGCTCCACGCAGGGCGCATGGACCAGATGCAGTGCTGATGGCAGAAGGCAACCGTCCAGCTGAGCTGACCCAGTCCCAGATGCTACACATTGCCCAGCAGATTGCAGCTGGCATGGTTTATTTGGCATCACAGCACTTTGTGCATCGTGATCTTGCCACCCGGAACTGCCTGGTTGGTGAGAACTTGTTGGTGAAGATTGGAGATTTTGGAATGTCCAGAGATGTTTACAGTACTGATTACTACAGGGTAAGTGGACTCTCCCATTCTGGGTAACTCGGGTCGTGTTCAATCTTCTTTTAACATTGATCCTACTGCTGCCACTTTTAAACTGGATGATATGCGCACTGGGGACTCTTAAAGAATTGTATATGGAAGGCGAATCTTGAGCTTTAAAGTTTGTTAAATGTGAAACCTCATGACCAGAGTTGATGGAGAGTCCTTTTGTTGAAGTACACTTGCTTTGGTTTTTTTATAAAAATGACTTAACAATCCTTCCGAGGTCAGAACTTTGGCAAATTTACTTGGCTGCAGAAAAGAAAGGCACCTTTAAAGCGATGATGGTTGGGCAAATTTGGCCCAGTATTAGGTATTATAAAAATGTGTTCTTACAAATGTCTAAGACCAGTGGTTTGCTTGAATGGATATAACCTGTAGGCAGCAGCACTGCACTTATAAAAATTATTTTAGTGAGAAAGAAACAGAGATTAGGGCAGAACCATTTACTGCTGATATGCTCAGCAACCAAAAAGAAATGCCTCATAGCTGATAAGTATTTCCTGTCATAAACTAGGGATATTAAGTATTGGTTAATTGAATAGTTGAGTAACCTCATGAATTCTTATTGGTTAGTCAACTATTCTATAGTCCTTGGGGGCAGGGCCGGCAGCAGTGCAGGGTGCCAGGCAGGAGCTAGTCTGCAAGGGGAACCAGTTTAAAACCAGCTCCTCTTATGGACCAGCTGCTTGTCACCCTGTGCTGCTACCTCTGATAAAGAGGCAGCAGTGAGGGGTGGCAGCAGCCCCTGTCTGGGGGAGGGGGAATTTGAGTTCCCGGAGCCAGTGCTAACCAGAACTGAGCCAGGCTGCCTACTCACCCAGCTCCCAATACACTTTAAATGCAGAGCCACAGCGGGAGTAGGTCCTGGACCCAGCATGAGGCAGAACTGAGGTGGGCTGCTGGCCAGCCTGGTAAAAAATGTACTGGTGGGAGGGGGAGGGAAATGCATGTGGTCTATAGCATTAACCTATAAGCTTTTGATTATCGGTTAATCGACTGCACTATTACATCCCTATCATAAACACATTGCATTTGCTTTGTTTCACTCTTAGTGATGGTTGTACTTTGGTGGCGGGCGAAGCTATCCTGGTATACATGCTGGCCTATATGATATTCATTCATGTCTGTGGGAGTCACTTCCATTTTTTCAAATTTGCAAAGGACTTTAAAAGCCTTATGACTAAAATATACTGTGTTCATTAATGATCAGTTTTAGTGTTGTGTGATAAATATTTCTGTCATCTTCACCTTAATTTATCTGCTCGTTCTGTAAGAGGACACGGCTGATTCTGCACAGTTGTTTGTGAGAGGCCTGAGAAGAGACTATTATTACATATGGTTGGGAAGGGGCAGGGCAGGGTAGACACAGGAACTACTGTAGTATTTATATTCATTGAGTTGTTTTAATTAAGAGCTGAGAACCACAAATCTTTTTGTTTTTGTTGTTTTGCTGCTTTTTTTTTTTCAATGGGCAAAACATAGCATTTAGTAAACAACTGAACCAGAGTTCCATCACATTTTGTCCTTTGGGAATCTGGTATTTCAAGCTATTTGATCATTGTGATGGAAGAATGACATAATTCCAAAACTTGAAAAACTTGTACTGTGGTGGTTGCTGAATGTGCAGCACAGACCTATTTATCTGATCCAATTGAGACCAGGGCCTGATCAGATGTGAGGTTGCAGTGCCGTCTAGAGGCCACAGAAGAGAGCACCCACGTCTGAAGTTATTTGCACTGGTTGTACAGTTAATATGCAGAGCAGGATAATGGAGGGTCAAATAAACAGGGTTCTACTGTATTTTTTATAGCAGAGAGGACTACAACAGAGGGCTGAGACTCAGGGTTTGTGGGGGTTCTATTTGCAGCTAAAGTATCAGCCTTACTTGTTATGAGTTGGGCAAATCATCATTCTATGCTTTGTGTCACCCCATCTGTCAAATTGGTACAAGTGAATTTATTTACCTTACAGAGCCATGATGAGCCTTAATAATGAACATTTGTAAGGCATGTGGCCAACCTTATATAGAAGGTGCGCTGTATTTGCAATGCCAATTTTAATTACAAACACCTTTGTTTTACACTTGCTCGATGGCAGATGGGAAAGGGATGGGAACATGGATCTAATGCTGTCAACTTCAAATGGGCAAACCCAGGTTTGGCACAAGCAGGTGGAACTTCATTGATAGCATTCTGCTTGTTTACACTAGGACTGAATTTGACCCATGTGCATGTTCTTACCTCATCTGTACTCAGGCAAAACTCCCACTTTAAGTAAATGGGAGTTTAGACAAAGGGGAAGATCCTGCCCTGACTGGCCCAAGCCACATATCAGTTACTCAAGGCACATTTCAGAACCATCTGTCTAGGCCAGGGGTGGGGAATCTTTTTTGGGTAATGGGCTGCTGACCAAGGTTCCCCTGTAAGGTGCACTCCTCCACAGGTGTGCACCAAAATTTCAGTCCTGCTTACCCCTGCAGCCATGGCCCCAGCTGCTCCTAGGGGCAGGGCCACATAGCAGGTGGCTGCTGGAGCCAGAGCCTGGGCTGTGGTACTAAAAAGAGCACCATGGCTCTGACTCCAGTCCCGGCACACAGGGCAGCCACCCACCATGCTGCCTTGCCTGGCAGGTGCAGGTGTCAGGATGGCAGAAGGGAAAGGAAGGGAAGGGGAAGGGGGGAACTAAGGGGAAGGTGGGGATGAGGAGAAGAAGGGGCTTATGCTGAGGAGAGTGGAAGAGACCAAGCCAGGAGTAGAAAGGGGAAAGCACCAATGGGTAGCATGGAAGAGAGACAAATGTCAGGGGACCAAGAGGAGACAATGAGGAGAAAGGGCAGCAGGAGTGGGGGATGGGGGGGGTCTGGGAAGGTGTCAGTGTGGGTGAGAGAGGGGAGGGGACAGGATGATGCTGGGAAAGGAGAAGAGAGGGGCAATGGGGGCAAAAAGGAGGAAGAAGTGAGGAGAGGAGTGGGTGCTGGGAGAAGAGGGGTTGAAAGGAGGGGTGGGCATGAGGAAGGCGGGGGATGGAGCAAGTCATGTGTGAGGGTGCAGAGAGGTGTGAGGAGAACTGGGACAGAGGGTGGTGACAGGGGGCACCAGGGAGGAAGAGGGCATGGGGGGCAGGTGTTGGGAGGGCCAGGGCAGTGAGGGATGAGGGGAAGCACCAGGAAGATGCAGGAGGTAAGGGAAGGTGAAGGTGCCCGGGGGATTGTGGGGTGAAACAGAAGGACGGACACGGGGAGGGGAGTGGACAGAAGAGATGGACACCAGCGGGTAGAGGAGAGAGACAGGGCAGGTGGGAAAAGGGAGGTGTTAGGAGAGGGAATGGGGGCTGCTAGAGTAGGAGAAGAAAAGGGCAAGTGGAGAAGTCAGAGAGGATGGGGAGAGGGGCAGGTCCCAGAAGGGCTGAGGGGAGTGAGAAGGGCAGGAGCCAGGACATCAGAGGAGGGTGAGGGGTGGGGAGCAGCAGCAGGCACAGGGGAGCAGATGGGGCAAGGGAAGGGTGGGAGACATGGCAGCAGAGGGAAAAAGGAAGAGGTTTATAACTTGGGTTCCACAGTGGCAAACATCCGAACAAGAGCACATGACCCAATATTGGTGCACAAGACAAAACTCACTCTGCTCCTGGATGGAAAATCTTAGAGGGAACACTGCTGCTGACCCACAGAAAAATCAGTCGGGGGCCACACACCAGTGAGAAGTGCAAATCCCCCCTACCCTCACTGATGTGGCCCCCCACTAAGAAGCAGAAAGACACTACTGTCATTCCCCATGTACACCAGAGCCTAGAGGGGCCCACGCTAGTAGATTTTGTGTTCCAGCCCCGTGATAGGGGGTGGGGGTAGGTTGGAGTGCCACCGTGGGCTCCCCAATGCTGGGGAGGCTGAGCCTTGGGGGCTGGATCCTGGCAAGCTGGGGGCCACAACCAGGCCTTAGGTTCCCCACCCCTCATCTAGATAATCCAGTACAGAGGGATGTGTGACTGAAAAGGTAGACAATGTGATGATGGCAGCAGAACAAGTGGGGGACTAAATAGGACATGGGGAGATTCTGCCTATGGGCCAGAGCCTCAGCTGGTGTAAAGGAGTGGGGCCCTGTTGATGTCAATGAGCTAGACCATTTTATATCAGCTGAGGCTGACACACAAAAATATTTCTCTTGAGCTTGGGCATTTCTTTTGCACACAGAGAAGCTCTGTTGCTCCACACTGAGTAGGTCGACAGGCAAATGCAGAAGTTGAACAGGGCCATGGCCTGCCTCTCACCCTACCTTTCAGACTGGTAGCACCTGTGGAGCTGCTAGTAAAGACCAGGGACTATGTACCCCAATGAGATTCTGACCAGCTTTGTGACGAGGGAAGCTAGTTATAATGGGATCCTGAAAGGCTCAGGCCAGGAGTAATTTGCCAGAGAGTTGTCCAGAGAATTACGGCAGTGGCAGGGATGGATAATGGCACTGCCATAGGTGATGTTGGAGAGACTTTGACCTTTGTGTATAGTGAGGTAAGTCTTTTTAACAGTTTAAAGTTTAATTAATGTAGGGAGGCAATTCTTCCCTTGCACTTGATAGTTTCATCAGTGGCTCACTGGAGGGATTTACACCCCTCAAAAATGCAAGGCAATAAATGCTTTGGTGGCTGCCAAAATCCATATAGGTGGGTGTATTGATACAGTGGAATTAGTTTACTCTGAGGCAGCCCACTCTCATTGGTCAATCCATTCAGGTTTTAGGTTTGTTCAAAGAGAGTTGTTTGATGTTTGTTTAGTTAAGTGAAGATGGTCCTCAGCCCTTATACTCTGTCAGATCAGTGGTCTTCTGCGTGGTGTCGGAGCAGCTCTACAGAGATGCTGCAGGGATGACTGTGGAGAGAAATAACGGTTTGTGTGTGTGTGTGTGTGTGTGTGTGCGTGCGCGCGTGCCGTGTGGCACTGGCTGCACAGGCCTTTATTTTTTTCAGAGTCTGTCAGTAATCTTAGTGGAGAGGTGGGAGGGAGAGAAATTTAATTTGCTAGTCCAAGTGCTAATACGTAATGAAACGGCACTAGTTTTCTAAAACCAGACCAGATGAGCCTGAGGGCACAATGAAATTGCAATGGTTTTTCCTTCCCCATGCTGTCACCCACCTGAGCCGAAATATGACGACTAACAAGCAGTTAGTTTGTCACCTGCTTTAAAGAGCTCTGCTGACACTCTGCAGAATTACATTCCCTTTATAGCAGCACATCCTTGCATTTATTTGAAATATTTGTATTTCACAGTGGTGGGGAGCTTTTATTTATTTTGCTGATGTCTACTTTTTGTTGATCGTGCTCTCATCCCTCAAGACTGGGGGTTTCTTCTGACATCAGTGTGACTCATCCACACTACTCGGTGACATGCTGTAGTGATACTGGATCCTGGCAACAACAACTTTTTGGGGTATTTGTTCCTGTATTCAGAGATACTATTTCAAATCATTTTATGCATCCACTTCAAATTTGAAGGTACTTGCTCTGTACTTGTTTTGTTTAGAGCTGTTAATGAATTGTTCACCTTTTCACAGGAGCACTTGGATCAGAAATTATTCAGAGCCATAGCAGCTAATCTGGCTGGCCATGCATTGGAGCATATAGAACACTCTCTAAGGGTATGTCCACCCAGTGGCTGGCCTATGCCAACTAACTCAGGCTTGTAGGATGCAGGGCTGTTTCATTGCAGTGTAGACTTCTGGTCTCGTGCTGAACCCTGAGCCCCAATGCCCTCCCATCCCTGCTGGATCTATAGTCCAGGCTCTGATCCAAGAGTAGAAATCTACATAGCAATAAAACAGCCCCACAGCCTGAGCCCCACAAGACTGTTGGGTTTTTTCCTTGCTGTGTAAACATACCCTAAATGAGCCGTCACAAATTCCTCTCTCTGCCTTGAGCACTGGGGAGCTTCCATTGGCATGATGTAGCTCTGCACTTCTATCTACCAAAGGCTTTATGGTAATAGTATAATCTAGTGTGTGATACGACAAGAACGACAATAATCACAATAAATCTGTCGGGTGACATGGCTTCTTTTTCCATTTCTGGCTTAACTATGAGTGAGTCACTTAAAAGTGATCTGCAAAGACCAAAAAATAGAGCTTAGACAATATTTTTGTTTCTTTTGATGTTTAAAAAGGAACAGGAAGACTTTTGTTTAAAAAAATCTGTTTTTCCCCTTTGTTTGATTTTTTTTCACTCAGCATTCGAATCTTATCTAGTCTAGTTGTGACTAGAGAACTAGTGAAATGACATCATGACTCAAGAGACAGAAAGCTAAGCAAGTGGGAATGGGAGCAATTTTAAAATAAACTGTAGAATTATGTGCAGTTTTGCTTTAATTGTTTTGTGTTAACAGCTATTTAACTCCTACGATAAATGAGTACATCAAACAAAGGCTGGTTTTGTTAAACATTCAATCCTGCTATCCCTTCAGTTAATGTGTGAGAACTCAGTACCCTTCTGAGACCTCAAGAAAGTCTTCCAGCAATGATAAAGCTGATCTGACTTGACATTCCTGTGGTAAAAATTGTACATTTAAAAAAACCCAACAGCCCTCTACGTCATAGAAATACTATTCAAAAAATCCTTTGCAGGTCATCTTTATCCTTAAAAGTCATATAATTTTTAGCATATACTGTAAGAAATTAGTTATATAGGTCTAAATCCAAAGCAATGCCCTTGAAGTCAGTGGAGTTAAACTGGTTTACAACTGATGAACTGAAGTATATTCTATACCTTAGAATATAAGCCTAACTCCTAGTATTGTACAGTGTTTCGTTCCTGGCAACTGCCCATTGTATGCTTTCTGTTGACTTGACATATAAACTGTTTGTTAAAGATAATGCTAATAAAATAATCACCCGAGGGTGATTTCACAAAGCCTGTTTCCAGGACAAAATGCATGTTTGTAAAGAAAATTACAAAATATGACAGCGGGATGCTAAAAAAAGCAGAACTTGGGGGTTTATATTTATTTGAGCTTTAACTAGCCAGGCTAGCACCAGAGTACAAATGTTAACAGCAAGGGACAAGTGTCTCTTCAGTCGCAATTGGCAGTAGTGGCAGACATCTCTCAACTGTTAGTACATAGCTGTTTACCCGTGGGGGTGGGTTTGGCAGAGGAAAAGCAAGAAAGAGTTTGTGAGTCAAGCATCTTGTCAAGGCATCCTCGTAGGTGTCTGTATTCAATTGTCACAGTTTGAAGGCTTTTTATTAGTTGCTATTTGAGCATCTAATGCACAGATGAAGTTATGTCTTTCCCTATAAGGTCTTTTCAGCTTTGCTCCTCTGTCATTGCATTGCGTAAAGAGCTCAAGAGTGACAGAGGGTTCCTATAGCCATGAAGTATGCACGCCACTGTGCAGATGATTCCACAATCCACATAACTGATGATAATATTATATGCTATAAACAATGGGCCAGCTGCATCAATGTAAATTTGGAGTATCTCCCTTAAAGTCAATATAGTTACTCCGGTTTTACATTTCCAGAAGATTTTAGATGGCTAATGTGAACTTCCAGGAGGTCGCCATTATGTCTTTTGTGAAGAGTTTATATACAATAAAGTCATATCCTGGTGGCCAAGTTTAGAGCTGGCACACTTAAGCACAGTTCCCTAGCCATTTGTGGACCTGCACTGGTTTCTGCCAGGCTCAATTTGGCATTGGATCTCTAGTTGTTCACAGATGTGGTTACTTCTCAAATACTGGTTTATATGCCAACTTTGCATCCCTTGCACAGGGTTTATAGAGTTTCCATCTCTTCTCCACTGACACAGACCTTGCACCAGGGGTGGCCAACCTGTGGCTCTGGAGACACCTGTGGCTCTTCTGAAGTTAATATGTGGCTCTTTGCTCAGGCACTGACTCTGGGGCTGCAGCTACAGGTGCCAACTTTCCAGTGCTCAACACCTGGCTCCATCTCCTCCTCCAAGCATATTGTGCCCTCGCTCCTTCCCTCCCGCACAGAGCCTCCTGAGTGCCATGAAACATCTAACTGAAGTGGGGAAGGAAGAGGAGGTGCTGATCAGTGGGGCTGCTCGTGGGCAAAAGATACTGGAGACAGGAGAGGAGGAAGCACCTGATAGGGACTGCTGACAAATTACTGTAGCTCTTTGGCAGTGTACATTGGTAAACTGTGGCTCCATCTCAGGCTCAGGTTGGCCACACCTGCCTTACATGATACATCCTAAGAGGAGAGCCCAAGACTCTTTTGTAGGCAGCGTCTCTCTTTTTGCCTAATAATCCTGACTGAACACAGTTGGCTAGAGGAAGGAGTGTTACGTACTCAAAGCCTTTAATGGGCTATACCAAACAATGTCAGACCATTACAGTACATATATCCTCCATGTACAGAGATATTATGGATACTAAAGTAAGAGAACACAATAATAAGCTCATCTCTCTGCTTGGGCTTGTGCTGATCATCTGAGTTTAGCATGTTGCATTTAAAGAGCTCTAGGTTTTGGATTTCATGATGCTGGTGACTTGTCATCTCAGGAGTTTTAAGAATTCACACAGTTCCTATGATTTAAAAAGGAAGAGAAATGATAGGCAGATGTCTGAGCAGCTGATGGAAAACACAACTATGATACATATACAATATTTTAGAAGGCACATCACATTTTCAAAACCAATTATATAAAATCTAAATGTGCATACCCACCCACTGCAAATGTACGCCTGCATTTGCCTGTATTAAATAGGGTCTGTGGTGTATGAGTGCCACCAGCCTGCATAGCTATCTATTTGTGTACACAAAGTGGTCTTTTTGCACACCCAAGCCTGCATTTTGTGGCACAATTTAGACAGGAAAAGCCAAATCCATCTTTGGTGTAATTCCATTGTCTTCACTGGATTAATATCAAGGATGCATTTGGCCCCTGGTTTAGAAAAATTGGACACTCAAATAAAAGTTTGAAAAAATCACAATGACTAATAGACCACTAGCTCATTCTATACGTGAAAGTTTGAATTTAACTCTGACGTTACTGTCTGATATTCTGCTTACAGACTGTTTTAAAAAAAAAAGTAGAGGGATGGCAGCAAGAAAAAATAGGGTAAAATATGGGTCTGAGTAATAAGCATAAAATTCCAAAGCAATTGTAGAAAATACAGGAGGAGGGGCTGATTCTGCTTCCAGTTATTTTATTTTCCATTGGACTTGCATGGCTTAGAAAATCTCCCCCAACACTAAAGGTTTATACTAGAAGTGGTTGCCTATGAGGCACCAGAGTGGCTCAGCTATGCAGAGATATCAGTCCTGGGAGATAGAGTGTAGCCAGGGAATGGGGGAGGGAGGGCGTGACACACCCAAACTGCAGTTCTTATGAGGCACTCTGGTGACTCAAGCAAATACAGAGACTAATCTTAGCCCAACCCAAAGCAAAATGTTTATATTTGGGAATGTAAAAGAATTTTGTTTTGATCAAAAATGTCAAAACATTGTGACATTTCCAAATTGAAAAAATTTGGATTTTTTTCTTCCGTTGTAGGTCTGATAGTTCTACTTTTTGTTCCAATTTTGTTTGAAAACAAATGTCAAAATCAGAATTCCCCCAGGGACAGAGATTCTGGTTTTGATCAGTTCTGTTTTATACCATTGTCATGCCATAGATTTCAATGAAGCTGCTGCCAGTTTACACAAATAAGAGAAGAATCAGACCCAGTTCGTATACAGTATGGAGGACATCCACCTGCATCAGCTTGTCTTTTGGGGGCTTCTGAGCACAGATGTCGATTTGCTTAGAATATCTTTTTTTAATGCATTTACAACATTGAATCATGCTTTAAAAAAACAAAACAAAAAAACACCGAGACATGAGTCTAGACTGCAAGAAAGCAATGATTCACAACCTGAAATTAGTTCTGTGAACCCAGGGCTGTCCCTACCAGTGCTGAGCCTTACACAGCCCAGTTCCAGAACTCCCTTCCTCCTGCTCTGCATGGGGAGCGAGGAGGGGACTATAGCTGTGTGGAAAGGGGTTGCCAACTCTCCTGGACTGGACGGACTTGACAACAGATATCATTAAGCTAGGGGGAGAGGTAGATACATTGGAGGGTAGGGATAGGGTCCGGAGTGACCTAGACAAATTCAGGGATTGGACCAAAAGAAATCTGATCAGGTTTAACAAGGACAAGTGCAGAGTCCTGCACTGGAGATGGAAGAATCCCAAGCATTGTTATAGGCTGGGGACCGACTGGGAAAGCAGCAGTTTGGCAGAAAAAGACCTGGGGATTACAGTGGATGAGAAGCTGGATATGAGTCAATAGTGTGCCCTTGTAGACAAGAAGGCTAACGACGACATATTAGGTTGCATTAAGAGGAGCATTGCCAACAGATCTAGAGAAGTGATTATTCCCCTTTATTCGGCTCTGGTGAGGCCACATCTGGAGTATTGTGTCCAGTTCTGGGGCCCCCACTATAGAAAGGATGTGGACACATTGGAGAGGGTCCAGCAGAGGGAAACCAAAATGATTAGGGGGCTGGAGCATATGACCTATGAGGAGAGACTGAGGGATTTGGGTTTGTTTAGTCTGCAGAAGAGAAGAGTGATGGGGGATTTGACAGCAGCCTTCAACTTCCTGAAGGGGAATTCCAAAGAGGATGGAACGAAGCTATTCTCAGTGGTGACAGATGGCAGAACAAGGAACAATGGTCTCAAGTTACAGTGGGGCAGTCCTAGTTTGGATATTAGGAAAATCTATTTCACTAGGAGGGTGGTGAAGCACTGGAATGGGTTACCTGGGGAGGTGGTGGAATTGCTATCCCTAGAGGTTTTTAAGTCCCCGCTTGAGAAAGCCCTGGCTGGGATGATTTATTTGGGGTTGGTCCTGTTTTGAGCAGGGAGTTGGACTCGATGACCTCCTGAGGTCTCTTCCAGCCCTGTGATTCTGTGATTCTATAGTGTTGTCCAGTCCATCCAGTCCGGGAGAGTTGGCAACACAGGCTCAGGGTCAGGAGAAAGACATGGGCCAGAGAAGGTGGTCATGCAGCTGGATGGAGAGAAGCTGTACTTTTAAGGGGAAATCACCACTTCTCTCCAGCTGCTTGTTGCATGGCTGCCCTCTGCTCCATGAGTCCTCTGGTCCTGTGAATGCTGCTCAGTGAGTGGGATGGGGATGAGGATAGGGGCTGCCAGAGCCCATAGGCAGCACACAGCTTCATGGGGCACCATGAAATTTGAGCCAACAGTTGTTTCCGTGTCTGCAGATTTTGCCTATGGTAGCCTATGTGAACCCTGATGCTGGAGAGGTTTGGAAAACCCGAATCAGAAAGTCTGCCTGCTGCCAGTAAATAGAAGCTTGATCCTGGGAGGTCCTCAGCACCTCCTTGGGGGTGTTGGAAGGCCTCCACTCCCATTTAGGCACTCTGCATCTGACAGGACCATGCTTTGGATCAGAAATCCTTGCCCCACAAACCAAAATTTGCTGTCCATTAGTTTATAGTTTTAGAGGAGGGAGTTGGTTTGAAATTCTGCCCATTGAAGGCAATGGAAATTTTGTCACTGATTTCAGTAGGATCAGCATTTCACCCAGGGTCTTTCAAGATACATTTTCAATCTATTTTTACTACTCATTCTCTAGAATATGGGGATATAAACGGTTCTGAGGAGTGACTCCTGTAGTATCTGTTCCTGGGCAAAGTATAGATAGAGAAAACTTAGATCTGTGTGCACACCATTTATAGCATTTTGTAATTGTGGGGGTGGGCAAGATATAAATACCAATACCAAGAGAAAGACACTGTACAGGAGTGTATGTACTTTAGGGATGTTAAAATTAGATTAATCAACTAATCAAATAGTTGATGGAATTTCCATTGACTATTCAATTAGTTGATAAGGGTGCTTCCACTTTGAAATGTAGCAAGAGCCGCCTGGCTGTTGCTACATTTCAAAGGCAGAAGTGCTGCATGGCGTTCCACCTTTGAAATGTACAAGAGCCTCAGCAGGGGCTCAAAGATTGAAGTGCCACGTGGAGCCCAGAACCAGCAAGGGACTTAGAGTTCGCTGCTGGCCCCAAGTTCCAGGTGGTGCTTTCGCTTTGAAACGCCACGTGGAGCTCGGGGCCAGTGGGAATTCTGAGTCCCCTGCTGGCTCCAGGCTCCATGTGGTGCTTCTGCTTTGAAATGTATAAGAGCCCTAGTGGGGACTTTTGTACAGTTCAAAGGTGGAATGCCACTGCTGTGCCCCTCCCACAGAGCTGGAGCTGGGAGGAACCAGCTTTTTAAGCTGGCTCCCCCCCATCACTGCCTCCTTTCCCCCCCTCCCTCCCGTACTGCCTCTTTCCGATAGAGGCAGCAAGGGTGGGGGGGAAGCAACTAGTCGATTAGTCGCTTACATCCCTAATGTACTTACTCCTATAAGCATTCATTTAGGCTGGCAATCTGGAGAATGATAGAATCTAGTGGGTTAAAAATCAGAGTTGTTGACTTCGTGCATTGTACAAAATGGAAAAAAATCTGGGAACAGCGTGGTAATAAAATCCCTTCTTGAGGGATCAGACCTCTCTGATCTTTTCCACCACAGTCAGGAGTTGGAACTGTTAGCTCTTTCCCTGCTGCAGAACACTGATGCACCTTGTGGGAAATTGGCATTGCCTTCCAAGTGAAGTGGACACTGCAAAGAAAGGCCACCCAGAGGGATCAGGAGAAAAGGGAGGTTTCTTTTGAGAGGTGGTCACTGAGCAGTTCTCAACAGAATCTTCATTAGCCTCCAACAGGGGGGCTTTTTTTATGTAAATAGCCTTGAAATAGGGAAAGTGGTTGCTAGGCAGTTTTCCTAAACAAGCATTTTTTGCCCCGTCAAAGGACAACGGGGACATTTCTACTAACAGAAATAAGAAAGTGTGGAAAATGAACAGTGATGATTAAATTGAAATATAATATATAAAGGGGATGGATGGAGGTGGAGGAGGGGTTGTGTCAGCTAGTAATACAGCAAAGCCTGCAATTCTGGCTCTGTCAATTAATACATGAGTTTAAAAAACTGTTGACAGGGACACAGTGGGTGTCTTGTATATCACAAGGCATATACCTCTTCACTTTTTGACTCACTGACAATGCCTGGCACAATAAGTCATGGGTACCCAAATTGCATGTAAATAGGGCTTACTACTAGGGATGTAAATACCCATTAAAATAATTAACCAGTTAAACAATTAAAATTGTATCATTTAACCAGTTTACCATTGGAGAGCTGGTGCAGAGCAGCCAGGACTGGAATCCTACCGGCTGGCTTGCTGTGGGCAGGGGAGCTCCCCAGCTTGTGGGATGGGGCTGCTCCAGCCTGGTCCGCTGTGGCTGGGGTCCTGCTGGCCTGCCGTGGTCAGGCGCTGCTTACAGGCTGGGCCGCTGGGCCCAGGGTCCTGCTGGCCGGCCCTCTGTAGCTAGATGTCCACCGGGGTTTGGTGGTCAACTGGTTACCAGGTAAGCATTTCAGTAAGCCTAATGCTTACTGAGTAACTGGTTAACCTTTTGTGTCCCTACCTACTACCCATGTATATTTTGCTTTGTTTGGACTCTTGGTATTCAACCAGTTGCCCAGGTACCTTAAGAAGAAAGTTATTTTTCTTTACCAGATGATGACTTTTAGGAGAGCCATTGCTGTCCACTTGTTCTTGAACATATTAGTGGTCCTTACATATCAGACTGCAAATCAGTTAATGAACACTGCTTTCCAGGTCTCAGTGTCCCCAAAGATTTGTAATATGGATCAGCCTACCCAGGCCCGCCTACACAGGCGTGAAGGGGGTGAGGCAAAAGAGAGCGACTGCCTCGGGGCCCAGCGATTCTAAATATTTTCTTCTATATATTCTAAATGTTTTCTTACTAAATAATGCAGTTTTGTGCTACTCTCTGATGAGACATAAATATTATCTTTTCAGTTTTCAAACTATTCCCCCAAGTATGTTTGTGTGGGTCAAAAGTTTAACATGCCGAGTATATTAACTTTTGCTTTATGTTTACGGAGGCATAACTCTGCTAGTGCTACAGCTGCTCCTTACTGCTCCCTTTGCTGAGGGATCTATTAGCTTTTTAGTTGTGTTTTAATTCCTGATGTGACCTAGAAGGATTCTTTTTAACCTACTGTGAAATTTTAACCTGTTTGTGACAGTGCTAAAGAAAAACAGATTTGAATATGGTTTTGCTCCTAAACCTGTTTTCAAGCCCATGTTTTCATATGTATTACCTGGCCAAGAACCATGTGAAACTGAATTGTGTCTGCACCAAAGAGATGGTGAATTGTGTGAAGTCAGAAATGTGTTTGAGACTAGTCTCTTTTCAGAGAATCATGGCTGCACCCTCCTTTCCAAATTGTGTCATAAGAACACTCTAAGACCCCATGTCAATTCTATGCTGGGAAACTGAACAGTGTCGAAAGGAGTTTTTAGCAAGATGAATCCTGAGTTAGTGCTAAAATTGTATCTTCAGCCCCATTGTATCTTTTATCTTCAGCCCCATTATAAAAAAATGTTGTTCTTGACAGGTGTGTGCTGCCAATTTTCTCAACAAGGGCTTCCTATATTATTGTCACCTAGAAGCACTCAAAAATCATGAGTCAGGCACCCCAAAATCTTTGGATTGGCTTAAAAATCATGAGATTTTAAAATGAATATATTTTGGAGTCCCCTCCCCCTTCTCTTTCTTGAGCCACAACCGTGACAGGAAATGCCATTTAAAAAATGCAAGTTAAGATTCTCTTTGAGGGTACAGCTACACTGCAGAGAAAGACCCATGACAGTAAGTGTCAGAGCCCCAGGCTATAGATTCAGGCTTGGTCTCATGCTATGTTGCTAAAAATAGTGTACATATTCCCACTTGAGCTGGAACTTAGGGAGGGTCAGAGGCCCAGCAAACAGAGTGAATCTTAACAGTCAAGTTCCAACCCTATAGGGAACATCTACACTTTTATTTTTAGCATGGTAGAGTGAGAAAGTTGAACCAGGCTCTCAGACTTGCTGCTGTAGGACTAAGTTTTTTGTTTCGGGGGATGTTTGTTTGTTTGTTTTTGCAGAGGAGGCCTACCCATAATCACACGGCTCAAGGAAATGGAGCTTTAGGAAAAACAAATATTGTGAGACTTATGATTATATAGTGGCTGTTGGTAACCTGCTTCAATGGACATTTTGCGATTCTCTTTAGCAGCACCGTTTGTGCCCATGAAACAAACTACATGTTGTTTTCAGATCGTAAAGAGACTTTTGAAGATAAATGGACCTTTGAGCTGAAACAGAGTAAAATACAAAATATTCACTATGATCCTTCTTTACATATTGAACATATTTACAATTTCCTGGTAAAAAGCGGGGGGGGGGGGGAGGAGGCAGGGCGAGAAAGTATATTCTCATGGGTAATCCTGGCCAGTGTCCAAACCAGTGGCAAAACTCCCACTGACTCCACTGGGCCAGGCTTTTACCCATAGACCCTCTGAATCACAAATATGTTTAATTGTTGATGGTACAGTTCTGTCCAAACTGTGATTATAATAGATACATTTGTGGGGAGAGGGGCAGATTCCATTTCAGCATGTGGTAAAATCTCCATGCTCCAGGATCCAGGCACTTGCAGAGTGGAGGGAGAGACCCTGGGGAGCATATTCATGTGTTTTAGACACAGACACTTTCCCACAACTAACTAGGAAGGGGGTTGGGGGGAAGCTTTGCTGGAAATGGTTAGTTTTCCTCCTGAAAGCTATACTTTGTATATTAATGGATAGCAGTTTTCAGTTAATATATTATTTGAAATAAGTAGATCTTCCCACAGGGAATATTTTGAAAATACCTTCCATTTGGCCCATGAAGAAAAAATAAAATTTCTCCTTAGAAATGTTTTTATGAGCTCCAGGGATATGTCATTGCTACAGGGCTTGATTTAGCAGGCTCTAGAGAAAGGGGATTCCATCAGGGCAAGAAAATCACCCAAGCTTTCCTTTCATTTTGAGTATGCAGAGAAAGAACTCTTTGTTAAAAATATTTGCAAATCTCCAATCATGAATCAATCAGGTTGAAGTTTGCAATTGTTTCACAAACAGTTTGCAAACAGAAAAAAGAAACATGTATCAAATAAACAATTAGTTACAAATTACTTACTCATATCTCATCACTTGCTGCCTTTCACAGGATTCAGTTTTACTACATGAAGTAAAATGCAATTGTGTCTTGGGAATACACCTCCCTTGCAAAATGGTTTAGCAGATGCCTGGCATGATTTTTTGGTGCATACATTGTTTTGCAAAGGGGAGATGATGTGTTAAGTATCTCCCACAGTTTGTTCTATTTAAATTTCTTTTACAATAGTTCATATTGCCCAAGTTATTTTCTGATCATGAGATATAGTTCAATGTAACCGGTTGATGATCTCTCTTTAGATTATTTTTTTGGGGAGGGGTAAGTGAGTTAGATGAGAGGCAGGACCCTGAATTCCTGGAATTACATCATATGCATGAACTGTTTGGTTTTTTAGATTTTTCAATAAACATTTTAAATCCTCCTAGCACAAGAAGACATAAATAAAAATAATGATCAGAACAGATATAAATATTTCATTTCACAGAGTGGCAGAATAGCTTGTCTTATCTGCTACCTTTTAAAGCATGAATAAAAAAAGATTTCTGGGAGTCTTTTTTATATTTTCAGTTTTTAAGCCAGGTGAATTCTTTGTATCTTCTTTGAGTCCCTCATATATTCTAGAGCCAAATTATTGTGCCATAGACAGCTTTATTGGAGAAGAGAACCTAGTGCTGAGAGACTCTTTGGGAGAGGCATATTTATATTATAGCCAGTGGGAAAGCCAGTGAATAAAGTAGAAGGCTTAAAGACAAAGTATGTCTATAAAATAAGGATTGAATGCATTTTAAATGTTGCATAGGTCTTATGTTGTTCCTCTGCAAAGGGATGGATTTCACCCAGGATGAATGACGGGAGACTAGTGTAACAGCTCCTGCTATTTGCATATGCTCACATGTGCATACAGACAAAACTGTGGTCTGAGTCATGTTTGAAAAAAATGAGTTTTGAAAAACAAATATTTGTGTGGTACTTTTGAGCTGGAATAGATATTGAGTTTGGATCTGAATGGCTTTGAATATTCCTTCGTCCCATGTGTTAGTAAATCTACTTTTTGTCTTTGTTCTCTTTATTATGTAGAAGGAAAAAGAAATAGAAAGGGGAAAGTGAAGGTTGTATACCAGATACAACTATACTAACTTCAAAAAAAAAAAAAACTTTAATGCAACTTTAAGAATGCACCATTAAAATCACAGAAAAACAGGAAATGCACAGCAGCATTTATTCAGTTACATTGGAGGTCCTGAGAAACAGTTTATGAAATGAACAGTAATATATGAATGTACACATTTAATCAGAAAAAGAAATAAAATGCTATATTCAACACATCTGAGTCAATACTGCTTTTGGAATTTTAATTAATAGCCTTTTTCTGATTTTTTTGTGATTATAACTAGTTTTGATCTTGCATTATTTTTGCATTTAATTTTATAAGAGTGGTTTAAATAAAAAGCAGTACAAATAAAAAGAGGGAAAATCTGGATCTTTTTGGCTTACAGAATTTATAAATTCCTTGTTCAGCATCTATTCAGCTTTTAAACATTAATTGTTTCACATTTTATTTTCAGCTCATTTAGCATCCAGATATTTGGGTACAAATGCAAAACTTGTCCTTCCAATGAATCCTATCATTCCTTTCCGCTGTGTCAAACTATTTTGCACATTCCCTGCCTGGTACCTGGAACTGCATTTTAGAAAGGCTGACTTTATTTGCTTTAAAATTCAAAAAAGGTTTGATTCAGGGTTGGGCCATATTTGGGAGCAGTTTCAAGAGTGAGAAAAATATTTTATGTGAATCAGTTTGCTCTGTCTTTAACTGTGAAAAAGACACTTGAATGAGAGATTTTAAAATTTGTGGAAGACCACTTAAATAATGATGACGATGCCCTGTTCTGCTAGACAGAGTCTCATAGGGTATGTCTAAACTATGGGATAAAGTCAAATTAAGATGCGCAACTTCAGCTACATTAATTGTGTACCTGAACTCAAAGTACCTTAACTGGACTTTTGGCGCTGTGCACACTGCAGGAAGTCAAATGGAGAATACTCTTCCTTCGACTTCCCTTACTCCTCATGGAAGCAGAACTACTGATATCGACTGCAGTGCCCCTTTCACTTCAAATTAGCGTGTCTTCACTAGACCTGCTAATTCGAACCCTGGAAGATCAACAGCAGCACCTTCGATCTTCTCTGTATTACAGACATACCCATATGGTACATCTACACAGCAGAGCTAAACAGGAAATAAGCTACACAACTTGAGCTATGTCAATTGCATAGCTTAAGTTGAAATTGCTTATTGCGGCTTTTGGTGCTGTCTGCACAGCGGGAAGTCCAAGAAAGAACACTCTTCCTCCAACTTCCCTTACTCCTTGTAAAATGAGGGTTACAGGAGTTGGAGTAAGAAGTCCTCCAGCTCAACATTATTTTGACATTATACTAAAATAACTGCTTGTAGTGTAGATGCAAACTATGTTATATTGTAATAACGTCATATATTCTGAAATAATACTGCTGTGTAGACATACCCATAGAGAATAATAATAATTTCTTAGCTTTCACCAGAACAGCTGATGCCATGATCTTCAAATCCAGTACTTTTGTTTCTGTCCATGCCCTCCATGAAAGGTGAAACAGAGTTAACGCAATTCCCGCTAGCTCAAGTAGGGAGAGTTCTCTTTCCACTCGCCTCAGAGATGCTGCCACAGCTCTTGAATTATCATTGTAGGGATACAGGAATTACTACACTGTGTCAGACCAGTGATCCAACTCTGACTTCTGCTCCAAAAACTAGAGCTGGCTATCTAGTTTTGGACCTGACACTCGGGGAAAGTTGGGATCTAATTTTGGATCCCAATTGTGTAGTTGGAACCCATCTATAATATTGCTCTGGTTCTTTCTGATTAGTATCAGACACAGCAAACATTGTTTAATCTTTAGTTTTTTCCTGTTTCCCGTGATACATCATAAATATTGTAAATTCAATATCAAATGTCAAAGAATGATGGTGAAATCCCCTGAGTGTTGGGAGGAGGCAGGAGCTTTTGGGAGGGGGGATTGCAGGGAGGGTCCCAGAGATGCAGTCAGAATAGGAGTGTTTAGAGCTTGAGGGGGATGAGGCTGGTGGTGGGGAGAATGTCTCAGAGTGGAAAAGGAGGGTCAGGCTGGTGTGTGTGTAGGGTTTGTTTGGGGGGAGGGAGAAGTGTCCCAAGTGAAAAATTTCAGAGGATGTTCCTGGCGCCAATCCCTCCACTGGATAAAACATCCAGCAGAAGATGTAACAGATATTAAACTGAGGCTGCCTTTGATCTTATTCAAAAGGTCAGTGTTTATGTCTCAGTTCACCTCTCCCTATCAAACCCAGGAAAGCTATCCTGTATGGAGTCGTGATGCAGGGCATTTGTCTTAGTTCTCAGACTTGGAACAGCTTAAATTCCAACTCAGTTCAAGTGCTTGATTTCTCTGAGTGTCTGTTTTAAAATCAGTCTTCATTGCAAGCTTGACAGGGAAACTTCAGGGAGCTTGAGAACCGAGCTTTAGAACCTCGGGGCGGTAGTAGAGTTTTTGCGCCAAGATTGAAATCCCAGTGAGTAGCTCTCTGCAGCTGTAATTTTAATTACATAGAGATACTCCCCTGCCTTTTGAGGAGCAACTATCCAGAGTTAAAAGGAATCTGGAGACTGCTGGGCATAAGCAGATTAAATTATAGTTATTAGCAGACAGCTATTTAAAGATCAAAGATGACTACCCTCTGAATACCAAATCTGCCACCCCCCATGAAACACAAACAAAACAAAAAGTTTGCTTGTTATTCCAGAATTTCACTTGCAGTCAGCCAATAATTTGCAAGATCCAATGTTTCACTCTACTGCTCTTTTTTCTACTTAAAAAAATCCTTCTTTGCTATTCTGAGTATGCCAAGCCCATGAAATTAAAGGCATAATTGACTTACACATTCTATTGCTCTGCTTCACAGCTATTGACTTATTTGATTAATATGTTAGGCTTCAGTTTGAAATAAACCTTACCTGTCCACGTAGCTTATGTGAAATGTGTATATATGCAAGTGTGTGTTTGTGTGTGTGTGTGTGTGTGGATTCACATATGTGTGTAATTTGTATTATGAGCTGATTGACACTCCTTTATTTAAAAATAATGAGTAGTCCTGTGGCACTGCTGGGCATGTCTACACTAGGAAATTATTTCAAAATAACTGAGACCTCTAGCTGATTGTTTGAAGGTCATCTCTATATGTAGCCAAGTGTGTACTTTCAGTATGTATGCATTAACAGTGTCTGTCATACATATTGTTTCTACAGCAGGGCAGAATGGCCTTTCCTTCTTAAGTGAGCCTTCTGGCATATTCACTCAGAAATGCACTTATGGCCAATTTACAAGGGCCCTGTGTAAATCCACTAGAGATAGGAAAATGTCATCTGTAATTTAGCAGCAGGGACTGGAGAGCACAGGTAAGGTCCCCTAATTAATAGCATAATTAACATTAGCATACTTAGATCGGCCATTTATGGATTGGTTGGGCACATTCTCCCTGGAAGCCAGTGAAGTTGCACTAGCATCATGCTTAAAGATTTAGCAGTAAGCACTTCCTTTACATACTTACTCCCTACCCCAAAAGTATCAGTGGATACATTACACTTATCATAGACACAGTCTCTCTTGGCACTAGGGATGTTAAATATTGGTTAATTGAATAGTCAAGTAACTTCATGGATTCTTATCGGTTAGTCAACTAGTCTATAGTTCCTGGGGGGTGGGGCCAGCAGACAGTGTGCCTCACTCCCAAGAAGAACCCTGCCACTCCATGCTGCTGCCTCTGTATCAGAGGCAGCAGCATGGGGTGCCAGGCAGAAGCTGGTCTGTGAGAGGTCCCAGTTTAAAAACCAGCTCCCCTCGCGGACCAGCTGCCTGTCACCCTATGCTATTGCCTCTGATAAAGAGGCAGCTGTGCAGGGTGGCAGCAGCCCTTGTCTGGGGGGAGCTGAGCTTGTGGACCCAGCATGAGCTGGAACTGAGGTGGGCTGTCTGTTTGCCTGGCTCCTAATACACTTTAAATGCACAGCCACAGCAGGGATGGGTCCCGGACGTGGTATGGGCCAGGACTGAGCCGGGCTGCCTGCCTGCCCTGCTCATAATACAGGCTACGTCTAGACTACGGACTTTTATCAGAAAAAGGTACACAAATTGCGTTCCGCAATTTGCATACCTTTTTCCAATAGTTTTGTTGGAAGAGGCTTTTCCGAAATTTGGCCCATCTACACTGGGCCAAGTTTTGGAAAAAACTCCCCTTTCTGAAGAGCCCTTCTTCCTTGTGGCACGAGAAAGACAGGGCTTCCGAAAGAGTGCGTCTTCTCTTCCGCAAAAAATGTTGGAAGAGCAGATGCGTTCCCTGGACGCGGTGGAGTTTTTAAAACTCCATAGTCTAGACATAGCCACACTTCAAATACTGATCCATAGCAGGGGTAGCAGCCTGCTAAAAAAATTTACTGGTGGCAAGGGGGGAAGGAGAGAAATGCGTGTAGTCTTTTTGACACGGGGACCAGTAAATCCATTCACGAGCTTTTGGAGGACTGGTAACGTATATTTGCATATTTATTAAGCAAATGATGAATATTCAGATAAGTTGTTTCTGGTCCTCCCAAAGCCACCAGTGCCAGCGTTAGCAAAGCTTTTGATACAGTCACCCACAATATTCTTGCCAGTAAGTTAAGGGAATATGGATTGGATAAATGGACTGTAAGATGGATAGAAAGCTGGCTAGACCAGGGTTTCCCAAACTTTTTGCTTTAGTTGGAACCCGTTTTTTTTCAGTACTGTTTTTTGCAGCCCAAAAATATAAACGCATATAAAAAAAATTAAAAATGCCTGGGAGCTCCAGGAGGCGTGAGCAGAAGCAGATTGGGGGTAGGGTATCAGGCTAGGAGGGAGGGTGCAAGGAGGGGTAGGGTTGCCAGGTGTCCAGTTTTGTACCGGACAGTCCGGTATTTAAGGGTTCTGTCCGGGAAACAAACTGAGAAAATACCAGACATATAAAATGTCTGGTATTTTCTAATTAGATAAGTTTTATTATAATTAGGTGTATCAGTCCTTAGCTGCAAACTGCCTGGCTGGTAAATGTGCTCATTATGCGTGAGTGTGTCTACCAGCCAGGCAGTTCGCAACTACTCGAGGGAGGGTATGTCGGGGGGGTGGGGGGCAAAATGGAATCCCCAGGGCCAGACTCACGTGTGCTCAGGTCTGCATGTGCCCTGGTCAGTCCCTCACCCCCCCCCCCCCGATCTCCCCAGTCCAGCCCTGCTGCCCCTGTCCAGCCCTGCTTCTGGCGGCTGGTTCTCCCATCCTCCTCCTCCCGATCTCCCCCGTCCAGCACCCCCCGCCCCGTCCCCTGGCCAGCCCGCTGCCCCCATCCAGCCCTGCTTCTCCAGTCCTCCTCCTCCCGATCTCCCCCGGCGAGCCCCCCCCCCCCCAATCCAGCCCTAGTTCCGCCGCCCGCCCTCCCCAATCTCCACCGGATAGTCCCATTGCCCCCAACCCTGCTTCTGCTGCCCCCTCGCCTGCCCCAATCTCCACAGGACAGCCCTGCTGCCCCCAACCCTGCTTCTGCTGCCCTTCTGCCTGCCCCGATCTCTGTGGGACAGCCCCGCTGCCACCATCTCTGCTTCCGCTGGCCGCCCGCCCCCCCCCCCCCATCTCTGCAGGACAGCCCTGCTGCCCCCAACCCTGCTTCCCAGTAGCCAGTCCCCCCTCCCCCCCCCCACACACACCTCCTCCCAGCCCGCCCTGCTCTGCTCCCCTCCCGGCAGCCACGCTGAGGCCCAGTATTTTTTTCCTGTGGCCCGGTAGCAGGCCGCAGCCCATAGTTTGGGAAACGCTGGTCTATAGCATTAACTGATAAGCTTTTGCTTATTGGTTAATTGGTTAATTGACTACACTATTACATCCCTACTTGGCACCACTACCTCTGATAAAGCTCAATTTTGTCCAGAGCTGTATATACAAACATTCTATCATGTGAATTCAGTATTCATATTATTCTCCTTTCTTTCTATAATTGGAAATGACTTCAAAACACATTCATTAGTAACCTACCATTCTGGACTCTGAAATATGGGGTTAGTAGAAGAGTACTGTGGAGGCTGGCTGTGTGTGTATATGTGCGTGTGTTTTCTGGTTTCAAGGTCATGCCAAGCTCACTCATCTGAGGAATCAGTATACTTTCTTAGATAAGGAAAAGTTGCAGGATTGGTTGCATCACTGTCTTGAGAAAAAAAGATTAGCCACGTGATGGTCCATGATTTGAATTATCTCACATTACAAATATCTGAAAACACACTATTCCAAGTTGCAGATCAAAATCTGCTTAGTTACATTTTATAGGGTGGATGAAAATGTAGGTCTTTTAGAAATAATTAGACTATGAAAATATATTCCCTCTTCATTCGTATATCATGAAGCCTTAAATGCTAGTTAAATCACTGTTTCGTATATGAAAGGTGCTACAGTTATAATAGAGTACAGGGAACATTAAAATCAAGTCACTTTGTTTCTGCACACTAAAAATGAATAATTCAAACTTGTATCATGCTAATAAGTAGGAAATTGTTTTATGGCCTAAACTTTGGGGGCAGCATGCACTTCTGCCTGCCATCAAACTTCATTTCTTATTTGATACATTATTCTCATTTTATTTCTTCTGTTTTCTGCTGTGCACAGATTCTGTAGATTTTGTAAAACAGTTACCTGGAACTAGGGTTAAGTTATATTTCTGTAAGTGACTAAATCCCTCCTTTTGTATTTCCTGGATCTTTAAACTATTATCATTAGCTGTGACAAACCTGGGGCATTGCAGGCTTCTGAGGGGCCAATCTTGTTACTTTTCAATCCAGTGGGAATTGTGCCAGTGTCCACAGTGGGTGCAAAATCAAGTCCATATGGAAGAGCACTCAGAAAGTAAAAGGCTCACATTGCTGGTACCAGATGAATAGGGGAATCACAGTGGGAATGGAGTTGTTCTGTCTATATCTGTTATAACAAAGAACCTCCTTCCTGCTAATTATAATATTGTATGCAGCCGGTTGCTGCAGAGTAAGAAATCTCTTTGCTTCATCAGAATGCCAAGCAGGGCCTGTTGTCCTGTATCCTTTGGTACTTCAGCTTCAAATCTAAACACCACTTAACTCCACGAGGCAGTCTGACTTGGATCTTAAATGAGTTCCCAGCATTAAGTTGGTTTGTTTGAGTTGTCAGTAATGCCAGACACAGAAAAAAAGAGCTAAAAGATTTGTTAAGCCCTTTGCATGAGAGGAGCTGCCTGGGACATAATCAGCTCTGGTTTCTCTTTAGAAAAGTGCTGAACAGGTCTCCATTCTGAAGAACATTTCCTTTAGAAGAGCACTTTTTCTTGTTTTGTTTTTGTGAGCAAAAACAGGTTTATCAACATTCTGTTCCATGAAGGCTCAATGAAATAATGAGTCATGTTCTGTGGAATTGTGACGTCAAAGGTTACATCCAAAGAGATGGTACATTGCTTTCATTACAGCTAACAAATAAAGAGGGAGCAGGGGGAAGTTTCCTGTGAAGGCAGAGCCTTTGGAAATTATTCAGGATGAGGTGAAAGCACCCTACTCTATCCCCCTTCCTCCACCCCCCGAATATGTTTAGGAATCCCAAGGAGGCAGAAATAAGACTAGTGGGACCTAGGGTTCTCACTGTCACAGACCTGACCATTGAAGAAAGTCCTTTGAACATGCGTCTTGAGGTAGTTTTTAAAGGCTTTTAAAAAAAACATTTTAACCCCCTTCTTCTTGCAAGATGATGGCTCAGATTGTTTCAGAACAACAGAAATCCTGTTTGTTTATGACAGTCTAGCCATTACGTGTCCTTTACACATTGTAGTAATGGTCTGCAATATATGTTCAAAAACTGGCAGTCACCCTCTGAAATGCAGTATCTATAAAAATATTAAGCTATATGCTCCACATTATAAACAGGGGGGGAAGAGCTTAACTCAGCTAATTAAAGACAAAAATACACGGAAAGAATCTGATAGAGTTCCATTCATTGTACTTTGGATGCGTATGAATGTTTCTGTATGCTATGTTCATGGTGTATGTACAGTTCTAGAAATAAACACATCTCAGCCCCCCACCATGCCATTACTAGCACCATAGCCCCTACTTCCAACTCTTCCCCCTTTCTTTGTGCGCTTCCACTAACTATCTTCTTTTAAGATTCACCAGTGGAATTTGCTCAAAATGTTGATATGGCAGGTTTTGCGCATTTGGAGACTCAGTTTCCATGGTAGCAAACCTCATCAGCTAGGGGCAGGCCATTCAGAAAGGGGTGGGGGGAGAAAGAGAGAGAAGTCATTAAAGTGTGTCAATTAGTATGCAGTGCCATCCTTGCCTTTGTAGTGTGCTCTGACAAAAGCAAGCAGTGTTTTGTGGTGTCCCAGCAGCACAGAGCTGGAATGAATGAGAAGATGGATTCTTCTGCTTTTAACTAGAGCTAGGCAAAAGCTGAATGGCAGTTAGCCATAATATCAACATTAGCATGCACAATAATAGAAGGTAGGAGCTAGGCAGGAACACCGGACATGCTCCTTCTATCCTACATATTTACTGTGATCACTTCCCCATCTGAAAATAGACCACAAAAATAGTTCAGTCTGTTAGGGAAAAGAAGACATTTATTTGGTTCTCAGAGGACAAGGAACAGGGCAAAATATAAAGAAACCCCTATGATATTGTGGTATTGGACAGTAGCATAGACAATGCAGTAAAATGTATCTGGATAACTGGTAAAGGAATAAACTCAGATTAAGACGATATTTTCTGGGCAACCAACCATGTAATAAAGAATAGCAGATCAGGGCTTTCAGTCACATGAGATGCAAAACTGAGACAAGAGCCACTTGTAATCATTAAAGATCCCAGGCCCCTTTTTAATTAAAGCAGAAGGGTCAGATCCAGTGTCATGGCCAGATTATGATTTAGTAAATTACATTATGCTGGTCTGAATTCACACTTTCCACTGGACACTTACTGGCCTACGCAATCGACAGATTTTCTTTACGCTGTTGAACAGCTGCAACATTTTGCCCCGAACTGGTTACATTTCAGTCATGGATGAAATCATACCTATGCATAGCTTACCAAGTTGCATATGTTTTGGAAGCCCTTTGTTGTATTTCTGGATGAAAGGTACTGTATAAATTTAAGTAATTTAATTGATTAATTACAAGAATTAATTCTGTTGTGATAAATATCTATTAAAATTCCATTGTGATAAATATCTACTAAAATATTGTACAAATAAAATTTAAAAAATAATATAATATTGTAAAATAACACCTTTTACACATGTTAGGTAGCTCATTTGGTACCACTCAACGTTCACGTGGTTGGGTTGTTTTATAGATTGATCCATTTCCAGTAAGTCTCCACCCCATTATTCTCATTGCTAGAGTATTCTGCCCCATAAAATTAGAGATGGAATTGTCCTGTTAATTAATTATTATTGTTCATTTTTATTGGCTATGGTGAATAATCCATCCCTTTGTTAATGTAGGATTATTCCCCACAGTATTCTTTTAGTCCTTTATTAAATATCCAGTTGTTTTATTACATGGATTATTGATTCCCACTGAACGGAGGGATTTTTTTTCCTTCAGTCTCGCTAAGGCAAATCCTTCCTTAAGAGCAAAGCTTGAGTGGCTCGTCTGCATGCTGATCCCTTCAGCAGGGAGCGAAATCTTCCCCACCAGGCTGCAGAGATGCTTAGTAGCATTAACTTCTGTGGCTTATGTGCTCCTCCTTCTGAGAGGAAATAGCTGGTGGAATTATGTAGTGGCTAATCCACTACTCCCATTCCAGCTCTTCCACACTGCCAAACTACTTATGTGACAACTCTCTGGGAGGCACCCCCTCCATCCCCCACCCCGAGCTGTGCCCCTTAGTATACAGGGAGGTGCATTCAGCAATTCAAATAATTTCAAAATCTTCTTGTTACAGGGGTCTGACTCTGGGCACCCGAAAGGGGCAGGGGTTCAGACAGAAGCGATGGGGAAGTGGTCAGCCTCTCCTAGCCAGCTCTTTAGTGCTGTAGGGTGCACACTGATTGGGACATGAACAATAATTTAAAAGGCCCAGGCTCTGACCGCTGTCACGGTAGAGATGGCAGCGGCCAGCAGCCCGCTGGGCCCCTTTAAATCACAAGGCCCTGGGGCAGCTGCCCTTTCCTCCCCCCCCTCCTATCTGCAGCCCTGTCCCCCTCTTCCATGTTGTCAGCTCTGTGGCTTGAGGGGAGGTGGGGCGGGGAATGGCAGCCATGTTAAAGCGCTGCTGCAGCATGTTGCCAGAGCCTACCAGCAGGACTACTCCTGGGGGGCAGATTGTGTCAAAAAGGTCAATGCCTTTGAAGCGCTGCCATGGTAGTGCTTTAATATCAGCTGTGTTGAGGCCAGTACCAGCAGCTACTTCTTACCAGTCCACCGTACCAGCCCATACCAGCTCACTTTCATCTCTGTGTACACCCCATCTGAGATCTCTCCAAATTAGCCTCCTTGTGCAGTAGAATCACTCCACTTCCCTGAGACCACCTGGACAGCAGAAGTGGCCAGGAGTCAGGTTTTCTTGGTGTCACTTTAAAAATATGGCTTGATCAAAAATTTTCCATTGACAAATGTGGTTTCTTCTAAATTGCTTTGGCTGTTTCTCAAATTTTCAGAGCTAAATTTTGTTTCAAATTAATACCACAGTTTTGTTCTCAAGGTGGCTGTTCAAAACACACACACAACACACACACACACCTTTTTTTCAAAATGTTGGTTGGAAACAAAAAAATAGTTTTTGAAAGTCCATTTTATTTTATTTGGATTGAAATTTTCTAGTCAAGCATTCAGTTCCAAGCTTTTTCGAAACGTTTCATTTTGTGCAAAATTTTGATCTTTTCATCTTTTTTTTGTTCCAATTCAGAAGGGAAAGTAATTTCTAAATATAAAAATTTCTCACAATAGGAAAATTCTGTGTTATGAACCACTCTTGTTTGTTGAATAGATTAGTCTAAGTGTATTAATAACCTAGGGAGTAGCTTGTGTAAATCTGTTTTTGACATGAGGAGGATGTTTACTTTACAGTCCTATGGTAGCTAGCACCCATTATTACCCTTCATGCATCTTATGAAATTTTTTGTCCTGTCATTACAATTCACTGTGAGACTTCTCAATATACAGATAGTGTGCTTGTAAAATAGTCATTGTTAATCTTCCGTTACGCATAAATATATTAAATACTCTCCACCCCCTTCTACCCTGCATCTGTATAGTATACTATTAGCTGTTTTTCCTTACACTTCTACATAGAGCAAATAAATCTAGATGCAGCAGCAGGCTCAATTTCCTGGAGACTGTTTTTGTATCCTGAATACCCTTCAAACAATATTGAAAATAGAATCCTCTGTCACCATTTCTTCTTAATACTGTGGAAAGATTCTGGTTTTGTTTTCTGAATCCTAGCTCCTACTTGCAGTCTGCAGTCTGTCACTTATTTAAAATGGTTTTCCTCCATGTCCATGCATAACTGTTGTTGTTGTTAATTATTATTAATTATTATTATAACTGTAACACATTCATTGTTACACAGATGCATCCCAGGAACATTCAGCTTTATTGAGAGAGCGAGATGCATCACTGTGCGGAAGACTAGCATAAGGCTTATGTCTGCCTAAATCCCTCTCTGCCTTAATTTAAGAGGTGTTGTGGGACTTAAGTGGTCTGGGTCAATTTGCATAGAATCAAGGATTAAGACAGAAACCATATAATTGTATTAGATGTTAATTACGCAATTTATGAATTTATATTATATCTTATTCATGCAATTTATGAATTTGAAATAATATTTCAACACACAGGACACAGATAAGAAGGATAAAGGACTGTAAATGCTGTGTTAGTAACAGTGGGGACCAATGCTTTATGCGAGTGAGAGAAGATTAAATGCTATTTAAAAGCAGCATCTACCAGCACAGGGCAGAACACTCACACAGCTATTCCACACGGGAATTGCAGCTACACACAGGCTATGTGATGTCCCTGGCTTCCTCCCACATCCAGCAGCAGTAACTGTACTTTGCAAATCTCAAGGGATTCATGTTTGTATTGGGCATTGAGATTCACCCCCCAGAGGTCCATGTGAGTTTCACGCAAGCTAACTTTCTCAGGAATCTCACTGGGGATGGTTGAAATGCGCAGATCACTGCAGAGCCTTCTGAAAGCAACTCAATCTGTGAAATCTTCCAATGAGTCAAGGAAAATTGGCCTTGCAATACATTGTCTCCTGCAGTTAAGTGCCCTTGGGAGACCTGTGGGACTGTGGAAAGCATGCCATTTCTTCACTTGCATCCTAGAGAAGCTCTTATAAAAAAGGGAATCGATTTCACTTTCTCTCCTCTCCTAAATAAATAAATAAATACTCCTTGGGGCTGTTCCTGAACAAGGACATGGCATTGTATTTCTGTTTGTCTGTCACTGTGAAATGGGGTAAATATTTGTGCACAGCCTGCAAACTTCTCTATACAGAGAATTACTGCATGGCAAGCCAGGGTGTAAATCTACAGCACACCACCTCACCATGCTGTAATGTCCCAGCACACGAGGCATCTCAGAGTGCAGCTTGACTTACTATTATTTACAATTACTGGAGAAATGGTCTGAGATAAATAGGATGAAGTTTAATAAGGACAAATGCAAAGTACTCCACTTAGGAAGGAACAATCCGTGTCACACATACAGAATGGGAAGCAACTGTGTAGGAAGGAGTACTGCAGAAAGAGATCTAGGGGTCATAGTGGACCACAAGCTAAATATGAGTCACTGTGACTCTGTGACACTGTTGCAAAAAAAGCAAACATGATTCTGGGATGCATTAACAGGAGTGTTGTGAGCAAGACACAAAAAGTCATTCTTCCACTCTACTATGTACTGATTAGGCCTCAGTTGGAGTATTGTGTCCAGTTCTGGGCACCACATTTCAAAAAAGATGTGGAGAAACTGGAGAAGGTCCAGAGAAGAGCAATAAGAATGATTAAAGATCTAGAGAACATGACCTTTGAAGAAAGACTAAAATAACTGGCCTTGTTTAGTTTTGAAAGGAGAAGACTGAGAGGGGACATGATAGTGGTTTTCAGGAATCTAAAAGGGTGTCACAAGGAGGAGGGAGACAAATTGTTCTCCTTGGCCTCTGAGGATAGGACAAGAAACATTGGGCTTAAACTGCAGCAAGGGAGGTTTAGGTTGGACATTAGGAAAAACTTCCTAACTGTCAGGGTGATTAAACACTGGAATAAGTTGCCTAAGGAGGTTGTGGAATCTCCATCTCTGGAGATATTTAAAGCAGGTTAGATAGATATTTATCTGGGATGGTATAGACGGTACTGGGTCCTGCCGTGAGGGCGGGGGACTGGACTCAATGACCTCTCAAGGTCTCTTTCAGTTCTAGTGTTCTATGATTCTGTGAATAGCCTCTCCTTTGACCCTCATTCCCAAGTGGATATAATACAATAAAAGAGAGGGTTACATTGGATCCAGTGCTCTATGAAGTGTAACTCAGTGGATCTCAGCCTGTGTAAGTAGGAGTCCTCTATGTGGTAGATAAAAGGATGGACATATGGCCATCTCACTGTGTCATCACATGCCAGGGCATAGCACAGAAGTGCTCTTCTGCCTGTCCTGTCTCCATTCTCTTTCCCTTTTCATCTT
Source organism: Pelochelys cantorii (assembly GCA_032595735.1). Lineage (NCBI taxonomy): Eukaryota > Metazoa > Chordata > Testudines > Trionychidae > Pelochelys > Pelochelys cantorii. Next base: position 90,864,968 of record CM064330.1, on the reverse strand, counting down.
CGTAACTGGACAGTGACTCTCTGCCACGGCATCTCCTGCTGGTTCTTTTTGGAATTAGCTCTCAGTCATTGGCACGCCTCACTCTAGTGGTGATTCCCTTTATCACTTATGCTGTCTCCATCATCTGGATCTGCCTCTCTCCAGATGGTAGGATTCCCTTGAAGGCATGGCCCTCTGACTGAGCCTCTGTCTCTCCCCTTTCAGGCCCACCACTTGCCTTAGTGGTCATCTGCAGTCTCTAGTCTAGCCCTTGGCTTCAGAGCAAATTCCAGTCTGGATTAAGGCCACTCTCTACATTGGCAAGTAGGGGCAAAAGAGGGAGAGGAATCCCAGGCCCACCCACTATTCTGGGTCCCAACCCAGGACCCTTATAGCTAGAAGCCACTCATTGTCCCTCCTCCAACTCCCTTGCTGCCTCTTTTCCCTGTGCCACTTCCCCTATAGCCATAGCATCATATCTATCCTTCCTTCAGGGACTGAGTCTCACGGCAGTCAGCCAGAAGCTCTTTCTGCTCTGCTACCCTGCCTAGCACTGCTCTAACCATCATGCTCCTAGTTTGTCACAGTGTTGTCTTCAAGTCGTCATTGTCAAGTCCAAGTTGAGTCTCAAGTCACTACAGTTCAAGCCTCAAGTCGAGTCTCGAGTCCCTAAAGTCACTTTCGAGTCAAGTCCCAAGTCGAGTCTCAAGTCTTAATTTAAAAAATGTCAAGTCACTTTTGTACAAGCCATCAATATCGGCATTTTCGGACAATTTTTTCACCAAGTCGATTTAACAAAATTAGCAAGTCTCAAGTCGAGTCTCAAGTCACAAACAATAAACCCAAGTCGAGTCTCAAGTTGAGTCACCTAGGCAACGTAAGTCGAACTTGAGTTCAAGTCTTGGGACTCGAGTCAACAACTCTGGTTTGTCAGGAAGAGATTGCCCTCTGCTCTGTTGAGCAGTCCTTGATATGGCCCCTGCTGGCCCTGACTGGCCATTTCCCAATTTGCTTGCTCAATAAGCCCTCTTCTGATTGGAGTGTTCTGCGCTGGCTCTCTCTGGACTGCTTTAACTGCTCTTCTTCCCAGTATGAGGGAACACCCCACTACAAACTTGTTTTTCTCTTTTATTGGTTTCTGGATTTATTTATTTTAATGCTTTTTCTCACTTGTTGCTCCCTGCTTATTCCCCAAGGCAGTATGGGGAATGATTACTTACTTTTGTATAGATTTACTCCCAGGTCTGCGGAGTTCAGTAAGATTACTTGAGTAAATATGCATTAGTAGAAGTAAGAAAGCCACAATCTTATCTCTCTTTACCACTAAAGTCAACCACTAGTGTTTCTGTGGAGTCAGGACACAGACTCCTAGGTCCACAAGTGGCTTCTATTAGGACTCATCACAGGAGGACAGTGGATTTCAAGAAGCTGTCTGCCACTATACTTAGATCAGCACAATCACAGGAGGAAACGGAATATACACTGCTTGCCCCATTTTACTTCTCCTTTCTTACTACTTTTCAGTGAAAAATATAGATACAGGGCAACAGAAGCTTTCTGTGAATTTGGATCATAGAGTCACTGAATTGTTTCAGTTAAAAAAAATCCTTCTAAAAACAAAACTCACAAAAAATCAAAAGGTTTCTTTTCATTTTTTAAACTAAACATTTCAATTTTTAATTAAAAAAACCCCCTTTGTTTAGAAATTCCCTTCTATTTTTTTTTAATGATTTGAATACCCAAAATCACAAGAAACACTTGTTCTACCTGAAATGTTTTTAAAATTTGATTTACTGAAAATTTTGAGATACATTTTTGAGTTGCCCCAAAATTATTTCCCTCAGAATTTTTGGAATTGCCAGCCAAGTGAATATTGATTATTTGCACTGTACTAATTATTACTAATACTTCAATAGTATTTTAAATTCCACTGATGTCCACAATCGTCCACAGTCATTCACACACAACTGGAAGACACATTCCTTTCCTTCTGTTCTGTCTTGCTCTCCCCTGTTCCTCTTCTCTGCCCCATACCTCTGCTAGACTAACCTGGCACCCTCAGGAGTCTGATTTCGGTGCAGCCCCAAGATGTTTGCTTATTGGCTTCCTTTTCTCTTCTTCCATTCAGTTGCCCTGTTTGGAAAGTCTATGGCTGGTGCCATGTTAAGAAACCCCTTAGAAGGAATATTACACTTATGGATTGTCTGAATTAATTCATACTAGACAGCAGCTTTGGGGTATATTATATCATATACTGTTGATCATCTTTTTTAAACTGAGGCTCATAGGCAATGATGCGTAACTTTTGTTTTAGAAAATTACACACAAGCAGTCAAATCTCAGGTGGTTAATTCTCACCTCACTAATTCCCAAGCCCAATAACTCTCTCACAAAAAATGGCAGTCTCATTTCACTTTCCAGCAAAGATTTAATAGCAAAGAGCAACAGTGAGGTCTCATATCATTAAGAGTTAATTACTTTTACAAAATATACGACAGTACATTTACTAGTAGGCTATGAAATACCATCATAAATAATTAAAACTAAGCAATACTTGTCAAAATAAATGAGGTGCATTTTGTAATTTAGTACTCATATACTGTTTTTTAATTCTTTGTTTTCCTTTGCTTCCAAGTCCATAAAAATCAGTAACCTATAATAGGGATTCTACTTCCTTATACAAATTGATGGGGTCTCACTGTATTAGGTTTTCAATGGAATTTTAAAAGCAGATGTATTAAAAGTAGGTTAAATATCAGGCCCACCAATCTTGCTAGAATACATATAAATGGATGTCATTCATAAACAACTATCATGTTAATTAATCAGACTCCTTTGACCATCTCAACTCAGCTCTGAGGAACTGGTATTGGGAATTAGTGTTAAAGGTGAAACAGCTAAAAGATAAAATAGAATCAAGAGTCAGTTAAAACTGGCTTCCGTGGATGATGGAAAGTTAAACTATCCATGAATGTATGTTTGGGAACAAAAAAAATACCTTGGTTAGTATGTGGTTCTGTGAACTTTATATCACTACGTAAGAGAAGGATCATTTCATAGATTACCTCTTCACCACCTTTTATATCCCTCAGGTTGGTTCCTAAAATATTTTGTTCTGTGGAATACCAAGGCTGTCTGGAGAGATTGCTGGGGGTTCAAAACCACAGGACCAATGGTTTAATATAAACCAGATGAGCCAAATAACTGAGAAAGGTGCTTGGGTAGAAATTGGCTGCCTTGAAAAAAATGATCCTGTTAGCTAAGAAAGGCAGACCTTGCAGGCATACTTTTAGGCTGTGAAAGGAAAGTTACTATTTTGTGCTGTGCTGTAGATAAAATATCCATACCCTGTAAGTCAAGATTTGTCTCTCTTAGATCTAGATTGTGAACCTGGCTACCTTCCTGCAGAGACAAGCAATAGAATGTAAAGGGTTCCCTTCTTCCCTGTGTGGGGTTATCCATATTGCATACAGAATTTTGACGGGAGAGTAGCCACCACAGAGGCTCCTATTCCCCAGCACAGGAAGGAAGGAGTGGAGAACAGGCTGGCACTTGGGTCTCCACCTCACTCCAATGTCCAGTACAACTGAGCAGGGACAGAGAGGGGAGGTCAGCTGTGCCAGGAAAAGGGCAGGTGAAGTTTATATCCCCTGTGGAACAAAGGGAAAGTGGAGACCGAAATCTGATTGTCCCAATCACAGTTCAGTCCCTGCTTTGCACCAAAGGCACTGTAGCTATGCTGCCCTTAGTGATATTTTCTGTAGGATCTGAGGAGATGCCTTTATTTTGAGATTTTTTTCAGTCTGTTTTGATAATTTGCCAATACATCTGTTTTTATTTAAGACAGCTGGAACCAGACTCTCTTAGATGGGTGAGTGACTGACCGGTGTCTTAGAAAGAAGCTGATCTCAGACACTGAAGGAGGTAAAATGAATGGGGTTTTCAGCCTGAGTGCGAAGGGGAGTGCCCATCTATTAGCAGTATCCTCTCTGGGCAGACATAGGTCAGCATTCATAGAATCATAGGGCTCTAAGAGACCTCAGGAGGTCAAGTCCAGCCCCCTGCCCAAAGCAGGACCAGTCCCAACTAAACCATCCCAGCCAGGGCTTTGTCAAGCCAGGACTTAAAAACTTCTAGGGATGGAGATTCCACCACCTCCCTAGGCTGACTGGTCTGTAGTTCCCTGGATTGCCCTTCTTCCCTTTTTTAAAGATGAGCACTACATTTGCCTTTTTCCAATCATCCGGGATCTCTCCTGATCTCCACGAGTTTTCAAAGATAATGGCCAAAGGCTCTGAAATTACATTTGCCAACTCCCTCAGTATCCTTGGATGCATTAAATCCAGACCCATGGATTTGTTTATGTCCAGCTTTTCTAAATAGTTCTTTACCTGTTCTTTCTCCACTGAGGGCTGCCCAACTCCTTCCCATACTGCATTGCCTAGTGCTGTAGTCTGGGAGTTGACCTTGTCTGTGAAGACAGGGGCAAAGAAAGCATTGAGTATTTCAGCTTTTCCTACATCATCTATCACCAGGTTACCTCCCTCATCCAGTAAGGGCCCCACACCCTCTCTGATCACCCTCTTATTGCTAACATGCCTGTAGAAACCTTTCTTGTTACCCTTCACATCCCTTGCTAGCTGCAATTCCAATTGTGCTTTCACCTTCCTGATTACTCCCCTGCATTCTTGAGCAGTATATTTATACTCCTCCCTAGTCATCTGTCCAAGTTTCCACTTCTTATAAGCTCCCTTTTTGTGTTTAAGCTCACCAAGGATTTCCCTGGTAAGCCAATCTGGTAAGCATTAATGAGATAAGAAAAACCCCCACCAATTTAGTGCAAAGTCTGGTTACAATGGATTATTGTTTTTGTTTGTTTTGTGTTTGAAATGTTATTTTTAAAGGGAAATATAGAGCAGAACTCCAGAATATACCATAGTGAAAAATCCAACACACACAGCAGCAATAATACTTACCTGGCAAAAAAAACCAAGATTACTCATCATGACCTGAACTGTACAACATTAATAAAAATATTGAGTGTGTTAGATAATACTGTACGTGGACCATAAACATGTCTAAAGAACCATATAAAATAGCATGACTTTAAGAGGAAACACAGACTTTACAGAAAAATATTTCAAAAGTTCTCATTTAAAGCATATGAAAATTTTTCTGATGGACACAAATAATGCAAACTTCATTAGCATTATTACAACCTGTGTAGTGAACACAAGTTAAAATGCAATTGCTATTGTGAGCACTCTCCCCATGTTTTACAGTTGTTCAGATAAAATATTTATTATTATTTGTTATTACAGTAGCACCTAGGAACCCTCATACCCCATTGTCCTTAGCACTGTAAAAACACAGAACAGAAGGACTGTCTCTGCTAAAAAAGCTTAAAGTCTAATTCCTTTTGGTGTGAAATTCTCTAAGGATGCGTCTACACAGCACCATAACTTTAAATAAGATATGTAATTTGAGCTGTGCAAATTGCGTATCTTATTTTGATGCTATTTCGAAATAGCTTATTTCGTCATTTGGCGCGGTCTACACAGCGCCAAATTTCAAAATAAAGCGCTATTCCAAAACATCCCTTACTCCTCGTAGAATGAGGTTTACAGGGATGTTGAAATAGCGAACCCAAAATAATGGGCTTGATGTGAAAATGCGGGGTCGCTATTCCAGGATACTCTGGTATCCCAAAATAACATTGCAGTTATTTTGCAATGATGTACCCCAAGAGATTATTTGTATCCAGCATGTAGAAGTTATTTCACAATCCCCACAGCGCTCAAGTGCTCTAGGGTTTGAGATGATCTTAAAAATAAAATGAAAAAAATCTTTACAATCTGGCACATAATTTTCAAACTATTATTGAGCATTACAGCCTGGTACATTTATAATTTTCAAATTATTACTGAACAGGGGGGTGGGGTTCCTTCAAACTTGACTTGTTTTGTAGATATCAGTGACATTTAAAAATCAAGCAAGTCTGAAGATTGCAATTGCTGTAATTTACTATATGTACATTTGTGTAAGAAATCTCCATTTGTATTATACTAAAAATTGTAGTAAATGACACATTTTTTAACAAGAGAGAGGGAGACAGACCGACAGACAGACAGAGACTAACTGATGATCCTGATTAATGTAGTTAGTGTAAAATCGAACAAATGTAATTTGGCTCAGATTCTGAGCCTGTCTTTCAAGGCAAAAACAGATGAGGCAAGAGCTAAATATTGAGCTTTCAGCCTTAACATATCCTAAATTTAGTGTGATTTAGTGTGATTTATCAGCCTAAACATTAATACTAAGTGTTTGAATGAATTATATAATTACAAAGTTGAACAGTGAACATACACTTTGGTAGGATTCCCATTCCTGTAGGATGAGTTATAATCAGCTTTTATACACTGTACAGTATGGGAAAGGAGTAAGAAACCTTTCCCACTTTTCATGGTTAGTGTTAAGGTTCATCAGACCCTGTGTTTGAAGCAAGACAAAAATGCCACTAAGATGCTCCCTCAAAGAACATCTACTCCTCCAAGGGCACATAAAAAGGTGGGCAGATGGCATAGCCGCTCTGTTTGGCCCCCATACACTGTCCCTTACAGCTGGCTAGCCACATGGGGGAAAAGGCGGAATATGCTGGACCCCTTAATGGGGTGTGGCATTTTCTGTTATTCTCCATGTACCGGAATGCTTAACAAGGCATTCTTAGCCTGTGGGACATGAAAAAATAAACAACAGGGCTAGCTGAGATCAGAGAGGACCCTTAGCTTAGCTGTAATGCAGCCCCACTGCCAGGAAATTGAGAGGACTGCTGGAGGCCAAAGAGTGCAATGAGAGGCCAGAACCTGTGCACAGATGGCTCTGGTCTCCCAGCAGGTCCCTAGCCCTGCCAGCTTTGGGGGGAGATTGTATAGTCTTAAACTCCATAAGCCAAACACACACCCCAATTATATGCTGTGAGAAAACCTTCATGTGGAAAATCTGAGAGTGGTTTCTTCCTAAAATAATCCTTCCTGCCAATTTTCATGTCAGAGGAAAAGATCTGGCCCAACTCTGAAAGCAAAAGAAAAGCTGTTTTGGCATGATAGTCCTCTATGTAATTTTCAGCTCAGTGTTAATGTTAAACAAAAGCAGTCTTGGTAATGCCGGTGCCATTGAAAACACAAGACAATGTGACATTGGCCAAATGGAAAATGAGATGTTGATGGGAGAAGCCTGTATTACTATGAATGAAGAGAGGAAAAATAAACATGGAGCCACATTCTGCACTTTTCCATTTGTACCAGCAGAGAATGTTGCCCCAAAACTCTAAATGTTCTTACAAGTTGTTTCCACTACACTTTGTCATTTTATGTTAACGTACAATATTTTATACGCACGTTAAAGGCTAATCAGATGTATGGAATTGATAAGAACAAGCCAACATGTTTTAAACATCACAGGAAAGAAATCATGAATGGTGTTTGGCTGCCTCTTATAGCAACAGAATCAGCCTCTATATTTTCTAAGCATCAAATTTAGTGCTTGATAACCATGTCATTTTGGAATTAATGCATCTATTTCAACTCATGCGCAATAAGGAGTTAAAAGCTTTCATATGTGGAAGGCCACTAGGATTTTTTTCTGGCCATTCTTTCTTAGGAATTTTCCCTTTGTATTTTCTGTTTTACATCCAGAGAAACTGAATCACAGAAATTAAGGGACATATTCATGTGGTGCTGCATATGGGATGGGGAGAAAATACAAAGAATAATATCACTATCTGGCTTGTTTGCTTGCTTGAACAGGGATGAGTAATCCCAGGATTCATATACAAAATGAGCAGGGAGGACAGGCAAAGATTCCCTCTTCTTTCTCCAGGCCACCAGAACTGATCCTGCATGGGAGAGAATGTATGGTGAGCATTGGATGTAATAGTATCTGTGTTCCTCCCCGTGTCCCATAAAGGGTTGTGCTTGTCTCCAGGAATGCCTGTTTAGGCGGTGCACCTCTTCATTCTTAATGCAGTCAGTTGTTTATAGGCCACAATCGGCCCCAGGTGACATACTCAAGGTCACCCCAGAACTCTGTGACAGAGCCAAGAATAGGATGTAATGTTGCTGAACCCCTAATCTGTGCTTGAACCACAAGATCATTCCTTTCCCTGTGTTACTAGACATGGGGACTCAGCAGATCTCTTTCCAGTTACCCATATTTTAGAAATTTGTGGTGTTAAATGCCTGAGCCTTGGTCTACACTAGGAAGTTATTTTGAAATAACTCCCCTTATTTTGAAATAATAAGCAGAACATCCACACTACCACACCCATTATGTCAAAATAACGGGCTGTCTATTTCAAAATAATAACTCCTGCTTTCCACGAGTAATAATGTTTATTTCAAAATAGTTATTTCAGGAGTTATTATTTCCTAGTGTAGACATACCCGGGGTGTCTCACTTTGTTGCCTTATGTAGCTAGAGGCTGCTCCACTAAATTAGCCATCAAGAAACATGGGTTGAGACTATCAAGCTTAATTCCAAGGCCTACAACATCTGAGGCATTACGGCTGAAAACTGTGGTGCTGCCACACTGTATAGATTATAGAAATGCTTTTGTGACTCCTAGGGGAATAGTAAAGCTATGAACCAAGCTCTTTTCCCTTCCTCCCCTTTTCTTCCATGATGTAACTTGACGTGACCGATGGAATCAGACATGCTGTGTTAACCTGCAATAAATCTGATAAAATATAGTCCTCTGTAAAAGAAAACATGGGGAAGGTTGTGAACTCTAGTGTTCAGAAGACAGTTTTCAGACTTGACATTGGGAGTAAAGTTTTCCCTCTGAATTGCACTGATGCAAACTGATTTGCTTGGCATTTTGCTTAGCCTTCTCGGGGTCTGAATTAAACTAACTGTTCCTTTTAGATATTGAAATGAAGCACAGTTAGCATGAATAATATTATACCCAAAATCACCAATAAAAACAAATATAATTTAGAGTTTTGACCCTAATGTAGACTCTGCAAAGGCTAAATTTGCAAACGCATGTTGTTGAGACCCTCATTCACCGTAAAGACAATCAGCTGAATTTTAACAAGCATTGTTTCAACTGCTTGGCTGCTCTTTCCCAACTGCATTGTTATAACTAGCAGGCCTCCAGATCGTTTTATGAAAATATTGGTACGGTACAAATGGCACTGTGGTTGCTTGATTAAAAAGTATACAACTGTCTATGTCTGAAAGCTCAAAAGGCTGATGCTGAAGTTATCAGTGGCTACATATCATAGTGGTGCAGGCTAACAGAACATAGGGCATGTTAGGAGCAGGAAGAGACAATCTGGTTCAGTACAACAGCCATATTCTGGGTTATGCTACTCCCATCTTTCTGCTTTTTGACCATGCTCCTAAATCCCCTCTATCTCCAGAAACAAATCGAGGTGTCTCAAGAATCTCTGAATATGTTGTGGTTCAGTTGCCCTTGCCTATAATTTATACCATATGGTTATTACATTTAGTTTTGGCTTAGATCCTGATCTACAGTCTAAACTAGAAATGCATGTCATTAAAAAAAAAAGAAGTATCCCTCTTTTTTAAATTGACAGACACTTCAGCCCTGAGGCATCTAAATGCTGATAATTGTGCCAATGTATATTACTTTGGGACGGGGCTGCTGTTTTTCATTCAGTTAACACTTCAGTTCTTCTGCATTATTGCGACCACTATGCCAACTTGCTTCTAGTGGGGGTGGAGGTAAGGGGTGAAACACATGGCCTTTTCCATAGCCACGGTCTATTCCTGCCACTATTTAGGGCTCTCATCTTGGTTTCTTGGAAGAGTAGGCCCTGCCTATCATTATTACCACTACAATTATGATTTATTATTTGTTTAGGGTTACCATGTGCTTTGTGCTGCACAAGAAACAGCTTCTGCCCTCAGAAGTTACAGTCTAAGGTCCTGATTATGCAAATTATTCCAGATCTCTGTGCCTGCCCGTAGTATTTTATAGGCATAGGTCAGAAAGATCACACCGAGACATCTATAAAAGGGAATAACTTACTTTTAAAAGTATATTTATTAATTAACGCCACCTGTGGCCAATATGGGAAGAGTAGTGGGGTTTTTTTCAGAAGGGATATAAATGTGGAGAAGATGGTTATTCTGACTGGCCTGGTTGTGTTTAAAGATTTCTTCTCTCTGTCTATCCTAAATATTTAACCCTTCTATAATGTACGGTGCTTTGTTGACAGTGGCCTTAGGAGGAGAAGTCCAATTAACCATATTTTATAGGGACTTTTCTCCTGTCTCAGAGGGCTAAATCTTCCACCTGGTTACCTCACCACAACCCATTGACATCAGTGTATGTCAAAACTTAATTTGATGCCATTTTTTATCACTGTATTTTGGCTCACTATGTGAATCCAAAGTATTGTTGGCTTTGAAAAGGAGAACATTTAGAAAAATTGTTAGAAAGTAATACAAGTTAAACCAGTCAAGCCAGGATCACATTGTTAATAGATCATCTCATCTCATGTGTATCCTCTGCTTGAAGGTATGAAGTTAAAGACATCTCTAAGGTTACATGGGGCAAGGCTGAAAGGTTAAGAATCTTTAAAAGCTCTGTGGTAGATGTTTTTTGCACTAGGGGATTTAAATGATCACAAACATTTTCTTGTTCCATTTAGGACTTTATTCTGCCACGTTGACAAGATTATTTCCACTCCTCAATAGGGATGGCTTAGCCACGCTGACAATCACTAGTCCCTAATTTGTACTTGTTCCAAATGAGGATGTCCCATCCACTGCACGGAATGGAGAGGAGAATTTTGTCTTAAGAGAGGATATTGACACATGATTTTGAATTGGATATTCCATAGAGAAAACAATTCACAGAGTTCAATAAATTGTTGGCCAGTCGTCATTTCAGTTTTGACAGTTATTGTTAGAATTATTTAAGAGCTTTATGAATGAGCCCTATATTGAACAAAGATGAGTACAAATGGGGTTAAAGGCCTTTGTGGAGTAATATTGTTCATCATTCAGACTGGGATTGTGACAATAATCTACTGCTCTTCTGCAAGTGGACATGGCAGGATTAATGATATTTCAGGACAAGACCTTGACTTTGTCTTCATGACCAAAGTATGGAAGAGGGAAAAACAACAATTATTGATCTTTCTTGTGCCAAGAGAAACATTTGCCATCCTTTTATGAGAAGGAAAGAGGATAGACTCATCAAGAGACAGGAGGTTTTCAGTTTAAGCATGACAGGACATTTTTTTAATTGCAATTATAGCATGTTTTAGGAGCGGGTATAACATAAGAGACCCAAAGACAAGTAACACAGACCACCACTAAAGTACTATAATCAGCCTGATGCACACACTGCCTGGCATGTTTTATTAGGTTTGAGTGAATCATTCAGGTTAAAAGACAAAATAAATAAATGACTATTAGAATTAGCCTGGTGACAAACTAAGGCTCTAGTTCAGCCTAAGTCCCACCAATGTTTAACTAACCATGTGGTTAACAGCTTTTCTGAATTAGGTCTTCAGGCCTCCATCCTGCACTCTGATCTATTTCCACTGCCATCCCATCCATGTGGTTTCATGTGGGTGCTGTGGTCCATCCACACAATGCAGAACAAGTGACTAAGTTTTGTGCATCTCTGGCAGTGCACAGGACTTAACACATAAACAAAAGATATTAGTTATTCTGGGGAGAAAGGTATGGCTGGCCTCTAGGGAGAAAAGGCCGGGGCAAGGATGGAGGGAGTAGACAAACATGAGAAAAGACAGAAAGGGAGTAAAGAAGGGCAGATGGGGGTTTAGATTGTTTTTAGAAATCCAATATATCTTTCAATAATTTAAGAAATATTTTCTTTCCCTTTAATTTAACTGTGTTGGCATTTTGAGTATTAATGGCCACTATATGTTTTCTGTGATGATTTATTATTTATACAGAAGTAGCATATAGAAGCTTCAACCAGCTCAGAGCCCCGTTGTGCTATAGGTGTTGTTGTGACAATACAATGGACACATGTGAGTATAGTGTTCTTTTAAAAAACGGCTTGAGTAATGACAATACAGTATTTTAATGAAAACAGAGAAATGTGATTTAAAAGAATATATATACAGTAGTTTGGGTTTTATAGATGCAAGGGAGCTTAAAAAGGAGGCCGGATCTGAATAGCTTTAACATTGTGAAAACAATTGTAACATCATTCTGATTAGTTATAAGAATATAAGAATGGCCATACTGGGTCAGCTCAATGGTCCATTTGACCCAGTAGCTGACAATGGCCAATACCAGATGCTTCAGAGGGAATGAACAGAACAGGGCAATTTTGAGTGATTCATCCTGTCGTCCCTTTCCAGCTTCTGGCAGTTGGAGATTAAGGGACACTCAGGCTATGTCTACACTCGCGGCTTCTTGCGCAAGTATGGCCGTTCTTGCGCAAGAATCCGCAGAGCGTCCACACTGCCCGCCCTCTCTTGCGCAAGGAAATTTACAATATGGCGTGGTAAGAGAGGGTTTCTTGTGCAAGAGCTATGCTCTTTTTTAACAGGTGTAAGCCCTCTTGCGCAGGAGCTCTTGCGCAAGAGGGCAGTGTGGACACTCGGCAGGGATTTCTTGCACAAGAAAGCCCTATGGCTAAAATGGCCATCAGAGCCTTCTTGCGCAAGAGAGCATCCACACTGCCATGGGCACTCTTGCGCAAAACCACAGCTCGCACATGGCAGTGTGAACGTTTTCTTGCGCAAGACGTTCTTGCTCAAGAAGCCGCCAGTGTAGACAAAGCCTCAGTGTATGTGGTTGTGTTCCTGATGTTCTTGGCTAATAGTCATTGATGGAACTAGCCTCCATGAACTTGTCTTTTTAATCCAGTTTTACATTTAGTCTTCACTACGCCCCATGGCAGAGAGCTGTGCACATTGACTGTGCATTGTGTGAAAAAGTACTTCCTTTTGTTTGTTTTAAACCTGCTGCCTATTAATTGCTTCAGGTGATCCTTAGTTCTTGGGTTATGGGAAGAGGTAAATAATACTTCTCTCTTCTCTTTCTCCACACCTTTAATGATTTTATAGACCTCTATCATATCCCCACTTAGTTTTCTCTTTTCTAAGCTCAACAGTCCCAGTCTTTTTATTCTCTCCTATGGAAGCTGTTCCACATCCCTAATCCTTGCCCTTCTCTGTACCTTTTCCAATTCTGATATATCTTTTTTGAGATGAGGCAACCAGAACTGAAGGCAGTATTCAAAGTGTGAGTGTACAATGGATTTATGAAGTGGCATTATGATATTTTCTGTCCTCTTATTTATATCTTTGTTAATGGTTCCTAACATTCTGTTAGCATTGATGACTGCCGCTGCACGTTGAGCAGATGTTTTCAGTGAATTGTCTGCCATGACTCCAAGATCTCTTTCTTGGAGAGAGTGTAAAGGGCTTAATTTGAAAATTTAACAATTGAGCAAGAATGGTTTGATGGACCGTTTGGAGGTGAGCCATCAACGGTTCCGTAACAAGTCGAGTGGTAACAGCAAATTTAGACTTATTTGAATTGTATGTGTAATTAGGATTATTTTTTCCAAGGTGCATTAATTGGCACTTATCAACATTTATCTGCCATTTTGTCCCTCAGACAACCAGTTTTAAGAGATCTCTTTTTGTAATATCATGCCAGTAACAAAAACTTGAAGGTGCATTCTATTCACAATAACTCTGCCCTGGGCCAAACAAACTGGACGCTTAAAATATTTGGGTTTTTTTATATCAGGACTCTGTGTATCTGTTTCATATAAAGGCAACGTTGCTGGATTATATTGGTAAAAGTGTACAGTATTAAAATATTCATAAACAGTTCAAAATGTGGGGATTAGATGGCTTTTGGTAGGATATAAATCCATTCAGAGCTAACTGATGCCAATGCTGCCCAGGTGGGTAGTATCCAAAAATTGTTACTGTGTGATGACTGTTCCATAGTCTCTGTGACACAGCTTTCCATTCTTAGTACAGAAATGTCCTCATCACAAAAAGCGCTATTTGGTACCTTCAGCAAGAAGGATATAAGGAATGCATAAGCATAGAAAGTTCACTAGCGTCCCAATTCTTGAGGTAGACTTTGTAGTTCAAACTGGAGGCATATTGGTGGGGCAGTGCAAAGCCTGATACTTGTTCTGGGGATAAATAAAGGGTGGGAATTTCAAATCACTGCTTATCTGGCATCTTTCAGGAGAGCTAAGTTCATTTTGAAAATACAAATGGTGAGTGATGAAAGCAGTGACCAGTGGAATGACATTGCATTGTCTAAAATGTGATATTTCATGTTTGAAATATTGTGGCAACATTTCCTTCTGGAAGTGATTCTTTTGAGAAGGACATCATAGCTTAGTGGCTTGGCATACTGTCCCTGTGAACATTTAGGCTACGTGTAGACTACACCTCTCTGTCGACAGAGGGATACAAATCAAGCACATCGAAATTGCTAATGAAGCAGGGATTTAAATATCCCGTGCTTCATTAGCATAAACATGGCCACCGCTTTTTTCGACAAGGAGATTTTCGAAAAAAAAATGGCAGTCTAGACATGGATCTGTCGAAAATAAATTCTTTTTCGACAGATCCTGTATTCCTCAAAAAATGAGGTTTACAGGATCTGTTGAAAAAGGGTTTATTTTTGACAGATCCGTGTCTAGACTGCCATTTTTTTCCGAAAAAGCTCCTTGTTGAAAAAAGCGGTGGCCATGTTTATGCTAATGAAGCACGGATATTTAAATCCCTGCCTCATTAGCAATTTTGATGTGCCTAATCTACATCTCTCTGTCGACAGAGAGGTGTAGTCTAGACACACCCTCAGTGTGCAGCAGAAGCTAATTCTAATTGAGATTCTAATTGAGACGCTAGTAATATAAGAACACTGCAGTGCCAGTGATTTCTCAGTTACCTATATTATGACTTGGAAACAAGAGCTTCAGTCTCATTAGGTTTATATGGCTATGCAATTTTAAATAAAAAATGAGCCATAATAAGGCAACTGTCTCCAAATAAGCACCCAAGAAAATACACCATATTTTTATTAAATTTATCATTTTGTGGTACTGATAAATCTATAATAAAGATTTAAGTGATAGCTTATTCAGTTAAAACAGTAATGCTGTTAAAGCTATCATAACCTTAGCTATAGTGAACACTAAAGATGGTCTTCATCTGAAATGTTATTCTACAGAATTTGTAAGTGATGTATATGTAGTAGTATTATAATCATACTTTAGGCACGACCCTACAAGGTCCTAAGCACCTGTAATGACAATTAAAGAATGAGCCAAGGGCACTAACACCCTTCAGAAGCACTCAGCACTGTGCAGGAATGCTCCCTATATTAATATTTTTAACCGTTGATCCTTCTTGGGAAACTCCTATTGATTTTGTTTAGAGTTGCCCACGGGTGTTGTGGCATGGAAGTATGGAGTGTGAGGGTAGTGGACAGAGAAGAGAGGATGCTTTAATGTATATATTTCTCAGGACACAAACCTTGAGCTGAACAAGGAAGTCACTCAATAGCGCCTCCTGTCGCCCCAGGAAAACTCCAACTCACTTCTTCTGAGGGTCAGCAGAGGAGCTAGCAGGACATCAACACAGTCCTGCTTTATAAGCAACTTGAATCTATTTATAGTTTTGGAAGAATGACAAATCTACTTTTTTCATTCACAGTGTGTCACCATAACATGGCCCTTCAGCTTACCAAGCAAATAAAGGCTTAAAGCTCTCTTGGCAATGGCAATTCAGTGGTTCTTATTAGGCTGACAAAGGAATGACATGGCAGGTGTAAGCTGTCAAGTCAGGAAAGCACGGATGCATGTGGTAAAACACATACTTAAGTCCTGCCCTAAGTCGTGACGGTTTGTTTTTTCTGAAGTGAGGACTTATTGCTCAGTCATTAAATATTGATAGTTAGTACAGTAGACTTCCGATAATCCAGCACCTTTGGGACCTAGGTGGTGCTGGATCATCGGATATGCCGGAGTACCAGGAGGTACTATAAGAGGGCATACTCCCAACCCAATCCCTCCTCCCCCCACCTTATGCGTGGGTCCCGGAGCCGCCGGTACAGCCACGCATCTCCCTCCAGGCTCTGGGGCACGTGCGCTGAGTGGCCAGCTTTTCAATGAGCTGGCCAGGACACCGTGCGCAACCCAATCCCCCTCCCCTTCCCCAGAGCCAAACACCTCCCCTCCCTGCTGTCACCCAATCCCCCTTCTTCCCCAACCTTATGTCCTGGTCCCAAAGCAGCTGCCTGTGCTCAGCGGTCGGCTGCTAGCACATGCAGGATGGACGCTGTGTGCACTGGGGACCGTGAGCGGAACAGCGCGGGCCATGATAGCGCATGTGGCTCACAGCGGCCCGGCCGTGAGAGTGGCTGACCTGAGCAGTTCCGGGTTCCAGTTGATGCCGGACTATCAGGAGTGCCGGACAACTGGATGCCAGACTATTGGAGTTTTACTGTAATTAAATACATGTATACATTGCATACTGCTTGGCCAAAACCCATCAGGTGACGAGTATCTTGATGAGCATTAATTTCAGTGGGAGTTGCATGTGCACTGAGCCTTTCAGAATTTGGTCTAACTGGAGTGGAGGGCACTCACCCCCGCAGAGATTGTGCTGAACATCTTACAGCCTGGGTCTCTTGTGATCTAAATGCAGCTTGGCAAGAATGGCCAGAGCGCAGGCAGTTCTTTCTTTGCAGATGATGAACCAGGCCTGCTTTTCCTGGTAAAGGAGACAGCTAGGGTTGAGGTGCCTTGATTTTGGTCACCAGAACAGTGATTGTGCTACAGTCATCTATCATAATTGTACTGATGGTATTTTTTTTCCTTTAATTGATTCTAATAAAATCAGTACTCTGTCCTACCACAACTATACTATGGTTTCGAGGTATCTAGCCCTGGGGATTAGAGTCGGAAAAGTTCTCTTTTTAATTTGCTTTTTAAAACCTCATTTCACTGATATGACAAACAAACAATAATAAATAAGAGAACCATATTTCACAGTTGATAGCTTTCATAAATTTTTAAGGAACGCGTCAAAGAAATTGCTGAAACAAAGCAATCATGGATGCTGTATGATGAGCAGATCTAAGAGACACTTTAATATTTAACAAGACCAAAAGCCTTTAACAACTAATCACCTTTTACTGGCACTTGCCCTTTGGCCTGGCAAGTGACTGTGTTTCTAAGGGATTAACATTTTTTACTTTCTAATGAATTATCATTCATACAGTAAATATATGTGGCAGGATGGAACTGTTTGCTCATTAGTTTAGTTTAGGAAGCAGGATCTTTGTTCACATATCTTTATTTTAATAATACTTTATTTAAAACAATACTTCCTATTCTTTGATAGTGCCTTTCAGCCACAAATTATTCATATTAATTAATCGAGCTTTACAACATCCTTGTGCTATCAGATGGGTATGCAGTGACTCCACATGAATGGGCCTTGATTCTGCAGAGCTTAGGCCTTGTCTATACTAAACAGTTTGGTCAACAAAAATCAGCTTTCCCCAACAAAACCATGGTGGAGCACACCCTGCAATGTTTCTCCCACCGATTTAACTTTCCTACTATGCTGACATAATAAAATCACCTTAACAAACGACATAAAGATTTTTGCAACTAAGTTAGAGCGATGCAGGGTTAATGTAGACACTGCACTTGCTTATGTTGCCCTAACTGTTTACCTGGAGGTGTCTCACAATGTCCACTCTGATCAGCACAGTGGAGCAGTTTCATCTCTGCTGTTCTGCAGCCAGGTGCACAGGCATGCACCTTTTCCCCTTTAAACACTCGGGAATTTTTGAAATTCCACTTCCTGCTTGCTCAGTGTCAAGAATTCACATAGCATCTTCTCTGCTGACCACACTGACCAAACATGCCCTGGAATGCACCAGAGTAGGGAGTCTGTTAGGTCTGGTGTGAGAAGAGGCTGTGCAGCTCCATGCCAGCCATAAGAAATTTAATATCTATGGGCGGATTGCTCCTGACACAGAGGAGAAGGAGCACGAAAGGGACACAAAGTAGTGCTGTGCCGAGATCAAGGAGCTGAGACAGTCACCAGAAGGCAAGAGAGGCCAACTATCACTCTGGTGTGGCATTGAAGACATGCCACTTCTACAAGGAGCTGAAGGCCAATGGTAGCAGCGACCCCACCTTCACCGCTATGAGCCCCATGGAACTCTGGGGGAACTGGAGACAGTGGCTAACACAAGTACTGTTTATATCTGCTTTTCATTCCCCAGTGTGGCCACATGGGGAGATGGTTGTGTGCAGAAAAATGTGCTACTGCACATTGGGATTTCCTGGGAATCCTCCACAGAGATCTCTAGAAAATTTTCTTGAAGGTACTCTGCAATCCTTCCTTGGCAGAGCTGCTTTCCTATTTCCTATTCCTCTGGGGCATCTGGAATAGGCTACTGTCGGCAGACAGGATACTGGGCTAGATGGACCTTTGGTCTGACCCTGTATGGCCGTTCTTATGTCCCCATTGTAGGAAACTTTCCCTCACCAATTGGCAGATACTTCTCCAGGAACCAAAGCAGCACACAAGCGAGTGACATATGGACGCAGTCTGAAGCCGCATGCATGCATCATTGCATCCTCAGTTGCCCTCAGTAGTGAGATATCAGCTTTGATCACCCTGCCTGTGTGGAAAATGGTACCAGTATTCACAATAGTGTCCCTAGGTGCATGTAGTAGTTGCCTTCTGAAACCACCTAGGCCTTTTATCCCTTCTTGCACCTTCCCCATCACAGCATTTACTGCTCTTGATGTGCTGCAAACCTGTCAAGGGAAAGTGAGGAAGAGGCATATGTAATTTTTATGATTCAGGACTCTGATTGCACTCTCAATACTGATTCTGTGGGGGTTTTTTTCAGATATGACCTTAAGGACCAGCTCCTACACATGTGGAGCACCTCTGGAGATAAGGAGGTGAACATATTTCAAGAAGTGCTGCAATTGTCTGATCATGCAGATAGCAAGCTCAGAGAGTGGAGAGTTTTTAGATTGTTTTTAGAAATCCAATATATCTTTCAATAATTTAAGAAATATTTTCCTTCCCTTTAATTTAACTGTGTTGGCATTTTGAGTATTAATGGCCACTATATGTTTTCTGTGATGATTTATTATTTATACAGAAGTAGCATATAGAAGCTTCAACCTGCTCAGAGCCCCCTTGTGCTATAGGTGTTGTTTACAATACATGTAAAACTCAGAATGGATAGCCAGGAGAGGAGATGGGCAGGTGTGGATAATGGAGGAAAAGGAGCAGAAGATAAAGTTCACAGAGGACCAAATAGAGATGTTCAGGGCCCTGATTGCACTGCAGTTGGAAAATATCCATGCTCGACTTCCCCTGCAGCCCACACAGAACTGTGTTCCATGCCCTCCCCAAACTCCCCACACACATTCTTCTTATGCTTCTAGCCCCTCAGAGTACCCCTTACACTCCACCCCTAGGACATGTTCCATAATGGCAGCTGGACTTACACATGGCTGTAAGAGCCTCATTTGCGAGAGTGCTGCTCAGTGTCATGTAAGAAATGGAAATTTGTGTATTGCTGTTTAATAAACAATTAGTCTTAAAAATTCAGTGATTCTTTAGGTGTGTCTTACACGTGGTTTTTGCAGCAGAAATTCATACGCAGTGGCACATGGCATATTTGCAGACTACAGTTAATGCTGAGGCAAGAATCATTGCAGGGATCATTCAAGGTGACAGATAAGCAATGCCTGGCAGAATGCATTACAGAAAGACACCTTATTGGGGCTCATTATCAAGATGCTGCCTCAAAGCCTCTCTGATTCTAGTAGCCCCTCCCCCTTTGAGCCCTTCTAATGCTCTGGTGTCTAGCTGCTCAAAATCAGCCACCAGGCAATCCACCTCAGTGCTCGCCCTGGGGGAAACTTTTCCTTCTTGGCCTCATAAATGTCATGTGGAGCACTGCAGGCTCTATGACCATAGAAATACTTTCCTTAGTGAGGTCTAACCTGCCCAAAAGGCAGCACCAGCAAGCCCTTAATTTGCTAAATGCACTTTCAGTGGTCATTCTGCACCTGCTGAGTCTGTTGTTGAAAAACTTCATGCTGCTGCCAGAGTTTCCAGTCTAAGTCTTCAAGAGCTGTGGGAATAAGGAGTAGGCTGGATCTCCCAGGATTTTCATGGGCACTTCCACAAGTCCTGTTGGAATCTTCTGGTCTGGAATAAAAGTCCCTGAATACATGCAGCTTTCTGTATAGTCCCATGTTTCTGAAGATGCGTATGTCATGCACCTTTTCTGACTACCTTCTGTTGATGTCAGTGGAATGATCCGGTGCAGCAGCGGTTGCAGTACTATTGAGAAGTAGCCCCTTCTGTTCATGTACTCTGTCTCAAGAGTATATCTTGCAATAGGTTTGGGGCCAAAATTGGGATATATGTGCCATCTATCACCACACTGCAGTTAGGGATTCTTTTTACTATTCACTGTCCATTGTCCAGAATCATAGTCCTTCATAGCAGGAGGCAATTAACAGCCCTGCACACTTGCATCACTGCAGAGATAGTGAGTGCAAAGTTTATATGGGAAATTGAAAATGGCATAACACATAGAAGCCCATGGACTAATGGAATGGAAAAAGCTACATTATTGGGTGGTGAGCTCATCCCCATAATGCCCTGTGATCCATTCCCAGAACACCTATGTCAGAAGATGGTGATTTGCACGGTGCAATAGCTACTCACAGTGCTGTGCTCCGTCTGTGCTAAAACACCAACTGTGCACACACTCTGCCAACACAAGGAGCATTGTGTGAACATGCACAAGTGATGTAATTACAGCAGTTTATCAGTCATGACAAAACATGTCAACTCACGTCAACCTGTAGTATAGACATGGCCTTAGGCACATGTTTGAAGTTCAACACATTCTTAAGCCACATTGAAGTCAGAGGGAATAAGATCCCAATTTAGGTCCCCGTGCACACAGTCCATCATGAAATACCCAGGAATAGAATTCAGTCCTGACTTCCAGTCTCCGTATCTACCTACGAGACTCCACTCTTTTCCATATTATCTGGGTTCAGGTGCAGAAAAAAAGTGCCTAGAAATAAAAGACATACCTATATAGGTTGTGACACTTCTATGTATTTTTATGGAAACAACAGTGATCTGAGTCTATTATGGCAGTGTATGCAGCATGATTGTACTAACAATGATGACTGTATTTTTGATATGTTACACTAATGCTGAAGCACTGACAAATATATAGGAAAATATTTTCCGATTGCTTTAGAAGTAATCTGAACCCTGACTAAACTTTTATTAGTCTCTGCTATCATTCGCTCTTTTGACATCAGAACAAGGAAAATATCATTTATAACAACTTATGTAAAGTCCCAAGTAAGAGGAATGATCTTTTCAAAGAATGGAATCTTAAAAAGTGAAAAATGTGTTCTGATTTCATAAATTAAATAAATTTATGGTTTCATAAATTACATAAATTATTGAACAGGAAAACATGTATTAATAAAAAATTATATATCCTTTAGAAAGAAAATATTCTTTCAGAGATAATCAGAATGCCATAAAATGGTCATACAGAATGGGCAGTTTAACAAGTGATCCATCTCCCAGTTTCTAGCAGAGAGTGCCAAATCATAGTAGTTCAGTAGATTACATTTTTAAAGATACATGTGTAGATTTGTTAATTTGTATAATCCAGTTGGAATGGCATATCCAGAGGCAATAAATCAATTGAAAAATGGAAATACATTTTTAAAAGAATTAAGCTTAGTTATTTATGCAATTTGAGAGTCACAATTATTTATACATTTTGACATTCTAATTTTGACACATAATTCAACTTAAAAATTCACTTTTCTCAAAGGTTAATTGACAGGAATAAACTCATCTCTAGAATATGTATGAAAAATTAATTTGCCACAATGCTAAAGCTTATTCACTGGAATGTCTGTGAACTATAAACACCGGAAGGCCATGAATATAGTCAAGACAAATATATGAAAAAAATGCTGATTTTCATAGGTGAATATTAATTCTCTTCTCCCAGTTCACTTTCAGTTCTTCAGAGGAGGAAGGGAGAAGTCTTTTGGGCCAGGCATGGAATTGGGAATTAAGAGATAAATCACCTTGGCTCTGCTTCTACAATGAGCTCTATAACGACAGACTGCTGTGGAGCTCACTTGAAGTCAATGGGGGTTTGATCTGGGACAGGGCAATATCTGCACAGAACTCATGATGTGATACCTTAGTCTGTGTGGTAAAGTGGGGATAAAAATGCTAACCTACCTCACAGGGTGGTGTTGGATTTTGTTCATTAATGACTCTGAAGTCCCTGAGACAGAAGGCACTAAATAAATCTAAAAAATCAGTATATAATTCAGAAACAATTTCTTTGAAGGTACCATATGATGGAAAAATTGATCTTGGTAGTGATTGCCATCTACTTTCATTGATTGAGAGATGAATTTATGATCATAGGCAGAAGTATCTTGCTAATCTGTTCTTACAAGCTCTTTAAAGTTAATGGGCACGAATCAAAATGATCAATATCCACTCCTCCCGTTTGGCATCCACTATGCACTTCTTCACCAGGAACCCATCCGAATTCTTTTAAACAAGTTTTTTTTTCCATTAGGTGGGTGGTCACACCATGTTACCCATTCGTTGGATGCCTCCTGAGAGTATCATGTACAGGAAGTTCACCACGGAAAGTGATGTTTGGAGCTTGGGAGTCGTTTTATGGGAAATCTTCACCTATGGCAAACAGCCATGGTATCAGCTCTCAAACAATGAGGTGTGTATTAGGCTCTGTGGATAATAAAATGTGCTTGAGATGGTGGAATTTAAATAAAGATATGGAAGCCACCAGGGAATCATCCTCTGATTGGAAAGGATAACACACAAGCTGCAATGTTATTTGCAATAAAAAATCACGATACACTTGCCAACATTTATGATATTATCACAAATCTCATGGTTGGGGGTCCATTTTTCTTGGGGTTTTTAAATTTTTCCTGCTAAGAAAGAAGGGTGTTATCTAAGTTGAATACAAGAAAGTTGTGGGCTAGGTTGGAACCTTCCTGGGATATGGAGAAAAAAACGCAAGTGACAAGGTATAGCAGTCTTGCTAAGGAGAAGGGCTGGAGTATATCTTTAGTACAGATAGTAAGCAGTGTGGGGACGTGACTCAAGAACAATGCTGCTGTCCCACCACAATCTATAACAAATTAAGGAAATTGGAAGTCCTTTGCAGCCCAGGAAAACTCCATCATGAATGACCCCTTGCATCCCCTGTGATGCCTCTGTGAGAATGTGGGAGTGGATAGTTCTGAGTGAGAAAGGGGCATGCAGCATGGGGTATGGAGTATGTATGACACATCCTACCACATTTGCCAATACTTAGGGTACTTGTGCTCAGTTGCAGTAGAGGCTTTTGTGGGTTCAGCAGCTGAACTGAAGCCCTCAGAATGAGTTAGCGTTTTAAGTAGGCCCTTCAAGTTAGGATTTGGGGACACTGATGGAACAGATCTGGGAAACATATCCCATTGTTGCCCATGAGTTCAGTAGATAGAGAATTTCAGCCAATTTAGCCCCTTTCTTAAGAAACTCATACTGAGGGCTTGTCTACAGAGGAAAGTTGTACCAGTATGAGGCAAAGTATGAATTCAAACTGCTATAGCTATACCATTTCACTCCCCATTAGGACCCTTTTATTCCAGTCTAAGATTGCCTTTATCTGGTTTAGCTGATGTCCTTTTGGAATTGGTTCAAGCTATGCTGATAAAGCCAGTCTTATTGCAGAATAAGAGTGTCCACATGGAGAGTTATACCAGTATATTTATAGTGGATTAACTATACCAATAGAACCAGTGAAATGTTGTTATGTAGAAAGGCAAATTCAAGAAGACTACAGGTTCATTTCTGAAAAGTGTCCATGAGCTCAAGTACAGATGCAGCCTTAGTCTGGATATGATATCTATGTATCTTAGGTCTGCAAAACTGCAGGGAGAGGCTCAGAGAGAATTCTTCAGGCAACTGCCCTATTAGGGGAGATCTGCAGTGCTCTGTTGCGTCCGTCACACTCCTGCTTCCTACTTTTGCCTCTGACCTGCCCCATCCCATGGGCAGATTCCCAGACCTGCAAAGTTCTCCCAGGATCTGTACGCAAGTGGTTGGTGTGCCGGGGGTCACTGTTCCCATCAGTCAGGGAGTGGGTATATCCTGGGGGATGATCTCCCTCCTGTATCATATAGTACACCTGCTCCTGAATAACAGATTAAAAGTGCCCTACACAAGAGAATCTTGCCTAAAGATACAAATGGGTACAGAGCAAACATAGATGGTAAAATCCTGACCCTATGGAAGTCTATGGGAGTTTTGGCACTGAGTTCAATAGGGCCAGGATTTCAGCTATGATGCTGATGGATCAGATGGCTTTTTGGAAGCTCTTTCATGTAGGAGATTGAGAGTGTTGGGCAAAAGTTAACTGGGAGACTGTGCCAGGCATAGGTTTCAAGTGGCCTGGCTGAGCTAGTCATAAAAGTATTGGTCCATTGATTCTTTCTTTGCTCTTTCACTAGGTGATCGAGTGCATCACTCAGGGCCGAGTTCTGCAGCGACCTCGCACGTGCCCAAAGGAAGTGTACGACTTGATGCTAGGTTGTTGGCAACGGGAGCCTCATATGAGGCTCAATATCAAAGAAATCCATTCCCTTCTTCAGAACTTGGCCAAGGCTTCTCCAGTGTACCTGGATATTCTAGGCTAGAGCCTCCTAGCATTTCCTCTTATGGGCTGTGTGAATGAATGTGTTCAACTGCCGCTGAACTCCATCAAAATATGTTCTTAACTCTAACAGCAGTAATGGCAAAGATGCGGAGAAGCTTTCAAAGGGCAAGCAATGTGCACTTCTCCATCTGTAGACACAGTATCGACTTCTTTGACATCACTGAGATGTATCTCTTTCTGTTTCCCTCATTTTCTCTCTCTCTCTGTCTCCTTCTATTCAATCTGGCTTCTGCGTAATTGTAACTCTGCATAGACAAAGGCCTTAAAAACCTGATCTGTTATATCAGCAGACACTCCAGATTGCCCACCACAACTAACAATGCCTTGTCGTATTCATGCCTTTGATGTGGATGAAAAAAAGGGAAAAAAATATTTGACTTGAACTTTGTGACTTCTGCTGTACAGATATTGGGAGTTTCTATTTATTCACCTCTACTTTTTTGCTTCGGTGTGTCGGTGGACAAAGAAGATTGGTGCTCTCTATGGGAAGCTTATTTCTAGCTAAGATAAAGCCAGGTAGAAAGAAAATGGCATTGTGCAAACCGCTATATGGAGGAACTCTGGGATCAGATGGCATCCAACCCTACTCAGAAACACTGAAATGATTTAATGGAAGGAAAGGATTCCATGCTTTCCTCTGGGAGCCTGTCTAAGGAGTAAAGAGATTGTTTAAGGAGTGTGCTTGGTTAGCACTTTTCATCACCAGATCCAGTACAATGGTCTATGGTAAAAAGAAAAAGATGCTGCCTGCATTGCACTAGATTACACAACACTCTGATAAGCTAAATACAATCCCTCAGCATATTTTAGAGTAGGCTATTGTGAAAACACTGGTATGAACATGTTCTCCAGCTAACCTTTGGTAAGACAGGCTGAAGCTAGGCTTATTAATGTACAGTATGAATTTCAGGGTCAAGCGTTGAAGCTGAGGACTTTGATCAGACAGAACAAAGTTGTAGATGCTGAGGCAAGCTGTAGATACCATGCTTGTCAGGCAGCACATTCCTACTGCTCTCCTCCATTCCTGTTGTTTTCACTGTGCAAGCAAAATTGTGCATGGTCTTTGTCGATTAATGCCCTTTGTGCAGAAACTATTGCTCATCATGTTGTACACTCTGATAGGAATAGCAAATCCATAAGGGAATAACACGTATTTAATTAGAGGGAGCTAATGGAGGTAATTAGCTACATTCAGATATTTTTACATTGTAACAGGTATGATAGGCTGATACTACTCAAATAATCTAAAACATGGAAATAGCAGATTATGTTTGAGCCATGGCGGGGGTCAGAGGGATACAATTAAGTCCCTGGAGACAGTTAGATGTGATCCTGCAGTTATCACTTGACATTCATAGCGTACAGACCCTGAGTTCATCACCACTCTCTGATTGATATAGTGGTGTCATTCCCAGCATCCACAGTTCCTTAATTAATTTATGTCTGGTTGGAAAGGCATTGTGTGCATACGGTATATGCATGGCCACTGTGCTGATGGCAAGTGCATGGGCATCTTTGTTTATTTTTCAAACAGATGCTGAAGATTTAAAATTTAGATTTAGGATTATTTTTATTATGAACTTTACAAATGGAAACAAATCTTACCTGTTCCTCAAGAACTTTTGCCTCCCTCTGTGAGGGGGCCTTTGCTGCAAAAAATTGTCCTTTTTAAAAAAAAAAATTTTTGAGCCAGCTCAAAGAGTAATAGTTCTTCATCTTTGTGTTGTGAAAGATTTTTATTTAATACGTTAAGCATTTTATTTTTGTAAGTGTTCCCATAATATTTTAATATATAATTTGCTTGCATATACTATTTATTGAGGCACTTTCTTTTTTTCCTTCAGTGGCTTTTAAAGCCAGCTCATAGAGATTTTGAACATTTTCAGAAATAAAGCTATTGACTGGACAGTGATGGAGTTGAACCCTCCTCTTTGTCAGTGGGGAGGGGGGAAGCGTTAAAAATAAACTTAACAATGTAACTATAAAGCCATATGCAGTATTTCTTTGATAAACCAGTTATTATTTCTGAACCACTAGAACTGGAAATTAAAAAAAATCCAGGGGAAGATTCATACAAAATGGGCTTTATGATTTTATCTGGGCTGTCTTAGAAGTTTGAATAGTGATAGCCCTGTTAGAAAAAACAGAATGTTTAGGGAAACCCATTCTCTTGAGGGCTGAATTTTATGTATTTAAGAAATTCATTTTCAATATAATGGAAAGTGGAAAAGAAAATGTAAAGTAGCAGAGTCCACTGAGACGACACTTTCAGTGTAAAAAGGGAAAGTGTGTTGGAGAAGGGAGGTACAAAACTCTAATCTGTTGTATCTGTTATAGTCTCTTCTGTCTCTTCTGTCTCCAAGACATTGTTTTGGCACTAACCTGAAACCAGACAGGTCGGTTTTGCAAGAACTGATGGAGTATATACCAAATATGAAAAAAAAAAAAGTTTGACCACGTGGTATCCTTTTTTCATTATTAAAAGAGCATACTAGAGTCATGTATGGAGAAGATGTAGTGCATTAAAATACTCTGTGCAAGACCATATCAGTATGTCAAACTTAAAGGACCAAATGTTCTATAGAGCCAAAAATATGGATAAATTTGGCTTATATCACATGTGTGACCAGTATTGCATAAAAGCTATAAACAGTATAGACTGGCTACTAACAAAAGCTAAATGAGATTTTGCATTTAATCATAAGAAAGGGCGTAAGTGTAGCAAAATGGGTGGAAAAGAAAAGAAATATTTTCAAATGGCAATGCGGGGTGAGTGTATGTATAGACATTTGTCATGCTTGCAACTTCAGCCAAATCTTGTACACTGAGCAAATATGACAATCAGGCTCATTACAAAATCTTTCTGGACTATGCTACAAACCGATCATATATATAATAAATATTATATATATGTGTTTACATAGTTTATGTATATATTCATGGGATATACAGATATGTATATGTGTGTTATAAATGTTTGATTTATACATATGCAGACATGCATATATAATATGTGTGATTGTGTGTATATGTATAAATTTACATATACATATAGTCTAACAGATGATAATTAGGGTACAATATTACTAATAGACTGATAAAGTTTGCTAAATAACCAAAATCTTTTTTCCTTTAATATTTCTTTTTCTATGTTTATAAGATTTAACTTTTATGTGAACGCTGTTCTGCCTGGGAGGAGGGAGTACTAGAATGCCAGAGATATTTTGAACAATCAACATTTTTTTCCAAATGATTGTATGAACGCAGTCCCTCCATTATTGTCTAATTCATTGATTTTTTGCAGAGAAATGAATGGCTTCAAGCTTCCTGGAGGAGAGTTTGGTTTAAAATCATTTCTGGTTTTGTGCTATTATTGTTGTATTGTTCCAACAACAGTACTGCAGCTCCACTGGCATATTGCACTTCTCTTCAGTTACAGCATAATTCCAAGAATAAGATGGAATTTTTCAGACTGCAACACAAATGGTAGAACAATGGTGAGAACTCCAAAACCCTGCAGTAATAATGGCAGCAAGCTAGTATTGGGAATTTCCCACGTTCCCTCTTTCACTCTCAGTAAATCTGCAGAACTCAGCAACCAGCTGTGGCAAACAATATTTGTAAAGCAACAGCACCCCATGAGGCATGTTGTAACTTCTTTTTACATAGAAGTTCATTCATTTTGATTTATAAACCAATCTATTTATATATTGTCTACTGTTCAATAAATAATTGCCATTTCTCTCTCTCTCTTTCTCTCTCTCTCTCTCCCTCTCCTTGAAGATATTTCTGTTGTGGTTTATATGGACTTTCACAGAACACTTTAAAGATAAAAGAAGCAACCCAATAAAGCAATGGAGTCACTGGCTGACTAAGTTATAATGCATATATGTAATAACAAGTCTGTCTCCAGGTTGTTACAACCTGTAAAAGAAATTCAAATATTGCTGTAAAAATGTAGGTGTAGGGTGGGGTTGATGTTTCTGGTCAAAAGTGAAGGTTTTGATAGCACAGGAAGCCGTTTTGTTATCAGGGCAGGGATGAACCACTGCTGCTCTGAATTAAAAGGTCCTTGAAGAGCCTTAGTTGATTTATTTATTTATTTAAAAAAATTTTTTTTGCTACATTTATCACAAATATGAAGCAAAAAAAAAAGTCTACAATGTTGCAGGGAAAACACTGTGAATTTCACAACAGCAACCAAGTGACTATTTTGCCATCTTTTTAAAGTACGTCTCAGGAGAAGAAATGGGAAACGATGGGTATATTATTTTATTGTCTATGCATTATAGGCCAGGTCTATGGGGTTTTTTTGTTTGCTTGTAGAAAGTTCTGAGTGAAGACTGGCTGAAATGTATTTTATAAACACAGAATACTTTGGACAAGCATAGCAGAAGCTGCTTCTAGCAAGGCTGTTTGACAGGAAGGTATAAGGAATCAAAAATCAAATCAAATCTTTTCAGAGGCCTATATCTTGCAGCTTATATGTATTGTTCTTTAACTTAATGAAAAACAAATGTTGAACATGCAGCTGAGAATGTTTTATACACAAGTAATTCAATTCAGTGTAGATGTTTAATTACATCACCAATAGAGAAAGTTTCAATTTATTATGAAATATTTGGCCCAGCCCTGCTCTCTACCTATACTTCATGTGTATATATATATATGTATATTTCAAAATGCCAGTCTCTCTCTCTCTCGCTCTCTCTCTTGAGAGAGACAGAGAAAGTGAGATATCTGCATATAAATATAGATTGCTAAATTGTCACTAAAACTGTGACCTGGTGTTTAGAGCTATCTTTCTCCTTTCTTTTTCTTTTTCAGTGTGATGTCCCTGTGCAGATAATTAATGGTTCTTGTTTTGCAGTTTGTTATAGAAATTCATTGCTTTAAAAGATCCATTGCATCTTGGCTGATTTTGAAGTGATGCCTAGTATCAGTGTTAAAAGGTTTGTTTGTGAATCCTGTGGCCAGCTTCTGTCAACATGACATGGAAAGTCTCTTGTACTACAATGTATTTAATACCAATGATGTCTTTCAATAAACAGTGTCATCAAAAGAAAGACTGTAAGTGATACAATGATGATTACTTTAAAACTGTACATAATTGTCATGAAATGTGCTGTGGTATTTTCTTTTATTTGAATCCTGTTTATAAAACACAATAATGAATGGCTAAATGTGCTTGGAAATGTGATATAATTACAATCTAAAATAATGATTAAAACAGACCCATACAGGTACTGTGACTCCTATGAGATGATAGAAGCACCACATAAAAATACAGTTATAAAATTTACTACTTGTATTTACATAATTAGGGCTATTTTTTTCAATCAACCATGTCTTAAAATTAATCAATGGGAAAATTTGCGCATATAGGTACATGTGCATATGAATACTTGTTTGTCATACAGTTATCCATTTAGCATACGCTGCCCTTCAATAACATGTTTATAAGTGGGTGAAAGTATTTTCTGGCTTCTGTTTAGGTGCATACTTTTAAAAATGTGTCCCGTAAACCAAAGCACCATTAACAAACTAGTGCAGATTAGGGTTTGGGTTTCTTCCTTGTCCCAAGGTAGCATTAAAATGTTGTGAACAAATGTAGCATTAATTCCAGGCCAAATAGCAGAGTAGTTGAAACTCCTATATAGTAATTTCAAGACAATGCAGTGTGTATACATTCACCTTGGTTTCATAGTTGAAGATCCCGCTATAGGTTATTCATCATTTACCCAAGGCCTTCAAGTATAAAGATCACCAATAGAAAAACTGTTGAATGGCTACTTCTGTTTGACTTGGCCAAGAGGTCTGCTTGAGATTGCAGGAGCTGGCTGTCAACTTTCTAAAAGTTTGAGGGGAAATTATCTGGCAAAGAGCAGCCCAGCACAAGACTGGTCTGATGTTATAAAAATAGCATCAAGATCTGTGCTTGGGTGATTGCCAACAAGCAGCATTGAACCTGGGACCTCTGAAGCTTAGTTCACAAGTCTTTGCAGTTTGAGCTATAAAGCCAGTGTGCCTACTGCTAAGACTGTAGAGGACACTTGTTTTTTTTCCTCTCTAAGTGGTCTAGGTGCCACTATAAGAGACAGTGAACCACACCCAGGTGGTGTGTGGGTTACACTAGCAATGTACTCTCACTTGGGATATATTTCTGCAGTCTGTGGAAGCAAGCCTCCTACGGTGGGTTGATAGACTGAGGCTAATAGGGCTCCCATGAGTGCTCTAGAAAGACTTGTGTGGACAGCACTTTAATGTTGTAGCTCAGGCTGAAGCCCAGCCTGTGAAGCCCAGGGAGAGATGTAGATTTCAGCCTGCCAACAGGAGGAGGGCAAAGGGGTAGACACCCTGGAGCCAGGTGATTTAAAATAGCCCAGAGCTCCTGGCCATTGCTGCTGCAGCAGCAGTGGTGGCTGGCACCCCAAGCTTTTAAATCACCACCAGAGCCCCAGATAACACATGGTGGCGCTGCAGGGCTAACTAGGAAGGGGGAGACTAGACCCAGCCCCACCCTCCCATCTGAGGACCTGCCCTTTCCAGGAGCATGGAGCTGCCCCTCCACCTGGCCCAGGGGCCCAGTGAGCCTTGCCAACGCTCAAAGCTTGGTGGTTGTGCTGAAATGTATCTCCTATCCACTATGGTCTTGGCTCGACTAGAAAACTGACTTGTTTGTGATTGAACTAGATACACTAAACCACTTGAAGTGGAAAAGTTTCCTTGTATCCACACTTCCCAGGCTGAGTGGGATTATGTTTTTCCCCTTGTTCCAAGTAGTATCTTAAGCCTTTTCACATAAACCTGGCCATACGTTCTAGATGTTGTTGCCAGCCACACATGTGCACTGTGAGACTGTGAGGGGAAGCCTAGGTGAATTGTTGCAGCTTGTCTGTGATCACACTGACGCTTAACTAGTTATTAATGCTGTGAAAGAACCTTTTCTAGCTGTTTATGTATGTGCACCCTTCTGCAAACATTACTAGGGTTATAATAACTGATTTAATTTCTCTAGGGCTTCTTTTGGAAGCGATCTGCTTTAAAAAAAAAAAAAAAAAGTCCATACTGAATGGATGCTATCTTGCATTTAAGCTGTGATTGCTATGGATGGAGTGGCCATCAGTGCACCTGTGCTTTTTCCTCTTCTTTCAAAAGAACTCCCTCTTCCCTGTCCACACAAGCCTTTTTCCGAAAGAGTTTTTTTGGAAAAAGGCTTCTTCCTCATAGAAAGAGGTTTACCAATGCTGGAAAAACTCCTCTGTTTTTGATTTTTTTTCAAAAGAACGCGATTGCAGTGTGGACGTAAGTGAAGTTTTTTTGGAAAAATTACTGTTTTTCTGAAAAAAACTGTAGTGTAGACATACCCCATACAAGGCCAATGTGACAGTTCACACAGTTGTGCTAACTAGACTCCTCCATCTCTCTAGCAGCAAAGTGACCTAAAGTACCTTGTAGCCACAGGCTGCCCATTTTATTCAGTATTCCTTCTCGCGGATGGTGGTGTCAGACATGCAGCAGGCTACAACAAACTCTGACAATCAGGCAGAGGGACCATGGGGCTTTTAGGACCTGATCAGTGAGACATTTTCCAGCAACAGGAATACTGGATGAGGTCCTTACTCAGGATCATGAAGGTCTGATCCAGCATCATCCACTAACACAAGAAATTGTCATATCTGTAGTTCTGTAGCACCTACTTGGTGAAGAGCAATGCTACTAAATACACAGAGTAGCACTACAAGAGGTTTAACTTTATGTTTTTGTATTACTGGCATTGTTTTTATTATCTTTGGTTCTTGGCAACTGCAAAGATGAAATTTGGTTTTGACTTGCATATAGGTATGCCTTAGAAAGGCTGACAAGCTTGCAGATCATCTCAGTATTTGCAGTGAGTGATTGCCAAACTGTGATGGTTTGCCAAAGCCTTTTGTTATCATCCCACCCACAAACTGTTAACCAAGCATACTCACCTATGTGCGACTTTACCTAACAATGATTTGTAGACGATTGGCAGCTGTGTCACAGAAATCCCTGTACCCTTTGTTACATTCTTCTCCTTAGAGTGCATAAACTTATTTAAAATTGTGTGTGTGGTGGGGTGGGGGATGAGACTGAATGTTCAACCCAACTGCTGTGGCTGCTATGGTTTTAGAAAATTTCACAATTGATTTTGTGCTGAAAATGACTGTCAACCCTGAGTATTAAATGCTTCAAATAACTAAGATCAATAATCTTGATAACTGTATTATTAAAAAAATCATTGACAGTATCTCATTGATTACTCCTTAGTATTTTTAATGGACATAATTTCTTCTGAGATCAGTGGAAAAGTTCATTTTACAAAGAATAATTATGATGGGTGATCACTCATTGCCAACTATGATCATCTTCCATGGGAGTTATGGACCCTCAGGTGGCTGATACTTTAACCACAAGTTCTATTACAGTGAGGACAGATGTTTCCAGGTACAGCAATAGGCTGTTAACCATGACTAGAAGCCAGTCTCGCCTTCCTTCTGCATCTCTTCTCCTCTTCAGCATGTTGGCAGGCAAATTCAAAATGCAGGGGGCCATTGCATAAGACTTGTTTCCATTTTGAGCAATCCTGGGCGAGTGTCTCCCAAGTGTCAACATCAATGTTGCACTTGTTTAAGTTATCCTTTAGCAAGTCCTTGTAATGCTTCCACTGTCCTCCCACATTACTGTATCTTTCTTTCAGCTGAGAAAACAGGACCTGTTTTGGGAGGCAATGGGCTGGCATGTGAACAATGTGAAGTTGCTGGCAGATGATCGTTGTCTCAATACTGGTGGTCTTTGCCTGTTCCAGAACACTGGTATTAGTGCACCTGTCTTCCCATTTGAAAATAATAAAGAATAATAAAAGCCTGTGAAATAACAAAAAAGTATTTGAATCATTAGATGAGGACTAGTCATATTCTGACAAACTAGATCATCCTGGATCATTTACAAAAGAAAAAAAAACCCCCCACCACCACACTAGGCAGTTATCATCCAAGCAAACTTCTCTGAGGGCCTTCCCAGCCATCTAACAAAGAAAGGCAGATGGCAGAAGATTCTGGAAAAATTCTGGCTAGGTAAGTGGTGTAGGGTATAGGGCTTTACTTTGTGGAAAACAAGTCCACCTTCTTTGAGGCGAGAGGGCTGTAGTTTGGATGGCCTCCACCTCAATGATAAGAAGACTAATTTCCTCAGGAACAGGAAAGCTAGAGCAGTCAGGTGGGGGTTAAACCAATAGTAAAAGGGAGGATAAAAAGAGGGGCAATAGAACTCAGCACAAAATTGAGGTATTGAGAAAAAAAATTAATCAAGGAACCAAACAACCAAAAAAGAAACAAACATTCTTCATTTGACTATGCACAAATGTTAGAAGCCTGGGTAACAAACAAGAATGGGAATTGCTCATTTATGAGCATAAATTCAATCTACCTGATATTACAAAAATCTGGTGGGATGATTCCCACAATTGGAATGTTCATATCAATGGTTATAACCTATTTAAGAAGGATCAAGTGGGCAAAAGGAGAGGGGAGTGGCACACTCAGTCAAAATGGCATTATCTATTTCCAAGTCATGGAAAACTCAAAGAAACATGATTTTGAATGTTTATAGATCAGTGTCCTAATAAATATAGCACAAGATGTTGATGTCTGCTACAGATCATAAAATCACATAAACTTTACTTGCAGCCACCAGTCCTGACTCAGTGTTCTGTGCTGTTATTTAGCTCTGATTTACCCCAAATGTCTTCTAAGAGCCCATAAGCAGAGTAAGTGTTGGTCATGCCGCTAGACAATATTGACCTCCTGTGGTCTGGCAAATTCTCTGGTTCAGAACCTGTCAGGTCCCAAGTGCCGGACTAGAA
Organism: Pelochelys cantorii; assembly: GCA_032595735.1. Taxonomy (NCBI): domain Eukaryota; kingdom Metazoa; phylum Chordata; order Testudines; family Trionychidae; genus Pelochelys; species Pelochelys cantorii. The sequence goes on along the minus strand of CM064330.1, from coordinate 90,830,260 downwards.
AAGTTCTACCTGTAGTTCTTTGCTAGAAGGAAATGGTAGAGTTATCAATAATAATGTTTAAAAGTTAGATATGTTCAATACATATCTCTGTTCTGTGTTTGGGGGAAAAATAAAATTACCTACTCATCATATGGTGATGATAATACTCTGTCCATTCCACTTGTATGTCTGGCAGATGGCAAAAAGGCACTACTAAAACTAGATATTTTTAAATCAGCAAGTCCAGATAACTTCCTTTGGCAGTTTAAAAATGTTGTCTGGGGAGCTTGCTGGACCATTAAGGTTGATTTTCAATAAGTCTTGAAAAACTGGGGAAATTCCAGAAGTCTGGAAGAAAGCAAATGTTCTACTTTTAGCAATGGGTAAAGAGGGTGACCTGCGTAATTATAGGCCTGTCAGCCTGACACTGATCCCAGACAAGCTAGTGAAAAGGCTGATACAGGGCTTGATTAAAAATGAACTAAAGGAGGATAATGTAATTAAGGCAAATTAGTAAAGGTTTGGTGAAAATAGATCTTGTTATTCTAACTTGTTAGCTTTTTTTGATGAGCTTACAAGTTGGGTTCATGAAGGTAATTACATTGACATAATACACTTTGACTTGTTAGAGTACAAATTATTGATTTAAAAAGTAGAATATACATGACATACATTAAATAGATTAAAAACTAGCTAACTGTTAACAGAATTTGTCATGATTCTGGGCCCTCAGGAATTCAACGTCTTTATGAATGGCCAGGAAAAAAAACATGAAATCATCACTGTTAAAGTCTTCAGATCACATAAAAGATGGGCGAGTGGTAAATAATGAAGACGACAGATCATAGATTCAGAGCTTGGTAAACGGGGTACCAGCAACACTATGTATTTTAACATGGCTAAATATAAATGGGTATATCTTGGAACAAAGCATAGAAGCCACACTTACAGGATGGGGGACTTTGGAAGTAGTAAGCCCCCCCAAAAAAAAGATTGGGTGGGGAGATGAAAAATTAGCTGAACATGAGCTCCCATTCTGATGCTGTAGACAAAAGAGGTAATGCAATCTAAAGGTACATCTACCCTGTGGGCTAAAGTCGAGTTAAGATATGCAACTTCAGCTATGTTAATTGCATAGGTGAAATCGAAGAACCTTAACTCAGCTTTTGGCACTGTCTATACAGTGGAAGCTGAAGGAATAACACTCTTCCTTCTATTTCCCTTACTTCTCGTGAAATGAGGGTTACAGAAGTCAGAGTAAGAAGCCTGTTATTTTGAAATAACAGGCTTGCTGTGTAGATGCGCACTCTTATTTCAAAATAACATGAGTTATTTTGAAATAAGCATGCAGTGTAGACATAGCCTAAACAGGGGAACCTCAAGTAGGAATAGACAAGTTATCTTACCTCAGTATTTGGTACTGTGAGACCATTGCTAGAATACTGCATTCAGTTCTGGTGCCCATAATTCAAGAAAGATGTTGATAAATTGGTGACAATTCAGAGCAGAGCCATGAGAATGATAATGGAGTGAACGTGTGCCTTATAGCAATAGACTTGAGGAGCTCAATCTATTTATTTTATCAGAGAGAAGATTAACAAGTGACTTGCTTACAGTTTCTAAGTTCCTACATGGGAAACTAATATTTAATAAGGGCTTTCGATCTAGCCTAGAAAAATGTAACATGGGCCAGTGTCTGGGAGTTGAAGCTAGACAAATTCAGACAGGAAATAAAGTGAATTTTTAATGGTGAGAGTCATTGGAACAGTTTACCCAGGGTGGTGGGGATTCTCTGTCACTGACCATTTTAAAAATCAAGATTGGATGTTTTTCTAAAAGCTCTGCTCTAGGAATTGGTTTGGGGATGTGCTAAGGCTTCCTGTAGTATACAGGAAAGGAGACCAGGTCCCTTTTAGCCTGAGAATCTATGAAAACATAGCAAATAAAAAGACATGACAAGATCACTGCTGCGGAGAGTTTGCAGTCTATTTTGCAGACTGATCCGTGTATCTGCATGGAGTCCCTTGGCTACAGTAGGGTAGGGTGTGATCTCAAGTGTAGCAATATCAGGGCCTAATTTTAGGTGTGTTACAAGGAATAAAAAAGGAAATTGTTAATGTTAGCTCCTTGGGCTGATCATGATATACATATAAAAATATATCATTAACAACAAATCACCAAAAACTTAGAATTGGCCAGGACAGGGAACTAATAAGGCTGCTGAAAACAGAAGGAACTCATTGCATTTTGAGCACATTCGGAATGAGTTCTTAACACAGTGTGTTGCCTGATCTAAGATTACGTTATAATTTCTAATTACCCACTTTTAGGGTTGACAGGGTCTTTGTCCCTGGATCAGGCCCAATATTCAATTCTTCTATGACTGGGAACCCTGATGTGCACAGTTGCAACACTCACACTATAGAAACTCTTGTATATTTACAAATATAGTTTATTAATACAGTTAGCACAGTCACAAACACCCCAATTTCATCAGATAGGGAATGTACATCCATATTTCCATACCATATACTTACATCATTCCTTCTAGAACAATCTTAGGTGTTAGCTCATCATCTTTCTCATTATCTTCACCTTCCCCATCACCAGTGGCCATCATTCTGGCCCTTCCTTAGACTACATCTTCTCCTCCCTCTCGACCCTAGGCTGGGGTCCCACTTCTATACTATGTGATGCTGATGCTGACATGTTTGATGCACATTCAGAAGTGTCCTTTTCCTGTAGGTCAATGTATCATTGCTCTCAACTTATCATATACGTAAGTTCATTACCATGGGCCTTTGTGGTCATTTATCACATCCTGTGTCCTGATTACTCAACTCACCATGAACCAGTGATTTTGGGACTTTTATTTAATGATACATCTGCTGAGTCTGAGGGTATTTTTCCTGCCATCCTATGGGGGTGAAAGGTCCCAGACATACATTCCCCTTTTCAGTCCCGAGAAACCATAAATAAGCTATGACCTGTATCTGGGTGAGGCCATGTCTCAACCATGGAAATCTGCTAACCTTAGCTTCTGCTGATCTTGCAAATGGCCTGTTACAGCCTTTAGCAGATTTCTTGCATTACAGCTCTTAACTATTACATCTATACTAAATCTACCCATTAATATATTAATGAATTCATCGAAATCACCACAACCATATTATTAGCATGATAGGCAAGTACAGTAACTTGATAGGCTACAAGTTCATGATATGTGTATGTAGGGGAGAGGAAGAGGTTGATGAGGAAAGAGTACAGATCAAAGTCATGTTCCAGTTAGGAACAATATTAATTAAAAACACAGAGTGAAACAGCTGAATATATATCAGCATCTTTTGGCAACTTCTTTATGTTTATTGCTCCACTTTGTGAGCTCAAAGCCAAAATAAGAACATGCAAGTAAAGCAGAGACGGGCCAAACCATGTACTTTGTGTGTCTCTTATTCAAGAGAAAGTGTTAGTAGGCCTATAAGAAGAAGCAACTTTTTATGGCTTGGGCAACATGTTCTGTACCTGTCTACTAGCCCAAAATGGTTCTGGAGTCAGGGCTATATTGTTCTCAAACACATACCAGGTTTGCAATGACATGATGATAGAATGTTGGTGTATAAGAAAATATATCAGCTGAGACAGCTTGTTTAAATACATGTAGAAAGTTACTGTTTCCTCTGGTGAGAGAGAATTCAGAGGCTGTGTCTACACTGGCACGATCTTGAGCAAAAGCGGCCACTCTTGTGCAAAAACTTGCTGCCTGTCTACACTGGCCGTGTGTTCTTGCACAAGTAAACTGACGTTATAATGTATGAAATCAGGGCTTCTTGCACAAGAACTCTGATGCTCCCACTCAGGAATAAGCCCTTTTGCGCAACTGTTCTTGTGCAAGAAGCCACTGTAGATAGGCAACATGAATTTCTTGCGCAAGAAAGCCCTATGGTTAAAATGGCCATCAGAGCTTTCTTGCGCAAGAAAGTGTCTACACTGGCATGGATGCTCTTGCGCAAAAGCACATGCCAGTGCAGACGCTCTCTTCTGGAAGAGTTTTTGCACAAGAACTCTTCCGCAAAAGAGTTCTTGAGCGAGATCATGCCAGTGTAGACGTAGCGAGAGTGAAAAGGGATCTGAATCTGACACTCTGCCAGGGTAAAGGCTGATTAGGAATGTTGGTGACTCAGATAAGATTAACAGCAAATGGTGATATCAACAAACCCTAGAACTTAAAAAAAAAAAAAAAACAACCAACCAACCAAAAGACATGTTGCCTAAATAAATCTATAGGTTCAAATTCTGTTCCCAGTCACACAGCTGGAAACAAAGAATTACTTCATTGACTTCAAACAAGCAGTCCTCCAAACTCAGAATTGTTGAGACTTGGAATTATAAGGATGATCAGTTTAGCACCTTTTAGTTCGAAACCTCAAACGAATTTATAAACATCACAGAACTAGAGCCCTTTAGGTAGCAATTTCCTTTATGACTGTCTGGATGCTGTTAACTCCCCCAGTGCAGGGTTGTCCTCCTATTGGAACATTTTCCCCAGCATGCAGTTCTAGGGCTGTGCCTTTAAATGTGGCAGAGCCAAGCAGCTCTTGCTGTGATCCAAGCTACTTAGTGCATTGATTTGGATTTGATCTGTAGTTATTAAAGCATCATGCATGAAATTGAAATATCATGTGCAGTAATTGAAAAGGCCTGCCGCTTGTTACCAGTGCAAATACCTCTGTGGGTGTGTGAGAGAGAGACTGTTATAAACTGCCCCATTTCACCAGAGTAACTATCATGTTAGGACATCATGTGATGCTTTACTCAAAACCACAAACCATGGAAGGAATGAAGAGGCTCCTGCAGGTTATCAGCTACAGGATCACTGCACATTGGCCCAAGTGTGCTGAGTTTGCATTGAGCAATGACATGATGTCACCCTCATATAGTCAGACAGGCTCTGTGTTTTTTTGGTGAGGTGTGTTATAACAATTTCTTAAATTCTTTTATATGGTCTCCTTAGAGAATCAAGGTTTGGCACTTGAAAATGGAAGAAAAGAGTTTTCACTCAGATGAAAGCACTCAATATGTTGTGCATGAAGCCACTTTATCTAAGGTGAGTAAGGACGAGCTCTCTACCTAACACCTGTGGTTCTGACCACCTTAAGCCCTCATGCCCTGTGGCAGGGTGTCTAGCCCCACGCCGTCCAGCCCTGTGGCCGAGTCTCTTATAAACAGACCCTGCAGCCTAGTTTCTCCCCAGCAGGCCCAGTCCTTCACCCACAGGCCCAGAGGCCTAGTCATTCCGGATCTGTCTCTAGTCCAGAATCTGGGAAGGAGGGGTACGGGGCCCGGGCCCTCCCTCTCCACCAGGCCCCAGCCCAGGGCCCTATCAGTGGTGGGTGGTTCCCACCACTGGCTCAGCAGGGAGTTTTCCCTGAAACGTGCCGAGCCTGGTGGGCCTGTTCCTGCTCCCCACCCTGGGCTGCTTCCTACCCCGTCTCCCTGTCTTGCGTAGGTCCTACCTGGGTATGCAGGTCCAGTGTAGCAGTGGCGTTGGCAGGCACGGCATCTGGTGCAACAGTGTTGTCAGGTTTGGGGTTGACCGCTGGCATGGCAGCAGCTGGGGCAGTGACAGTGGCTAGGGTGGCTGCAAGCCGTGGGCGGCAGGGCAGCAGTGACCGGTGGGGTGTCCGTAGCTGCGGCGTTGGCTGGGCCTGAGGCTCTGGCTCAGGAGGCAGTGGCAGCTGCTCCAATGCTCAGGCAGGAGCTCCTTCCCCTCCGGAGGTCTGGGCTGACTGAGCTGTTTCCCTGGCCTTTATACCTGGCCCACAGTTGGAGCATACCCAGCACTGCTGTGGGGGCGGGGCCATCACAGCCCAGCAGGACAGTTTGCTCTCCCCTTGGCCAGTGCAGAGTTGGGCCACCCTGTCACATGTCCTCAGTCGGGCATGGGAACTCCTCTCCAATGTGCATCGCCAACCAATGTTGTAGTATTTGAGGTCACATGAAAATAAGGAGTGTTCCTTGTTAACACCCTGTCCCCACACTGATGCTGGAGGGGAGTGCATGCTAATAAACCCTGGATACTTCCTGGAGTGCCTGGAAGCACCAAATACATCCCTGAGTTACAGAGTGGAAGAACAGTTCCAACGTGAGCCTATGCCTAATAGGCACGCCTGAGTCATATGTTGCCTTCTCATTGCATCTTACTGTATCAGCTGGCTTTTAAAATAATAGCCTTGCTGCTGCAGGCACTGATTTTGCACAGATGATAAAATAACTCAGTTGCAACACCTTCTGTAGCTGGTTGAGCTGCTTTGAGGCTGCTTGCTATTGCCAGCAGGGTGAGGAGATTGGTGAGGACCTTTACACCTGTAGCTGCTCTCTGGGTGTGTCTAGACTACAGGGTTTTTTCAAAAAAAGTGGCCTTTTTTTGAAAAAACTTCCCCTGCATCTAGACTGCTGCCGCGTTCTTTCGAAAGTAAATCAAAAGAACGTGGCAGTTTTTTCGACCTCGGAAAACCTCGTTTTACGAGGAATAATGCCTTTTTTCAAAAGTGCTCTTTTGAAAAAAGGCACTATGTAATGCAAATATGCTTTTTCGAAAGAGAGCATCCAGACTGCCTGGGTGCTCCCTTTTGAAAAAGCAGCTTGCTTTTTCGAAAGTACTGGTTGTAGTCTAGACGCTCTTTTTCGAAAGTATCTTTCGAAAAAGCCTCTTTCGAAAAAGGCATGTAGTCTAGACATACCCTCAGAGCTATGCTAATTACGTAGCTTAAGTTGAAATAACTTATTTCAACTTCTGGCACTGTCTACACAGCAGTTATTTCAAGATAGAGCACTCTTCCCCCAACTTCCCTTACTCCTTGTACAATGAGGGTTACAGGAGTCAGAGTAAGCAGTCCTCCAGCTCAACATTATTTCTACATTATGTCGAAATAACTGCTTGCTGTATGGACACAGACTATGATATTTTGAAATAACATCAGTTATTCTGAAATAATGCTACTGTGTAGACATAGCCTCAGAGACCTTGTGCCTGCAGCAGGCACAATACATCCAGCTGTGCCAGGGAAGGGTACAACAAGCACCAGCTGCTTCCTTCTCTAACAGCATGCAGCATCCAGCCCCCTTATACCAGTCCAATTTTGCTGGTGCAGGAAGGGATGGGTTCATGAGCTTGCCTTAGCTTCATTCCTCCAGGCTCTTGTTAGGATTCTTAGCATGGCTGCTGACATACCATCCAGGTCTGGTTGCTTGAAATATCACAATTAAGATTGTGATTAGCCCTCTGCAGAGTAGGGGGGAGGAAAGACTTTGCTAGGCACAGCATTCCTGTAAGTCAGTTAATAAAGCACACGCTGGTATGGTTTTTGTTATTTTAATAATCGTGAGATTAAAACACAGAGAGCTCTGTGTTGGCCTTATTGCATTGATTGGCTCTTGTGTTGTGAACAGATTTAATCTACATTGTTCCATCGGCTATTTAAACATACTCAGAGGCACAAGCAGCCACCTCACCTTTCACTCATTTATCCCACTTGGAGGTTAGCCCATCATAATCACACAACCTGACAGTGGGAGCTTTCAGACAGATGCAAATTCAGCCCAGCTGCCTACCCTCTTGGACCTCCAATTATATTGCTGACCTAGGCTTAATCATTTCAAGCATTTGCAGGTTCCTCTGGCATCCTACTCAACTCACTGCTCTTCCATCAGATGCTTTTTGGGAGCTATTTTAGGAATCAGCACACACGCACATACACAAACCAATTACTAGATCCCCCAGCAATTACGGAGATGATAAAAGTATAGTCCTTCTGTCTCCTAGCAACAGAGAGGGTAACAATGAAACTCAGAGACCTGGTTGCTGAGCAGTATTCCTGCATGTTAGACATTTGCGCATTTTGCTTTTGTTGAATTTGATTGCTATTTCTAAAACTGGCTTTTAATTCAAGTGATTTTTTTGGCACTTAAGTTATTCATGTAAGAGCTCTGCTGACATCCCAAATCCTGTAATTACCATTTCAAACAATCATAACCTGGAAGTGGGAGCTTTTGAAAGGTAAAACAGGATGAGCATATGAAGAGCATATTCCCTTCCTCTATCCACAAGGGTTTTAATGGACCAGGTGACTGTTTTCTAATTCCTTCCAGACTGTCACTTAGGAACATAACTCTGCCAATAAAAAAACGTCATAGGCTCAGGTCCTCTCCATTTATGTCTTGTATTTGTACTATGTTTGGGAACAACATCTACAAATGTTGTAAGCACCTGTCATTTTTAACAAGCTAATCTAAAAATGACTTACATGAGAGAAAGCAGCCTGAAGAGAAACACAATGTCTCTGGTACCTCAAAGGCTGTTAAGTAAACACTCTATTCTTTCCCTTAAAATGACACAAAGTGGTAAACTTTGTCCTTATTTTTACAAGTGAAGGAGTGAGAGCCCTAGCTAGAGCTTGGCATTGTAAACAACAAGTGTTGTTGTTTACTCCACGTAACACAAGAGCTAGAGGTCACCCAAAAAATTAAGAGGTGGGCAGGCTAAAACAAACATAAGGAAGTACAGGTTGTACCTTCCTGGTCCAGCACTGTTGGGACCTGACCAGTCCCAACCAGAGAATTTGCCGCATCGGGGAGGTCAATGGTGGCTTCTCTGCTGCCAAGTTCCACTTCAGCAACAGAAAAGAGGATGACATTGACCAAGTGGGGACTGGGGGAGAGGGGCGGGGGAAGGCAGGGTGGCTGCAGACCTCTGCAGCCAGGGGCTAGGAGCACAGCCCCGTGGGAGTGCACCTAGCCCCATAGCTGGTGTGCTGTGCTCCCAGACCCTGCTGCTGGCTGCAGGACTACACTCTGGTGGCACCATGGGGCCCATCATTGAGGAGAGGACAATGGGGAGGCCCTTGGGGGAAGAGGCAGGGTGGAAGTGGAACCCCAGGTTTACAGCCTCACAGAGCTCCACAGCCACTTTGCCTTTTCACCCAAGTGTCCCCCATCTCCACTTCTCTCCTTCCCTCTTTTCCTTTCCCCACCCTGAGCGTGTGGCTCTCCAGAAGCTCTGGGAGGGCGTGGGAGGAATTGCCAAGCAGGGGACTGGATTTTCCCTGTGAGTGTTCCAGCCTGGGAACATCCACAAGAATGCCAGACCACTGATGGTGCCGGACTATAGGAGTCTGGACCATAGAAGCAAACCTGGACAGTACTTCACACAGTGATCAGCCAACCCGAGGAACTTGTTGCCATGGGAATGTTGTGAAGGCAATAAGTATAACTGGGTTCAAAAAAGAATTCGGTTCAGGAGCATAAGCTCTTAGCCAAGATTTCAGGAATGCAGCCCCATGTTCTGCATGTCCCTAGGGCTGCACAACAGGGAATGGATGGCTTGCAATTGGCCTGTTCTGTTCATTCCCTCTGAAGCATTTGTCATTGACTACTGTCAGAAGACAGGATACTGGGCTACATAGACCATTGGTCTTACCCATTATGAGCATTATTATGTAAATATTAACTTATAGAGTTGTGAAACCCAAACTGTGCCAGTGACGGACAACCAGAAATGAAAGTCTGTTTTAAACAATAATGAAGCTGGCTGAGGTCCAATCTGAGTGCTGTAACCACAGAAAGGTGGAAATGTAAACTTGAGTTCAAAAACCTCTCCCATAGTTAATTAACTTAGATGTAATTGGCACATTGGTTAAGGATATTAATTTTTAAAATAAATGTGTAATATGGATAGTTCCCCTTTAAAATGTTGTTAATAAGTAATGTACACCCAGTGGGGCCGACAGCCACCGTGGTCCCGAGAGCAAAATGGAGGGGGTGGCTCTGTGCTCCTAGAAGGGGTGGGACCTCAAGCAGAAGGGGAGGGATCGAGGGCAGTCAGCTCTTAGTACTGCTCTGACCGTGGCGTGCTCCCCCCAGTCCTCAGAGCCATGCAGAATGGTGGAGTGGTGCTCTGGCAGCAATTCAAAGAGGCCCAAGGTTCCAGCCACAAGTGCCTCTTCTGCACCCCTGCATCAGAGGGCATGTGTATCCCAAATAATCCCTATTCTTGACTCATAATTTGTTAACAATTATAACAAAAGGACACAGACATACCTCCAGCTTGTTTTTCTGGTTATTCTGGATAGTGCTAGCAGCCTTGATTTCACTGGCTACCTGAAGTTCAGTAACTGCGTATTACTATTCTGCTCTGACATAAGGCCTTTGTCAAGAGAGACTAGTTACCATGGCACTGTCTCTAAAATAGAACAAATCCAATACACATCAATGCCTGTACAATAAACAGAATAAAGTAGTACTACTTATAATACATTATTCTGCATTCACTGGGTAGTAATTTGTGCAGAGGGCTGCAACTAACTCTTTTTCATTTAATTATAGGAAAGCAATTCTTCAAATCGGAAGTGCTCTGTGCTTGAGTTGAAGCAGAGCAGGGAATCTGTGTGAATAACAAGACAGAGCACTCATTGCTCAGTTAAAAATACTAATAAATTGTTCTTCGTATAAGGGCAAATCCAGTTAAATTTGTCTTCATTCGGGGCTGGGATGTGCCCATCATCACGGAGATGCATGAAGCATTTGTGGCTTAGTTGTAAAATGAATGTGTTGAAAAACAAAATGCAGGGGCAAAGTATCAAGTCTTTGTGCCACCAGCCATCCCAGGGTACGTGCAGAATTTTACACCAGCTCCATCGGTGCATGCCAGGTGGAGTTATCTCAGCAGGACAGCTTCCCAGAAGTAGGAAAGACTCAAAGATCATTAAAGAAAAAAGGACAAATATGTCCAGTAGATGCCAGAGGATATGTGGAGAGTCCTATCTTTGCAACCATTGGAAGGGTTTCAGAACAAAGCATGATGGGAAACACTGTCATCACAGTTGTGATGTTAGTACTTTTTCAGACACGTGTTTGTATTTCATCTTAGGAATGTGTTCTCTCTAACACTAAACCCGAGTTAGTTTGTTGGAATAGGCCTACTTGTTTTAGAGTGAAAAAAGAGAAAATAACTATCCATGTGATATGCTAGTACATATAGAAATAATGGTTACTGCTGCCCAGTAATTTACAGTTCGTGGTTGATTGTGAGCAGTAGAAATATTACCATGAATGTCTAGGGGTGAAACCTGGCATCAGTGAAGTCAATGGAAAACCTGCATTGGTCAGGATTTCAATGCTTGTTCCAGGAGCGGTAAAATTAGTATGTGGACATTCTGATGTCCAACAGAATAATTTACTTTAGTTTTGATCAGTGAATATTGCAGATATTTGTGTCATTCAACAAATTAAATAATCAGTTATCTGATGCCTGGTTACGTATTATTGGACTGATTCTAATTCACCTAAATTAGCTTGGTAGAATTATTTATATCATAGTGCTTTAGAAATCATTTTTTCAGCCCTTAATTACACTGACTAGCATTTTTTCATGCATGTAAGACCCTTGAGTAAGAGTCCAAGAGTCTGGACCTTAGGGATCACACCTTCTGTACGTTCACTGACACAATGGTAAGCCATAATGTTCTCTTTTTCCAATTGCCATAGGGCAGAATGTAAGATTTCCTGTTCACGTTCCTATTTCTGCTACTTACAAAGTTGCAGCTTAGTAGCTCAGTAGCTGCACAGCTATGAAAAAGGGATTGAAAACAACACACTAGTAACCACTGTGGTATGAATAAAGATAGAACTATGATAAAGCGTGGCTATTTTTGGATAATTATGGTAAGAGGCACTCCTTTCAGTGAGCTTCCTACGTGGGACATGAAAGTATGGTGTCAATTCAAACTTTCTTATATTAAACCACTTGTTCTGGAGAAGTAGGAAAATGGATTTTTGACTAATGTGATTCCAGCAGTATGTCATTTGGGTTCAAATTCACTTTGGATTTTCCCCAGACATTGGAGTAGAATAAATAGTAACACAAGTCTGACTAAACCAAGCCACTGGTTCAGTTGCACGGACTGTGTTAATAGACTAGCAGTAAATTTGGAATGGAAGTCTGGAGTCCCAAATAAAAGTCTATTATAGTGTCCTGAGGAGAAGATAGTGGGATGGATCAGAAATAGAACTGGATTACAAATAACTGATTACATATTCAGGAGTGAAAAGATAGAAGGAAAATGCATTACCTCTTTATTAAATGTCACAGCATGGTTCTGTCTTTCTGCTTGAGTACATATAGAGTTAAATTCTTTTCTTGCTACCCCTATTCATAGATTGTTTTCAGCCCTTGATGACAGAATTTTTATACTATTTCAAACATCTTCCCAGTAACATTTATCATGCAAGAAATCAGTCATCTTCACAATTAGAATTGGCCAACATTTTTCAGTTGAAAAATTTCCCCACTAAAATATATAGTTTTTCTTCAAAAATAAAGGGCTTGTCTTTTTTGATTGTGGGGAAAATGTCATTTTCAGCAAATTGTTTGTACAGGAATATTCTGGATACTTCCAAGTCTTATTTTCTTATAAAACTAACACTGTATTATTCTTTCCTTCTTTTAGCTATTGTAGAACCAATACAGCTAGGAGTGAGTTGGATTACACTATGGCTCATAAATCAATAGGGGTTTTAATGACATGCTAAGGAAGGCGTGGGCAATAAGCAGACTGTGGGCTGGATATGGTTCACCAGAGTTAGCCCCTGGCAGGCCGCCAGCACTTTATGTACCTGTGTGTCTGCAGGTATGGCCACTTGCACCTCCCAGTGACTGAAGATCACCGTTCCCAGCCAATGCGAGTCGCAGGAAGCAGTCCCCTGGTCTGTGACACTTCCCACAGCTCCTATTGGCCAGGAATGGTGATCCGCAGCCAATGGGAGCTGCAACAGCTGCACTTGCAGACATGCAGGTAAATAACAAGCTGGCAGCCCACCAGGGACTAACCCTAGTGAGCCACCTCTGTGATTTATTGCCCACTCCTGTTTAGAAGTGTTATTAATAATATAGTTTAAGGATGTTCACTTTTAAAACTAAATGTTTATGCTGACACTCTTTCTTCACCAGAATTAAGTCAACTAAATTGTAATGATAGACTACATACTCTTGCAATTATATGTGGTCCAAAAATAGACCTGCTTGATCTTCAGATCCCAGGCTAGATTTACAGGGCTGACAATGAGAAAAAAATGTTGCTTGTACACTGAGTAAATTTCATATGGATTGGAATCATTAAGAGACAATAATTACACAATCCATTAAAAAATGACTTAGAAGCATTTTCAATTAACTAATCTGTGTATTTTTATGTACATGTTTTCCTGTTCTACATGTCTTCCTCTGCTTTTTTTCTGTGCAATGGACCCACACAAACAATTTGGGAAACTGACTATACTGAGAGTGTGATTTTGGCTGTACACAGGGTATTGACAAGAGCATGCAAAGGAAACAAAGAAGAAAGAAACCAATCTTTTGGTTATCATGTAGTCATTTCAGCTGGGATTTTCAAAGCCGCTGAGACATATGCTCTTCAAATTCCCTTTCCCTGGTGACTTACAATCTGTCTTTGTACAATTTGTGAATTGTGGTGGATGTTATGAACTTATCACTAAGGCCATGCTTAAGTTGCAATGTTGCAGATTCCACAGTAACAGGCGTCTACCATAACTTTGACAGTGGGCGCCCTGACATGTGTGGGGCTGAGAGTGGGAGTCTTCTGGGCAGCAAACAATGGGAGCCCCAGCTCTCAGCTTGGGTAGCCTACATAGAATATCAAGGAACATAAGAACGGCCATACTGGGTCAGACCAAAGGCCCATCTAGCCCAGTAGCCTGTCTGCCGACAGTGGCCAGCACCAAGTGCCCCGGAGGGGGTGGACCGAAGACAATGATCAAACAATTTGTCTTGTGCCATCCATCTCCAGCCTCTGACAAAAAGAGGCCAGGGACACCATTCCTGCTCCCTGGCTAATAACCTTTTATGACCTAACCTCCATGAATTTATCTAGCTTCTCTTTAAACTCTGTTATAGTTCTAGCCTTCACAGCCTCCTCTGGCAAGGAGTTCCACAGGTTGACTATGTGCTGTGTGAAGAAGAACTTTCGCATATTAGTTTTAAACCTGCTACCCAGTAATTTCATTTGGTGTCCTCTAGTCCTTATATTATGGGAACTAATGAATAACTTTTCTTTATTCACCCTCTCCACACCACTCATGGTTTTATATACCTCGATCATATCCCTCCCCAGTCTCCTCTTTTCCAAACTGAAAAAACCGAGTAGCTTTAGCCTCTCCTCATATGGGACCTGTTCCGAACCCCTGATCATTTTAGTTGCTCTTTTCTGAGCCCTTTCCAAGGCCAAAATATCTTTTTTGAAGTGAGGAGACCACATCTGTCCACAATACTCAAGATGTGGGCATGCCATAGTTTTAAACAGGGGCAGTAAGATATTCTAGGTCTTATTTTCTATCCCTTTCTTAATAATTCCTAACATTCTATTTGCCTTTTTGACCGCCGCAGCACACTGTGTGGACGTTTTCAGAGAACTATCCACGATAACTCCAAGATCTCTTTCCTGATTTGTCGTAGCCAAATTAGCCCCCATCATATTATATGTATAGTTGGGGCTAAGTAATAATGGGGAAAAGTAATAATGGACTAAATAACCTCAAGGGCTGTGATTACCTTTCTGCAAATTTCCATCACTTGTCTACAACTCAGCCTAATTTTTGCCAACCATCCTGCAACTCAAGTAAGGCCTTAGGTATGGTGAAATTGTTGTATTATGGATTGCCACTATAGGGATGTGCAAATCACTATATGCTGGCAGGGACTTTATTAGTACAGGGGTTCTCAAAATAATTTTTTAAGAGAAGGCAGGTGGAAAAAGGGGGGAGAAAAAAATAGTGAATTGGATTGTTCAAGTTACAAGAGGCTGACTTAACCAACCAAACAAAGGGCACTTAGAGAGGTCCAAATTGTTCTTTTCAGCCTTTTGTAACTTTAATGATCCAATTCACTATTTTTTTCTCTTTTTTTTCCTTTTCCCCCTCCTTTTTCCTCCACCTTCCCTTATTTACTCTTGGATCTGGACTTCTAATACTCCAGTCACCTGAAGAAGTGGGTTGTGCCCATGAAAGCTCATGATGCTATCTACATGTTTTGTTAGTCTTTAAGGTGCTGCAAGACTATTGGTTGTTTTTTTAAGTTTTTCCAGTTACAGAATAACTCGGTTACCCCTCTGAAGCTTTTGAACAAATTTTTTGGTGGCCTCAAAGTACATCCACTAACTCTTGCTAAAATATTTGATTAGCTTTAGAGAGAACAAACAAATATGCACATTTACACAATCAAATCAGTGTAATTTATGTAGGGCTTTTTTCAGATTCAATAATAAAAATAATGCTTTGAAAAGTGATATTTGTATATTTGTTAATATCACTTTTCACAGGACACTTACTGTGTGGGAGGCTGTTAAAAGTTATATTAACAAACATTTACATATCACTTTTTACAGCCTCCCAGCCAGCTAGTGAGTCTGGTGTGAAAAAGTGATGCCTGCATATTGTGAATATCACTTTTCTCAGCAAACTCCAAGGCAAATTAAGCCCTGGTTAAGGAAGTCAGACGGGCAGGCAGCAGGTGCCACTAACAATGATGGGATGGATATGTGGCCAGGGGAGGCAACAAGGGGGCCAAGGTGATGTGGGGAGTGAATGCAAGGCCAGGAAGATAGCAGGATCCAGAGGCAAAGGAGTAGGAGATGAAAATGGGGTGTGGTGAGGCAGCAGAAACCAGGCATAATGGGAGTGGCAGGTGAGCCCCACTGCAGTGCAGTCAGAGGTGAGGTTTAGCACCCTCTGCTGTGTGGCCACTGGTCAATATCTGCCACCAGAGCTGGGGCAGGAGCCACATGGCTAGAGTTGGGGATCAGAGCCTGCTGCTGCATGGCCCAGTTGCATGAGTTAGTGCCATGGAGTAGTGCCCAGTGCCATACAGTCAGAGCTCAGAGATGGGTGCTAAAGCCCAGGGCTACACAGCTGGAGCCAGGGGTCAGTTCTTGACATTCACTGCTGCATGAGCAGGGGCAGGGGCAGGCATCCAGGACCAGCTCTTGTCACCATGCAGCCAGAACCATGAATTGCAGGAGAAAGACACTGTCCTGGACCCTCTAGGAGTGTCTCTGGAGAGTTCTTTGGGCAGAATGGAGAGGAAATTGAGACAGGGAAAAGGCAAACAGGCACGTTCATTGATCTGTGCTTCTCTTTTGCCGAGTAAAGTAAAAGTAAAGTCTTGAGAATCCTGTGCAAAGTCAGTCAGTCTGTCTGTCTGTCTGTCTATTTTTACTGTCAGATCTACATTGCAAACTCAGAACACCCATACAGCTGGAGTTCTGGGCAAGGGTGTGCTTAAACCATGGTGGATTCTGAGGAGTCTGTAGTAGTTCCAGCAGTTAGGCAGGAGGTCCATGGACTGTCAGAAAGGAGTGGTAGACAAAGGAATTGTGCCCTAAAGGTGTCTCTATAGACAAGCCATGTATAGTGCCTGGAGTCTGTTCACACTCAGGAAGCTTCAGTGAAGTGGGTCCCGAACAAAACAGTCTGGGGGAGTGCCCAGCCAGAGGTGAAGCTCTTGTGTTTTGAGGGAGAGAGAAGAGTTCCAAATAATTTATGAAATAAATAAATAAATTTGAATCTAGAGAAACAAGGAACAGGCACCAAATCTAATTGTCTCTTCTAATGCCAATTCAGGGATATTTGGTCACTTGGGTTCTCGCAATGCCTCAGGAGATACTATAATTAATGGCAAGCAAAATACTTACTATTACTAATGATGACTATTTTACTATTAAAGAGAGAAAAATAAATAAAACCGAGCAGAACACAAGCATACAAATGATATGCAACCAGATACCATCTCTTTGGAATGTCTCTGTGTGTACAATTTCAATGGTAATTATATCTTAAGAGTTCCTCCTTCACTGGTTGGGACACTTCTTTAGGTAAATTGAGACCAAAGTATATTTTTCAGTTGTGAGCCCTGTCTCGGTGAATTATAGATAACTAAAACAGTTTATAGGTGGGC
Source organism: Pelochelys cantorii (assembly GCA_032595735.1). Taxonomy (NCBI): domain Eukaryota; kingdom Metazoa; phylum Chordata; order Testudines; family Trionychidae; genus Pelochelys; species Pelochelys cantorii. Next base: position 90,813,261 of record CM064330.1, on the reverse strand, counting down.
AAAGGAATTTGTTTAAGGACTTTTTAATCCTCTTTGGTTTCTCATGGATAACATAAACAGTATATAGATTGGCAGAGGTTAGTAATTTTACCCAAATGTTTTTGTTTTTTTAACTCACTTAAAAGAAGCCATTCAAGGAGCAATCTTTAGACAGGCAAATTAATGAATACCAAATTCCACAACTATTTATATATTAAGGTGTTTTTATGTCTCTTTTCTGGGACTACACTATCTGAACAATCTGGTATTTAGCAGGAGAAGCTGTTAACATCCTAGATTGCACAAGCATTTCAATACCCCATTAAATTATTATTATTATCGCAATTGAAATCTGATCCTTTGGCAGTGCTTTTGTCATCTCTAGCTCCCTAATGCTACTGAAGTCTCAGCAATGTTGCCATGTAACACAAGCAGTGCCAGGGCTGAAGGTTGTGTCTCCTTGATGCTGTGTGGTGGCTTCTTGGTTCTTCTTAGCTGTCTTGTTGCTTGCTTGCAGAGGTAAGATGAACAGGCTAAGCAGAGTTCTGAGATCATAAGAGTACATATGTGTCAGAGTGCTTACAGGTTTCAGAGGAATTTATCCTCTTCCTTTTCCATAGGCTTACTGAAGGTGGAAGGCATACCTCTTTCAGGGTCTTGGCTGGATTAAAATATCAGCTGATGTCACTTTTCATTGGTTCTGCAACCTCATAGAATTATCTTGGCAGCATCTGCAGCTCATGATCTGTGCAGTTTGCGAATTGCATATTTAACCTTTTGTAACCTTTATATTGAATGTTAACTAATACTATCCAAGGGGGTGGACAGCTTCCGCGAGCCCTGGGGCAAGGTGTGTGGAAGGGGGGCAATTCTACACCCCCAAAGGGGCAAGGCCTTGGGCAGAAGGGACAGAGCAGGTGCAGCCAGCCCTCAGTGCTGCTTGGACCATGGTGCTTCCCCCCTCCAGCCCTCAGAGCTGCTTGGACCATGGTGCTTCCCCCCTCCAGCCCTCAGAGCTGCGTGGAGTGTGCAGCGCCATGCTCCAGCAGTGATTCAATAGGCCCAGGGTTCTGGCTGCCACAGTAACCGTAGGGACAGCCAAGAGCCCTGAGCCCATTGAACTGCTGGGCCCTGGGAAAATTTCTCCTTTTCTCTTCCCACCCCTTCCCCCACTCCCACGGCAGGCCTGATACCAAGTTGTTAAAAGAAAAGGGTGAATTAAAACTCACCTGAGTTTTCAGATTCAAGCATCTAGGTTGGTTATAGAAAATATATTTAGTGGAGAACCATAGGGTGACACTTTCGATGATAAAACCAAACTTTATTTAAAAGGAAAATGAATAGTTAAGCAAACAGACGTGCCATTACCATTTATACAATGCTTCAGTTATACTTAGGCTAGGACTTTAACAGGTTCAAAAAAGAGCTAGATTCATGGAGGTTAGGTCCATCTATGGCTATTAGCCAGGATGGGTAGGAATGGTGTCCCTAGCCCCTGTTTCTCTGGAAGTGGGTGACAGGGGAGGGATCATGTGAAGATTACTTGTGTTCCATCCCTCTGGGGCATTTATCATTGGCCACTGTTGGCAGACAGGATACTGGGCTGGATGGACCGTTGGCCTGACCCAGTATTGCTGTTCTCATGTTCTTATGTACACTTAGAAATGAAATAGTGTATCAATGGGTGGGTGATCAGTCCATGGACAACAGACTGAGGTACAGCCTTATAATCCTGAAACCCAATACAGGTAGTACACTTTAGATGTTAATTGGAGCTTGCCCCGCAATTTACCTATGCTGCTCTTTTTGGCCTGGTCTACACTAGGGGATAAGTTTGAAATAAGATATGCAACGTGAGCTACATTAATTGGGGAACTTAAGTCAAAATATTTTAATTTGAATTTTGGTGCCTTCCACACTGCAGGAAGTCAAAGGGAGCACACTCTCCCTTCAACTTCCCTTATGCCCCATAGAAGCAGGACTACCGGCATCGACAGGAGTACCTTCTGGCTGTGTCTAGACTGGCGCGAGCTTGCGCCAGAGCTATGCAAATGAGGCTCAGCGTGGAATATCGCCGAGCCTCATTTGCATAACTAATGAGCCGCCATTTTTGCGGAAGAGGCTATTGCGCAAGACGGAGCTGTCTACACTGCCCCGTCTTGCGCAAGAAAAACCCTCTTGCGCAAAGCCGTTATGCTGATTATTTTCAGGCATAACGGCTTTGCACAAGAAGGTTTTTCTTGCGCAAGACGGGGCAGTGTAGACAGCTCCGTCTTGCGCAAGAGCCTCTTCCGCAAAAATGGCGGCTCATTAGTTATGCAAATGAGGCTCGGCAATATTCCACGCTGAGCCTCATTTGCATAGCTCTGGTGCAAGATCGCGCCAGTCTAGACACAGCCTCTCAGTTTAAATTAGTGTGTCTTCACTAGACCCGCTAATTCAAACCCCCGAATATTGACTGTGGCTGTTTCAATCTTTTCTGTAGTGTAGACATGGCCCTTGTAACCCATTATAGTACGAATTAACTTTAAACTACCTTTTACCATAATTATATTTCCACACCTTCTTTATCGGCACTTTACATTACACATTATTTAAATTAAGATTAGCACAATTATCCTTCCTATATTGTCAATAGAGATAACATTTTGATAGGACTGTCAAGCAATTAAAAAAATTAATCGCAATTAATCGCACTGTAAAACCATCATGAGAATACTATCTATTTAAATATTTTTGGATGTTTTCTACATCTTCTAATATATTGATTTCAATGTCAACACAGAATACAAAGTGTATAGTGCTCACTTTATATTTATTTTTTATTACAAAACATTTACACTGTAAAAAAAACCTTCAGTTCACCTCACTGAAGTATTGTAGTGAAAATTCTATCATGAAAGCTGAACTTAAATTCTTCTATATAATCCATATATTTGTGTCCTATTCAAAAGAGTCCTTTTTTAGCTCAGCCCCAGCTGCGGGCGGCACAGGGCCAGAGGGGGGTAGACTCTGCCGTGGGCAGTGCAGAGTTCGGGGGAGCTCAGCCCCCAACTGCAGGTGGCATAGGGCTCAGGGGTGGGAGGTCAGCCCCTGGGCTTGGGGGGCAGGTAGACCCCACCATGGGCAGTGCAGAGTTCGGGAGGGGGAACTCAGTCCCAGAGTCAGATGTGTGAGGAGGGTCAGTCCCAGCCCCAGGGGGCAAAGAGAGGGTGGCTTGGGTGAACCCTGCTGGGGTTGGGGGGGGGGGGACAGTTTGGGCAGCGCCCCCTCCCCCCATTTGTTTTATTTTAAAAAATATCACCTGGGAGGGGAGAGGGACGGGTGTTAGGGTATTTACTTTTCTTGTTTACTTCTCCGCTGGAGCAGGAACCACACTTCAGTTTTTTTCTTCCTTTCCTGCTGCTTGGTTTTTCCATGAACCCTCTGGTGGAGGTTTGCATTACTGCATCTTATCAGAGACCGTCTCTGAAGCAGCTCATGCTGGTTTGCTGACCTCTGCGATTAATGCAAGTTAATTTTTTTAATGCATTAATTCTGCCCTGCGTTAATCACAGGCGTTAACAGCCACTAACTGACAGCGCTATAGTTTAATAAAATATTCCAAAATTCTTAAAACTGTTATTGAAAACTTTGCTCAAACAAGTTTTAACCAAAACATAGCAGCAACGAAATCCTGGTTCATGTACTTGCTAACTTCAATTTTCCCATTTTACTGTATCCAAGGGTACATCTACACAGCAGGGCTAAAGTCAAATTAAGCTACACAACTTGAGCTACGTCAATTGTGTAGCTGAAGCCAAAATAACTTAATTCGGCTTTTGGTGCTATCTACACAGCAGGAAGTACACTCTTCCTTCAATTTCCCTTACTCCTTGTGAAATGAGGGTTACCATGAGTCAGAGTAAGAAGTCCTCCAGCTCGACATTATTTTGAAATACAGGCTTATAGTGTAGATGCACGCTATGTTATTTCAAGATAATGCCAGTTATTCCGAAATAACACAGCTGTCTAGACATGGCCCAACTGTCTCACACTAGCAGCTTCAATTTCTCTTAAACCTCTACAGTTAGGCTAGCTTAGGCCAAAGCCTAATTGCTATTTATTTTTTAACATAAACTATCCCACAGCCTACAATATGCAGCAGGATTTCACCTTTAACTTTAATATTATATTCATTTTGTCTTTCTTGGTGGCAAATCTCAAAACATCTTTAAGGACAGTTAAAACTTTTTCTTGTATTAACTTAATTTTCTGCAAAACCCTTTAATTTTGTCACGGTAGACTAGGAGTTGAAATTTTGTTTCAAATTAGTCTAGATACTTGTATTTCCCGACTTAGTCTTTCTGCTCTCTCATAGAGCCTTAAGAGAGATTTTTAAAGAGAGAAACTTTAAACTGAAATATTCATCAAACAATGTACTGTTCAAATCTTTCTAGCACTGCATTATGAGGTTTGTCTTGTCTTTCTGAATTTGGAAATTATTTTTTTTTAAATTACCAGATAATTAATTAATTCCCCAATTAATATAAACATTTTATACTCAAAGCTTCTTACATTAATAATCAGTTATATGTGTACATATATCATCTTACTATTCACAACAATGGCATGAGGAAATTTATTATATGAAGGGCATGTATTTGAATACCAAATATTTGCAAATATATATCCCCAAACCCTACAAATAATAATATGCTATCTTAAGCATTTGAGGGACAATGAAAGAATAGTTATATGGAAACATAAGTTGGAAGTATCCAATGTAGTCTGTAAAATATTTTCCTACTATAATTATTATCCTTAACGTTTGAAGAATGAAGACTTCACAGTGTGGATAAAATCAAGTTTCAATAAAAATATTTCTAGAATACTTTGTGTAAGTTTAAAACTAAATTATTTTCTTTTTACAAGAAGGGATAAAGAAGCATATTTTAATAACTTAGTTTACAGCTCTGGAATCACTTGAATAAAAAATATCCTCATATTCTTTTACAACAACCAAGCTTTTTCTAAAACATAAATATCTTGGAGAGTTTTTTGTTGTGTTTAGGTAACAATTATGTGGACACTGAGCTGCTGTCTTGTGAAAAGGGTTGTGTCCTGTTCTTTGAGAAGTCCCTCTTGCTGGTTGTTTATCTCTTGATAAAATGATTCCTAAAATGATAACTTACCATTTGTAGCATATTTACAACCTGCAGTTAAAGACTCCCATTAAATAGTCTATACAAAGCATGTGTAATTATCACTTATAAACATCGTTCAAAACATACCATACAAGAAAATAGAGCCAAATAGAAATTATTCTGGCCTTGGGTCCAAATGGTTATCCAATACTCAGTGTTTTGATGGATTATTTCTATTATTAGGGGAAATGGATTATATGAGTCAGTTATTTCACTGAGGCAATCCTTAACTTCTCTCCTTGTTTATTTCCTTATTTACCTTATTTACAAAATTGTACACTAAGTTCCATTTCCCTACACACAATAGAAAGACACAGCAAGCAGTTTCCTTGCTCATAATTTCCAAGTCCTCCTTTGCAGCCAGTTCTGTCTCTGTTTCCCCTCAAGGCCATGCTCACAATGACTTCTCTAACTGTCCACTGGCTGCCTCCTGGCTTTCTGCTCCTGTCTACTTCTGACACACTAATAAATACCATGGAAAGCAATCAATGTCTTAGCCTCGTATTTGCAATTGGTCTCCAAGGAACCTCATTTGCATACATGACTTAGATTTTGCTCAGGCTTTGTCAAGATGTCCCATGCTTTGGACATTAGCTTCAATTGCTTAAGCTATCATTACACCAAGGAAAATTGAATTGCTCCTTCATTTAGCCTGAAAGAAATGAATACACATCTCATTTTAACCAGGTCTAAGTTTGCTGATAGCCATTAATAGCTTCCAGCATAGCATTTTAAAGCTGTATCCCAGAAAATAGAAATACATGTGGAAGTAATAAATACAATTTTATGGCTAGGATGGGTGTCATCCTCTTTGCAACTTTTGATGCTTATCACTAGTTTAAAAAAGCAGAGATTTCCTAGGAATTTCCTTAATTAACTTTGACATTTCATATAACAACAAAAGTAGCAAAATATGAGCTATATAATCTCCAAACATCAAAATTCAGTAATTGTGAAGGCAAATTTATAATAACCTAAAATTACAATAATAATTTTACAGGTTGTTCCTCCCTAAACCAAGACTCTCTGGTCCGGCAACATCTGTGGTCTGGCAGGTGGTGGCAGTAGGACCAGCAGCCAGCAGCCCGGTGATAGGGGGGGGCCGGTGTCTGACAGCAGTGGGGCCAGAGCCAGTGGTAAGGGACCCAACCAGGGCTGGCAGTAGGGGTGCCGGTGTCCAATAAGCCTGGCCAGGACCAGCAGCCCAGCTGAGCCAGAGGCAAGGGGTGTGACTAGACTGGAAGTGGAGCTGGCAGCAGGGAGGGGCAGAGGGCTGGGATGCCTATGGCAGGACACCTCCACTGGTCCAGCAAATTCCCTTGTTCAGGACCAGTCAGGTCCCAAGGGTGCGAGACCAGGGAGGTCGGACCTGTAATTACATAATAGCCATTATTGCAGCTGTACTGAAGTCTATACAGCCAACGGGATAGATAATCTAAGACATTGCTCCTTTACCCTGTCTATTCTGGAAATTCACTCAAGGGGAAGATACCCTCTCCTCTACAGCTTTCCCTGATTGAGGTTCCTGTAAATAATACTGCCAGGTTAGAATTGAGAAAGAACCCCTTTAGAGTTCTGAGCATTAAAACTGTTTTTTAACAGTTGTGACAGTCACAAGTATGTCACAGGTCTCCAGAGACAAAGAACTATGGGAAGCATCCACCAGCCCAATGGCAGGGAGCATTGAAACTCATTTCTCCACCCCCATCCCTTGTCTGTTAAGTATTTTTATGTATTTGTCCCAATGCAGCTATTTCCTCATCATAGCTACTCAGGTTCTTTATATTTGTTCCAGGTAGTAACAACTGTCTGTAACCCTGTCAGTCACCCCCACAACCTAGGGTCTGCTTAGGTATAATTGTGTCCCATCCTTTAACTTCTGGGATGTCCTGAGAAATGCTGTCTAGATCATGCTCCTGTAAGGTTGGTGCAAAATTGGATGAAAGACCTTACTCAAAGAGCAGTTCTTCTTTGAGGTTCCTCAGACTTGACCCCTTTGTGCCCTGTTTCCTCTAGTCTGTTTCTGTTCCATTTTCTGCATGGCCTCTGAAGAAACTCATCTCAGGCTGCCCCCAACTCCAACTCCTTGCTTCGGTCCCAACCTGTGAACCTAGCCAGTTCCAATCTGCTCACTCCAGCTCCCAGATTCCCACTACATTGTTCATCCCGGTCTCCCTGCATAAATAGTCCCCTGCAACTCATTCAGCTTCTTATCCTATCTGGTTCCTTCCCTGTTGCCCCTCTCCATCCCCCCTCAGCTCCCTGTGACTGTCTCCTTGCTAAGCCAGTCACAGTCTCATCTTAGGGCATGTATACACTAAGAAATTATTTTGAAATAAATAATAACTTCCAAAATAACTATTTCAAAGTCGTGCATTCACACTACAAGGCAGCATTGAAATAGCACAGAATCACTTCGAAATAGCATGTCCACAATAACTGGAGCTTGCATTGGATTTAAAGCCCCCAGAAGCACTCCGGGGAGGGCACCAGGAGAGCCAACACTTCCTGTAGCTGCTTGCTGAGGCTAGCCAGGACACATGCTTAAAGGAGCTCCTCTCTACAGCTGCGTCTCACACACCACTTCTCCACTGCCTACACTCTCGCAGGACACCAAACTCATGCCGTGTGCTCTGGTTGCCTTTGTGCATGCCACAGTATTTACAATATGGAACTGGAGCTGCTGCAAACCAGTGCCATGCTCACGGGCCTCGTGCTGTGCCTCACGGCATAGTTCATCCATACTGCCCACATGGTGATTAAGGATGACGAGGACCAGACCAGACCAGAGGACCTCTTCATCCAGGCCCTGGCACTCCTGCTGCAGTAAGTGACCCTCAATCCCCTGCACACCATGAAACACCACTTCTGGCAGAGGGAGACCAGTTCCAAGTTGTGGGACTACATTGTGCTGCAGCAGTGGCTCCCAGAACTTATGCATGCAGAAGGCCAACATCCTCAAACTCTGCAAGTAGCTCCCCTCTCCCCTCAGGCAATGGGACACCCACATGACTCCAGCCATTGACCTGCAGAAGCGTGTCGCCATTGTTCTGTGAAAGTTCACCGTGCCGGACAGCTACCGCTTCATGGGGAGCCAGTTTAGCACAGGGAAATTCACGGTTGGGGCCATGCTTATGCAGGTCTTCAAGGCCATCAACACCATCTTGTTATGGAGGGTCATCACTCTGGGGAACATTGACCCTATTGTGGATGGCCTTTCCGCCATGCATTTCCCCAACTGCAGGGGAGCCATAGACGGCACTCATATCCACTTCCTGGCCCCGGACCACCAGGCCTCAAACTATATAAACAGGAAGGGGTACTTCTCTATGGTGCTGAAGACCCTAGTGGACCACAAGGGACACTTCACAGACATTAATGTCAGCTGGTTGGGGAAGGTGCATGATGCCCACATCTTCAGGAACTCAAGCCTGTTCCAGAGGATTCACACCAGCACTTTGTTCCCTGACCACACCATTAGGGTCAGGGATGTGGACATGCCCATCTGCATCCTGGATGACACAGCCTTGCTCCCCTGGCTGATGAAGCCCAACATGGGCAGCCTGCACCCCACCAAAGAGCACTTCAATGCCAGGCTGAGCAGGTGCTGCATGGTGTACGAGTGTACCTTTGGCTGCCTAAAGGGGAGGTTTAGGAGTCTCCTCACCCACCTGGATCTCAGCAAGCAAAACATTCCCTACATGGTGGTGTCCTGTAGTGTGCTCCACAACATATGTGAGAGCAAGGGGGAGGCTTTCCTGCCAGGGTGGGGCGCAGAAGCTGAACAGCTGGCCAGGGATTGTGAGCAGCCAGACACCGCTGCCATATGGAGAGCACATCAGGGAGCTATGCTTATCCAGGAGGCCTTGAGGGAGTGTTTCAGCCAAGGCCAGCTGTGAGAATCTCCCCAGACCTCTCCATAAGGGGTCCCTGCATAGCCCATGTTCCTTTCCTCCCCCACCCTCCCTTCCTCTGCCCTCCATTCCCACCTTCCCCTTCCTCCCTTAAGACCAAATAAAAAAGCCTTTTTGTTTTGAAAACACAACTCTGATTTTTTTATTTGAAGGATATACAACATGGGAGGGACTGGGGAAAGAACCTGGAATGGGGGAGGGGGAGCTAAGAGATGGGCCTGGGACTGGCACCTTCTTCGGTTAGTTCAGGAGGCTTCAGCTCCATGAGAGGTCACACTGCCACATGTTCGGGGGCCCCGGCAGCCACATGGGGGGCTAAAAGGAGAAACCATGTGTGTGTGTATGGGTGCAGGTGTGGGGAGTTGTGGGGGCAGGTGCGGGGAGGTGGCTGGTGGACCACACCATGCACACAGTTATGCACTTCATAACAGGCATTATGGAGGAGCACATGGCCTCATGCTGGCATGAAAGCTGCCCCCGCATGGCCTTCCACTGCTTCCGGTCAGCCTGGCACTCCTCATGGATGGAGGCCTGCTCTTGGTATTCCTGATTGAACCTCCAGATGAGGGGCTGGAGGCAGGCCATTTGGTCCCGCAGCAGGTCTTCCCTGGTGCGCTTTGTGCAGCAGATCCCAAGGATTCGGGAAGATGGTGTGGAAGGTGGTGGACACGCCATGCTCACAGCTGGCCCAGCTATGAAAAAAAAGTGACAAGGGCAGTCATCCCAGGTGACACTGCATATGAAGCCTAGCCCTAATCTCTGAGCTGACTCTGAAGGTCTCAGTTCAGATGATGGTGATGTGCTTTGAGCAAGGTCATCTGTGGACTAGTCAGTGGGCACCTTCCTGCAGGGGCATGGACATCTCAGGGGAGCATGGCTACCCCCACGTCCCAGGGACAAGCAGGCATGGGAAGGTGCCGGCCATGCCAGGAGCCTGTGGGCAGGGTGTGGGGGCAGATGGGGTGTCTTGGCCTCCATCTGTGTCCCACACGTGTCAGGTCTGGCATTGGCAGTGTTCAGCAGTGAAAAAATTTCCATACCTGCCCACTGGAGGAGGATCAGTTCCTGGCTGGCAGGCATCGTGTCCTGGCTGGCTTCATCCTCCTCCACAACACCGCCCTCATGGAGGCTGATGCTGGGCGTGTCCTGGCTGGAGTCGATTATGACAGGGAGGGAGGTGACTGATCCCCCCTCCAAGGATGGCATCCATCTGCTCACCGAAGTGGCAGGTATGAGAAGCCACCCCACACCATGAACTTTGCTCCCTGGCCTTAGTGTAGGCCTGCCAGAGTTCTTTGATTTTCATGCAGACCTGGTCAAGGGTTGGCACATGTCCTTTCTCTGCCAAGCTGCTGGGCATCCGGCTGTACACATCTGCATTCCTGCTTCTGGTGCGGAGATCCTGGAGGTTGGTCTCCTCCCCCCAGACCTTGATGAGGTCCAGGATCTCCTCACCGGTCCAGGACATTGCCCTCTTTCATCCCTGGCCAGGAGCTTCAGAGGATACTGCAAGAGAACTGGTAGGCCTGGGGGGAACAGAGGGAGCAGTGGGGTCAGCCATGGCTCCAACAAAGGGTGGTGTGTGGCATGGGGCTAGGCATGCTGTCCTGGTGCAACAAGCCCTTTCCTTTCTGTCTGCAGCTTTAAACTCTGCCGGAGAAGGGCAGAGTTGTCAGGTATGTGGCCAGAGCAGCCTCAAGTGCAGCTAGGGGATGCCTCTGGAGGTCAATTATTTCAAAATAGCAGCAGCTGAGCATCCACACTAATGCGATTTTGAAATAATAATTTCAAAATAAGCGTTATTTCTCATCACAAACAGGAGTTATTATTTCGAAATAAAGGGCTTGGTAGTGTGGATGTTCTGCTTGTTATTTTGAAATGAGAGTTATTTCAAAATAACTCCCTAGTGTAGACCAGGGCTAAATCTACTCCTTCTGCACTTCCCAATTGATTTTTGTCCCCTTGTATTCAATCAGATGGCTTCCCTTTCCATGCTGCTTGGATGCCAACAGCAGGAGCGTAGAAAGACCAAGGGAGACACAACCTATCTGCCCTCAATTACTGTGCTTGCCACCATAGTCACCATAGCAGCCAGAAGCAGCAATTGCAAGGAAACTCATACTCCATTCTACAACCCTCTGCTGGAGCATGCTCCGTACGGATGGAAGATCAGGAGAACATAGCTGACAAACTCTATCCAGTCTCTTGATAATGGGCAAAATGAGATTTGTCAAAAGCTTATAACTCAGATGAATGTGAGTGCCTTTTCATGGAGAAAGCAAAAGGCACATTCCTGACATCACAATAACATACACTCTCCCTAGCCAAATGGCAATTCCCTCCTCCAAACCACAGAGGTACACAAGCCTTCCAAAAAAAATAGTTGTAAGAATTGTTCTAACATGTCCCAACAATGTGTTTTCCTCTGACATTGCTGAATGATGTTTGATGATAATAATGTTCAGCCTGGGGCAGATACTTACCATGAAAATTTTCAGCTTAAATGATTAAAAGTTGGCAAATCTAAATCCTTATTTACATTGTGTATGCACAAGTATTCCAATTTGAAGGGAGTCCCTCCATCCCATGTCTCTTTCTCATACACAAAAATGTCAGAAAGCCAGATTAAACCTTGTCTTGTCTATTTGTGGGATATTAAAAAGTTCTCTGTAAAAATGAAGGCTGTTTGCCCTTGGTGAAAAGCTAAAGGATCTAGTCTATTCAGGGAAGCCTATTACTAATCAGGATCTAAGCATTTAGGTAGCAAGAATGTGGTGGGACTTTGTGGGGGTTTTTTCCCATATTCAATCAATTGGAATTACTACCAGTATTTTTTAGTAAGGCCATGTCTACATTAGGAAACTATTTCAAAATAATGAAATTTGACTTAAGTGCTCCCAATTTAAAAGATTCAAACCAGCATGTCCTCAGTATGGGAAAGCATTGAAATTAGTCAGAGGCAGGCTCCATTAATATGGACGTGCTACTTTGGACTTAGAGTCCCAGGAAGCTCTCTGGGGAGCTGCGGGAGGCCTCCTGGAGGCCAATAAATTCGAATTAGTGGCACTAGAGTGTCCACACTAATATTATTTTGAAATTACGATTTCTGAATGAGCATTACTCTTTGAGAAAAGCAGTTTGAATTCCATGGCCTGTTATTTCAAAATAATGGGCTTGGTAGTGTGGACACACTACTTATAAATTCAAACTTGGGGATGGTTATTTCAGAATAAGGTCCTGGTGTAGACCAGGGCTAAGAGAGCAATAAAAGAGGAAAGAGTAAATATGAAATCTCCATAAGAAAGCACCATGTGTGAAAGAGTTTTTGTGCCCTCTCCCTAAGTTTTCCTGGCAAGCCTTTTGATGATATGTACATAGAGAGAGAGAAGGAAAGAGAGGCAGCATCAGACATCAGAACCACAGGCTTGGTTATCTTAACAAGTTGTGTGCTCCCAGAAACAATAATAGATTACTGGCCTGCCTATACAATGAACTGGATGTTTTGGTTTGTTTGTTTTTTGCAAGGTAGTAGATGGTCACTGTCTTTCTAGACAGCAACAAATTAGAAATAATGCAAAGTGTATATTAATTTTCAATGTAAATGGAGCAAATGTAAGAATTAATAGCCACGTGCCATGTGTTTTTGTTTAGCTTTTATCTGTTCATGGATTTAGAAAGTCATCACTCTCCCTTTTGCTTCTCTGTGTGACATTAAATGCAATGAAAATACCATCATTGTGGAAATAACTTTGCTTAGGAGTTCTGTGACTGTATCCTAGGCTTATAAATTATCTATTGGCTGCTCAGCATATGGCAGTGAACTGATTCCCATTTGACCTGTGGGCCATAATTCATTCTCAGAATGTGTTTTGGTTGTCTTGCTTTCCCTTTCACAATGATCCCTGCATAAGCTTAAACTGATTTTTATCAAATAAATTCTGGGTTTTAAAAAAAGTAGAATTAGGATTTTTTCCGATTTTAACCCTACTTTTGTATCATCCAAATATATGTATAAAAAACCTTGTTTTTTTAGGAAACTACAATACATTGCATGAGACACATGTATTTCGATAGACATTAGTCTGTGTGTATATACAAAGCTGCTGGTTGGAGAGAAGCCACATATCAGTTTAGAAGCTACACACGATAAACATTCATGCGTGCAAGCAAGCTCTGAAATGTGTGCACATCTCAATGTACTGATGAACCTCATGCCCATCATGTACAAATTTCAGGCTGTTAGCCGTTGCCAGTTTAAAGATTTGACACAAAAAAAATAGAAAGAAAAGGAAAATCTGTATCCGAATATTTTTCAGAATACAGTAAAACTCCAATTGTCCGGCATCCAGTTGTCCGGCACTCCCAATAGTCCGGCAGCAACTGGAATCTGGAAGTGCTCTGGTCAGCCGCTCTCATGGCCAGGCCGCTGTGAGCCACATGTGTGCACCCGGCCCATGCCGTTCCACTCACGGTCCCCAGTGCACACAGCGTCCAGCCTGCACTTGCTAGCAGCCGGCCGCTGAGCACAGGCAGCTGCCTTGGGACCCGGACATAAGGTTGGGGGAGAAGGGGGACTGGGTTACCACAGGGAGGGGAGGTGTTTGGCTCTGGCGAAGGGGAGGGGAGGGGAGGGAAGGGGGATTGGGTTGGGAGTATGTCCCCTTATAGTACCTCCCGGTACTCCGGCATTTCCGATAATCTGGCACCACCTAGGTCCCAAAGGTGCTGGATTATCGGAAGTCTACTGTACAAGGAAGTATTTGAAAGTTTAAAACAAAACAGAGGGAAAGGACGATGTTCAGTGCATATATTGCGAATGGAGTGGGCCAAATATTAAATATAAATATTTATATACTAATAGTTCTAAGTCTACAACAGTAAACTGTTTATTCAAATGAAAAGATTAATTTGGAGATTAGAGATATATTGTTTTCTTAAACTCGGAGATGACACTGTTTTTTGAGTTCTGTTTCAGTTCTTGCAGCAAAACACATTGTATTCCATTCATCAAAGCTTTAATCTATTGATTACTTTTCCCCCATCCTTCCATTTATCAAAATAAACCCCAGTATTTATCCAGAAAAAATATTAATAGTTTTTCCACAAATTTTACCTGTTTTTGCTATTTTAATAACACAAACTGATAAAGAGGGAAAAATGAAATAAAATAAAACCCAAACATGAAGGGCCCTTATCCATGTAGTAACTCATTGCAGATGTCAGGTTTGACCATCAGTATGAAGTAAAATTCTTTTAATTTTCCATATCAGATGTACCCCCTTGGAGCCTCAAAGTAGTTTTTCCCTTTTTTAGCACAGTGGCATGGTAATAATCGTTTAGCCCTGCACTGCCATTGCCACAGTGGCTGAACTGTTTCTTTTGAAGCTCAAAAGGTCATTGGGGAATGGAAACAGCATTATTCTCTATTGCTGGAATCACTTTCTGTAAATCCACACTACACGTACTCTGTTAGCTAAAACAATATTTTCAATCCAAGAAGAGATGGGGTGTCAGAAGGAAAAGGTCATTGATAGTCAATTTACTTCCAGTCTCAAGGACATGACAATTTGTCATCTCACAAATGAGTGGATGGTAGGTATTAACAGCAAAAGAGTGAAAGGGCACATGGTTTTTCACTTGGCAAGCCATCCCATTGATATAAATAAGAGTATGTCTACACAGCAAAGTTATTTCAAAATAACAGCCCTTATTTCGAAATAACTTTCCTAGCATCTACACAGCCAAAAGGCTATTTCAAAATAAATTCAAAATAGCGGAGCACTTATTTCGAATTTGGTAAACCTCATTCCACAAGGAATAATGCCAAATTCGAAATAGCTATTTCGAAATAAGTGCTGTGTAGACACTTATTTCGAAATAGGGGGCCTCCAGCCCTCCCAGGGTGCCCTGGTGGCCACTCCAGCCTCAACCAAGAACACTTCTCTCCCTCCCCTGCTCCCTGGAGCCCTTAAAGGGGTAGACTCTGGCCACAGTGCCTGTGCCAGCTCCAAGCCTGCCAGCCCAAAGCCAGCAGTCACTGCCCCTGACCCAGTGGCCCCAAAACATGAGCCACCAAGCCACTGGCAGCCAACCCTCCACCGCTCCCCAGGAGCAGTCTGCCAGCTCCCAGGAGCCTGCCAGGGCCTGGAGAAGGTGGGCGCCTTCCTGGTCCAGGGTGGAGATCATGGACCTTATTCAGGTTTGGGGGGGATGCCCCCAACATCCATGATCTCCGCACTCATGGAGGAACGCGGCTGTCTATGGCAGGATAGCTGCCAGCCTGGCCACCAAAGGCCACATGAGAACCCAGGATCAGGTTTGCATGACAATCAAGTTGGTTCGGCGAGACCCCCAACCCTGAGCTTCCCCTCCCCCTTCTTCTCCTTGCTTCCTCCTTCCAGCTCCCTTCTCCCAGGTTTCCCCCTCCCCTCTCCCACCTTCTCTTCTCCCCTGTCCCACCTCCTTTCCCTAGTCTCACCAGAGTTTCATTCCCTCCCCCCCAGTTTTGTTAAATAAAGAGAGTTTGTGTTCATGAAAATACGTGTATTTTATTTTACATCAGGAAGGAGGGTTAGGGAGGGGTAAGTGGAAGGATGTGAGGGAGGAATGAGGCACAGGCCCCCAGTGGGGCAGACCAGGGAGGCTCTTAGTGCTCCTCAGGGTGGAAGCTCTCCTGCAGGGCCTCCTGGACACTGACAGCTCCCCCCCCCCCCCCCGATGGACCTCCTGGATGGCAGCCTGCAGAAAGTGCAGCCAGGCTCGCAGCAACGTGTCCAAGAGAAGCACCAGAGTGCCCAGGGGCAGCTCTGGCTCCATGTTGCAGAGTGCTGTGGTGTCCTGAGTGAGCAACCAGAGCACGCAGTGACAAAATGCTTTGCTGTCCCTCATCGAGGTAGAAAAGCAAGCAGGTAAACCTGAGAACTGGCTGTCTGGGGGGGGGGGGGTCCTTTTAAGCACAGACCTCAGATAGCCTCAGGCAGCAGCCCCATGCAGTAAGTCCTGACCTGGTGCCCTGCTGGAACTGGTTCCAGCCAGCCTTAAATGCGATTCAGAGTCCACTCAGTGTGGACACGCTATTTCGAAATAGCAAAATGCTATTTCGAAATGCATTTTATGTGTAGATGCGTTATTTCGAAATAAGATATTTCAAAATAACTATTTCGAAATAAGATATTTTGAAATAACACTGTAGTGTAGACATACCCCAAGAAAAATAACTTCAGAATAGAATGAAACCTTCATTCTACTTCCAGGTGCCACTGACAGCTGTTAGTTAATTAACCAGAGTAACTTTCTTATGTGCTCTAAATTGTCTAGTAGTGCCCAACATTCTACTGACTACAAAGTAGCAGCCCTAGAATGTCAGAAAGGCATCCACTCAGGAACAGCTCAGCAGTTAGGGCATGAAGGAATGACGGGCACTTTCAAAGTGCCTTTAAATGAGTGCATGTACAACTAAAAGGAGTTACATGTCTAGTGCCCTATAAACCTGCAGATATTCACTTTATATCCAGGGGTATCTGCATTTGCATGACTCATTCTCTGGATATGGATGCAGATACAAATTTTGTATCTAGAACTCTGAAGATTTCCAGATATCCACTTTAGACGATGTGTCTGTTCATATCTGTAGCTGCAGATGTGGATTCAAATGTTGTAGCCATGCAGGGCTCTATGCATGTCCCCACTTCAAATGTGAACTCACAATTGCCCCTGGTTTTTTTTTTTTATCTCCATAGTTTTTAACAAGTTTGTAGATGACTTTGAAGAAAAATGGTCAGCTCATATAAGTGGGTGTCATCAATCCCATCAAAATCTTTTCAGGGTTAATAAATTGGGCGTGGTAGTCACTGTAAGGCTCCTCACATCTGGAAACAGGGTCTGTTATCTCTTGGATGCCACCAGCATAGCTGATGATGTAGGGATCAGAAGCCTATGGGCACCTCTACACTAATGGACAAAGTCAAATTAAGATACACAACTTGAGCTATGTTAAGGGCGTAGATGAAATCAAAGTAGCTTAACTTGGCTTTTGGCGCTGTCTACACTGCAGGAAGTAGATGGAAGGGAAGTCTTCCTTTGCCTTTCCTTACGTCTTGTGAAAGCAGTGTTACCAGCATTGACCGGAGTGCCCCCCTCTCACTTCGAATTAGATGTCTTAATTAGACTACTAATTTGAACCCTGAAAGATCAACAGCAGCAGCTTCAGTCTTCCTCTGAAGTGTAGACGTGCCCTATGAGCCTTATATGGTCAGCATCACTGGACGTCCTGACTGACTGAGCCTACCAAACATTTCATGGTTGGCCAGGCACCCCATTTAAGGCCGAGAGGAAACTTCTCCAGGTTCTCTGTGCAACTATGTGAATCCTGGTTTGCTGCTGGAAACAGATCTTACTGCACATTCCTGATATCTTGCCCTACTCCTGAGTTTTGGTCTCAGCACTTTTCTGATACCTGGCCTTGCTCCTCATACCAGGTCCCTTGCTCTACTCCTGATGACTTACTCCTGGGCCCAGTTCCTGGTTCCCTGCACTGCTGCTAACACCTCGTGCCTAGTTTCCTGCCCCACTCTTCATTTGTCAGGATACCCCTGTTCCACTAACCCTACTTCGGCTGGTTCACATGGCTCCAACCTGATCCTTTATAGTGACAGTGGTACAGCTGTTGCATCTGGCCTGAACCCTCTAGACAGAATTTGGACCATTTTCACAAGTTCCCTTTAATCCCATATTTAACCTGTGGGCTTGTATCTAGGGTCTAGGTATTTTAAAGATGGCAATCTATTTTAGGTATCTTATTAATACCTCTCACCTCACCTTAATCCATAAACAGGTATGATGAAGCTTATCATCAGAGGGCAACTCGTATTCCCATTATTTCTTACACTTAGATAAAACTAATGTCTGGCTAGCTCAAAAAATCTGACTAAAACTACTACATTTCATGTCTGCCTGCTATGCACTGTCATGTGTGCCTCTGAATCTATCTCCTTTGAACATCACTAACACATAATAGCTGAATGGAAGAGACGACAGAATGGCTCTTCCTGGAGTAACAGATACAGAGCCACCCTCCAGACCTTTACATAGCTCAGTAGAAAACAATACTAGGTACACTTCTGAAATAAATTAGCACTGTGATTCTCAAAGTGGGCTCCCATAGCACTTCCCAGTTGTCCACGGACCAACTTCTGTCAAAATAGTGATACATAAGTCTGTCTCTGAAGTAGTAACACTTCCTGTTAATTGTACTATTACCCAGTCCAGGAGTCTCAGGATTTTAAGAATCTTTTTAACCGAATACATTTTTTAAAAAGTTAAATAATAAAGTTAAGCACGTCTCTTTACATGGTCTGACTACTTAGTGTTTGTTGTTTCTTTGGTTTAAATTCAGCTATGTTCCAAATTATAGTTTAGACCATGGTTGGGAGCACAGCAAATACAAATTAAGACAAAACCAGTGTCAAGTGATCTAAAGAGATTAACAAGGGACGATGTGCTACTTCCGGTATGAACCTCTCTAGTCCAGCACTCTCTGGTCCAACAATATCCATGATCCATCATAATTTTAGTTAGCCATATGTCCACTTATTATGGATGTGGCCAAGTTTCCCATGATCTCATAAAGTTTGTTTACGGCCACCAGTCCTGGCTTTCAGTGTTCTGTGCTGTTATTTTGCTCTAATTTACCCCTAAATGTCTTCTAAGAGCCCAGTAAGCAGTGGACGTGTTAGTAATGCTACTAAACAATATTGACCTCCTGTGGTTCAACAAATTCTCTGGTTCAGCACCAGTCAAGTCCCCAGGGTGCTGGATTAGCGAGATTCAACCTGTAAATGGTTAGCAAATGTGATTATTTTAATCTTTACTTCTTAATTCTAGCTAAGAAGAACTAGAGTTGCCACAGGGGAGACATTAAATAAAGTTTGAAAGGGAAAGTGATCCACGTTAAAATTTTTCCCATGTGGTCCATTGTTTGAAAAAGTTTGAGAATCACTCAATTGGCAGAAGTGTTCAGATTTGATTGGTAACCTCAGCAATTCTTAAACAAGGTTCTATTTTGGGAAGTGAGCTATGTTACAGATATTATCATTAGGAATTGTGTTTTATGTTAGGACAGTTTGAAAATCTTTTGCTTTCCATTTGTGTCTTTTGATCTTCTTCATTTCCTTTGTGTAAATACAAGACTCCAAGGCTTGTTAGAGGAGAAAGAAGCAGATGATGAACATAGTGATTTTTAATAACAAATGTATATTTTAAAAAAATCACGAACAAATATCCAAAACACTTACTTTAAATGTTCAACATTTTAAAACCACTGAAGCAATTTCTTGGAACTTAATTTAGTCTTAGATCTCTGCAAGCTCTATATAACTATCCACATTAACCGTATTTATTTTTTAGTGTTTCTGTGCTATTCATATGAAGAATTTATTAGTATACTATATAGAGAAGAGTGTAGCTTTTTTTTCCTGCAAGCATAAGTTAAAAAAATAATTCCTCTTTTTTTTTTCTCAAACCCTAGCCAAAATATTTCACTCTGGGTTAAAACAAAATATATTAATCTAATTCATTTATTTCAGTACAGCTCTGTTCAGCCATAAGATTTCACACATGTGGATCTGATTGCCAGACTAGAACTTCAGAGTGGATTAGAACCCAAACTTCTCTGTACCACGTGAGCTAGCCAGGCTTCAATAATACACTCACCAGTCTTATTTCTTCAGTCCCAAAACACCTAAATGGATGCTGATTGTTTTATTCTCTTACCTACTCCCATGTCATATCAGTACATCTTATTTTCACCAGTGTAAATGAGAGGAGACTCTGGTGCACTTATCTTAATATAATTTTCTCCAAATTATTTTAACATATACTGTACTATTAAACCTTACCTTGGCTGTTTTATGTATATTTTTCTTGTAATTTCTTATCGCAGAAACATACCTAATAATATCTTATTTTTTATTTTTTTAAATATTACTTTTAGTTCATTAATGACTTGATCTAAAGCCCAGTGAAGTCAATGGGAGTCTTTACACCTCAAATCAAATGAGATACTAATAATCAATGATGGATGAGCTAATTGAAGATGGCTTTATGGTTAATTAAGAGAGAGAAAGAAAGATTTTTGTGTTGAAGCATATATTACATGTATCTCTTCATTATAAAAGATTTTTCCAAGCACTTTTTAAAATAAGTAAATATTATTTTACCTTTAGCTCATTTGCTTTTTAAAATATTTAACTGCAGAAAACTGTGGAAATGGGACAAATACCCTGGCTACATCTACACTGCAGGCTTCTTGCGCAAGACCTTTTTGCGCAAGAGTTCTTGTGCAAGAGCGCGTCTACACTGCCATGTGCTTTTGCACAAGACGTGCTTTTGTGCAAGAACATCCATGGCAGTGTGGACACTCTCTTGTGCAAGAAAGCTCTGATGGCTATTTTAGCCATAGGGGTTTCTTGTGCAAGAAACCCCTGTTGCCCATCCACACATGCCTTTTTCCGCAAAAGCTCTTGTGCAAAAAGGCTTATTCCTCATAGAAAGAGGAATAGCTCTTGCGCAAAAATCCCTGTGTTCTTACGAGGTACTGTACTTTTTCTGTGCAAGAATGGGCTTGTAGTGTGGATGCTCCACAAGTTTTTGTGCAAAAACTCTGTAGTATAGACATAGCATCTGTGTGTTTATAGAAGCATAGGAACAAACACACATTCACATTCTTAACACCATTTATATAATTTCTACAATTTAGTGCAACAAAGCAGTTAGTTTAATGCATTCATTGAGCTAAAAGTAATGAAATATTTGCTTATTTTTAAAAACTGTCCTAGAAAAATTATAATTAGAAAGTGTGTTTGTGTGCATATTTAATTCATGTTCATGTCTATGTTCAATAGTTAAGGTTAATTCTGAGTTTGTATGCATGTGCACATATATATATATATATACTGTATATACACACAAATATAAAAACAAAATATTTCAGTAAAGTTGATTAAATTTTGATTTTTGAATATAAGTAACTCATCCACTCTCCCCTGATCTGTATGAAAAACAAGATGATATTATTTATTTAAATAAACGAGAGCGAGAGGACAGAAGTGAAATTAAGCAATATGAACAAGGGTGCAGAATTACACAGGCTCATCTAAAAATAAACTATACTAGCTCCTATGCTGATTATGTTTAGAGATATAATTCCCAGTACATTAGAGGGCTAAACATGCTGTTCAGGGACTTGGAAAGAAAGCTCCAATTCAAGGCACTTAGATTTGAAAGTATTTTAAATATTACCAAGGAGACAATTCTCTTCCTGTCTGATGATATCCTTTGGCTCCAGCTTCAAAATTATTATGAGGGTTTTTTTGTAATCATAAAGCCCTCTTAAATGCCTCATCCCTCACAAATGCAAGTTAAACTTCATTGGTGATTAAATTTGAATGAAAGGAAACTGCTAATTTCTAACAAACTTGATGATCAACTGTCTTTGTTGTGATGCCCAGAGAAACTGAATCTCTTAACAAGTCTGCCAGCTCCACACAGCAATACAAGTACACAGGAAATTGTCAGAAAGAAGAAAGGGGAGGAGGAATGGCCAGTTCATTCTCA
The DNA here is from genome assembly GCA_032595735.1 of Pelochelys cantorii. NCBI lineage: Eukaryota > Metazoa > Chordata > Testudines > Trionychidae > Pelochelys > Pelochelys cantorii. The sequence goes on along the minus strand of CM064330.1, from coordinate 90,791,570 downwards.
ATGCCAGAAAATTCCTCAGGTGTTGAATATTTGCATGACTAAAAAGTAAATTCCCATTAATTACTCATGAGACAAAATAACAGAAATGGACAGTCTCTCCACACAAAAAAAATAAAACAAACAAACAAAAAAAACCTGTTGTCATTATAAAGTGGGATTTTTGGAAGCAGCTGAGTCAGTTAGGAACAAAAATACAATTGGCAGCCCCAGTTTAACAGATGAAATAATTGAGGCACAGAAAGGTTAAGTAGCTGACCTAATGTCACACAACAAATTTTGTGACAGTTAGGAATAGAGCCTTGCTTTCCTTACACCAAGACTTCTCCTTTGTTCACAGAATGACCCAATCTCTGCTGTAAGATGCGGAGCCAATGCAGAAAGCTCAGGGATGTCTCTAGTCTGAAAACTGACGCATAAGTACAGCTTGAGAACAGTTAACTGAATTTCTCAATCTCAGATTTTAAGGCCAGAAGGGACTACTAGATCATCTATTCTGACCACCTGCATATCACAGACCATTAGATTTCACCCTCAAAAATTTGTGTTTTGCTAAAGCAGATCTTCCAAGTAAGTGTCCAGTCTTAATATGAAGACATCAAAGAATCAAGTACTTTCATAGATAATTTGTTACAGTTTCCAACCATTGGTTTGTGTTATGCCTTCTCCATAATGACCTGTTTAGTACCTAGTATTTTCTCTTAGTTAGGGTGCTTAGATGCTGTAATCAAATCATCTCTCAGTCTTCTTTTTGATAAAAAAAAAAGTGATTGAGCTTGCTAAGTTTCTTATTGTGGGGCATTATTTCCAGCCATTGAATAATTTTTGGTGGCTCTTCTCCGCATTGTTTATGTTTTCAGCATCTTTTAAAAAAAAATGTGGCTACTCGAACTGGATGTAGTATTCCAGAATTCATCTCACCACAGAGGTAAACTCACCTGTACTCCCACTCAATACTCCTCTGGTTACACATACAACAGTTACATTAGTTGTTTTTGCCATAGCTGCTTACTGTTGAGTTGTTTGCCTATTATGCCCCTGAGTCCTTTTTAGAGTCATTGCTGACCAGGATACATTCCTCTTCCCCTACCTCCATTCCTTGTATTTGACCATATTAAATGTATTTTTTAACAGTGACAGCTTCTTGAGACACATTATGAACTGTTTTACTAAAATCCCAGAATATGACTTGAACTATGTTCTCTGACTAATAGGTAATTCCAGGAGGTAATTAGGTAATTCCACAAAGTAGGAGGGGGAAGCACGATAGTACTGGAATTTGGCCCCATCTATCTAAACTTATAGAGGCCAGTGGAAAATTACTGCTCCCCTGGCAGAAAGGCAGAACCTGGAAAGGAATTCTGACTCCTCATACAGTGTTTCACTATTTTGCTCGAGGGATGGTGCAACTGCATGCTTCCTTTTGCTCGGGGCAGGTTGCAATGCTAAAATCTATCTCTTACTGTTTAGTTTTCTTAATCTTTGTTTCATTTCTTTGCTAGGGATAAAAGCAAAGTACCTCATTGGTCTTTGACAACAGCTTAGGCCACATCTTCTCTTACTGGAGGATGGATGGTCTGGTGATCAATGTTTTGAGGTTCAATTTAGCAGGTCTAGTAAAGACCTGCTAAATCAAACGCTGAGGGTGCCCCCAACAGTGCCGGTATTCCTCACTGTTGCAAAGAATAAGGGAAGTCAAAGGGAGTATTTCTCCCATTGCTCTCCTGCTGTGGAGATGTCACCAAGCTCAACTTAAGATACATCGATTCCAGCTATGTTCTTTACATTTCTGGAGTTGCATACCTCTTAAGCCAACTGTTCCCCTACAGTGTAGACCTGGCCTTAGTTTGTTTGTTTCAGTCTGGGCCTGGAAAGCTAGGCCAGAGGCATTACATCCAGCACTGTATGCCTAAATGTTTAAGCATCATGGAGAAGGAGCCCTAGTGAAAGTCAGCATTTTAGAAGAATGTTCAGGTGAATTGATGTTAAAAAATTCAAATAAAACCTACACATTTCATTGTGCCTTAGTTTTCACTGTGCTTAGTAAAATTTCATATTATATTGTCTGTGTGGCCTTTACATTCAACGATCTTACATTGTACAGTGAACCAAAGATTCTCTATGAACATTTAACAATGTTTCATGTAGAATTTTACAGACAAGATCTACTGGGATTTTCTTCCCCAAATCTGTGCATTTTCTACAGGAAATAGGAAGGTTAATTTTTATTATCTTCTCTTCTTGCCTCTATTATTATATTACCAAGCATCATTGTAAGACATAAATAGGGTAATTAAAAAAAACTAATACAATGGACTTCACTGTTGATACATAGATGGATTATGAAAAAGGATGTCTTTCAATCAGGGGAAAGAAATCTGAGACACTGTTTGGTCATATGTATGTTTCAAATTTACAATCTTATTAGTTATTTTTTAAAAGTACTTTATTTTTAGTGGGGTAAAAATTGTTAATATTGAATAATCATGTTCATAATGTAGCATAATTGTCCAATCCTTAATCTGGCTGGGTTAAAAGAAAATCTTCCAATTGTATCACAGCAATTTATTGTTCTTTTATGAGATATATTTTAAAAAGCAAATGTTTTAAATGTTCAAAAATCCATCCAAAATATCCATCCAAAATAATGAGATTAAAATAATTTGGGAGTTCTTGTTTTCATTCTGGATTTTGAGTTTTCAGGTGCATTTAGGTCATATAGTCAACCCTTTGTCTACAATCACAGCAGCTAGAAACTTTCTTTAAAAAAAGTAACAGCCACCCAACAACAAACAAACAAATAAAAATGACCTGAGATTTTCAAGCAATTCAGGATGTAAAGCTTTAAAAAGCAAAACACCAAATATAGTGAGAATTGTGACAGAATTGTGAGAGTTGACAACACTGAAAAATGTTACTAAACGTGTTTGCAGATAGCATGGAGTCAGCTAAACAAGACAAGAAAACAGTGAACTGGAGATGACATTACTTCATTAATGTCAGTGTGTTCATTTTGATCTCTCTCCCTAAGCAATACTAATTCCTCGTGAAAGCAAAAAGTTGTTGTGTTTTGCACAGTAAAAATATCAAAGTCGGGGCAGCAAAGTAATTAATAGTCTATTGCCTTGTTGCAAAGTAAGGGTTATTCATTTAAATGTATCTGTGGTTTCCTCCCTTTTCCTGTATGTTTAGTTCAGTTTTCTAATGTAGTGCCTGGAAATAAGAGAGTCAGTTCTTGGTTCAGTCACTGATGATGGAAGAAAAACCTCATAAACCAAGAGCCCAGTCTGGCTTTCCTTATGGAAAATTCTCGGAGTGAAATCCTGGACACATTGAAGTCAATGGAAAAAATTGTTTTCCTTTATTTCCTTATATGAGAGTTGGAGAGATTAATCTGTCTCTTTCATAACAACAAATAGTCCTGTGGTGCTTTAGAGACTAAGAAAAATTTATATAGTATCATGAGTTTTCACAGGAAAAACCCACTTCTTCAGATGATGAGCTTTATATTTATATTTATATGTTTTTGTTAATCTATAAGGTGCCTCAGGACTACTCGTTTTTAAAATTGTAGACTAACACGGCTACCCCTCTGAGACTTTTTGTCTCTTACATGTTCATTCACAACTGGTTACAATAACCAGACTTCGTGAGACAAATGGATTGAGACACTGCCAAATAATTACCTTAAGACTAGTTACACACTAGTTTAACTCCCATGAGGATCTCCCTACTATCTCCCTTTTGCACAGTGGTGCTTCCAGGTGTGATTAATGAGGGCCAAATGCTGGCTGTTCTAATGCTGCTGGCAGGGTCTGGAACTGTGCCTGGGAATTGCCAAAGGCAGATACAGGCATAGATGTTGAGGGCAATGGCATTTCTGTCCTACAAATGTGCTGCATGCACTTTGCTGTTGGATGGCAAGCAAAGTTTAGATGAAGTGTAGTCATGCTCTGATCCAACTGGGTCACATCCTATCGGAATTGTGAAGCACCACCCAGCACAGCATTTATCTCCAACACTAATGCTCGGAAGGTAGGGGTAGCCTTTTACCTGAGTAGCCTTCTACATGTGCCCTCAGTTGTGTGCAAGGGGAAGAGATATTACGGATTGTTCCGTCAGTGGCCACCTGTACAGGGATAGTCAGAGTTTAACTTTTTATAGATCATCAGAAGAAGAGTGCTATAAAGGTGCCAGTTATTATTACTATTAATATTACTAATATTATTACCCCGTGCATATTATTTCAGCTTGCTGCTTTTTACAAACTCTGTCTACACTTTATTGGTTCCCGTTGTAATGCTATGCCAAGTCAGATTCTTTCTTTGGTTTCTAAAGGTTGAAGAGAATTAGAGGGACTCAGGACAACTGAAGGATAGCCAGATAGCCAAATAAAAGGAAAAGGAGCTGTGGCAAAGCATAAGTTCTAAATGTGTGTATGTCCAACCTCAGGTTTCCCATTTTCCTGTCCTGTATTTTCAAGTTGCACAAAAGACTATATGAGATGCTGGTGTTGAGGTTTACTGATCTTGTGCTACAATCAGGAGCCCATTACAGTAAAATTATTAATCTTCCATATTGTCTTAGGGTATGTCTATACATCAAAGTTAATTCGAAATAACAGCAGTTATTTCAAATTAACTTTAATAGCGTCTATACAGGCAAACTGCCATTTCAAAAAAAATCAAAATAGCGGGGCGCTTAATTCGAATTAGTTAAACCTCATTCTATGAGGAATAACACCAAATTCGAAATAGCTAATTTGAAATAAGTGCTATGTAGACACTTATTCCGAAATAGGGGGCCTCCAGCCACTCTGGGCCAAACCAGGTGGCCACTCTGGGCCAAACCAGGAAAACCCCTCTCCTCTCCCCCAGCCCCGGAGCCCTTAAAGGGGTAGACTCTGGCCACACTGCATGTACCAGCTACAGGCCTGCAAGCACAGAGCCAGCAGTCACTGACCCTGACACAGTGGCCCCAAGATGAGCCGGGCAGCCAGATCCAGCCAGCCCTCTACCACCCAGTACTCCAGCTCCCAAGAGCCAACCAGGGGCCGGAGAAGGCGGGCGCCATTCTGGACTAGTGCAGAGATCATGGACCTCATTGAGGTTTGGGGGGAGGCCTCCATCGTCCATGATCTCCGCACTAGATGGAGGAACGCGGCTGTCTACAGCCGCATAGCTGCCACCATGGCCACTAAAGGCCACATGCGCACCCAAGAACAGGTGCGCATGAAAATTAAAGAATTGAGGCAGGAATATGCCAGGGCCACACGAGGCAGCTCCCCAACAGGGGCACACACCTGCCCCTATTTCGAGGCCCTGGACCGCATCCTGGAGGGCGGGATGGTCCGTGCCAGCCCAGGGGGCAGCGAGCTGGGAGCAGAGGGCCCTGACCAGGGGGCAGAGGAGGAGCCACCATGGAGGGTGCCACAGAGGGTGCCATGCCAGCTGGACCAGCAGCGGAGTCACCAGGGTCATCCGGGGAGGCCACACCATGTAAGTGCCATCACTGTCCCCTTCCCGGGGGGGGGGGGTGGGGAAGGAGACCAGGGACCGTGCTTGGGCTCCAGCTGCATGCCACACAGGGGCCGTGGCCTGATAGCCACATGCGTGTGTGAAGAGACCTGACATGCTCCTGACCCCGGGGCGGGACACAGCAGGACACCCTCCCTTCACAAGCCCCCTCTACACGGAGGCAGGGGACATCTCCCTCCACTTCGGCCACACTATACACAGCACAGGAGCATGGGTGCGGTCTCAGGGCAGCTCCGACTCCTGGGGATAGCTGGGCAATCCGACCATGGCTTCTGTGCAAGCACATCAGCTCTGACAGTGCAGGGCACGGTCATCCTCACCTTGCAGAGGGGGGCTGGGTTTCACCCACTGTGTCCCCAGGGAGAACTGACCACTTCTCTTCTTTCTCCACAGCTGCACCAGCTGCATGTGCAGGGTGCACCATCCCACCTGGGACATGCTCCTGCACACGAGGGCTCCTCAGGAGGACCAGCTGAACACTGCAGGGGTACCGAGAGCAGCACCTGGGGGCACTGCGAGCCCTGCACCGCACGCTCAGCCACTGAGTGGAACTAGATTTGGAGCTTCGGTGGGAGCAGCTTGCCGGTGGGCAGACCAGGGAGGCTCTGAGTGCTCCTCAGGGTGGAAGCTCTCCCGCAGGGCCTCCTGGATACTGACAGCCCCCCGATGGACCTCCCGGATGGCAGCCTGCAGCAAGTGCAGCCAGGCAGATAGAACACATCCACGAGAAGCACCAGAGTGTCCAGGGGCAGCTCTGGATCCATGTTGCAGAGTTCTATAGTGTCCCGAGTGAGGGCAACCAGGGCACTCCGAGACACAAATGCTTTGCTGTCCCACAGCGAGGCAGGCAAGCAAGCAGGGACACCTGAAAACGGGCTGCCCGGGGTGGGGGGGGGGCGGGTGTCCCTTTAAGCACAGGCCTCAGATAGCCTCAGGCAACAGCCACACTAAGACACTCCTTACCTGATGCCCTGACCTGGTTCCGGCCGGCCTTAAATCCAAATCAGTGTCCACTCAGGCTATGTCTACACCAGCGGCTTCTTGCGCAAGAACATCTTGCGCAAGGGTTCTTGCGCAAAAAGTCTTGCGCAAGAAAACGTCCACACTGCCATGTGGGAGCTATGCTTTTGCACAAGAGCTCCCATGGCAGTGTGGACGCTCTCTTGCACAAGAAAGCTCTGATGGCCATTTTAGCCACAGGGCTTTCTTGCGCAAGAAATCCCTGCCGAGTGTCCACACTGCCCTCTTGTGCAAGAGCTCCTGCACAAGAGGGCTTACACCTGATAAAAAAGAGCGTAACTCTTGTGCAAGGAGCCCTCTCTTACCACGCCGTACTGTAAATTTCCTTGCGCAAGAGTGGGCGGGCAGTGTGGACGCTCTGCAGATTCTTGCGCAAGAATGGCCGTACTTGTTTGTGCAAGAAGCCGCGAGTGTAGACATAGCCTCAGTGTGGACATGGTATTTCGAAATAGCAAAAAGCTATTTCAAAATGCATTTTGTGTGTAGATGTGTTATTTTGAAATAACTTATTTCGAATTAACTATTTTGAAATAAGATATTTCAAAATAATGCTGTAGTGTAGACATACCCTTAGAGAATAAACAACAGCTTGTGAAATGACAGCCAGCTGGGAATGATGGAACATTAAAAGGATTCTGTTTAGAGACCTGGTGTGAAACCAACACAGTGGGGCTTAATTTAAATGAAACAAAAGCCACTGCATCCTTTATACTAGCAAGGTTAAAAGGGAAGGAATGGGGGAGGGGTGGTTTCAGAGTCTGGAATGACTGTCACTCTACATATACTGTTACATAAAATATCCTTGGTGTCCCTGAAAATGTGTTTTTCTCATCCTGTTGCCAGATCAGACCAAGATTAGAATGTGAAATGTAGTCCATGCTGAGAGCCTGATCTTGCAAAGTGCTATGCACTTTCTGTTCCCTGTAACTTCAATGACAGGTGAAGGTGTTCATCTCATTTCAGGTGAAGGCCTTAAGAAAGGTTGGAATTGCTGCATACTCTAGAATGATTATTGATACCCTGTTTTAATTTTATTACATTGGCAGGTTAATGAGCCTTTTTTTGTCTGGGATGTGAGATACATTATAGAGATAAATGCCCTTATAGGATATCATCATTAGTGCACAATGTTCTACTAATGCCACTTTAACAAGCACAAATATAGTGTTAGAGGTGATTTCCACTGAACTTTAAGAACTAGCAAGCAAAATTTAAAATGAATCACACAGACTACAATTAGTGTCCTCATGTGATTCCTTTTAAATTTTGCTTAAAGTTCAGTGGAAATCACCTCTAATACTATATGACAGGAATAGTCAGTTTCTGCTCCACTCAACCTGATTCATGTTGCGTGTAAAACAAAATTACTTTTTCAAATGACTGAAGCGTAGGTAGGTCAGTGCAAGAGACTAAACACATCTGGGACAATTGAGGATACCCTTCCTGTCATGGCAGCAGGGCTGTCCTTACCCTTACGCTGAATATGCAGCTGCATAGGGCACCCGAAAATTTGGGACTCCCCTGGCTTCATTTCCACTGGAGAGGATCTAGTTAACTTAAAAGGGAAAAAGGTTTCCAGACCTATTAACAGAATACCCAATCTGTAAGAGAGCCATTCAAGTGGTAATGAAGCCATTTAACAGGCATTTGCCAACTCTGGGGATATACTGTCAGTTTCTGAATATACTGGGTTCGTCTACAGGACTTTAGTTTACAATTTGCTTTAAAAATATTTAATTAGCGTGTTGCTGAAGATTATAATATCACATCTCTAAAAAGCACCACTCCCCTCCCCCGGCTGCCATCAGGCATAGGAGCACTTGTTTAATAGAACTGCCTAGGGCCCCGTAAATCCTAAGGATGGCCCTGTGTGGCCGACTGATATCTCCCTTTCATTTCAGTAAGACTTCAAGAACTTGCCTATATGTTCACAAAAATTCTTGGTGCAGCAACTCCCTGGCCCTCCTTACCACAAACCCAGATAGAATGGAAGTTGGTGAGAAAAGCTGTGACTGGCCAGGAGAAGGAGCAGATGATCAAAACCTGTAACAACTAGCAGGAAAGTCATAGAAGCACTGAGAAGAAAAGCACTAACCCAGTTCTTACAGTTCATAGCTAAAGGCAATGCTGCTTTGCTCTCCTTTCCCTGCTAAGCTCAGTTTGATGGCAGAAGTGACCCCCTACTAGGTTCTCAGCCTATGTTGAGCAGTAGATAGATGATTGAGATTATGACTCATGAGCCCCTTGATGAAGAATTCCCTCCTCTTTGCAAACATTTCACCTCAGACCTGACAAACTCACTACATCAAACACATTACCTACATGGTATTTGCCCTTAAAGAGTAACATGTAATGTCTCCATTGAATGTTTGCAAACTATCAAAGTTCATAATCATGGCATGTATAGGTAATATTTAAGGAACATTTTAACTGTATTGAAGTTTGTGCCCCTATGGTCTTAAGGTTCAAAGGAGTCACTGGCAGTGATATTACTTGATGCTGACCTATCTGTGCAGGAGGAAGTTGCTATCCCTCCCTGGTCAGTTGGCAAGGTAATGCAAGGTTCTATTGTCTACTGTTGCCCCATCACAAAACAGTCCATGAAAACCACCAAAAACAACTGCAAACAATCAAACGCACTTAGAGGTAAATAGGAACATGATCACAAACAGGGGATCACCCTATGAATAAAGTCGAAAGAGACTAAGGCACATGGAGTTGGGAGAGGTGCTGTGTATACATTCACTGAGGAGATATCTTGGGGAGCAGAGATGTTTTTCATGAAAGAGTGAATTGTGGTTCTTGTGAATCTGGCCAGCTTTGCAAAAGACTGAACTCTGTGGGAACTGGGTAAGGGAACTTACTTTATTAGTTAACAAAGCTAAGTATTAAGAGTAGGTCCTAGCTTGCATTTTATGATTTTTTGTTTTGTATTGTGACCATTTATTTCCATCACACTTTTTTTTGTTTCTAGTGGGACACATGCTCTTTTGGAGGCAGAGGCTAAGGGATTTCTGTGAGTAGCCTGTACCTAACTGAATACCACAGTGGAACATTTCTAGAGGATGCTGGGACTGGGGGGCATCTCTTATTAACCTGTAAGGCAAACACAGGACTTGGATAGCCTGGGGGAGCGTGCTTGAGTGACTGAAAGATTGGTGATGCTAACTTCCTAAGATCCTGTTCGCATAAGCAAAACTCCCTCAGACTGGAGGCAGAGGTTACCAAAGTGACACACAGTCCTGGGTACCCCAAGAACCATCACTGGCATCATCTTTGACCATTAGCCTCCTTAGATAATCTGCTGCTTTGACAACATAAGTGCAGTCCATGTAGCATCCCCAATCCCTGCTCCTTAAGCCAGAAGGACCAAGCAGAAACTGGAAAAGTGGGAAATAAATTATCTAAAATGTTAGATATTAAATGTTAAAATTAAGCCTTGTTAAAACTCCCCTGAATTATAGTGTCAGTCAGCATTTGTCCGGTCTCAGTCTTTACAAGGACTACATAAGAAGTGAACAGTGTGGGAAGGAAAAAGGAGCAGCCAGGAATCCCTTGCCTGTGGGAAGGCCAGCTAAATTTGCCCTGAAGAGGCATAGGCGAGCAGCTGATGTGTGAAGATATGTGTGCTCTTTCCTTACAACTATTTCAGGAAGCTGAGGAGAAGGGGTGCTAGGAAAGGTTTCCAGAAAAAGTCATATAATGAAGAAGAAACCAGAACAAAGTAGCTTCAGCAAAGACCAGTTTTCTTTATTCTGATCAAATCCCTCTTTCAGCATTACAAGGAAGTAACTTTGTCCTGCGACTCTATACCTTTGTCTCATGATAAACTGCATCCTTTTAAAGAGCTTCACATTGTCTGTACTCCTTCTGCAGTGTAGCAGGCATAGTTACAATAGACCCCCAAAGATACACCCCAGAATTATGGACTGAGAGGTCACACAGGCACCATGTGAAACTAAAAGCAACCAATGAGTCATCAGCAGGAAAAAGAAAGAGAACCAAAGAGTGTACTATGCCTGTTGTATCTTAAAGATAGGCACATCTGGGCTGCCTGTCCCCACTCCTACCCCACAAACGTTGGTTGGATGAATTCCTGTAGATTTCATTTACATGACATCATCTTTAATTAAAGATTAATCTTTAATTCTTGGAGACTCCAAGACAATCCTGAAAGGTTGGCAACTCTACCCTCTCCACGCCAACTGGGAGGGAGACAGAAGTTTGCTCAGGCAAGAAAAATTAGCTGCCTTTGGTACTTGGCCTGGAGTGTAAACTGCTGGAGCCAGAGCTGCATTTTGTTCAGAGTTACAAACACTTCAGAGTTCTGGACAACCTCCATTCCTGAGGTGTCTGTAACTCTGAGGTTCTACTGTATATGAAGCACCATGATTCCAGGAACTCTCAATAAGGTGGTGTAACTCCAAACTCTCCCCAACATGCATAGCGTCTGAAGAGCTACAATCTATCCCTAAATGAAGGCCTTATGGTGCCACGTATTTCCACAGCCAAACAAGCTTTCACATGCTTTACAGTGTGTGACGTGCATAAGCCCTTATATACTTCTAGAATCACTTATGAGGTAGTGCACTACAGATTATTAGCCTGGGATATCTATCTTGCTGCACATGAAAATATTATGCATGCAGAGAGTAACAAACTAATTATCCCAACTGCTGGTATCCAAGATACAGGCAACGAAGATTAATGTGTTTGTGCTCTTTTTCCCTCAGAGTGAGAGACAGTGGTCCTAAATAAATTGCACTGAATTGCAAAGAAGATGAATCAATCTCTTATTTCACTTCAAGCGCTGTTATATGATCTATAGCTATCTGAGGTGATTTCCATAACACACAGTGTAATATGCAGCACCTTGTGCTCTATATTAAAACTGGGAAATCTTTTAGATAAGGAAAAAAGGCAACTACAGTTCACTTTAATGCTCTTCCTAAATTACAGTTTTCTAGTATATTAGATTTTCCTTAACCTCTCTATTCACTGTGCAATTGGTCCAGAACAGGCATGGTCTATATTGGCTTCAGTCCTACAGACAATGACTGCTCTTAAGGATAGCCAATGAGAGTTTTGATGGAGTGAAAACTAAAGGTGAAACCCACAGAACTACTTAGAGGCCTAAATGCACAGTTACGTGCTTACTTCTCCCATTGCAATCCACCAAACTCTCACTGAACACTGGGGGAGTCTAAATTCATTCAATGCTTGTGACTTTCCAAGAAATTTCCTGGTGACTGACCCCAGGGGCAGAGATAGTGCTGCCTACTCCACAACTTTTAACTTTAAGCAGTTCGAGCAATCAGCTAGGATGTGGGAGACCGGAGTTCAGTTCTCCCCTCACTGGCAGATGGGATAGGATTAGAACTGGAGTCTCCCACTTCACAGCTCTAACCAGTGAACTATCAGATAGTCTGACATGGGGCACCCTCAAGGTCTCCTGATAAATATGTTCCACTATGGCTAAATCAGTGTGCCGGAGAGAGAGTGGGGATGATGCTGTAGTCCACTGGTTAGAGCATCTAGATGATGGGTGTGTGGGGGGGGGCGGGAGGGGCACAGGCAGGAGACTCTGAGACCAATTAACTTTCTCCATTCACTTTTTATGTATCCACCATGGAACAGCTTCAATAGGCAAGACTGAGGGATCCCAATATCTGTTGGGTTAGAGCACTCTCCAGAGAGGAGGGTGTCCATAGTTTCACATTTTTCTCCCATTTTGACAGGGCGGATGGAGTTGAAGCTGGCTCTCCAACTGTAATTATTGGCCTAAAAATTATAAGGTTGTCATATCTATCGCCAACCATTTCACGTAGGGCAAGGCAACGACCTAACTTATTCCCACAAGAAACTGCATAGGTGCCTAAGCCAGGAGATGAGTTCCCGTCTGTGTCTCTCTATAGCAGAGCTGAGTACCTTCTTGCAGCCTCAACTTAGGCACTTACCCCTGAACAAGGGAAAGGGCTTGCACATCGGCATCTCCCATTGGCTAGTTTAGGCTGGAGGACACCTAGCATTGCTGGCTTTTGTGGATTGTATTCTAAGACACCAATCTCCCCCGTGCAGTGTATAGGCAACCTAGGCACTTAACTCAGCTTTGTGGATCTCTGTTGCTCCTATGATCTTCTAGGCACATTTCATTGTTTAATATAATTATTTTTTATTTAATCAAGCTGTTATACAGCCAAACACAGAGAAGTACAATGAGGCAGAATGCTGAAACAGAAGGATGTCAAAACCAGAAATATTTTAAGTGATACTGCAATGATAAGATTGACAAAAACACTTATGAGCCATAGTTGTCTCAATTTCTATGCATACAGTTTTGTGAACATAATCATTTATTCATAGCTTTTTGTATTACCAGTTGTATGTATAAATGTAAGACCACTTAGCTACAAATTGAGTGCAAACCCCATTAAAATTGAATGCACACTGAGCATAAATATTCTGTATACTTAGGCAGGCCCACTGATGGAACTTCTGGGCCTTGGGGCAGAATGGACAATGGACTCCTTATGACCAGTCTGCCTGACATTTGGGCCGTGCTCTGCCTGTGCTGCTGGGATGTTCCCTCTTACTTTATTTCATGTATGTAAGCAATATATATATCCATATATAGATAGATAGCTATAGATATAGATATATAATCTATGTATTCCCAAGATAGACATCTGTGTATTCCCAAAATAGACAATCTATCTATCTATCTATCTAACTATCTATCTACATAGGGATAATTACTCCAGCCAGGACCAGTTAGGCATTTTAAAACTCTCTACTCAAACAATTACATTTAAGTACAAGAGAAATAAAAATTATGAAATGCGTAGACCAGTCAAAACACTAAAAGTGCACCCTTTGAAAGAATTAATTTCAGAAAATATACATACATGGCAGGAAGTACAAGTAGTAACAATAACAATAATACAAGTATGTGTTGGGGGTGAGTGTATCACAGAGACAGGACAATGTATGTGTGAGTGTGTGCATGTACATGTGAGACATAAGACAGCGTGTGTGTGTGTGTGTGTGTGTGTGTGTGTGTGTGTGTGAGAAAGAAAGCGTGACACAGAGACAGGATAGTCTGGGCATCTCCTCTCAGAAATGTGAGACCTGAATGATATTCATATATCCAACCTAATTGGCTAATATTATAAAAGACTTGAGTCTGTCTGTCTATCTGTCTATTCACATCCATAAGTCTCCTAGGGTATGTCTAGACTGCATCTCTCTGTCAGCAGAGGGATGCAGATTAGGCAGGTTGACATTGCAAATGAGGCAGGGATTTAAATATCCCGTGCCTAATTTGCATAAAAATGACCGCCACGTTTTGCTGACTCAGCACTTTGTCGGCAAAAAGCAGCAGTCTAGAGGGGGATCTGTCAAGAAAGAAAGCCTTTTTCGACAGATCCTGTAAACCTCCTGGCAGGAGGAATAAGGTGGTAAAACACTGAAATAAATTGCCTAGGGCAGTTGTGGAATCTTCAGCATTGTAGATATTTAAGAGCAGGTTAGATAGACAGCTATCAGGGTTGATCTAGTGCTTGGTCCTGCTGTGAGGGCAGGGGACTGGACTTCATGACCTCTCGAGGTCCCTTCCCGTTCTACTGTTCTATGATTCTATTATTGGGAGCAAATCAACACCCAAGACTGGAATTGTGAAAACCCCTAAGAGGACTCCTGTTAATTAATTAGGAATGGGACTTAAGCATGAAGCTGCTTGGCAAAGACATCCTTTTGTCAAATAGCATTGGTATCTGGAAATCAAGTAAGAGATTTGTGTCTCTAATAAGGAGAGGCCTGTGCAAATGGGGGTTACAAGTGTCCTGCTTAAATCTTTGCCCTCCCTTTCCTTTCCCACTCACCCCCATAAAGGCCCAGGTGGCACCCAGAGAGACAATCCAAAGCCCTCTTCTTCTGTGCAGCGACCAGGCAGCCCCTGGAGAACTTGCCCATCAAACACAACAGAGGCTGAATTAAAATCCATTTGAACTTTTGGCTCCATATAGATGGATGTTCTGAAAGCACGGAGTCAAACTGGGTATTGAAAAGAGCACTTGATATACAATTCTCACTTCTTAGTCTTGTCCAAGAGTTTGCTTCATCTTGTGTATGGAAAAGGGAGTGAAAGTGTTAATATTTTTCATCTTTCTTTTTAACAATTTGGAGCAAAAAAAAAAAGATAGAGCAGTATATTGGACTTTGAGGATGGGGTCAAATTACAGTAATCTGAATATTCAAATAACCTTGAGTATTGAATCTATATATTTCATGTTCCTGAAAACAGAGACATTTAATACATGGCTCTTTGCTTGTACTTTCCTTGGGTATTTTATATACCATTATCTTCTTACGAAAATTTTAGACAATAGTGAAGAGAAGTCATGCTGTTGTACTGATCGTTCTGTTTAATATAGAATACAATGTGACATTTAGCCAAGTTGCAGAGAGGATCAGATTTTCATGGCAACAAGCAACATGTTGCAGCTCAGAATCAGAAACCTTTTCTACATAAGAACAGCCATACTGGGTCAGACCAAAGCTCCATCTAGCCCAGTATGCTGTCTTCTGACAGTGGCCAACGCCAGATGCCCCAGAGGGAGAGAACAGAACAGGTAATCCTCACGTGATAACTCTCCTGTTATCCATGTCTGGCTTCTGACAAACAGAGGCTAGGGACACCATTCCTACTCATCCTGGCTAATAAGTATTGATGGACCTATCCTCCATGAATTTATATAGTTCTTTTTTAAACCCTGTTAAAGTTCTGGTCTTCACAACATCCTCTGGCAAGAAGTTCCACAGGTTGGCATGCACTGCATAAAGAAAAACTTCCTTTAGTCTGTTTTATATCTACTACCTATTAGTTGAAACATGTTGGGGGAGGAAGGGGAGGGGAATGAAGCAGACTCTCTTCACCTTTTTACTCTTGCATTTCATTTCCCATGTAATTTTTTTCCCAAGTAAAATTTAATTCCTTGGGTTTGGCTCATGCTCTCTCTCTCTCTTTTTCTGTGTGTATGTGTATACACCATTTTGCAGGGGCTTATTAACTGCCTTATCACCTGTAACATTCATTGTTAGTTTTAGTAGAGCCAGACAAATAAAAAAATATCATGGCAGGGGGAGAGGGACAGGCATGGCGGGGGGACAGGGGCAGGAGTAGAGCAAGGAGCCAGGTATGCCATCATCTCCCGTATGGTGGCACACATGTTTTGGACCTGCTGCACCAGCTCAGCCCACATTTGGGTCTGCCATTGTGCATCCTCCCGGACCTTTTGGGCCAGGGTCTGCTGCATGTCCCAGGGGACAGCCACATGCTCCCTCATAAGGTCCTCTTGGACCTTCCGGTGCCTGCAGCTCCCCCGGGGTCAGGCGGCTGGCTCTGCTGGTGGTGATTGCCCCTCAGTCACGGCTGGTCCAGCTGTGGAGAATAAAGAGGGAGAGATGGTCAGTCATCCATGAAGACACTGTCCCTGAGCCCTTGCCCTCCTCTGTGCGCTGCGAGCAACAGTCCTCAGGCCAGAGGACAGTGATGTCCCGGAAGCAAGTCCATGTGTGGCCTGGACAGCGGGCCTTGCCTCCCAGGGGCCCAGAGGTGCCCAGGGGACAATGCTTCCTTCCCCCACCCCCATCCCACGGACAAGCAGGCAAGGGAAGTGTCTGGCCACACTAGGATCCCATGAGTGGGAGAGGGGCTTGGAGCAGCCTGGCCTTCCATGCAGGCCGCACACACACCCGTACCTGGCAGAGTGGTCCCTGGGAGCGGGTGGTGTGATACTCCTCAGTGTGTGTGTGCATGCGTGCACCCTTGTCCCCAGCCTGCTTCTAGCGATGACTGGTGGTAGGAGGGCGAGTGTCCCCCCCCGGGGATCAGATGAGTGTGTGGCCTCCCCAGAGCCTGTGAGCAGGAGCCCGGGGGTGCTCTGGAGCTGCCACAAGGGGCCGCGTTGTGCAGACTGGCGCCACACCTGCATCCACGTGCAGAGCCTGCAGTGCGAGGGCCAGACCGAAAAGGCCATCGACGATCACACCCCAGCCCCTTGGCCCTTGCCTCCCGCACCCTGCGTGTGTGAAAAACTAAGAGCACTCACCTGATGATCCCTCCCCAGCCTCGGAGGATGCCTGGGAGACACCCAGGCCCCAGGGTACCAGCTCAAGGGTTAGGGTGACAGTGCTTGCCATCTCCTTCTCCTTCACCAGCTCGGCATCCTCCTCATCATCATCATCACTTGGGACCCCCAGTGTGACCACCAGGGGTGGGGAAGAGGTTGCCCCAGCCCCTGTGCTCCCTGGCCTTGGCATAGCACTGCTGCAGCTCCTTAACCTTACTCCTGACCTGCTCGAGGCTCTAAAGGTGGTGGCCCCTCACAGCCAGGGCCTCGGCCATAGATGTCAGCATCTGAAGCAGAGATCCGGCAGGGTCTCCTCCTCACCCCAGACCTCCAGGAGGGCCAGGATCTCTGCCCCAGACCACAATGGGGCAGACCTTTTTGTGCCCCTGGCAGGGTTCTGGGAGCCCGGTGCATGCTCTCTGTGAGGGCCAGTGCATTCTCAGGGGGCCTGAGGCTGGGCCATGGGTGGGGAGGAGTGTGGCAGTGTGAGCCACATGGTGAGGTGCAGCTCCCAGGGCCAGCTTCCTGCCACAAGCCTTGTCCCGGGTGCCTGCAGCTTTAAGTGCTGGCAGGAGACAGGAACGACAGAATTGTGATGAGTTTGGACAGAGTGGCCACCAGGGCACCTGTGTTATTTCCTGGAGGCCCCTTTTCGACAGAACTCCCTCTTCTGTATCCACACATGCCTTTTTCCAAAAAAGCTTTTTCGGAAAAGGCATTCTTCCTCATAGAAAGAGATTCACCCCCATCGGCAAAACCCCTCCATTCTTTTGACTTTTTGTCAAAAGAACGCAATAGCAATGTGGACGCAAGTCATTTTTCTGGAATAACACCCATTATTCCAGAAAAACGCTGCAGTGTAGATATACCCTAACATAATAGGGTCGTGAATTTGATTGTTGTACATAATAATAATATGTGATTTTTTGGACACAAGCATATTTATTTTAAAACTATTAAAATGTATCTTCATTAGATGGAATGGACCAAATTCTGAATTCTTCATTCGGTTTTTACTTATTTTGCAAAATTCTCAGAGGGCCAAACTCTGCAAACCCATTGACTTCTCTGTGCAGTCTCAATATTTGACCCACTGAAATCCAAGAGTTTTTCAGGAGTTAAAAACTAAGTCAGGCACTTCAGGATTTAGCTCCATAATACTATTCCATATCTTATGTTTCCAACAGTCCCTCTGGGATTTATGCACATTCCCTTGTTCTCCTTTTCCTTCAATCACTTTCTCCTAGATAATATTTAGAAAAGGATTATTAAAGCATCTGATCCAACCGAAGTCTTACTCCTACAGCTATGTAATTAACCTAACTTTTTTGTTTAACTACTAAACCAAAAAACAAA
Source organism: Pelochelys cantorii (assembly GCA_032595735.1). NCBI lineage: Eukaryota > Metazoa > Chordata > Testudines > Trionychidae > Pelochelys > Pelochelys cantorii. The sequence goes on along the minus strand of CM064330.1, from coordinate 90,773,530 downwards.
ATAAAAATATGTAGATGTTTTTTCATATATTTTAACAAAATGAAAAGGTGTTAAAATATTTTGGATTTAACTAAATGGTTAATTCAACCCAAAATCAAAGGTTTCATTGGGAGAGAAATGGGTGTTATCCTTCCCTCCCCCCTTCCCATAAATGCATAGTAAAATGTTAATTAAAAAGATGTTTTCAATAGAAAAATGAATACATTTCATTTTGAAAATGTTGAAATGAATTATTTAGATTCCTTTTTTGGGGGAGGGGAGGAAAGTGGTCTGAGGATGTTCTGTTTTTTAACCAAAACTATTTTGTGAATTTGACTTGACTTAGAAAATTGCTTTGGTTAACCTTATTTATTCTCTTATTTTTAGTGAAAAAAGCTTTTTCACAAATATATCATTTAACCCTACTTAAGAATGTTCTTATCTTGAAGCATGTGAGTCGCCCAACTTTAAGAGTCAATGGACCTATTCATGGGCTTGGAGGTAAGCAAATGTTTGATTGCTTTATTGGATTGGGGATAATAATCAAAGCATTTACCACTGGCATAGTTCACTTCTTTTCTTGTCATTTTTCTCTTTCTGCGCCCTTCTGTGTCCAGAAAGAGGAGTTCCTGGCTTGGGTGGAGAGGTAGTTTTTCCTTATTAAACATAAACTTGCTTTTATCTTTCATAGCTTGAAAATAATTGAATCTAGACAACTTTACTTAGCTTGTCCAGTTTATAAATGGACAAAAAAGGTACATGCTAAATGTTTTTAAGGACAAATGGACCAATATTTAAAAAAGCATTAAGAGCCCTTTTACTCAATATGTTCCCAGAACATTGTACTATTTCTAATTATCCTGCTTTTCTTCAAACTTAGAAACAACAAATGAATAACAGATGTCAACTTCTATTGAAGGCTACTTACTGAATACTAGCTGTTCTTGCTTATTGGAAATCCTTTTAGAATGATTTTTTTTTTCTTTCTGTTGCCATGACAAAATTTGGCCTAATCCCATGGCTTTGTTTCACCAGTAAAGAACAGAGTGTAGGCCAGTGGAATTGTCATTAAAACTAATACTATTCAGTTTACAGAGAATGTCTTAAATGTGTCCTCCTTTGTAAGTGTTGTGTTGTTAACAGGATTTCCACAAGGAAGGAATATACAAACACTCAGCTGTCCTTGATTAGAAGTATTTCATTTTTTCCCCAAATTGTGGGTATGCTATAAATCATGTTGGATCTCAACTATCTTCCTAGTAGGGTGAAAGTGTTCTCTAATCCTGTATTATAACAAGGTTAGCCAAGCAGAGATTGGGTATTTTAGTGAAATATCAAGTTCTAAAATCAAGTTCCAAAGCTCCATAAAAAAATCTGTAATTTCTTATTCTGCATCTGAGACATAGAATAGTGTGTGTGCGTGTAAAACAACTCCAATTTCTTATTCTGCATCTGAGACACAGAATAGTGTGTGTGTGTGAGTGTGAGAAAGCGAGAGAAAGAGTGTGTAAAACATCTCCAATTTTAAACCTATGATTAACTGCACATATACATGTTAGCATGTTGCTCTGTAACTATGCACTTGAAAAATCAAGGACAATTGCAGTCTTTTTAAAAATATGACTCTCCCCTCCCCCCGCCAATTTTACTACAGTGGAAGAACCTATCTGAGTCACAAATATTTGCAGTGTAAATAAATAAATTTAAATTTTAAATTGAATTAATTCTTCTAAGTTAATTTTCCCTTTTACATTAGCAATTCTACCTAAAATGAGATTTTTGACTTCTAGTCACTTGGGGTATGTCTAGACTACATGGCTCTGTCAACAGAGCCATGTAAATGTTTAACGGCATAGTCAATGAAGCGGGGATTTAAATAATCCCCGCTTCATTAAAATAAACATGGTCGCCACGCTGTGCCAATGATCAGCTGATCCGGCACAGCGCGGCAGTCTAGATGTGGATCTGTCAGCTGAGGAAGCCTTTGCCGACCGATCCTGTAAACCTCTTTTCACGAGGCATAAGGGATCGGTCGGCAAAGGCTTCCCCAGCTGACAGATCCGTGACTAGACTGCCGCGCTGTGCCGGATCAGCAGATCATCAGCACAAAGTGGAGGCGATGTTTATTTTAATGAAGTGGGGATTATTTAAATCCCTGCTTTATTGACTATGCCGGGTAAACTAGTTTACATGGCTCCGCCGATGGAACCATGTAGTCTAAACATACCCCTGTGTTTGGAAATCATAAGAAATGATGTGTAAGAGGGGATTTGAAGGAGTTGAGGTGTATGGCTAGACAAAGACTAATTGGGAGGACACTATGTATGAGGGGTAGTGGGGGAGGAGGAGAGCAGGGGAGAAATAGGTAGATTATTTAATGGATACCAGCACAGCTCACAGGCATCTCTCATCTTGCATTCTGCAAAGGAGTTGAACCTGGTAATACTTTTTCAATTGACAACCACTGTCCAGAGGTTTTGACCATCAACTTCTCTTTGCCCTTAGTGTAAACCTTTGTATACACTATGTCTGTGTCTAGACTGGCAAGATTTTGCGCAAAAGTGGCCACTTTTGCGCAAAAACTTGCCAGCTGGCTATACTGGCCGCTTGAATTTGTGCAAGAGCACTGACGTTCTAATGTAAGAATTCAGTGCTTCTTGTGCAAATACTTTGACGCTCCCGCTCAGGGATAAGCCCTCTTGCGCAAGAATACTTGTGCAAGAGGGCCAGTGTAGACAGGCACCTTAATTTTTTGCGCAAGAAAGCCTGATGGCTAAAATGGCCATTGGAGCTTTCTTGCACAAAAGCGCATCTATACTGGGCAAGGATGCTTTTGCGCAAAAGCATCCATGCCAATCCAGATGCTCTTTCTTTTGCGGAAATACTTTTAACGGAAAAACTTTTCCATTAAAAGTATTTCCAGAAAATCATGCCAGTCTAGATGCAGCCTATCTGCTCTGCTAGACTTGCTGTGGGTGGAACTCCATTGGGTTAGCACCTTCCACCTGGAATGTGCAAGGGCTAGATTATTTTACACCTGCTGTTCATTCTGAATAACAGACTTAATTAAGTTCACCAAGTGAGTAAAATAGGTGCAGATTTTATAATCTTATGCCAAATGTTTGTGACTCTCATCATTCTATGAAAAATCCATGCATCAGCAGATTCTGACCTTGTATAAAACATGGCATATGAATGACCTTTATAGCTCATGGTGATGTGATCAGTTTGGCTCTTGTACTTAATAAAACAATGTGAGGGACCCTAGGAGGCAAAGCATTCAATTACTTGTCTCTTAAGTTTTCAAGTAGGATGCTGAGTAAGTTTTATTAAATGGCGAGATGCAAACAAGGCAGCTTGTTTTCAAAAGTTACTGCCAGTGCCTGAGGTGGATTATTCCTCTTTTTGCCTCCTCAAGTGACAGCTGCTGACTTGCTGTAAGACTTACTGTTAAGTGCTTTTCATCTTCTATGAAAAAGTAATTAAGTGGACATATTGTGATCACTCTGGGTTCTTAAATGTAATGGCTTGTTTTAATAAATTGGATGCTTTGTCATACTGCTTTGACATTGTGCAGGTTCCAAAAAGATTTTGCTATGGGACCAAAATTGTCCAGATTCATTTCACTCCCTCCACCTGTGATGTAAAAATAATATGAAAGGGAAATAAAAAGGTATAGATTTGTCTCTTACAAGAGCAGTATTTGGGGGTTTCAGATGATCCTTTGTGTGATCTTCTTGCATGTTTGATTAGTGTTGGACTAAGAGGGGTAATGTAACGCTAACCAGCAAATATAAGACCAGCCTTATTTCGAGGCTTTCTGAGTGTAACATTAACACTTCAGTACCTGACTTGCTCTGGTTCACAATCCTGAGCTTCAAATCTATAATTAAAATGCTTTTTAAAAACTTAAATGTATCTTAATGCCTGGACCAATGTCACTTTAGACACTGTAATGCAATTGGACCTACAATTTGTTCTCTTTTGAAACAAGTACAGTGTCTAAGCTCTTGGCATTTGGCTCTTTTCTCATCTAAAAAATGTAAAAAGTTGGAGTTAAATTAATGTATTCTCCCTCTTTCTAGCTGACTGGTCTCAGACCTGAGTCAAACCTTATGAGCCCCAAAGGAGTACTTTGTGTATGTGTTTTTAAACATGGCTTGAAACTCTGAACTATATTCCAGAAATAATGTCTTCTTTATGAGACTTGTGTTTGGAAAGGTCAAATGCTTTCCCAGTTTCTTGTCTTTCTCATTCTGATGAATGGCCAAAGGCACTAAAGCATGTGCATACACCCCATATAATAATTTTATCTGCCCACTGAGAAAGCGTTGGTGTGATGTCCTGCTGAGTGTCTTCTCATGATTTTAGAAGCTTTCAGGAGGTGCCCCATTTGAAGCAGTTTTCATTTCCTGATGACTTGTCCAAATTATTATTTTTTTATTGACAGAATAACAGGAACGTTTCTGTTAAGTTTTTATACACTCCATTGTAAGTGCAATTTTTAATCTGTGATTATTAAAGAATTTTGAATTGCCAATTTCCTCTGAGATTGCTGTTGAGTTTCAGATTGTCTCTTTCGATGGCCAGATGGGTGAATCCGAATGCTAAGTCAGCTACAATAAGCAACTTTAATAACTCATCATTGCCAGTCTTTAGTGACTGTGGCTTCTCTCTCTTCTAATTGGAACCCAAGAAGATAATGTGGTTTCTGATGATGTATTTATTTAGTTGTGTACCTATAAATCCATAAAAAGAAGCCCATATCCCTTGCTGTAGGAATGCCTTTAGAATTCTTAAATAGACAATCTTACCCAGACCATTCCTGTAACCTCCCTTCTACATCAACCAATAATCTGACAGCAGAAAAACATGTTTAAGGACTCCTACCAGAGCCTTCCCATCTACAGGTGGGCCATGCAGTATGCCCTGAAGATCATAGTGAATACTGATGATTTAAGGAATCCACTGTATCACCATGAGGCAGCCAGTTATATTGCCCAAGTATAGTATCTGTCTGTTACCATCATATCAGATGTTATCAGTATGCGTGGTAAATTATGCTCCCCCTAAAAAGTGCTAATGTCTGATGACTTCTTGTCTTAATAGACTTCTTGAAGCATGTGGCCTGAAGCAAGATGCCTCACATCCCATTTCTTTGCTTTAGCTGTAAAGCATTTTTTAAAATAGAGGAAGGGACACATTTAGTCTTTTATATACATTTTTTATCTGAATTCAAACCAGCACAAGGTATAGATTAATGAAATACATCAAACTAGAAGGAGAAAATGTTCATGAACTTTGGTTTTGACATTATGTGGTCAACGTTGCTGTGTTGTCAAGATCACAGAACTTTGGGAGCAGTGATATCTTGAAGTGAAAGGAAAAGCAAAAGGAATCTGAGGTCTGTCTTGGAATCCCATATTGTCAAATACAGGTTTGATGTTAAAAAAGGCATCCTTTTCCATGAAATACCTTTCTGAAACTGCCTGTCTCCACTCTGCCCTTGTATGGTGTGAAGTCAAAACTGAGGGTGGGATACAGGGATAGAGTGTAACAGTGCCATAGGACCAAATTCAGCTGATGTACTTTAATGAGAGTACTTATGAGACCTGCTCCTCCAGGATTAAGGCTGTGATTCAGCAATATAGTTAAGTATATACCTAACTTGAAGCACTGCAGTAGTCCCACTGACTTCATTGAGACTAGCCATGTTTAAAGTTAGTCATATGCTTAAGTACTTTGCTGAATCAGTTGACTATAATGGGTTCTCTGGCAGAAGGGTCTGTGGCACCAATGATTATCCATGGTCAGAAGAATGTATTTCATTTATAGTTGGAAACTGAAGGAGAAGACAGGGACAGAGAAAATGTTAACACTGTAAGTCCTTTGCATCGCTATTTATTCCGTAGCCTTGTGACTGTCAGGGAAAAATAATTGCATCAGGCTTTGTCTACACTGACAATTCAGCAACAAAGCTTTTGTTGTTCACAGATGCTTAATCCCACCCTTCCCCCACCAAGGGCAAAAGCTTTGTTGAGGCAATTACTAATAAACAGTTTGTAGGGGGTAGGTGTTTTTTGTTGGCAAAAGTGCTGAAAAAAGATGTTTATACTGCCTGACTTTTAGCAACACAGCTGTATCAAGACAGCCTTGTGACTAAAAGGTGTGTAAGGGTATCAATATACTAGGGATTTAATGGTCACAGTGGACCACAAGCTAAATATGAGTCAATAGTGTGACACTGTCATACAAAAAAGCAAATATGATTCTGGGATGCATAAACAGGAGTGTTGTGAGCAAGACACAAGAAGTCATTCTTCCACTCTGCTGATTAGGCCTCAGTTGGAGTATTATGTTCAGTTCTGGGTACCACATTTCAAGAAAGACGTGCAGAAATTGGAGAAGGTCCAGAGAGGAGCAACAAAAATGATTAAGGGTCTAGAAAACATGACCTATGAGGGAAGATTGAAAAAACTGGGCTTATTTAGTTTAGAAAAGAGAAGACTGAAAGGGGATATGATAGCAGTTTTCAAGTATCTAAAAGGGTGTTACAAAGAAGAGGGGGGGAAATTGTTCTCCTTGGCCTCTGATGATAGGACAAGAAGCAATGGGCTTAAATTGCAGCAAGGGAGGTTTAGGTTGGACATTAGGAAAAATTTCTTGCCTGTCAGGGTGGTTAAACTCCAGAATAAATTGCCTAGGGAGGTTGTGGAATCTCCATCGCTAGAGATATTTAAGAGCAGGTTGGCTAGGCATCTATCAGGGATGGTCTAGATCCGTGGTCACCACCCGTCGATCACGATCAACTGGTCGATCGGGAGGGCTCGATCAGTCGATCGCAAGGTGTTCGGGGCCCCCCCAATACCTCCGACCCCCAAGAAGCCCCACTACCTACCTCCAGCAACAATGGAGGTAGTGCTGGCTTCCCGCAGGGTGGACGGAAGTCCTGCAGCTGTGCGCCACTTCCGGGGCTTCCGGAAGTGCGCTGCCTGCTCCCCTCCTCCAGGTCTGTGGCGCGCCGGGGACTTGCTGCATGGGGGGAGGAGGTAGGAGTCCCCAGGGGAAGACACGCACTGGGGCTTCCCTCCTCTGTGGGGGAGGGGGAAGGAGTCCCAGTGGGAGGCACACTCTGGGGCTTCCCTCCTCTGCAGGGGGAGGAGAGGAGTTAGGAGTCCCCAGAGGAGGCACACGCTGGAGCTTCCCTCCTCTGTGGGGGATGGGGGAGGAGTCCCAGGGGGAGGCATGTGACGTGGCTTCCTTCCTCCATGGGAGGAGGGGGTTGGTCCCGAGGGGGCACGTGTGCGGGCTTCCCTGCTCTGTGGGAGGTGGCAGTCGGGCCCGGAGGAGGTGTGCGACAGGGCTTCCTTCCTCGGGGGGGGGGGAATCCTGGGAGGAGGCTGGTGCAGGGGACTCTCTCCCCCACTGGCACCCTGCCCCCTGCCACAGAACCCTGTCCCCACTGGCACCCTGTCCCCTGCTGCAGAAACCTGTCCCCTGCCCTCCTGGCACCCATTTCCCTTTCCCCTGCGCCCAGCCACAGAACCCTGCCCCCACTGGCACCCTGTCCCCTGCCCCAGCACCCACTAGCACCCTTCCCCAGTACCATGTCCCCTGCTCCCACCAGCACAGTTGGGGCCACATTAGTGAGGCTTGGGGGGAGGGGGAGTTTGGAGGAGTTGGGTTTTTTTTTTTGCATCTCACTTGTGTGGTCCCAACTGACTTTTCTGTGGGGCAGTGACCCCAACTCAAAACAGGTTCCCTGCCCTTCTCATAAATAAAGACAATACAGAAACTTTCTGTGTTTGACATAGTATTTTATTTAAAAATTGAAGCCTGGCCAACAAACCCCCAGTTGGTGCCAAGCCCCCATCTGGCCACAGCATCAGAACACTCCTGCACTCCCCTTTCCCCCAGACCCTAGATCTGAGCCTATCATACACTGGAACCCCCTGCCCTGAGCCCCTCACATACCCCAACTCAAATTCCTGAACCCTCACATCCACAAGCCTGTGGCTTGCTTAGTACCCCAACCCTCCATCTTACCCCAACGCTGCCCAGCCTGGAGCCCCCTCCCTCAGCCAGCTTCCCCTTCTCCACCTCCTCCTGCATCCAGATTTCCTCCCAGAACTTGCACCTCTCACCCCTTCCCACATCCAAATCCCTCATTCCCACCCCAGAGCCTACACATCCTGTCTCAACCCAGCGAGGGTACGGCTAGACTGCAGGAATTTTTCAGGATTCCAGAGATATCCCAGAAAAACTCTTCTGCATCCAGGGATGCGTTTATTCTTCTGCTTTTTTTACCTAATGATTAGAGCAAACATGCTCTTTCGGTAACCCCTATATTCCTCTTTCCACGAGGAATAAGGGGGCTTCCAAAAGAAAGGGTTTTTCTGACATGTGGTCCAGTCTAGACAGGCCAAATGTTGGAAAAACCTCTTCCTACAGAAGAATTGAAAAAAAAGCATCAGTATAAGGGTTGGGGAAAGGAGGAGAATAGAGAAGGCAGGGCTTCAAGGAAGGGGCGGGGTGGTAGATCTTGGCTTGTTCTGTCATTTAAAGTGATATTGGGTGTAAAAAGGTTGGAGACCACTGGTCTAGATGGTGCTTGGTTCTGCCATGAGGGCAGGGGATTGGACTTGACAAGCTCTCAAGGTCCCTTCCAGTTCTAGTATTCTATGATTCTACAGGTATGTGTAAACTTACCAAGACTTGTTGACAAATCTTAAGGCAACACCAGAAAGTCAACAAAACAAAAATCACCAGAGGGCATTCACACTAGCTCTCTCTGTCAACAGATCATAACAACTTTGGGAACATCATCATTGACAGAGTGAGCAGTACTGTGGGAAGACAGAGCTGAGCCCTGAGCATTTTGGGATTGCTTCCAAATTCTTCCACAGCTCCCTCAGCTGCTGGTAATAGGTAGTTCTGTGAGCTCTCCATGCTAAGGAATCTCAAAGCAGGAAACCATCTGTCCCCTTTAGCCTGCAGCCACAGGCTGTATGCCACTGTGTTCCTAGTGCAGGACAGAACAGAAGCAGTTCAATGGTTTGTTCTTTGTTTGTCTGCCAAACGAAGCAGCTCACTCAGCTGTCAGAAACTTCCCAGAGTTTTGAAAGCAAAAAGGCATATGCCTGTGGGGCAGCAGAGATAAATACACTGAGCAGAGCCATCAGGCCAGGCATTGTGGAACACTGATAGAAGCCAGTGGTAGAAGCCAGTTCTGTTGACAAACAGGAGAATCTACACTGCCTCTATGTCAACAATAAAGTGAGGGGAAAAGAAAAAAAAGTCTTTTCTCCTAGGCTATGTCTAGACTATGGGGTTTTCCAGGATACGTGCTACGAGGAAGAAGGGCTTTTCTGAAAGAAAGGTTTTTCTGAAATTTGGCCCAGTGTAGATGAGCCAAATTTCAGAAAAGTCTCTTCCGACAAAACTATCAGAAAAAGGTACTCAAATAGCAGAGCACCATTTGCGTACCTTTTTCCGATAAAAAGCGGCAGTGTAGACATAGCCATAGGGGTGGAAGCTTTTTGTCACCAAAACTGGGTGAATGCTCTCAATGTTTTGTTGCCAAAAGACAGTTTTTGGAGACAGAACTTGGTAGTGTAGAAAAAGTCTTACGCAGACATACCCTGAGGGTGAAATTCACCCCCTGTACAGGGGCCCAGCAAAACGCCTCTGTGCTGCTTAAGCCCTGAAAATAGGATTTAAATGGTGATTAGGACTCATACCAACCCTAGATATAGACATGAATTTGACTCGCATATAGAGTAAGAAAACACAGCAGTGGACATAAATGGGCAGGGAAAAGAAAAGATCTGAAAGACTTAAGAAAAGATAATCAATAAAAGCAGCCACTGGAAAAATATAGGCAAAATGTGGATATTAGCTCCTTTTTTTTGCACAATAAAAGCAGTGACCTCCATATGAATAGCAAATACTAACCTCATGCAAAGTCCAAGCAACTGATTAACAAAGCAGTTCTGGTGACCTCATCCATCATCAAAACTCAATGGTTGTAAACAACTCATCTGTGTGCGTGAAGTATGCTTAACCTCTGTCAGAATTTAGAAAATTAACAAACATAAAAACTAAACATTTGTTTTGAGCAGATCATTCATATACCATCATTCAAACAACACATTGCCTTTGCTGGGGGTTGCAAAATAGATGCGAAAAGCTTAAATGTTTTATGGTGTAGAAAGCATGGCAATACTCAGCAATACTCATTAGAATAACCAGTAAAAACCCATCCCTTCAGTAAAGCAAGGTATTTTCAAAACACACTATTTATATATACTGGTAAGTGGTTTCAAATATATATATATATTGGATTGACTCAGTTTGCACAAATTGTCTTCAAGAGACAGAAAATTTACAGAATTTTCTACTAGCGAGTACATGAAATCCTTGCCCCATTTATGCCAAATGGTAAAACTTCCATTGATTTCAGTAAAGCTAGGATTTCTCTCAGTTTATGTCCTGAAAGAAGAATGTGGATTTTTATCCAATTTGTAATGATAAGTAGAAGATTATGTGAAATCACCATTCCAAGAGACAAAGAAACATGAGCATTTTCTTGACTGTCTGTGAAGCATGAAGACCGGTAGAATTTATGATTCATAATTGCAATGTATAAAGATGGAATAGGATCAACAAGGCTACATTTACATTACAAGTTTTCTCGGCAAAAAATATGCAAATAAAGGACTTGTGAATGAGTCGCAATCTCATTTGCATATTTTCTGCCAATCCATTTTTGCGCTGGGGTTTTTGCGCAAAAACAAGCAGCGTGGACGTTTTCTTTTTGTGAAAAAAATCCCTTTTTGCACAAGATTGGTAAGGAACTCATGAACTCATGAAAATGAGTCCTTCATTTGCATATTTTTTGCTGAAAAAACTCGTAGTATAGATGTAGCCCAAGTGTACTTTCACTCTGATATTATTTATGAAAAGGAACATGGTTTTTATCTAAATCATTAGTAATAGCAAAACATGTCAACTCTGAGAAGTCTAAAAGGGAAGCAAAGAAATATTTCCACAGCAAAGAGGGGAAAGCCTGTTAGACGGATCCAAGAATAAAACACCAGGAAACAAATTGAAGCACAGTTGGATCCTGGTTAGTATTAGAAAAGTTAAAAGCTAAAATCAATTCCAATAATATATTTTAAGATTATGAATCCAATTCTTGCTCTCAGCAAGGAGGAAGGGCTTGGACAGAAGGCTTGTCATTCAAAGTATTACACCCCAATTCTTTTTTGGTTACATGTTTCAAGGGGGTTGGAATGATTTCCACATTTCTCACCTTTACAAAAAGAACCAGGTCTGAACATACAATACAGAGTTGCACTTGGTAGAAACCACATAAAACATGTGCCGACATGATGTCTCCAATATTTCCTTTCTGTCTGTCAGATTGGGAAATACTATGGTCCCCATTTAGCGATAAGGATCTGAGGCACAAGAGCCTCAGGCTCACGTTTGTCAAACTTATTCAGGTTGTAATGCTTACCTGATTCAGAAGTCTAAATCTCATTTAAAGTCCAGGGGTCTTAGGATCCTAAGTCCTGTAGCCGCTTGAGAATGAGCTCCTAAATCCGTTAGCTGGTGAACACAGAGCACAGCACTGCCTAAATCCTTTTAAAAATCTGGGCCATGGAGAGTTGCCCGAGATGTCTATAGTAGAACAGGAAATTGAATGTAAGTCTTCCTGAATCCCAGGCTAATGCACTAACCACTGGACAATCCTTCCTGCCCTCATTCGCTAAAGATTCATGGATATGCTTAACTATGTATGTCTGTATTCCTATCAAATATCATTCCTTGCACCACTGGAACCTTCAGATTTTTTATAAAAGGAATTTTTAAAGAAATACACCTCTACTGAGGCACCAGGTTTGATGATGGTTATTTTGGAGTCATACAACTAAAAGAAACTTGTGGTCACTGGTATGATAGCATCTCTGTTTCACAAAGATTTTCACTGAAAAAAATAAAGCTTACTAAAGCTATTACTTTATAGTACTTCTCATGACCATTTAATCCAATTTATGAATTAGTATAAAGCAGCATAAAAAAGTCTTGGCAGCATAGAATAAATGGCATTGTATGAAATTTTCTGTATTGCCATTCCTACACGGGATTGCTTTAAAAAAAAAGAAGGGATCATTTTAAATTAGATTGTTCAAGTAAAAAATGTTTGGCCCAGGTCCTTGAGAAGCACTCATTGCAACCCACAAAGTGGCTTTAAGCCAAATTTATGATCCTGGGGGTGTCTAGACACCCAGCTAGTTAGAGCAGCCTAAAGGCTGATACAAACATACTCTACCTGCCAGTGGCCTCAAGGGAATGCTTAAGCACAGGGAAACCTTGACCATACCATCTTTTACCCAGCCATAACCCTATACCAGTTACACTGAGCTGATCCTTTACACTGAGTTGATCATTCCAATACCACCTTCAGGGCCACTCTATGGGAAAAAAGCAAGGAGCCTTTGAATAGTGTCCGAAGGACATTATTCTGAACATCTGTCCTAGTTGATTAAATGAGAACATTTACAGGCTGGAGCTTTCACCCTGGCTTCCTTTGTGAGTACCAAAATTCTAAGAGGAAAATGAAAAATCCACCTCTGTTCTTACCCTTTTTCTGGCATTAATTTCAAAAGTTATGTCACAGATGCAGTGGCTTAATAACGTATCATCACATATGATGAAGCCATAATGCAACAAAAAAGCACACTTAGCAAATTTAACCTGAACTCACTTGCATCCAAAAAGCTTATTTTGGCAGGAGGGGGCGGGGAGAACTGAAACTTAATCATGAACCAGCTTTGCTCATCTCAATTTTTATATGAAACAGACCTCTTTCTGAGGCCGTGTTCTTACATTTCACATGATGGTTACCAAAACACAAAAGCATACTATGATACGATGGAAGCACCAAATGCTGGTTTACTAAACTGCAGACTTTAGAATTGAATGAACAAATTATGTGTCATGTTCAATACAAATCCAGTAAACAGTTTTTAGACATAAATTATAACTTTTTTTTTTCATAAGGTCTATTTGCTGTGTTACTGTAACATTTGTAGCTCATGTCAAATGTGCTCTTTGAATATTTATGTTCTTAATGCCTTTTAGAGAGTGTGGAGCTTCAGAAGTGGTTTGGTTTGAATTAAAAGCTTTCCTCCCATAAATACTATTTGGCCACCTTAAAGGAAAATGCATGTACACAGTCAATAGTATTGTTATATGCCACATGTTTTTTCCTCTTCTCCCATAAAACTGTCTCGCTTTAAAATTTAGGTACAATTTTTTGGCTTCTGAAGATGAAAGAGTGACAGCCCTTCCTAGGGGAAGAGCAGAGGCTGCTCAAATTTTCCTGCCCACTTCTTCTGAAGCATCTGTCTTGGGCCATAGCAACCCAAATATCTTCCCTCCTGATTAGATATAGCCATAATTCCAAGTTGTAAGATCCACATGCAAAAAAGGTTCACTTTTGGTAATGGGAATAGGTTAATCCCATCAAACTCATTAGTCTTGTAAAACTATGATTCTGTTTATTGCTTATTCCCCACTGGAATTCATCGGCTAGTTCACATGCATATCAGCTCCTCGGGGATTCCTCTAACTATACTGTTATAACATAAAATGTGTGGGAAATAGGAGTACTAGCATTATACTTGGAGCAAGTCTGATCTGTCCTATACCATAAAAATAGCCAGTAAGGTGCCAATTACCAACCAGCAGCTGAAAGAGAATCCAGACTCCTTCTCTCAATGCACTCTTCTTCCAAACCCTCGTCTTATTCATGTGAGACACACTAGGGAAAAATAGGGCTGGACTGGACTGAAAAGAGCTGTTAAAGATTCAGACAGCAGTCTTAGAGTTAGAAAGACTTTATGGGTTTACGGTAGATTAAAAAATGGACCAGGACAGAATGACACAATATCATACAGATGTCATTAACTGGATTTAGACTTACCTTCCATTGGAGCAGAGTTAGACCTCTTTGGAGGTTTCAAGGAAAGGGTGAGATTTTCATTGTTGGGACCTCACAGTATAGGGCACCGCAGGCACATAATGTGGTATGGCTCTTGCCCCAAGTTGCTTACAGAAATAGAGAACGGAAGATTATCGTGGATGAAAGAGAGGGAGACAATCAAATACATACAAAATGTTAATATCCATATGTACATTTGCAATTATTTTATTGTTATAAACTGCCAACTATTCCTTAATATCCAAAAACATAGCTACCATTAATTAGGCAGACTTTTTTCTAGGCAACGTTACAGAGTAGGTCTTGAAGAGAGTGTTTGAAGGAGGAGGTGATAGCTCTATAGATCAGTTTGAAGAAGGCATTCCATAGCATGGAAGAGGGCATGGAGATATTTTAATGAGATTCTGAAAAATGGGCAGACTTGGCTGATATTCTGGCTGGGTCAAAGGAAGCAGGGTGGTAGTGTGTTGCAGTAAACACAAGACTGAATTAGTAGGGAGGAATAGATTTATGAGGGCTTTGAAAGTGAGCACAAGAAGCTTAAGCTGGATGCGGTAAGTGTCAGGGTTTGGTTGATTTTTCAGAAAACCTTGTGCCCCGTTAAAAAGGCAAGAACGAGTATCTAACTGATGCTGCTGTCTAAGGTGACAAACCTAAGCAGTTTTATGTGAGTAATTAAGATCCAAATGTGGTTTTAAAAACTGCATGTCTTCTGCCCAGGAAAGTAAAGACTCCACACAGTGGTAATTCACACGTCATGTGTGCCATGGGAGATCCAGGGTAGATCCATATAGCACACCAGGAAGATGGAGGAAGAGAGAGGGGGATGCATGCAGAATGGGGATAACTGGCCCATGCACTTACTGCATTTTTGATGGTGTGGTAAGCCCTTTACATTAAAAAAAACCCAACTCTAATAGGTGCCTTTCACTGTTGAGAAAAAGACAGCAAAGTACTGCTGTTCTAGCAATAGTGAAATGTTAAGCTACAATAAGGCAAAAATGTTTGACTTGTTTCAGATATTCTCAATGTCTGCTGTATATAAAAAGAGAAAACATGTGACCCAAATCTGTAAGTAAATAGCTTCACTGCCAGGTGAAATTTTCACATAATCTTTTTTTATTTCCCAGTCTGCCCTCAGCAATACTATACTGCTCATTTTAGGGAGCAATCTTCTGGCCTGACGAAAATGTCTGTCTGCCTACTCCTGAGTGCAAGTCTGTGATGACTTGGCGGTGAAGAGGATAATCTAAGCATATGAAAGGGTTTCATTGAAGATCTATTGTCTTCCTATCTCAGCACAGTTGGCATGCAACCGCTGTTCATGGTACTTTAGAGCACACACTGCACTTAACCATGACATTTTGTTGTTTTAGGTGCTATGCCATTGTCAAAGATATCTTGTTGAAATGTATCATTATATACTTGACATTATTTTAGTAGCTTTAGTAACTGCATCAGAGAAATAAATACATCACAGACATGCTGCTAGGCATGGGCTTCTTTTCATGTCATTTCCTGATTTAATTCAATACTAACTTTCTCCAAAGTTATCCAAATGTTTATACAATAGATCACAACCACCTACCTTTGCAGTGTATTTTCACTGTGTGTATGTATGTATAGGGATTGAGGAGTTCATACAGCTCTCTGAATTATGCTTCTAACTGAGAAATCTGAGTCAACAGAAACTAATGACTTTTTATTTTCCTTAAAGGATTCTGTTGTCATAACAAGAAGAAATTGGCTAAGAGAACACTGTGCCTTTTATACTCTGTCCTTGCACTTAGAGTTCAACAGATAAATGTCCCAGGAAGTCCATCTCTCCAGGTGGGCATGACAATATACTATGAAGATTCTTTAAAAGGACGCTGCCACATGGCATAGTCACAATTATATTAGAAATAATTTTTATTCCTTTAAAAAAAAGATTATGGGTAGTATGTTGGATCTTGAAATCATAGCATTGCCACATCATAGTTATTTTACATCATAGTTGATGTATTACAAGAAAATGGAACTTTCTAAACATTAAAAGTATATTCCACTTAATTATGTCAGTAAAAATATGCATATTGATAAGATGGACATATAGTGAGAGGTCAAATAGGAAACTGGGACTCAATTTAATTAAGGGAAAGTCAATAATGAAACAGATCACAGCACACAGCAAAAACTGGACTTTTCTGAAATAAAATGGGTAAATATTTTCAATAACATTACATGGGCTCTTGCTATAGAGCTCTTGTCTTGTTCACTGGAAGATTTATCTGGCATTACTCGGGTCCTTAATTAAAATAAGTTTTGTTTTTCTTCATTTAAATCATTGTTCTGAGGTAAGGCTAGGGATGAGGGGTTCAGTATGCAGGCTTCCCTGGGGAAAGAGGCTAACCCCAGCCCTCTCTCACTGCAGCAGCTTGGGGATAGGTGAGAGGTGCCTGTCCATGGCCTCTGCCACTCTCACCTATCCCCAAACAGACATACAAACAAGCAAATTCTCTGAAATATATAGTAGATAGCTGTTCCTTCCTCCATACCTGCTCCCTGCTGGCCCACTGGGATTATAGCTGTCCTGGTCCCAATCTCTGGCCCATTGCTGCACCCTGTGGTCATTCTATCATATAAATGTCCCTCCTACCAGACCCTCCCCTTCCCAGTTTATGAGAAACAATCAAATTCCAGGGACATCCCATTGTCCTGGCACAATCACACTCTTACCTTGCCGTGTTCCTAGCTCTTACCATTTAGAAGACATTCTTAAACAAACAGGCTCACAGATGGACAGACAGACAGACACGCATTTCTAAAATATATAGTAAGAAAACATATCAGCATCACTCTTACAATGGAAATGTGATATATACTTACCATAAATGACACAGTGTGTTGCACAGCATTTTCTATCTTGTTGAAATAAATTTTTAAAGGATGATATTATTACAAATCAGCCATTCAGTGTGACTGCTAAGAAATAGCATTCTAATACACAATCTTCCATCTTCATTTGAGCCTATACTTAGACAACCTGAATTCCAGCCCAATCTCTTTAGACTGGCTTGGAAAATAATTCTTTTTCCATACCATACCATATGACTGAGACCAGTTTTCTGTAGCCTAATCACCTCCATCTTAGAGCCAAGCAAGAGACTCAGATGGGGTTTATGTTTCTAGCATGCAAAGAAAATTATGGAATGCATAAACAAATTGTCTCTTACATGTTATAAATGAAGTAATATATATAGGTTTTTTCTATTTTAGTATGATTTTTTTTGTTAAGATATGTTGCCTTTGTAATTTGGAAAAGTAATAATGACCTTATTGATTTTTAATAGTTGAAATCTGTAAAGCAATTATTTAGCCATCTCTGCAATGACTCCAGAGTGGGAAACTGACCAAAATGCAGGTACCTAATACAGTCAAAGCAAAGATTATGTCTCTGCTACATTGGCTACAGCATCACAGTTCTAGTACTGCATCAGGGCTGCTATAGCACCATAGTATAGACATCTTCTGCATCAACGTAAGGTATTTTCCACTGATGTAGTTAATCCACCTCTCCCGTGGGAGAACTAGTTCATTAATCTCACTACATTTGCAGGGAGGGGTTAAGTCAACTTTACTGTGTTCATGTGGTGTGAGATTTCTCGTGGTCCTGAGCAAGGTAGCTAGATCAATCTAATTTTTAGATGTAAACCAGACCTCCTGTAGGCTGTAAGTTAGTGGGCCAGGTTCTGCTCTCAGTTATGCTGGTGTAAATCCAAAACACTTCAACTGAAGTCAATGCTGTCCAGACGCAAATGTGTTGAATGATATAAAATAACCCAAAGGTTTCTATTACTGTTTCCAGAAAAGAAAAATCCCAGATCTGCTCAAGGCCCCCCAATCATAAAGCGTTCACACATACGAATGAAAGATTTTTAATCTTCCTTTTTATCACTGATGAAGCCGAGAGGGCAAGCTTGTTTATTACATTGAGCAAAACGGTTTTTCAACCTTAAATTCAAATTTGATTAAACTAAAGCTTTTAATGGGAGAACACACCATGATGAAACTGTCATCAGGAAAAGTTCTCAAGTCCAGGATAAAATTTCTATGCAAAATCAGAGCAAGAGAGCGAGGCTGTTGGGAACAGGGGAGAAGAGCTGGGCCTGGTGAGCTCTGAATAGAAGTCCTGGTAGGGATGGGTGTGAAGGTTACAGGGGTGGGGGGTCTTGGGACATACCATAGAGCTGGTGGAATGTTGCTGATGAGGGTGACTTGCTTCTCTCTGCCTGCACAGTGCTCAGCTCTGGGGCATCTCCATTTCAGAATCATTAGCACCGAAGGTGCCAGGCAAAACTGCTCCAAGCATGGGACATTTTTTATGCTCTTAACTGAGACAAAATTCAGCTCCTCCATTCTTATTTTCAAAGTGCTGTTGAAAGACCCTCACAGGAGTTGTCTAGCTTACCATTATGGGATACTCCCTGAACTCAAACTTCTTACACCCACCATAAAGAACCACGACAAGGACTTTGGACTGACACCTGAGTCACAATATCAGATTTAAAATCCAAACTTTCTTTGTATTGAAAGCTTCAGAATGATTCTGTATTGCATGTTATAACACAGAGGATCTGTCTTCTGCTGGAGACAGTTAGGTACCATTCTGAGAGTTTAGGCCCAATGGGCTAGATTTACAAAAAGGACTTACACTCATTTTTGCAATGCCTAAGGCCTTGTCTACACAAATAGAAGGTCACCACTGCTGCAATCAATCTTCCGAAGTTTGATTTAGTGAGTCTAGTTAAGACTCTCTAAATCAAACTCAGAAGGCACCCCGGCCAATGTCCGGTACTTCTACTTTTGTGAGAAGTAAGGGAAGCCAATGGGAGCATTGGCTCCCATCTGCCTCCTGCTGTGGGGACACAGTTGCATACCTTAAGCTGAGCTGCCAGGTCTAGTGTGGACCTGGATTAAGGTTTATGTGCCCTGCCACCTAGTAGAATTCACAGCCCTAAGTTAAGTACCAACAATCCCTATACAGTGCATGGGGTGAGTTAGGTGCCTAAGAATGGGATCCACAGAAGTCGGCAAAATAGAAATTGCTAAGGAGAGAGGTGGGTCCTATATCCTACTTCTCAAGGGAATTTAGATGCCTAAATCCAGGCTGGAGGGAGGCCCCTCCCTCAGTTAGGGATTTACACTCACAAATCCTCTCCTGAGAGTGGTGACTAAGCCCTTTCTCTCAAAAAACTGAAAGGAGGTGGTGGTGCCTCCCCTCTTATAGATTTTAGCCTAGTGGTTAGAACACTCACGCAGGATGTAGGAAACCCAGTCACCTTACCCGAAGGTTTGCTCTCGAGGGTGAATCTTCCTGTCTTGGGCCACTAGAGGCCTCTTGTCGGTATTTCATGTTGCACCAGAAGAAAAATTGATGTCCTCAAATGAAGTTCCTCAGTGGCTTCAGTGACAGATGTGTTTATAGCAGTCTCACTCGCATTCTGAATCATGCAGTAGAAGCAGTGGTCAAAGGGACACTTACTTCAACTCATAGAAAACAAATTTGGCCTAAGTTCCACAGTGATTCCACAGCCATGAAAAGTCAGATAACAAGCAGCACAGACCCTGATTCTTATTGTCATATGCAAGGTGACTGTATACTATTGTGGCTGAATCCCATCTGCTCTGGTTCTGTTTCCTGAATTAGTGGTAGGACACCAATACATAAGGAAGCATATATGTTCTCCCTTCTGCAGTCACAGAGCTAATGGGTTTAGTTAGATTACAATATTATGCCATAAAATGGTTCATTAATCTATATTTAATAAAAATCTACAAAATCATTGCAATCAAAATACCTATGGCTGTTATTCGATGGAATGTTCATATGATTTCTACTGCTGCTGTTAGCTAAAAGGGAGAAAAAAACGCTTACCCTCTCTGTTCCTTGTCATGGAGATGTAGAAGAATACAATCTCGATGTTCCTTTAAGGTATCATTGTACTGAAAGATCCCAATCTGTAAAAATACAACTATGCTTTTTCTCCAGCTTAGGTCAGCAAAAAAGGGTAGAGAAGACCTTTGTGTTATTCTGAAATATGCATGAAGTGACTATTGACTTCGTATAATCGTATTTCCTTCATTAGTTTTAATCCATCAGCCACATTAATTTGGCTTCAATTTCCCTGCATATTATATTGGATGAATAGCTTGTGAGAGGCATAGTCTTCAGTAAGAAAGGGAGAAAAGCAAAACAGAGTGTGTTCTACTCACATTTCATATTTAAATGTCTACAGTTTTATAGGAACAGACAAGATCAAACCTGAAGTCCATCCAGTCCAGCATCCTGTCTCTCACATTGACCAGTTCTGGATGCTTCAGAAGAAGGTGCACAAAACCACATTTTAAGCAACTGTAGGGTAATCTGTCCCCATTAAAATTGCATCCTAAACTCCAATAGATAAACTCTTAAACCCTGAAATATGAGATTTTATATCTCTTCAAACCTTTTTTGTTTCATTAACTATTATAACTGGATATTCTTCTTATACACAGAAACATCTAATCTGTCTTTGAATTTTATTAACTTCTTGCCCTCAGAGACATCCTGTGGCAATGAGTTCCATAGCCTAATTATACTTTGCATGGTAAATATTTCCTTTAATCAATTCTGAATTTATCGCCTTTTAAGGTCATTGAGAATGTCCCCTTGTTCTTGTGTTATGTGGCAAGGTGAAGAGAAGCTCCTTATCTACCATCTCTCTAAAACATTCATTCTTTCATCCTTTCTCACTTGTCTCCTTTACAAAGTACATAATCACAATCTTTTCAATTTATCTCCATATGACTATTTTCCCATGTTCCTAAGTCTAATCATTTTTATTGACTTATTCTGAACTCCCTTTAGTCCTGCAATAGCCTTTATGAGATGGGATTACCAGTCCTGAACACAGTATCCTCAGTAAGATCATACCATCTAATCATAGTCAGAAGAATAAAGCTAAGGGTGGAGGAAGTCATTCTGAACCCGCCTGAATGCTGTAGGTATGGAAATTTGATTCAGTTGTGAATGTTATTGGGTTCATGTTCCAATTTGGAAAGAAGTCCATAAACTGTGAATACATCTTTAGTTTGTCTAGTATACTCATGCAAACTATGTCCCAAAATACTTTACGAAGATAAATAATACAGTTACAGAATTCAATCACAAATAAGAACAGCAAGGGTATGTCTATACAGCAGAGCTAAAGTTGAATTAAGCCACGCAACTTGAGCTATGTCAATTGCGTAGCTTAAGTCGAAATAGCTTAACTCGGCTTTTGGCGCTGTCTACACAGCTTGCACAGCCTTCGACTTCCCTTACTCCTTGTGAAATGAGGGTTACCAGGTGTCGGAGTAAGAAGTCCTCCAGCTCACCATTATTTCTAAATAATGGCTTGCAGTGTAGACGTGCTGTTTGTTATTTCGGAATAAAATCCGTTATTCCAAAATAACACTGCTGTGTAGACATAGCCTAAGAAACTAAGGCCCTAGTCCTGTATAAACTTAACCTTGTGCTTAACTTTACTTACGTGAGCAATTCCACTGAGCCCATCCAAGTTGATCGGGAAAACAATCTGTTTTCCTATCAGATGATTTTGCTAATTGCTCAACAAGCAGCAGTCCCTTTTGCTGTTAGGAATCAGTCTTTTGCCCTCTCAAATTGTAATGCATGCATTAATAGTGAGTTTGAAGGGTAAAGCTGAAACAGCTCAAGGCCAAACTGGAGCATTTAGCTAAGCAGGGGATCAGTGCTGAGCTGTTTCACTCACTGGGGAGCTCTGGGAGAGACTGTAACACAATTTCTCACCCTGGCACAGTGTGCAGGGAGATTAAAAGTGATATCGTTTGCCTCAAGTGTGAAGCCAAAGCCATGACATTGGGAAACACTTGAGGAGAGTATGGACTGTAAATATGGCAGATCTATACACTAGACCCTGGCTTCAGACCTATATACGGGCCAGGAAGAATCTGGCCCTTTGAATATTATCCTTTAGGCTTCATGTGCTGCATACAGCCTTCCTACTGTGGGGAGAGCTTGTCAGTGGCAGGAGGCAATGCAGGGAACAGGTGAAAATGTAATAAGAAAAATGGACTAAATTTCATTTGTAGTCATGTACGTTCTTGTAATTGTTAGACTGAAAAGTTGTAGAAAATAGTTCAGAAAACAATGAGAGTAAGAATCATAGGAAGAGACAGGAGCTACAGAAGAAAGACGGTAGAAAAAAACTGGATCCAGAACTAATGGTGAGTGGTGTAGGAGGCAAAACAGGAGACAAATGTGTGTCCAATTGTCCATAGGCACAAAAGACAGTCAGCTTGGAAAAATCCCAACAAGCATCTATTATTTTCCCCCTAGATACAAAGGGCAGTGGAAATACAATCTGCTGTTCTCGCAGAAAAAGCATCAGTAGCAGAAAGGAAGGCAAACATATGGGAACATCTGCTCCACTTGAAAGATAAGCATGCACTAAGGTGGAGATATGCTGGTACTATAAGCATCACATTACTACTAACGCAGCAGGGAAGAAAGAAGGAGGAAAGGAAGGAAACAGAAAAGAGGCTGGGGGTCAAATGCAGCTGAAGCATTGAGTACAGTCATCAATTCTAATAATGCAGAAAAAATGTTTTCTCTCATTGTCATGTCTTCCAAATCTGACAAAGAAATATTTCTTTCATAGCTGGTATTCCTAGCCTCCAATCAGCAACACTGGGAGCAATAGTGGGCAATTAAAATGAGCAGGAGTAATAAGGTGAAAAGAGAAAATGTGTAAAAATTATATCACACATGCGCACCACATACACAGACTTGTGGCACATTGAAGCAAGCCACCTTAAGTCAACACAATTTAAGCATAAGTAGTGCCATGAATCAGAACCTAAGAGAATGCACATATCACTGCCCCAGTTAGGCACTATACCCTAGAAAACCTGAGGAACTGCTGCAAATACGATAGAAAAAAATAAAACCTGCATGAGAGACTATAGAAATAGACATGCTGCATAAATCATAACAGAATGATAGGTATGGCTAATTAAACTACATGAAACACATTTGGGAAAGATGTCATTTTGGTTACGTTTTAATATTTCCTTCTGGGTGAATAAGCAACCATAAATTAAACAGTTTGAGTTCATCCATTTTCATTTGTGAGTACACCAGGTCTTTGAGATCCATTGAATTCCCTGGGGGTTTCCTTGAATGGTGTAGCTATGCATCACCTCTTACACAGGGCAAAGTACAAAACCACCAGCTAGCTTTTACTATCTGTAAAATGCTCTTGAGTGCCTTTTAAAAAATGGTGTATAATTGTGCAAAATGTTGTTATAAGTGGCTGCAAAAATTCAGTCTAAAATTGTTAGTTTGTAGTTTCAGGTAAAAACTCTGTAACTACATTAAATTCTCTTTTTCTAGAAAAGATACAGCATTTGGTCTGACATCCAGTATTCTGAGCCTAAATGCCAGTTATAAATAGCAGAAAGCTGGAGTTTACTATAAGAAGGAGTAGCATGAGGCAACAATTTGATTTCGTTGAAGACCACTACACTTGAGCATTAATGCCCGGTCCTGCAAAGATATGTGCATGTGCTTAACTTTATATGTGTGTTTAGCACCACTGACTTCCAATTAAGCACATGTGTATACATTTGCAGAATCAGAGCCTAAAAATAAAGTATGCTGTTGAGTGCTCATGTAAAGAGCAGCTAGGGGAACCCATTTGCAGTCCACAAGAAGTTTTATTGGTTAGTTAGTTCTCATGCTGTCACTTGGATAACCCAGAGGCCACCAAACATGTTCTGAGTTTCCATGCTGCTCTGTCCTGTTCTGAATCTGATACTCTATGTGACATGATGTGAGTGAAGATTGTCTGACACCATCCAGCTACCATGTTTCAGTTTTCTAGGATGGGAGAGTGGGGTTTCTTCCATCCTGCATGAGTCAAAGTTTAAGATGATTCTTGCAGGGAAGTTGATAGTCATTCTGAAAAGATCACCATACCCCCTTTCAGGAATGTTGAGTGACCACATGAGAGATCTGGACTTATTTAGCTGGAAAATGGATCTCTTCATTGGACTTCAGTTCATACCATTTGATGTTTATAATAATTTGGCAATGCTTCATTTGAATGGTGTCTAAATTCTTTTTAATCTTATCAGTGAGGGAGCCATGCTTCAGCCCCACAAATCAGCAAACTTACCATCAGAGTATTATGCATCCTCAGCTTCCTCTGTTGATGAGGCACTTCAAATTACTGACAATGGCTAATATTATTGGTTCTAAAAGAAATCAGAACTTTTGCTACATAAGTTTAAGGGTCATTTATTGACACATTGTCTCTTAGCTAACTATGTTAATATGTACAAATATAGATCATGCTGTTATAAAGAAAATAGAGCTGATTAAAAAAAGTGGAGAAACTGCTTTTAAACTATTATCCTAATTTTCATTCTATAGTTTTGCAGTGGGAGATAATTATACAGTAAATTACTATTTAAAATGAAATATGTTTTGGTTTTGTTAAATCATCCTTATTTACCATGCCATAGTATTGTACAATTCAAAGTTCTCCTTTTGATTAAAAAAGTTTAAAAATTGTTCCTTTGATGATAATAACAGATGAGTGAGAAATCTATACTGATGACTTCAGAACACAGTTACCAGCCTGGCGTTCATACGACTCCAAAGAGCAGTTGGATCTATTGCAATGATTTATCCTCCCATAGTCTTTCATGGTCAGAAATGTTAATCTCTGCACATATGCAAAGATTTTTCAAATGCAATTATCTCTGAAGACCATCACTCAACCAAAGAGCCAAAATTAAACTTCCATAATAGCGTCCTCCAGACTGGGCTGTTCCTCTGTAACCGCTTCCTGGAGGGCTGCTTGCGTACAGAATTCAGCTTGAATATTCCCATTCCATGCCCCCAGGGTCAGCATTGCTGGCTGAATATAGCACACTGTTTGCAGGGATCAGGAACATTTCTTCTAAGAATTAAATATCCCCAAATAAAATAACACAGGGTGAGATTCTGTCACCCTTCCTCATTTTGCACAGGGCCTACCTCCATTATCAGCCCCATTGACTAACATCCAAGTGGGAGAATCGGGCCCATAATAATTGTTGTACCAGTCCAGGATTTGTGCAACTACCCCAACACCAAGACATTTACACAGCAGGGTCCATAGAGCCTCCTGTGCATGACTACAATATATAGTTTTATTCCAGGTATCTAGAGTTCCAGAGGTTTATTTCTGATCTGGTGCAACCTAGTTAATTATGGGTGAGTGACACCAGACTATGGCTGGGAAGTGTTTATTGACCTGAAGATCACTTGAAGTGCAGGGATTTTGTCTGAGAGGTGGGCAACATGACCAAAAAAGAGCCAGCTGGTGATGGCCAATGATGACTTCAGTCCTTCCCAGGATAGTTCTCAATGATACGTCTCTATTACTGATAAAGCCAAAGCATCTCATACTCAGTAGATGCCACTGGCAACACATAGGAAATGCCTCCAGCCTTCAAGTCTACCGTTTAATTCTGATATTCAAATTGCGTAACGGCAGGGTGTATCTGTGCTTGCAAAATTGGTGTGTGAGCTTTCCCACTGCAAGTGTAACATGTATAAGGTAATGGCCATTTCTGGGGTGTCTGGGGATTTTTAATCAGAAAAGCAGTTTAACTTCATGAAGGATGAAAGGCAGAACTTAACAATGGGCCACGTAATGGCACAAAGACAGGTGAACTTGGGTTCATCAAAAACATTTGAAAAAGATAAGTCCCCATCCTCTGTTACCACTAAAAATGTAGTAAGCAGTAAAAACAACAATGCAAACAGTTCATTCACTGTCTCTCTACCTTCTGTCCTTATAAGGATGCAGCATGCCGGCGTTGTTCCAAATATTTTTGGAATTTACTGTATTCTCCCTACATACATCTTTAGCATTTATCATTTGAAAACTTCTTGTATGTGTGCTTGTATATGTGCTTAGTTGAGGTATGATGTGAAGTTGTCAATGATACTGTAAGCCTCTGGGCAAAATGAAACAATCGTACCCAAAATTTCAGTTTTGCACAGTTTCTAAAACACTCAGGCCTGCCAACAGAGAGGGGGCAAATGGCGCAACTGTCCTGGAGTCTGGCAATTCAAAGAGGTCCCAGCTGCCAGACATGGACCCTGGATAAGGCTCCACTTCGGCCCTGCTCCCACCCCCAACTGTAGCCTCAGCCTCCTTACCCCTATCCATGTCTCCACCCCCTCTGACAGGACTAAGGCGGGGAGGGGCTGCAAGGAAAAAAGTTTAGGGACCTCTGTACTGGGCTATAATTCTGTGATATGCAGGAGGGAGTTTGTTAATGTCAAAGCCAAACCTGACGCCAAATTCCAGTCTGCATGTATAGGGAGAACAGGTTGCTGTGCATTTTCCTGACCAGTTGCTTTGACTTTGTGAATGTCAGGAATTGTAGTTATTATTATATGATGCTATATTATTGATTGGGACCTTTCCATAGTTATTTCATTCTTTCACTCACACTCACAAAGGAAAAAAAACCTCCCTTCATACAATCATTCAGCTCCTGTAATTTAGCTGCAATTAAATTTAGTGGGAGCACACAAAAGATCAATAACCGGAGATGACTGCTCCAGGGATCACTAATGAAAGGTCTCAGGGAGGTAAGATAACCTTAAAGTCTGCCCAGAGCTATCCCAGAAGCACCCTTTAGGTGACAAGCTACAATTTCAGTAGCTATTGAGTGGTTATATAATTGTGGGAAGGCCTTGAAGATAAAGCACTCCCTGGGATAACTTAGTGCCTACCACATGCATTGCCTACTATTAACCATGTCTCAGACTGAAGTGATGAAGGCTGTGGTAGAAATATGGAGTGGGGTTTACATGCAATGAGATCTCCTTCTAAAATACAGACCAGAATACATGGTATCAGGGAGAGAGGATGGGCTTTGGAAACAAACGAGCAAGAGAATGGGAATCCAGTGTGGTGGTAAGTGATTCTTTGAACATAAAGATGGTGACTCCTTACTCCTTTCAGACAAACCGGGTAGTGCAGCACCATTATAAAAAGAAAAGTGGAGATCAGGTCAACTATTTCATTTTGCAGGCGGCGTGGGATTCTGTAGTAAACCGTGTTCTCGGACTGTGCTGGGTGCAGAGCAATACCCACAGCGTCAGCCCTTTTCAGAAGAATCAGACTCTAAGGGTCTGTCTACAGTGCAATTAAACACCTGTGGCTTGCACATGTCATCTGACTTGGGTTCATGGAGCTCAGACAATGCAGCTATAAAATTGCAGTGTAGACATGTGAGTTTGAACTGGAACTCAGGCTCTGGGACCCTCCTCTCTCATGGGGTCCCAGAGTTCAGGCTCCAGCCCAAGCCTAAAAATCTATCCTGCAATTTTATAGCCCTGCAGTCTGAGTCAGATGACCAGGGCAGCTGCAGGTCTTTTATTAAAGTGTAGAGGGTATGTCTATTTTTGCAATGTTAGCCTAGGATTTAAACTCAGGCTCTAGCCTAATGCCCCATTTTTTCTATACAACCAAAACTCAGATCCAGGGCCTCATGACCCCACAGTAATAGAGGGTCTGAGCCTGAGTCAAGCCAGGACTCAAGGTTCAAGCCCTGGTGCTCTGCAGTGTAGATGCATTCCCGCTGGACTCATGCTCTTGAGGCCACCAAAAGTATTCCACAATCCCACCATCAGACTTTGTCCTCTGGGAAGTCAAGTTTTCCCACACTGAAGCACTCTCTGTTTTTATGAGAGTGCTCGGAAGTCTGGGAGATGGGTTATTGGACTCAGGGCCCATAATGCAGTGCAGATGATAGAGCACTAGGTTGAGCCCCATGGTTTAACAATTCCTAACATGGTGTTGCAAATGAGTGTAGATACTCAAGCACTGGCTTTACAAACCCAGGGCCTGTTAACTGAAATTCTACTTACCCAGGCCTTCCCTGACAGTATGGACACACCCTAACCCAGCACAGCCTGGATGCGTCTTTTGTTCTTCAGTGTCTCCCTTATGCTGACACTATCTCTCTGAACCTACAATGATTCATATCACCATGCCTCTTAAAATACTCAACAAAGCATAGAGGGAACTGCACAGCCGTATTGCCCTTGCTACCATTTTGGTCTCTAATGGAAACCTGGCAAAAAAACCCTCTACTACAGTATATACCTGCTGTCATTTCTTACAATTCTGACTCATGTCCAGCCTTGCTGATATGTGGGAGGGAAGGAAAAGGAGCAGGATTGGAAAAAAAATGGCCAGAAAGGATTAAGCATCCTGCAGGATAAATTATCCAAATTCAACCTTTAGGGACATACTGGTAAATAATATTTGTGTTTTTATGTGTTTACATATATACTGTTAGAGGTGAGCAGTGTCACCAAATGGTTCTGTCTACTCTGTATTCATCTCTCTTTCAAGTATATAGCAAATTATCTCTGCAAATAATGGATAACTGGCAATTGCCTTGTGTTAATCTGTGTAGCTAATTATTGATGATGCTTAGGAAATAAGTCTCCAGGATTGCCTATTGTTCGCCTAAAGACTGAATTGTTCAGAGAGGCCTGGGACTGGATCTGATCTTTTTAACTCTGATCTGCTTAAGTTTCATCAAGGGATGTTGAATTGCCAAGATTGAGATCTCCAGTCCTAAACTGGATTCATTCTGAATATGAACATTGGCCTATAACCTGTGGACTAATTTTGAAAGAATTCTTTGCAACTACAAAGTTCAACATCTTTACTATGGATCTGATCTCAGAACTGTATTCATATTTGTACGTGCTGATCACTTTTAATCAATAAGCTCACTCTTTCATTTTTAAATAAATTTTAATTTAGTTAATAAGACATGGCTGTAAATGTATATTGCAGTAAGATCTGAAATATTCATTAACCTGGAAAGTAATGTGTCTGATTCTCAGGGATTGGTAGAACTTTCTTATATGATGAACTAGCAGATTTACCTGGCATTGCTTGGGTCCTTTCCTTAACTCAATTAAGGGGTGTGTTTTTTTAAAGGAAAATGTGTTTTATTTAAATGATTGTATTTTTCAAAAATACAGAGTTATTTTAATTAATTTAATTTTTAGTTGGATTTCTAACAAAAAACTAATTGTTAAACTTTTTCCATTTAGTTGTTTTTTAGTAATTTTTTTACATGGGAATTCCATGAAGTGTATTTTTTTCTTAATCCCTATAAACTTTTATCATTTTCTATGTTTTAATGACAAAGGGGTATAATCAATGTGGGGTTCGCAATAACATTTTCTTCTAGTTTTCAAATGTTAAGACAAAGCAAACCTTGTGCTAAAACAGAGCACTACTCCAAATGTCTCTGTTTCTATCTGTTTTCTGAAAGGTTTATTGAGAAGCAATCCTGTTCCTGTTCCATCCTATTTTTCTGTCTCAGCTTGGTTCAGGACAAGGGCGAGGAATTTCTTACAGGGCCTTCAGGGCAGGAGGTTGGGGGGTAAGGGCTGTGATACAATACTACCTGTAAGAAATTTCTGTGTGGAGTGAAGTGCAGGGAGGAGGGGCCTAAAGGCAGGGGGCTGAGGAGTGTTAGGGGGTGAGGGGTCAGGGCAAGGGGCCAGGCTTGGGGATGTTGGGCCCCTCAGAACAGGGGGCTGAAAGTGTTGTGTAGGAGCAGGAGTGAGGGAGGAGAGGCTCAGAACAGGGACCTGGGGTTCAGGAGTCAGGGCTGGGGGTAAGGAGAGGCTCAGGGCAGGTGTGTGTGTGTGTGTGTGTGTGTGTAGAGGTATGTGGGGAGGGCTGGGGTGAAGCCCTCCCCCTCCTCAAGATTCATACCAAGGCTTTTTGCTCTTCTCCTTCATGTCCCTATCAAAGACCAAGAGCAAAGCGCACAGCTCATCTGCCTCCTGTGCTCCCTCAGCCAGAATGAGGAATGCAGAAAACTGTGCACTTACCCCTTACTTCCTGACAG
This sequence comes from Pelochelys cantorii, assembly GCA_032595735.1. Lineage (NCBI taxonomy): Eukaryota > Metazoa > Chordata > Testudines > Trionychidae > Pelochelys > Pelochelys cantorii. Next base: position 90,743,544 of record CM064330.1, on the reverse strand, counting down.
TGACAAAGAAGAACAGCCAGCAACGTCCCTGTACAAAACTAGGTGGAAGAGTTTGTCCTCTCCCACCCTTCCTAGAGTCCCACTTCAGCAGAGACTTATTTTGGAGGGCAGGCGCCTTCCTAATCCAATGAGATCTTTCCCTTCTATTGCAGGACCTTCACATGAGCATAGAGGAGCACCACTTTTACAAGTGGCATTTCCTGCCCTCTGCTGACTGAACAGACACAAGACAAGTGGACATAGGAGATAGAGAGGAGTAGAAGGCAGCAGAGAAAATTCTACTGTCCTAAGTCTGTTGCTGAGGCTTATCCCAGGGATGCCCTGTTCAAGCCATCAGATGGAGGGGAGTCCCAGTGCAAAAAGGAAACAATCAGGAAACAAGTAAGTGGGGGATGTGAAGCTGGGGTTCAGGAGATTCTCAGAAGCCTGTCAGGGGCTGGAGAAATTGGAAGATGCCAGGTTGAGGAAAAAAAACAGGGATCTGAGTTTTGGATTCCTGCCTGAGAGTGTTTGGTGAGCGTTTTATGCTTGGAGTGAAACAAACAAAGCTTTGGGGAGCTGGATGGGGAATGGGGCAGTAGCCTAAATATCCAAAACCCCTGCAGTATAGAATTTCCTTATTATCACTCCATCTTTTTAAATGGGGCTGCACATGTGTAAAATGTGTATTTTTGCATGCAGAGGTGACATTGGCAGAGAGAATATTGACAAAAACAATGGGTTGTGAAATGTAATGAACACTGACATAAACTCATGCTGCTGGCAGCATAAATGTCATTACGCCCATAAATACCCTAAATTGCTATAAACAGTTCCAACATAGTGTTAGAAAGGACAGCATTAATAGTAACATTGACATGCTGGATGGGCGCAAAAATCCATCCACCTTTACAAAAGTTGTGACGGTATGATTAGAGACGTCCTTATACTTACAACCAAGAAAATGTAAATTCTATTGATCTCTCTGTGGGATTTTTTTTCTTTTGTAGGGTGGACTAACTTGAAGCCACATTGGCTCTCCTAATGGAAATTTCAGGGGAGGGGGATAGAAGAGGAGGTGCCTGGAGTGTCTGGCAAAGAACATTCATCACAATATGTCATAATCAGCAAGTAATACAAACCAAAAGCACCACTTAACTGGCAATACCGTGGACTGGATTGTAGTTCATTATGTTGCTTTTTAATGTGGCATCTGTAAAAACAATTAGCTTTAATAAGTTTGACAATCTTTGCCAAAAGAAAGCGAGACTAAAACTTTGTTCAAGCAGCAATGTTTTTTCCCCCCTTTGGCACCAGCAAAAAAGAAACAATAGAATGTAAAATGCCATAAATCAATGGATTGGTGTTATGTGTCCTTTCACACCAGGCCACTACAGCAGCTCTCCTGATGTGATCATTGTTGAACCTCACCCTGGGCATTACTGCTGCCTCAGCATTTTCAATATTCTCACTTAAGGGAGTGGGGAAAGAGGAGACACAAAATGGGGCATGGTGCCAAGGTGGAGCTGGGGAGAGAGTGAAGAAATGTGTGTGGGGAGAACAGATGCAATGGAATGGCTGAAGCCCTATGCCTCTAGCACCCCCATTCATATCCAGTCTGCTTCTTTCAGAGGGGAAAAGGGACACTAAGGCTATGTCTACACTGGTGGGTTCTTGCGCAAGAACGGCCGTTCTTGCGCAAGAACCCGCAGACCATCCACACTGCCCACCTGCTCTTGCGCAAGATTTACAGTACAGCATCAGAAGAGAGGGCTTCTTGCGCAAGAGTTATGCTCTTTTCTAACGGGTGGAAGCCCTCTTGTGCAGGAGCTCTGGCACAAGACGGCAGTGTGGATGCACGGCAGGGGTTTCTTGCACAAGAAAGCCCTATGGCTAAAATGGCCATCAGAGCTTTCTTTCGCAAGAGAGCATCCACACTGCCATGGATTCTCTTGTGCAAAAGCACATGGCAGTGTGGACATGTTCTTGCGCAAGAGTTCTTGCACAAGAACCCTTGTGCAAGATGTTCTTGTGCAAAAACTCGCCAGTATAGACATAGCCTAAGGGTATGTCTACACTGAGGCACTATTTCAGGATACTTCTGGTATCCCAAAATAGCTATTCCGCATTTTGACAGTGCACCCATTATTTCGAAATATTTTTCAAAATAATGGGTGCACTGTTCCGACATCCCTCTAAACCTTGTTCCACGAGGATTAAGGGTCATTTCGGAATAGCGGTTTATTTCAGAATTTGGCTTTGTATTGACAGCACCAAATTACAAAATAAGTTATTTTGAAATACACTTGAAATAAGCTACACAATTAGCTCAAATTGCATAGCTTATTTTGAGCTAAGGGTGCAGTATAGACGCACCTTTAGAAGCTAATTCATCCATGTTCCATAACTACTTTGTGCTGGCTAGGCCAGGACAATTAGATTCCTCAGTAACAGTTCTCCCAGCAGATACAGAGACACAGACTACAGGATCCTACAGGCACAGAGACCTTGGGAGTGGGAAGAGACAAAGTCGGGCATTCCTATATCCCAGCTACTAGCTAGCTAGCACAAACCTTACAGGGCCCATGGCAGCCAAAGTCCAAATTGGGGGCAACACAGGAAAGAAAAGAAGTGTCCAAGTATACAGCAAGTGAAAAGAGGAGAAGAGAAAATACAAGACAGGGAGAGGATAAAAGAGAAGTAATTGAAATGGACATGTATCCTGGACATACTTATTTGCTTCTAAGAGCACATCTACATTGCGAGAAGATCGATGCTGTGGTGGTTGATTTTCTGGTGTTTGATTTAGTGGATCTAGTGGAGACATGCTAAATCAAAATCTGAGAGCATCCCAGTTGCAAAAACAACAAGTAAGGGAAACCGACGGGAGTGTTTCTCCAGTTGACCTCTCACAGTGAGGACAGCATCCTAGCTTGGCTTAAAGTACATCGACTCCAACTATACTATTTACATAGGTGGAATTGTATACTTTACACTGAACTTCCCCCGTAGTGTAGACCTGCTCTTAGTAAAACACAAAATAAACACTACTCATTGGTATTACATAGTTTTCATAGTGTTAGTATCTTTTTTAAGTTCTAACGCAAAATTATCTCCAATTGTTAAACTCAGAACAATGCAAAGCATTTCCTACCAACTTCCACCCTGGGTTTACCTAGTGTTCTCACACAGATAATTCTTAGTCAGACTTTCCCAACATTGAAATCTATAGTTAAAGTTGCACTGGGATTGTCACTGTGAACTTATTTGCTGGCAACTTTCTAAAAAATGCTTATCTGAGGCTGAAAACGTTTATGACTGGTGTAATCTAAACTATGATTTTTTGATTGAGGAAATTCCATTCTGACAAAATGTTTTTTAATTATTTCAGAGTGAAAAAAATTGGTTTTTTTCTTCTCTTGCTTAAATTATCTAAAGAAAAAAGCCTAAGATTTCAAAGCCTAAGGAAACTAGAATCTCAACTCCTATTGAAAGTCAAAGATGTTGGGCACCTAACACCTGTGACAATCACAGCTAGTCATTCCAAGCTGCCTGAAAATAGTGCTTATTGAGGAATCAGTCTTTTGTTAGGTTAGGGAATTGCATATAATAAATGCTGAGCATCATGTGTTAATATTTTAGTAAACCCTAAGGCGTTATTGTCCTCTTTGTCAGTTCTTTACGCCAAGGGGAGTATCCACTCTGTAAATATGTGAGTTGTTTGAAACTATCATATATAAAATAACTAAAAGATTTTTTAATTTATTTTCAGTATAAATTCTATGTTACTGCTTGCAATTGCTTCTAGATTAAATCAATCGTTCTGTAGTTATTACAGGCATAATCATTCACACATTTGTTATCAGGAAATATCATTTTAAAATACCTATTTCCCTGCATTTTGGGAGCAGCCAATTATTCATGAAGATCTCCTTAGCAGAACTGGTCAGTTTCTTAGAGGGCATGTTTCGTGGTGGAGCTCCAAGGCATAATTTTGCAACATATAAACTTGCTAGCACTCTGCTTGTGTTAAGTCTATACCCTGTTGCTTTTATAGATAAAATAACAGCTCTGCATCCACAGAACTGAAGGGAAAATGGTAATGTCAGGTCCTCTAAAAGTTTGCCCCAGGAGCTCCACATGCTTGCACTGGCCACACATGGTTTCTTGATGGGCTGGTTGGTGTCATTTCTTTATTTTTTGCCATCACAGCTACTGATAGTTGCATGATTTAGACCGTTTGCTCAGTGACATTTAAGTGGCAGATTTGGCATCACAAAGTTTGTTATCTGAGCGCCTGTTTAACATGAGGGCACAAGCAATGCCATCTCCTGGCTCTGACTCAGTCTGGCTGAAGCATGATGAATCAGAGTTCATTATTTTGTCTTTCATTGTATTTATGCCTTTTGCAGGAACTTCAGTGGATGTTCAAAGCACAAACATCTGGCAGAATAACAGACACACAAGCTTCTGCTATACTTATCTTTTCTTCTCAGTTCTTGAAATGATCTGAACATACAAATTACAGACTCAGCAATATTTCCGGGACAGAGTCAAAGCCATGGCATTCAGAGATACAAATTCATAGGGCATTTGTTTTCAGTGATATCTTTCTGCAAGTGAAATGGCAAATTCTAACTTGGATTATGGATATTGGTTAATGGACAGACAGTTTCTTTCTTACCTTGTCATGAGTTTAACAATTGGAGAGTATTATGTATTAGAACATTTTAAAATAAAAAAAAATCCTGTTTACCAGGAACCCTCCCCCAGAACTTTTTCATATCCACTTTGACCTGCGTTCATGGTGACCAGATGAATATCATCTAGGCGAGGGGAACCAAAGGCTTAGGAAATTCTTAAAGCAGAAGATTTAATTTTCTCCCTTACATTATTTTGAAAGAAAGAGCTGGGGCCAAAGGTCAGAGTTGGCTTCTAGCAACTGTCCCAGCCTGGAGTTGCCCACAGCTCAGTTGCAGCCCATCTTGGAATTTCCCTGGAGAGAATTACCTTATGAAAGGCCCAACATCTTCCAGAACAGAATGAGCATCATCAGGTATTGTCAGCAGGGGGGCTGAAATGTGGCTACAATCTGTGGTTGGAAACTACATGGAGCAAGCATTGCTTCATTATTTTCTCTATTCAGGAGAGATTCTTAGTGACCCAAAATTAATTTCTACAAGTTATTGAATATCACTAGTGTTCTTTCATCTCTGCTTGGTCAAGGAGCACGTTTTTGTGGTGGTGTTCATTCTTCCTGAATTATAAAGTAGAGGTTTTCAGATAGCTCTATGTGGCTTGGCAGCAATATATGGTACCCTTCCTACTGGGCCACAGAATGAAATATTTGAGTACCAACTATAAGCAAATTAGGTAAGAAAGCAGTTTATCAGTGGATCTGTCTTATGAAGTAAATGAATACACTGGAGAACTCCTGGCATAGTGTAGAAATTGGCACTATCGCTTAACCAATGTGGATTGCATAGCACATATTGGTCAAGTTCCAAATCTCCTGCTTATTTTTTCTGAGAGAAAACCACAAAGTTAATAACCTCTGACTGATTGGTTCTGAAGAACAACCAGTTAGAGGCCCTAGTATGGAAATGGCCATTATTTCCAGAATAAGGAACAGAAATGACCAGAATCCACTTTTAATGGCCAGTTCTGTAATGTTTTTCTGATGATCTCAAAAGTGAAAAATGTGGCACTTGTATGAAGCTACATATTATATACTGTCGATACATTTGCTAGTAATTCATTACCGAGCGTAATGTTTGGATGTTCAACACGTACCAAGTCAACTTGGGAGGAGAGGGCAGAGGGAAAGAACTTAAATTAGAAGGAAGAAATTTTGCAAACAGTTCAGAGTATGTTTACACATCAAACCCTATTTCATCAGGAATTCCCCTTGTGACTTATGGCTTTAACTAGTTCGGCCTGTTCATAATTTAAGCTGACACCCAAAGGTTCTAGCCTTCTGTGGTCCATAAGTTATTTACCTGTGAGAGAGTAGGGTAATGAGCATTCTTAACCTCCAGTCAATTCCAGTACATTGACTTCTGTCAATGGGTCTTTGAGGTCACTATCAACTATTTTGTCAGCAATTTGTTTACAGATCAAAGCCTCTGAAATGTTTATGTAACTGGAGACCAGTGGGCATTATGGCAAAGACCTGACTCTTGAGATCCACTATGAATCACTGACCTGTAAAAAGTCTGTCCTAACAAGTAAACACATCAGAATGACATTAACCATATATTTGCAGGGTACAGAGATGAACAGTCCCATTGTATGCATTCTGATAGTGCTTTCAGCTGTGGAGTGCTTTGAAGTAATATGGACTACAGGGAGACTTAGGTTAGATACTAGGGGAAACTTTCTAACTATAAAGGTAGTTATGCACTGCTATAGGCTTCCAAGAGAGTTGTAGAATCCACATCATTGAAGGTTTTAAGAAGAGGTAGGACAAACAACTGTCAGGGCTGGTCTAGGTACACTTGGTCCTCCCACAGTGCCAGGGAACAGACTAGATGACCTCTTAAGGCCCCTTCTTGTCCTACAATTCTATCATTTTATATTTTTATTAGAACTGTGTTTCTTTAACATAACCTTCTACATAACTTCTTGCACTGAAGAACAGATTGCATGCCAGTTTGGAAATGTTTTAGCATTTCACAGTCTTTAAAAATTAAAAAAAACAATAATTTGCTGACGGGCCAACATCTGAAAGCTATAAATCAATAAATTTGGGGAGAACGTTTTGGGAACACCTTTTAACTCTATCAAAAAATCTCTATTTCAGTCACAGATGTTTTGCTAAAAAAGGTAGAGACTCTCTCACCTTAAGAGAGATTATTGGCATTTATGCTTTGAAGAAAGTCTCTCTTGTTCCATATAGTGCTCTCTGGGATTTGAAGACATCCTAACAGATTGTTATTTAAATGAGGCACGACTGGTAGTCTCCTTTTTAAAATGGGATATACCTTTGAGTGGTTAGTGGAAGATCATACAAAAATGGGAGGTTGTGATTTAAGAGCACAAGCTTTGGTTTCTATGTATTTTATTCCTGCATAATTTCAAGGGCATTAAAAACACTGACGAACAGTTGGAAGCTGTTATGTTCCACTTCAAGGTGACCGCTTAGGCAGATGTTTCAAGCTTGGCCACCAATACCTCAATCCATTTCAGACATAAAAATGGTCTGATTTTTCAGAGGAGAGGGTGCCCTTAATTGAAATCAGTTGAAACCCTGGTGCATATCTTACAATAAGGCACATATGCTGGTGCCTACGTATGCATTCAGATGCTTACATATGCATTTAGGCACCTATCTTCAAAAACAATTGAAAAGTTTGATCTTAGCTTAGCCACACAATTATCTCTCCAGTTCGTCAGCCTCAGCACTGCTAACAGATCCACACGCTATAGTGCAAGTTCTTGTGGAAAATTACAGAAGAAGAAAGGAAGGACCCCTCTCTGTTTTTGACAATGTGACATAATTCACACACTAATTTTATTCTACCAGCACCAAGACGCCATAAAATAATGAACTAAAATCCACAAAATCATACTTTGAAACAATATGATCCTTTGTATGTGTCCTTCTGTTCTACATTTGCAAATGCATAAAACAACTAAATCAAGAAAAAAAGTCTCCCAAATGCTTAATTTCTGACAAACAGACACAGAGTCTTTTAATGTGATCTTAATAGAGAGAATACATAATAAGCGTGTATTCTGCCACACAACGAGATGTTGCCCTTCGTGCATATAATGTACATCATACTTCCCAAGCCCTCTAGTTTCAAGCTCTACACACATACACATTATCAGGAGGGCAAATCATTTTCTTGGGAAAATTGCTGAAGCTATTTAAGTAGTGCCAGACCAAAGACTGTCTGGGTCTGATCCTGTATCCACTGAAGTCCTTAGATGGAAAACTGAAGAGAGGGAGGGAGAGAGAAGAGACAGACAGACAGAACTATAGGATTGCCTGAGAAAGTATTTGATTTTTGTTCTATGGTCTGAATCAATTTTCAGGATGCAGGTAACCTACAGAATTTCAAAGATGGTTAGCTGAGCATTTAGGACCCACAGAACAAATTCAGGCAGCTTGTATGAGCCTAATACACTTTACAATTTGTGGCACTTCATGTAATACAGGGAAGCCAATGTATAAAGAGAAATAACATATTACACAGGTATTTAATCATGCCTGTATATGTTAGACTCAAAATATTAAAAGATGTTGATGAATAACATTAATAGAGACCTTTTATTTAATTGATTTCATTACATTTGGGGGTGGAAAATGATTAATGTTATCCAAACTCTAAAGGTTATGCCTTTGTCCTTATAATACTTTACCATAGCTTGTCATCTGAAGAAGTGGGTTATGCCCAGGAAAGCTCATGATACCATCTACATGTTTTGTTAGTCTTTAAGGTGCTACTAGACTATTAGTTGTTTTTTAAGTTTTTCCAGTTACAGACTTACTTGGCTACCCCTCTGAAAGCTTTAGCTTGTTTGGTAAGCCTGAGGAAGCCAGTGGGCACAGAGGCAGAAAGGAGAAAAGCTCCAGGAGAGAATGTGTGGATCATGAATGCTGGGTCAGAAAGTCACATGTAAAGCTGAAATCGCAGTGGATCCAACATTTGTATTTGGACATAAGAGTTAAAGCTTTCACTTCAGACAGTGTAAGGACAGCTTTTCTGGGGTTGCTAGTTTGCCCATTGTCCCGAGTTAAAGGCACATGGCCACAACAGATAATGAGGTACAGTGTGCAAGTCTTTTTAACTACAAGGGAAAATTTATACCTCAACTGTCCCTGCATTGTCGCAGTAAGCCCTTCAGGAACAGCTGATGCTGAAGAAAATGTGTCTTCAAGAGCAGTAGAAACAGCAAGAGTTGATTTCGACATGGACTTCTCGTGACTCCCCTTTTTGATAGACAATGTACAAGCTTATTCCACCCAGCTGCCTCTGATATAATATTGTGTCACTGCTCCATTTTAGTAGAGTAATATAGGAGATCATCGCAATCTGCGGAATCGGTATTTGCAATTTTGCGTATTTGTGGAGTCTCCTGTCCTGGCCTAGGTGGGGCAGCAGGGGCCAGAAGCTGTGGTGAGTTCCCTGTGGCTCTCAGCTCCCAGCAGCTGTGGTGAGTTTCCCGCCAGGGCTGGGGGCAGCGATAGCAGGGGTCTAGAAATGACTTCCCTGGTCCAGCAATCCCTCATCTGGAACTGGTTAGGTCCTGAGGGTGCCGGACTAAGGAGGTCCAACCTGTAGCAACATCCAGAATAGATTTTCCACCTGTAATATCAAATCATCAAAACAAAGCAAAAAATACAGACTACAATCATATTCTGTGATGATATAAACAATGAAACCTGTATAAAAGGCAATCTCCCATTTTAAATGACCATTTTAAAATACTTGATGGTTGCCTTTGTAATTTTGTTTTACCTTCAGTTAAAGACTATCAGCAACCAATTTTCACTGGTCCCTTCAGTGGTTGCTTAAGACAGCTTTTGCAGTATATAATATTCGCATAACAGTGGAAAGTAAATTCAAGTTTGTTAACATTTACTGTTGAAGAGAAATACCAGGACTGAAGGCTTATTTAAGTGAATCATTAGCAGCCATCTATAAATATCACCACAGACAGTCTGTTTTTGTGACTGTACATCTCCTTCAATGGCTCTTGCCTCCTGGCAAATGCATACAGTATATATTGTGTAAATGGCAGCTTACCCTAAAATTTGTCCCTCGAAGTAGAGTGAGCTTAATGCTGACAAATATGCATTTTCCTGCTATGCTTTTCTTACACAAAGAACAAAACATATTTTTAGTCACGATTGCTTTTAGTTCAGTTTCAAGAAAAAACAATAAATGTGAAGGAACAAATATAAAACAAGTAGTACATTAGGCCCATGTTGAATGGGCAAAGTCTTTTTACATAGATTACACTTATAGGAAAGTTCAAGAATTTTTTATTAATGTGCTTGCAAAAGGGAAGTAGAAGAAGTTTTTAATTTGTAGGATTTATGCTTCAAACATTATTCATTTTATTGAACAATTACCTTACATAGTAAATTTGAATCAGAAACTGGTAAAGCTTCCATTATTCTTTCCATAACTAATTTGAATTATTTTGTGATTTGTAACAGTAAACATTTTTCTTTGCACTAAAATGACAAATGAGTAGATGACTCGATTTTTAATTTTGTTAGCAAATATTTTTATGAATTCTAATCATAATAGTCATGACTATTTTCCAATTAAAATAAAAAATAATTATTTACATCTTCACCCAGCATATTCAGGTGTAAAAAAGTAATGCATTCAGCTAATTTAAGTGGCAGGATTCTTTATGCAAAATTTGGTATCTGTATGTAAGTATGACTTTATTTTGCATAAACAAATCCATATACAAACAAAGCCTTCAAAATATATAGAAGATATTGTCAACTCCTATCATTCATATATCATGAGTCAACCCCCCCCAAACATCACAATACTAGTTTAAAATCATGATATTTTAAAAATAATAAACATTGGGTTATTTTTATTTATCTTCTGTGTTTTCAATTTTTATGTTTTCAGTCTTCCCTCTGCAACCAGGAGGACTAGAAAAATCCTAATTTTAAAATATGAAAGCTGAGATTCTCATGTAATGATAAAATAAACCAACGACAATAATACTGTTATGCTGGGGGTTGAATGAACTCTTGCTGAAGCTATGGTTCAATAGCTCTCCTACACTCAGGATCAATCTAAGATGCAGTTAAGCACCTTTTTGGAGTACGAAAGCTGAAACGATAGGAGCCATCACCCATAACACAGGTCAGGGTAGGCCAGCCAGAAGCAGAACTATGTGGATAGAATTGTTTTCACTGCAGTCTGAAGGCAAGTTCAGAGGGCTGGATGTTGCTTCTGAGGAAATGCACGGGGGAGGGGGGCAGACACAGCCCAAAAGAAAACACCACTGAAGCAGAAAGTCAAGGACAGCCAAGGACACATTTGAGGTGTGACTCTGAGGGAAAGATAAGAACGAGTGATTATAAAGAAAGCTGAGAAAGAAAGGTTTTTGCGTAGAGTGCTGCCAAATCAAAAAAGCTTACCATATTGAGCAAAGAAACTATCCGCTGCTGTTGAATTCCTGCTGTTCAGGGAAACTGCTCTCTATACATTCTTTGCACCAAAGAAATATCTGACTTCATCAGCAATTTCTCCTCCTAATAGAAACAACCTCAAGTCCCTGAATATTGGTAATACTTTGTACTTATTTCATGCTTGTAGTGCTTTTCAAAGCACTTATAAAGGTGGGTACATACCATTAGCTCAATTTTAAAGGTGGGGGAACTATAATAATATAATGTCATGTGTTTAGGCCTTAAGAAAAATACCAGATATAATGAGATTCAGGATAGAACCAGGATCTTTTTGGATCCTGGCCAGACTAACAAACTTCCTGTCCGCAAGAAAGCAGAGTATGTCTCTTGCTCTGCAAATTCCTTCATTTTCTTAGCCTGTCCCCAACCCCACCGTCAGAACACTAGTAAGTAGACTTTTTTTTACAAGTGTTGAGGTACAAAATCCCCAAAACAGCATCTTACACCACATTTCTCTCTCTGTTCAGAGGACATTGCAAACTGCAAGAAACCTAGTGCGTTTCAGTGGGGGGTTTGAGAATGCACTGCTGTGAAGAAAAAAGAATGTCACTGCATCTTGCAATACTGACAGCATATCCGATTGTTTATCTTCCTCTACCACAAGGGCAAACTATCCCTGAAATACCAATCAGTAACTAAACTGAATGTCTGAGAAGAATTGTGCAGCCATGTCTGCACAAGTCTAGAATTTGCTAACCAGCACATTTGAGAGGCTGAATATTAAAGTGGTTTAAAAAAAAACTACATTTCTAATCTTTGCAATCACAGCAAACCTGTTTCTTTCCATTTTTTTCTTCTTTATTGCAATCATTTCCTATCTTTATGATGAAGGTTATATAAGCAATGAACAAGGTCTCAAAGTAAAATAATATTCCCTGTTGGAAAAGTTAAATTTCATTTAAAAGGTGGGGGTGGGAAAACAGGGTCTCAGGGGTTCAAGAATGCAGTTATTCATTTCAGTGGCAAATGATACTTTCCTTTTAAATCAGGTTGTTACATTTAATTCATTGATCAAAACTAATTAGCTAGGTCCTCAGCTGGTGGAAACCAACTGAGTGCCATTGACTTCAACAGAACTATACCAGGTCATGCCGGCTGACTGTCTGCCCAACGGTTTGTAGCAGACAAACTTCTGTTATGAACAACTTTGCTGAAGTGAAACATGAATTAAACAGCACACAAAAAACAGAAAGAAAATGAGACTCAAAAGAAATGAAAAGAAAAAAGACATAGAATACAGACCAAAGGGTTTATTTATATGTAGATAACATTTAAAATCTTTCTTGGCTGAAAAGCCGTACTCTGAGCTCCTTACTCATTTATGGCATCTTATTTAAATAACCTTCGTGAAAGGTCAAGGCAACATCATCTGGATCTTCTGTTTGTATTCCAATATTTTGTTTCCTTCAACAAATGTTCACCTAAAGCCCACAAAGGGTCTTAGAGACTACAGGGGTAAGATAGAAAGGGAAAGGGTGAAATTGGTAATAACCCTGTTTGGTACATAATACTACAGAATTTCACACCTAATGTGACAGACTTCGTTTTTTTGTAAATTAGTGGAACTAACACTTCTTACACAGATAACAGTCTTTACCAGGGGATTCGCTCAAGTTTTATGACTCTGCTCCAGTTTTCTGCATGATATTAGTAAAATAAAATTGAATACTCATTTTGGGACCTAGAATCCTCTGAGTGACTCCCCCTTTAGTCCTATGGGATAAGAATCATGATTTTCTGAGGGATATTTCTACTTTTCTCATTGTAGAATGTTGGCAAGCTTACTGTACATGCTAGATGGCAAGCCAGTCAGAGAATTAAGCAATAAAATCTTTTGAACGGTTTCAAATATATGTATGAAAAGGTAAAGAAAACAATTACTTTCTAGATACTTGTGCCAATAAAACTCTTTCCATATGACCTCACCTTTGAATGCCTAGAGATTATTTCATGATGTTACTGGATGATTTAAAACTAGTAACAAAATAATTTCAAATACATTTATTTATAAATGACCCCTCAATGGCTTGAGACTTAATCACATAAGAGACTGCATAGCTCCCCATGTAATACTGCAGTGCTTCAGAGCAGTGCACTCTTGAGGGAATGTACCCAAGGCAGAAGGGAACCCAGAGCACCTTGCCTTTCTAGACTGTGAAGTGAAGGATGGTCCTGAGGCCCACGTAATTTTTGAGTGAGCACGGAAGCCATGTGCCTCAGTTTCACACATCTGAAAATAGGTATAATACTTACACATTTCAGGAGGAGGGTTGGGAGGCCTAATTCATTAAGGTACACAAATATGTTGCGATCCTCAGATGGAAATCTCTGTACGAATGGAAAATATATCTAGTAAGCCTTATTACTTATTTAGTAGTGTGAATTAAGGTCAGGCTGAGTAACTCTTAGCTGCCTCCCTATGTACCATTGCAAAATTCGTGTTTAGATTATTCATATCTCAGATGTGAAACTCAGATGTTCTCCAGTGACCGAGATTTCAAGGCGGATTATTTTACACTACTGTGGCCACAATCATTATTGTCACAATATTTAATCCGTAACTCAAGCTATCATTACTATAGTTCCGGGGTATGGTTGCTACCTCTTACGATTGTGAACAGCTCTGAAGACGTGAGAGTTTGGGATGGAAAGGGGAGGGGACTTGAGAGGGGTATCGTGTTCCCTCTGCAGTTTTATTGCTAATTATCTAGGGATAACCTGATCCTTCTAGAAATACTGGCAATGCAGACAGAAGGCATGAAATGAAAGAATGGATGAGACCTTCCTTAAGCTATCAGTCTGTTCCTGAGCTTACTACAGAAATACAGTATTTGGAGAAGATGCAATTTGCAGAAATAATTATTTAGGAAAAACAAACTCTTTTAAACAAAGCACCAATTTTTCCCTTAAAAAACCTCTAACCCTACAGCAATGTTCCCCAATCACTGAAGTAGGACTATAACTGCATTCCAGTGTACTGTTTCAACACATTAGCATAGAATACACCATGCCACTTACTTTCAGATTTGGATGACTAATATTAGATGCCTAAATATTTAAGCACTTAAATAAAAATTTTAATGATGATGAGACCCAGCAGCTTCCACTAAGTCGAGCAATGATGGTATCAACACCTTTGAAAATTAGGTCATCTACATCAGTTTTTAAATATGGATTTAGATGCCTAATTTTTGGCAACTAATTTGGAAACATTTAGTCTACAATCTTGATTATCTAAACCTTTACTAGCCAAAATGCCCTATGATCTAAAACAAAGTGTTGTCCCATATTCCTATGATCTTTACCGAAAATTACTCCAATTTATTCAATATTTCCTGAGGCACAGGCTAATGGGGGCTGTACTTTACTATAGGGTGTTTCATTAAAGTTGAGCTGTATTATTACGTATTTTAGCATGTTTCATAGTACTGTTTATTTAGCTGTAAGTTGCAAATGAACTGAAATCTAAACCAGTTCCTTTCTCCCCATCTCACAGCTGAGACAATTATTTGAAAGAGTTTGGGGTTTCTTTTAGTTATAGAATGTCTTATGCAAGATCAGCATCAGACATTTCTTGCCTCTGCAGTTTAAGGAATAATTTCACTGCCACTCATGATGTGCTAGTGAGAGCAAGCAGTATATTGGTCAGCAGTGCAGGAGCCTTTCCTTAAGACCAGTGAGACAGAGTGTGCAGTAAACAAATGGTTGAAAGATGGTGACAAATGCGGATGGAAGCACAGGGATTTCTGGAAAGGGAAGCAATGCATCATGGGGTTTTTGGGACTGGACCCAGGTTGCCCCATGATCCCCTCCAACACTGAGAAGAGGAAGAGATGCTCTGTGGGGTAGCTGCCCAAAGTGCACCAGGCCAAATGCTACTGCAAGTACCACAAGTGTTAACACATTATTATGCAAGCAGTTGACAGTGTGAACGCACAACTTCAGTTTCTCTTCAGCGCTCTTTGAGAGGCAAACTTTAGTACACAAAAACTTACCAATGTAGACATACCCTCAGTGTAGGTTAAACCTGTTCCTAACTGATTTAAGTTAAATTCAGAATAACCTGGTTTAAACTGAAATGGAACATCCACAAACAACCTTTGCACCATCTAATTAAATCAATTTAAATTCACATCGTAAGTTAACACACTTGACTGTGTGTGTACAAACACTGAGAAAGACACACAAAAAGATAAGGATGTGCCAGAAAGTGCAGAGGAAGGAGGAAAGGAAAGGGTTATTTTTTACAGTTGTCATAACCTGTTCATTGCTTGTGGCAGAAGAGTTAAACCTAGGAGAGACTCAAATAATGGAAGCTTGGCAAAGGATAATGCGCTCTATGCATGGGGTGGTAGCATTTTAGCAACACCATCTTAAAGGCTGAAGACATAGAGGAAACACCCCCACACTGGAAATTCACATTCCCTTCTTTATGACATGTTACCATTGTCCTGACAACCAGCAAGTTCTTTGATGATTGAGTTGTATATTCTAGGAAATACAGATAAAACCTATCAAATATAGCCCTCACAAATCAGGAAAGCCCAGCAAAGTGCAAGGAAACGAGACACAGCAGAGTCTGGCAGTCGTACATGTGGACAAGGGGGATCCAGTAGATATAGTATACTTAGATTTTCAGAAAGCCTTTGACAAAGTCCCTCACCAAAGGCCCTTGTGTAAATTACATTGTCATGGGATAAGAGGGAAGGTCCTTTCATGGACTGAGAACTGGTTAAAAGACAGGAAACAAAGGGTAGGAATAAACGGTAAATTTTCAGAATGGAGAGGGGTAACTAGTGGTGTCCCCCAAGGGTCAGTCCGAGGACCAATCCTATTCAACTTATTCATAAATGATCTAGAGAAAGGGGCAAGCGGTGAGGTAGTAAAGTTTGCGGATGATACTAAACTGTTCAAGATAGTCAAGACAGAAGCAGACTGTGAAGAACTTCAAAAAGATCTCACCAAACTAAGTGATTGGGCAACAAAATGGCAAATGAAGTTTAATGTGGATAAGTGCAAAGTAATGCACATTGGAAAAAATAACCCCAATTATACATATAATATGATGGTGGCTAATTTGGCTATGACAATCAGGAAAGAGATCTTGGAGTTATCGTGGATAGTTCTCTGAAAACTTCCACCCAGTGTGCTGCAACGGTCAAAAAGGCAAATAGGATGTTAGAAATTATTAAGAAAGGGATAGAAAATAAGACACAGAATATCTTACTGCCCCTGTTTAAAACTATGGTACGCCCACATCTTGAGTACTGTGTACAGATGTGGTCTCCTCACCTCAAAAAAGATATTTTGGCCTTGGAAAGGGTTCAGAAAAGGGCAACTAAAATGATTAGGGGTTTGGAACAGGTCCCATATGAGGAGAGGCTAAAGTGACTGGGACTTTTCAGTTTGGAAAAGAGGAGAGTGAGGGGGGATATGATAGAGGTATATAAAATCATGAGTGGTGTGGAGAGGGTGAATAAAGAAAAGTTATTCATTAGTCCCCATAATATAAGGACTAGAGGACACCAAATGAAATTACTGGGTAGCAGGTTTAAAACTAATAAGCGAAAGTTCTTCTTCACACAGCGCATAGTCAACCTGTGGAACTCCTTGCCAGAGGAGGCTGTGAAGGCTAGAACTATAACAGAGTTTAAAGAGAAGCTAGATAAATTCATGGAGGTTAGGTCCATAAAAGGCTATTAGCCAGGGGGTAGGAATGGTGTCCCTGGCCTCTGTTTGTCAGAGGCTGGAGACGGATGGCAGGAGACAAATCGCTTGATCATTGTCTTCGGTCCACCCCCTCCGGGGCACCTGGTGCTGGCCACTGTCAGCAGACAGGCTACTGGGCTAGATGGACCTTTGGTCTGACCCAGTACGGCCATTCTTATGTTCTTATATTCTTATGTATTGCCATCTCCTCTCCACACTGCCAAATGGAACTTTTTCTCAGACCCAGTACATAGCATGAATGACATGCAACAGGTGAAATGACTAGACCTGATTCTAGGATCCACGGACACAAACAAAATCTACTTGCGGAGGACAATAGTGAGAGTGAAAAGATGCACAGTCTGAACTGGAACCCAGCCTGACCTGAATATTTGTGTTATTTTCTAGAGGGCAGCTGTTCGGAGAGAACACATTTGACCATGACCTAAATTATGAGCAAAGAATTCTTACACAGAGGGGGCCCCTATGTTGCAGATGAAAGAAAAACACACAAAAGAAGGTTTGTAACCAGGATCATGCATCATCCCTAATAATTCTCCTCCTATCTATATCAGTGGGCTCTGTGCGAGGAATCATTCGGGTCTTGAAGAAGATGGAATCATGCTCCTTCTCACCCCCTATGTGACGACTGGACCATGCTGCCTCTCTCACAAGTTTAAACTACTAAGGATCATTTAACTCACCATCAAAACACAGCAACTTCTGTGATGAAACATAGCTGCTTTGTACAGGGTCAAGCTACAATACACAACATTTGCCAAGATTACAGCGGAGAGGGTGATCCAACTGAAATTACAATGGAAGTTTAGGTAGGTAGAATAATGCATTTGCCCAAACAGGAATTTGCTAGAAGTCTAGAGACAACAGGTGCCAGGGGTTTTATTTTGTTTCGCATCACAGCACATCTACAGCAAAGGGCTCCATTACATTGCACTGTTAGGGCTCTGGTTCAATACTGGCTTAGAAGGAATGCCACCTACTGGATCACCCACATCACTTCTTATAGGACCTAGTTGTTCTTTCGAGATTCCCCTTCCAAGTACTGATACTGCTTAGATTGTGACATTTACCCTGTTGTGGCTGCTGATAATCAGTGGACTTTTATTTATATATTGTCTTAACGGTAGATAAATCTTCTTTATAGTATGCTGGCTTACAGAGATTCCCAGGTAGGTGGTCAATCCTTCCATTACCTCTCATGGACATATGTGTTCGATAAATTAGTTTTGAGGAGGAAAAAAAGGGAAAAAAGCTCATTCAAGAGGTGACTGTCCTGCCAACTCCCCATTGTGAAGTTTGTCAGGTTTCAGAAGGAAAGCTAAGTCTTTCAGGACAGTATATGTGTGGTTTCCAGTGTGAGGAAGGAAAATTATATTTTCTTCCTCCTCTTCTTTATTACTTACATTACAGTATCTAGAGACCCCATCCAAGATCAGGATCCCATTGTGCCAGGCACTGTGCAGAAAGGTAGTAAAAAAAGAGTTCCTGCTCCAATGAGTTTACAGTCTAAGCAGACCAGATATACATAGACATGCCATCTTCATTAGGAATAATATAAAAATATTGCAGCTATTTTTCCAGCAGAAGTGCATGCTGTCCATTTTTCCATGTATGCTTGTGTATATATTTTTGCCTTCTTCTTCTTTTCATTTCACAGAGACCTCTCCTGTTCTGCCCAACTTGCTTCTTCAAAGGATTCCATCAAATGAATCTAAGCAGAAGAAGCAGCTATTTTCTTGCTGTCCCCAGATCCAAATTATCCAAGTGTACCTTTTTAATTAACTTCAGTGATTTTAATTGGCTGAGGAAAACAAGAACAATAAAACAAAATCAGCACAACATGTAATCAGCATAACACCGTGAATGAATTCTGGGCTACATCTGCACTGCAGGCTTCTTGCGCAAGAACTGTTTTGCGCAAGAGTTCTTGCACAAAAGGTCTTGCACAAGAACATGTTCACACTGCCATGTGCTTTTGCACAAGAGATTTGCTTTTGCGCAAGAGCGTCCATAGCAGTGTGGACTCTCTCTTGCACAAGAAAGCTCTGATGGCCATTTTAGCCATAAGGGGTTTCTTGTGCAAGAAACCCCTGTTGCCCATCCACACTGACTTCTTGTGCAAGAGCTCTTGGGCAAGAGGGCTTATTCCTCGTGGGGAGGGGAACAATCTTGTGTAAGAAGCCCTCTGTTCCGACGCCTTACTCTAAATTTACTTGCTCAAGAATGCACATGCAGTGTAGATGCTCTGCAATTTTTTGCGCAAGAACAGCCATTCTTGCGCAAGAAGCTTGCAGTGTAGACGTAGCCCTATTGTATAGCCCTGTGACCGGGCATTGGCCCTGTACTGGCCCTTTAAGGGCAAAACCTGAGTCCTGAGTGAGGGCTGAGAGTGAATCCCCAACTGAGGCATTTCTTGCTAATGAGGGCCCAGCTGGGGGCTATGTAAGGAAGGACTCCTGGTGGGAGAAGAACTGACTGCTGCTCTGGACAGAGAGCAATAGGGACCTGACTGCCAGGGAAGCAGGAGGCTTCCTGGAGACAGAGTAGTGCTAGGGAAGGAAGGCAGGGCTGGGGAAGCTCTGGCCAATCAAGCTCCCAGGCTGCAGGGCCCGAAGTAGCCAAGTTAGGCAAAGACAGCAGGTCCACACCCCTTTGCCAATGATGAGTGGCCATTACAGACTGTAACTTGCCCTGAGGCAGGGGCTAGATGAAGACTGGCAGTGGCTCACTGAGGCAAGGTGGGTAGAGGTGAACTGGGTGTTTCTTGGGAGAAGAACTGGGGGCTCCAGGGGAGGGGAGGACCCTGGAGTGCACAGTAGAGTAAACAACACCTACCCCCCCCCCCCGAAAGGGGTGCAGAGAGACTGGAGTGGACACTGCCAGAGGGCAGTGTCCGGAAGAGATCGCTGTGGTCAAAGAGAAACATAGGGAGACACCAGCTAGAGGGAGGCATCCAACGAGCCAGACAGGCTTATTCCCAGGACTGCTGGCTGGAGGCACTATGATGGTGAGTCAGCCCCTTGACAAGCGCCAAAAGCCAGGTTTCCCTCAAGAGCCTGGTGAGAGAGAGTGTGAGGAGATGATTAAACTGTCTAAGAAGCGCCATGTTCCCCAAACAAACTTCCAAGCTATGAGATGTATGTCTCATTTAAGAAGCTAAAGGGAAGGCAAAAATATATCTGAATTCCTGAACAGTCCTACAAAGCCATCCACAAGTTGTCACTCATCAAAGAGAACAGAGTAAACAGGATTCAAATGCACAAATTCATGTAGATATGATTAAGGCTACATTTTAGTCATGGGTATTTTTAGTGAAAGTCATGGACAGGTTGTGTGCCATAAACAAAAATGCATGGCCTGTGACCTGTCCATGACACTTACAATAAATCCCTTACTAAAACTTGGGCTGTAGGGCCATGGGTGCTAGGGGACTAGAGTCAGTTGAGGGCATGGCAGGCACTAGGGAGGGTGGCCTGAGACCCCAGATGATGCTGCAGGGGGTGTGTATGTGGTGGTATGAAGCCTGGAACCCCTGCTGATGCTGGAGAAGAGTTGTCCAGCATTATATGTCTCAGGGCCTCTGCTGGTGCTGCTGGAGGGCTAGGAAGTGGCAAGAGTCCCAGGACCCCCATCCATACTGGTGCTGGGCCAGGTGGTAGCAAATGGCCTAGGAGCCCCACTGTTTCTGGTAGGGGGACACTTGGCAGGGCTGTCAGGTTCCCGTCCCTATTCAGCTCTGTGCAGCTCACTGGAAGTGGCTAGCATGTCCCTGCATTCCTAGCGGGAGAGAAGGCCAGGGGGGATTTATCTGCATGCTACCCTGCCATGAGCTCCAGCTCCAGAGCTCCCATTGGCTGGGAACTGCAGCCTATGGGAGCTGCAGGGGCAGTGCCTGTGGACAGGGGCAACATGTGGAGACTTCTGGACATACCTCAGCCTGGGAGCTGCAGGCACATGTCAGCAACTTCCAGGAATCCCCTTCAAGATAGGTGTTGCACTGCACCCCAACCTCTTGCCTCAGCTCTGAGCCCCTCCCACATCCAAACTTCTCCAGCAGTGGCCAGTGCGGCTGGCTCAGAGGTTTCCTGATCTACTCAGGAAACCCGCAGAGCCAGCCACCACTGACCAGTGCAGGTGTCACAGAGATTACGGAAAGACACAGAATCCTTTACCTCCATGACAGACATGAAGCCATAGCTATGAATAATATAAATATGAGAATAGAAGCCGGCACAAGCACAGCAATATCTGTACAGTCTGAAGAGACATCTGAGATCAACACTGCTGTTGTAACTCCAAAAGAAATTGATGTACGGTAGTAAAACTAAAATCAAAAGGACATAAAGGTTCCAGGATGACTAGAGGGCAATGTAAAGGTCAATGATATATTGTTTGTACCCTTAATTGTCACACAAGGAAATGGCCCTTCACTAACTGTCAGAAATTAGTTTAGTAATAAAATGCTGAACTGGACGACCATCGACCACATTTTAAATCTGGTGGCAGACTTTTGTTTTGTTTTCCATCTGAGGCTAGGCCTACTCTACTGTGTGAACGTAGCTGGAGTTGACATAGCTTAGGTCGATTTACTGCAGTGTTTACACCGCATCGACTTACCTTACTTTTCTCATTAGTTTGGAATACTAGGGTTGACTGAAGAGCAATTTGTGGTTGAGTTGATGGGTCTTTGCTAAAATCCAAAGGAGATAAAAGTTCCAAGATGACTATAGGACAATGTAATGGTCAATGATATATTGTTTGTACCCTTAATTGTACAACTAAAGTTACAGTTCAATGCAGAGTTACTTGCTCTGTGTGTTTTAATGCAAGACTTTTTGTAGGTTTAATGACACGTTAATTTTTAGTAACAGGGTAATGAATAGAACTGGTTGAAAAATGAAAAACTAGTGTTCTGAAAAATTCCAAAATTTTGAAATGTTTTTCAAAATATTGAAAATTGACTCACTTTTTCATTGGGGAGAAAAATTTATGATTCTTTTTAATTTTTTCAACATTTTATTCACATCTAAAGCATTATTGAAACATATAAAAATGGTACACCATTCTTAAAAATGAAGGCTTTCAACAGTGTTGACTATTTTCAGAAAAATAGTCAGTTTTTTCCCCAAAAGGATAAATTTTTTAATCAGAAAGTCACCAGCTCTAGGGATGACTTGCAGTCAGGAGTGACCTGTGCCATATTTACTGCATGTCACACTATTATTTCCCAGAGACATCTGGTGCCATACCAGAAAAGATTTTAATTACTTTATTTTCTAAATTGAAATATGAACAAGATGCTCGGACATCACAACGATAAGCAGGATATAAATGCAAAAAAGAGTGAGTCAGCTGCACAGCCTGTTTCTGTACATTTCACCATTACCCAATAATAAACCTCTACCCACGAAGCCCTAATGAAAACCACCTTTCCTGTTATTACAGCTGACTAAAACAGTCTTCACGCCTTTCCTTAGAATCATGTTGGATTAAACAATTAGCTAAATTCAGGTGATCAAATGGGTTAAGTAACTGTGTCCAGCTGAATGAAAAAAACATTCCTTGTCTGTTGTATCACTTGGCATTGGCAGATTTCTCGTTCATTTATTGAACTTCCTTACTGTTTCGCTGTCTTGTCTTACCAGACTGAGCCATGAAAAATATCAGCACAGTGCCCTGAAGTCTGTATGCTATATTTAGCACTAAAATTGAGTGGTGTCTTTAAACATGCATCTTTTCTCAAGGTTTACTGGAAGATGATCTACACCTCAGGTTTGTGAAAACCTGAGGCACACAATTACTCTGTAAGCAGTCAAGGAAACAGAAAGGTTGCAGAGCTGGGTCAAGGAATCATTTTGACATGGATTTTTGTTCTCAGTGCTATGTGAGCACCATAAACTTCCTTCAGGGTTGGGGTTTTTGTTTGTTTGTTTTTGTTTTGTTTTGTTTTTTTGTCTCTAGCTTGATGCCTTCTCCATCATAACAGTCCTCAACATTTAACCCAAGGAACTGCAGCACTGAACATATTTCTGGCTATATAGTTCACTCTGTTTATTAGATTGGTTTTGTTCTGCCCATGCATCTCTTCTACTAAAAGATGCACAACAGGTAGAAAACCAGACTTGTGATGTTCATGATTCTTTAAAAAATCCTAATTAGGGCTTTTTGTAATGATTAGAAAGTTTGGCATCCCTTCAATAAAGATGGGCGATAATTGCAAAATACCACCCCCACACACTCCAGTGAACACCATAGGAGTTTCTTTGGCATGTACTACACCCAACATGAACAACTACTGCTGATGTCAGCACATCTTCCGTTCACAACAGCGAATATGGAGATCTTAGGCAGAGAACCTTCAGTTAATGTCGGAGCACAGAATTTTGTCTTTAGTCTGTATATCATGTTTCCTCATTCTGCAGCCAGTGCAGGAGAACAAAAGAAAAAATGGAAGAAAAGAAACATCTGTATATAAGTAAAAATTAAATAGATAAGTGGGTAGATGTATGCTGGAGAGGGAAAAGAAACTAGAGAAAGGGGAATAAAGAGACCCCAGAGGAGAGAATTAAAACAGGAAGAAACACAGTGTCAAGAAAGGGGAGAGGCTAAAAGGATGCATTAGGGAAAACTGTCCCAACAGAAAGAATAGACAGAAGGGGAGCCCCTTTGCAAGGGACAAGAGGGAGGAAGGTAGTGGGGGAATGGAGGCAGAGAGAAAAGACAATGCAAGAGAAGCCTGGGTGCAGGACCAGAGAAGGACAGAAAAGAAAAGTTAGTGAGGGAAAAGAGACAAAACAATAAAATACAATTTGAGAGACGGAAATAGAACCAAACAATATGCAAGGATGACATGGTATGTTAAAATTGTTGTAGGAAGTGTAGTGCCAAAATATTACATAAAATACACATTATGTTCATCTTTATCATTTTTAACTCTGGCACTACATAGATGTTCTCATTAGGCTGAGTGTTACTGATGTCTCCTGATATATCATGGCAGAGAACAATAAGACAGGGCCACTCAGCTGAAGTACTCAAAATGTAAGTTTCGTGAAGCACAAAAGAAGAGCTGTTGAAGTAACAGTCAGTTGTCAGTACTCAAAGAGCTTTGACAAGAGGGGAATTAGCCTGATCCTCACAAATATGTTCTGTCTAGCTCTCTAGTTGGGGAGAAATCCTGGTCGTGCTGAAATCAATGGGAGTTTTGCTGTTGATTTTAATGGAGTCAAGATTTCAGGTTACGTATTTATAGGGCAAATACTGTACTATTGGTGGTTGTTGGAGGGTGCAGTGCACTTGTTAGGCTGAAGTTTAGTGACTGCACTGTATGTTTACTTTACAAACTGTCACATTCTAGGATGCAATCCAGACCACTGAGGGCTATGTCACCATCTGCCCTGCATCCTTGGGTGCCTCACAGTGCTTTGTTGTTATAGCATGCTGGTCACACCCTGAGTATTTGTGTATAGCTACAGCCCTGCTTCAGAAATGCTGACCCCAGCAGCCTGTTAGCAACACACAAGCCACACACTGGCTTCTTGCAGCCTTGTTACTACCTGCAGGGTGACCCCACAACACACACTCCAGTATTGAATTTTCCCAAAAACATGTGGTCTGCACTGTCCAGCCAATTCAAATATTAGAGGTCTGTTGTCCTGTATAGGGTCAATAGGCATCCATTTTCTACTTAGTTACTCAAACATTTTAGTTTAAACACAACTGAATTAATTTTGATTAAAAACTAAAACAAGTTTATTTAACTACAAAGACCTACATTTTAAGTGAGTACACATGTAAGATATTAAATTCAGAAAAGGTTATAAGAGGCATAGAGATAAAATACTTTCTAGTAGCTAACACTCAACAAATTAGACTTAGTTCAACATAAAATCCTTATCACATGGTCCCAGCAACACTGCTGACCAAATTTTCATGTCTGGATTCCTCCCAAAGTAAAAAAGCTGGTTCTTTCCTTAGGGAAAAGAGAGAAAGATGGATAGAGACACATAGCTTGGGGTGGTTTTATATTTTATATTCCAGTCACCCATTGAAATGCATTTTCCTGAAGATAAAGTTCCTTCCTGTTGGAAGGACAGAGGCATGGAGCCTCATGGTGAAAGAAGTTTCATATTGTTGCTTGCTAAAATGCAGATTAATCTATCCCTATCCACCTTTGATGACCACTTGTCTGGTGATTTCTAGTCAACTTTGATGACACCTTGCTAAAGTTGTCAGCTTGTCCTTTGTCTCTGCGAAACTGGTTTGCCCCCTCTTGCTGGTCCAAGGACCCTGTTTACTACCTATATGTAAACACACATTGTTTAAGATAGACCTGTTTAATAACAGCTGCCTAATCAGGGCTACATGGGTTAGAATATGTGCTAACATCACACAGGGGAGTTCATAACTTTACATATAGTGTTGCTACCTACATTTTACCATCATATTACTGACCAACAACATATTTGCTTTCAATTGATACCTTGCAAGATTAAATTGGATGCCTATGTTTTCAAAAATTTCTCATGATTTGGATTACCTCTGTTTTTGGGTACCCATCTTTCACCATAATAAAGTTACTTTCTTCCCAGAAAGTGCTAAGCATCCACCTTCTGAAAATGAGGCCCTGCTAAAAGTGTCTCAGATTGAGTTCCCCAGATTCAGGCACTTAAAGTCTCTAGTCACTTTTGAACATTTAGGCTATGTCTAGACTACAGGCTTCTTGCGCAAGAAGTTTTTTGCGGAAGAGATCTTCTGCAAAAACTTCTTGAGCAAGAGTGCATCCACATGCGTTTTTGCGAAAGAGAGTGTTCAGACTGCATGGATGCTCTCTCAAAAGGAAACTGATTGCTATTTACAGAATGGCCACCAGGTCACCTGTGCTTTTTTCAATTTCCTCTTTTTGTGCAAAAAAACCCTGTTTCCCATCCACACACAGCTTTTTGCGCAAGAGCTCTTGTGCAAAAAGGTGTTATTCCTTGTAGAAAGAGGAATGCCTACACCAGAAAAACCCCTCTGTTCTTTCGTTTTACTTGCACAAAAACACACTTGAGGTGTGGGTGCTCCCCGAGTTTTTGCGCAAAAACTCTGTAGTGTAGACATAGCCTTAGACTAGCTTCTGCCACGGTATTGACTGTGCACTGTGCATTCCTTTTTCTGGTGGAACAATTGTTTTGCCTGAAAAAAGCAGTACCTCAACAGTTTGTATTATATGCTGTCCATTTTCCAGGCATTCAGAAGCTTGCTAAGAGTATTGTCTAACCTTTTTACTATTGGAGTTGCCAGACTTCCTAATCCAAATCAGGTGTGATTTTAAACTGGGTTACTTAAATCAATGCAAAAGATTGTATAAACACTTCTATTTTAAACCAAGCTTATTGCAGTTTAGCTTAAGTCAAATAGTCCTGCTTTATGCACAAAGTTGCATCACTTTAACTAAGGATATGATTTAATAGCAATTTAGTTAAACCTATGCAACTTCATATGTGGACACTTTCATATCAGTTTAAACCTGACTTACTCTGGTTTAGTTTATGCCTGTGAGGTTGCATGCAGACACAAGCTCCATTGATATAACCAGTCTTAAACCACAGTGAGTTTGGTTTTGTTTACTTAAATAGGTTTTTTTAACCAATATAAATTAAATTGGCCCAATTTCTGTATGTAAATCAATCATTAGAACTCAATCTAAGATTCACTGAAAAAACCTACTCTTGGACTCAAATCCAAGAATCCATACAGTCAGTAGCTGAAAATCAGTCTCTGTGCCTACAGATACAACAGCGCAATAGTAAATTTATATTGTTTAATGGTATCCTGATGTGTTAGAAATACCTTTATTTCCAGTGTAAGTTTGGAGTCTGGAGAATACAGTAAAATCTGTAAGGGACACAACTAGCTGAAGACTGTACTCTCAGAGTAGTTATGAATGGCTTGCTGCCAAATTGGGAGGACATATCTAGTGATTCGATAAAGCGAATTGCAAAGTATTTCACGCAGGAAGGAACAATTAAATGCATAACTACAAAAACGGGGATGACTGAATATAAGTTGTCAATGTGCTGCAACTGCAAAAAAAGATTAATATGATTCTGAGATGAATTAACTGGAATGGTGTATATAAGACACATGAAGTAACTATCCTGTTGCACTTAGCATTGGTGAAGTCCTAGCTGTGTCCAATTCTGAGTACTACAACATGGGAAAGATGTGGACAAATTGGGAAGTGTCCAGAGGAGATTAACAAAAACAATAAAATGTTTAGAAAACCTGACCCAAGAAGAAAATCTAACAAAACTGGGAATGATGAAGTCTTGAGAAAGGAAGACAGTCTCCCAATATGCTAAAGACTGTTATAAAGAAGAGGATGATTGAGTGTTCTCCATGTCCACTGAAGGTAAGACAAGAACTAATGGGCTTAATCTGCAGTAAGGGAAATTTAGGTTAGCTATTAGGAAAAACTTTCTACCTGTACAGGTAGATAAGCTCTGGAATAGGCTTCCAAGGGAGGTTATGGAACCCCCATCATTTGGAAGCTTTTAAAAACTCATAGGAGAACACCTGTTGGGACTGGATTTGATGACTTCTTGAGGTCCTTTCATTTCTATGGTCTGTGGAAAATACTCAAAACTCTAAATGCTTCAGATTCAGAGATTTTCTGTGCCTTCACCTATCATTACCTCGTCATATGGCATTCACATTGCTCTGATTGGCCACTGCATGAGTTAACCAACTTTTAATAAAATCTTGGCAGGCACCACTTTGGGCCCATCTTTCTGATTTGGGATTTCTTGCAAGAGGATTTTGCAAAAAGGACCACCTGCTAGCTATCACAATCATTTGCAGCTGTTCATCAGCAAATACTATAAGTGAGACACTTATCACACACAGGTTATTTTGCAAAATTATTTTGAGCCATATTCTGTTCTCAATTATTCTGGTGCAAACTAGGGGCATGTCTACACTATGGAGAAGATCAACCCTCCGATGGTCAATCTTCTAACATTTGATTTAGCAGGTCTAGTGTAGACCCCCAAATTGAATGCTGAGGGCAGCCCCCACCAGCATCCTGTACTCCTCATTCTGCGAGGAGTAAAGGAAGCTGATGGGAGTGTGTGCTCCCATTGGCCTCCTACAGTTTAGACTCTGTGACAGCTTGGCTTAAGGTAACCAAATCCAGCTATGCATTTTGCAGGGTGACTGCTGAGTGATGTACATGTGAAATTAAGCCAAGGGCTATTAAAATTTGATAGTTATGACGTGGATCCATTCACAATGATCGAGTTTTCATTTTATATTACAGTAATTCCTCATTTAACATGGTAGATACCTTTCAGAAAATGATCGTGCTAAGTGAAAACGTGTTATACGGGGTCAATTTTCCCATTGAAAATAATGGAAAAGGTGGGGGTTGCGTTTCAAGCGCACGTGCGCTTGCAGCTCCAGCCTGCACTTGTTAGCAGCTGGGACCGGGACATAAGGTTGGGGGAGAAAAGGGACTGGGTTATAGCAGGGAGGGGAGGTGTTTGGCTCTGAAGAAGGGAAGGGAAGGACAGGGGAGGGGGCTTGCAGCCGGTGTCTGGGTTTCCCCAGCTGGCCGGTCACCAGCACCTGCACGGGGCTTCCTCTGCCTCCTTACAAAGCGGCAGAGGTTTGCCACTCGCCGCGCAGTTCCCCGATAACCCCCTCTGGCCAGATGCCTTGTGTCCAGCCAGAGGGGGTCACCGGGGAATGGCGCTGCAAGCAGCAAACCTCTGCCGCTTTGCAGGGAGGCAGGGGGAGCCTTGGGGAAATCATGTTATTGCAGGGACGGGGTCGGGTTGTTTGAAAAATGTTCCCTTAAAAAAAAATCATGCTATCGCGAAAACATGTTAAGCAGGCACGTGTTAAGTGAGGAATTACTGTATTCCATTCACCAGTCCCTACAATATATCATTACTGATTCCTACCACACCAGGATATTATTTTGTAATTGACTTTATTACAATTACTTAAATTAATCCGTGTGAGCCTATCTTCTTAGCTCTTAGGTAATATGTTATAATCTTACATTTCTTAAGTGACTGGGTGATTGAATAAGTATAATTTGCTTGATTTGAATCCCTTACTTAGCGCTTAACACCTCTTCCATTATACTGAGTTTAAAATAAACAAAAGAAACACAAACAAATTCAGCAAAATTGAACACTTATTCTTATCTCAATCAGATTTGGGTTACACATTTGTCTTCCATTGACGCTAATGAAAATGACTTAGGTAAAACACACATCAGAATATATTTCTATGATATTGTATTGCATTTTAAAGTCTTGCTCTGACTGGGTGTGGTTTCCTTGAGCCATCCCCAAACACTGAGAGTGCACCTCACCTAAACAGTCTCCTACTATTCTTTGCTGCATATGAGATGTGTCTTTTATCTCAAGGGTCTTCCATTAAATGTTTTTCTTAAACTGAGAAGAAGCCTCTTATAATCTGTGATATCACTGAAAAAATAGTTGCCCTGGTTCCAGCTAATTACTTCCAAACCCTGTCTTGGATGGGCAGGGCAGGGCAGGGATGGTGTCCCTTGCCTCTGTTTGCCAGAAACTGGAAATGAGTGACAGGGAATCGATCACTTGAGAATTACCTGCTCTGTTTATTCCCTCTGGAGTACCTGGCACTGGCCACTGTAGGACGACCTAGATGAACTTAGGTATGACCCAGTATGGCCATTCTTATGTTCTTAGGATGGTTGGACAGAGAGAGATACTGGAGAACCTGTGAAGAAATGCCTCTTAACAGGTGGAGAAAACATGTTTTGACATATGAGACAATTCTAGTTTAGTTTTCTTCAGGCCAGATTTCAGTTCTAAATTGATTTACCTATAGTACCTTTTTTAACTGTTTGGAGTTTTGTTGGATAGTTTTTAATTGTTAATGTAGTTGTTACTGCTGTCTCTGGGACATCTAGAATTTAAAAAAGTTTGGGTTCTTTTTCATTTTATGGTGTTCTATTAACTTAAGAGTTAGATTCCAAGGCCACACATGGCCATGATAGTCATATAGTCTGGCCTCCTGCAGAGACTATAGAACTTCCCCCACAATAATTCCTGACTGAACCTAAGCCTTACCTGTTTACTGACAAAGTGGAAGAAGACATGCACGCCAACAACTAGAGCTTGTGCTAAACTTTCCTAATAAAGTATGAAACTCAGCACTTCATAAAGGAAATTTCCCTAGTATAGGTCCACATATAACATTACTTTGATCAGTATTAGATCTTTGATATTTGTAATGCTTTCATGAACTATTAATGTATTTCCCACAAACATCATGTGTCAATTTAATATTTATGTTAAAATATGGCCATGGTTATTGACAATTTTGTTGATGCATTATGAGAAAATGTAAAACTATCTGAGAACACATTTGGTCCTGCTATGGGTCTGATTGCAAGATGGCAACATGCAGGTGATACTTGAATGATTGTCAAGATCAGGAGCTCATTTATTTTACCAGGGACAACAGGAGTTTTGTATCCTATAACGTGGTAGTTGCTCTGTTCACACAAATTGTGCTTATTTAATATTAATTTTAGCATGAACCACTGGTATATTCACAGGAGGAAATGGCAACAAATATCCATATAGAATGCTGCTACACAGATCATTTTCCTAGTTAGCCACTTCTCTCTTTGCATCCCTTCACTTCTCAGCAAACAAACTGTTTGTCTTCACTTTAAAAGCCCTTCACAGTCAGTCTCCATCCTACCTATCATCTTTCATTTGCTACTGAGATGTTGACATTTGGATCCCATCAGCCCACGATTCGAGCCTCCATTGGTAAATTTCCAAACAAGCACTTTCATGCTTTTCATCATGCTGCCCCATGTGGTTGGGATGGGATGCACTCCCTGTAAACATCCACAGAGATACCTTATTATTCATCTCTTACCTTAAAACTTCCTCTTGCCATTATGCCTACAGAAAACAGACTAGTTAGGATGCTAGTCTGCTGAGGCCACTGCGAATCACTAATATTGTTGCATGTCTTAGATGATAAACTTCTTAGGAAGAAACTCTTCTTTTGTTCTGTGTTTGTACAGCACCTTACACAATTGGGTTCATGGCTAGGGTTTCTAGACACTTCAGGAATACAAATAATAACAATGATAAATAAGACAGTCTTCTTAATTGTACTGCTGAATAAAATATGAGTAATTTCTCCCTATTAAGGCTATGGTTAAGTGATTTTAATATCACATTTCTTTATACAATAGGAGATTAAAGCGTTCATTTCTCCCTTCTTTCTGAAACCTATAGCTTTATCATGTTATTTTATTCTCTCACTCAAATACATTTGTGTGTTGATAGCGGAACCAGGGAGGAGCCAGTATTCAAATATTTAAGAACCACGTAATGATATTCTTGAAAAAACTTGAAAATCAGGGAAAACATTTTTTTGTAATTTCAATTTATTCTACATTTATTTGCTTATTTCCTCTCATGAGTGGGATAAGCAGGTGTGCAATTGACTTTAGTTCAATGTGCATTGTGTGGTATACAAGAGGATGAAGATATACATGTTGTGGGTAGAGTGTGTGCAACTTTCCAAGCAATCACCTTGTATTGAAAAGCAACAGAATTTCTTGAAAAATACAGGCTTCTTCCATCTGCTTCTGCAATTCAGCTGAAAAATCTGCAGCTGTCGCTAAATTGCTTCGAAAAAAAAATCTAAATTTTCTGAGCTGTAGTGTCTCTCTTTGAAATGATTATTGCTGCCTCTGATTCACCATTTAGTTGTGCTGATAAGCCAGGTGGCAAAACAGAAACATAACCAAAAATGCTAAAGTGATGCTCTCTATATTCGTTCTGGAGTCCCATGACCACTCGCATCAGTGTAGGCAATAACATTTACAGCAGAAGTGGCAGGACAAAGAGGCACATCACAAACAACCGTGAATGCTAAAGGAATCCACATGCTGATGTCCTGTACGTATGGCATGTATATTACTACCAAACACCAGAAAACTGTTCTGGGCACCTTCAGTGTGTTCATGGTCTTCATGGTGAGTATTGGTACTTTCCTGCAGCCTACAAAAACAACAGAACACTTGAACTGACTGCAGTGGCAAAAGTATCAAAGGGGCCTCTTTTTCAACCCTGTAGTTACCCAAATCATTCTTTTTTATAATCACAAAAACTCAGTAGCGTTCATTCAGTTTTCCACCCGAGTAAATGAATGAAGAAGTGGGGCTCCAGAGCTTGATTTAATACCGTGCCCCTTAGCTTGCTGTTTGTCATCTCTTCACATTTATTTTTTAAGCCACTGACAGTATGCAGTTAACAGGATGATTTGCAGCACCTCCTGCTTCTCCAGCTGTTTAAACATGTTCTGGTTTCAGTTTCTTTGAACTGGGCTCTGTAATGCAGATTTCCTTACTTGAGCAGTTATGGAATATTTTGGTTAATAGGTGAAGGTTCATGGACAACATCCATCATTATTTAATTAGCCATTTCCAGTGGTATTTTGTTTGGCTTTTTGGTACAACAGCTGTGTATCTTTACTATTTTGAGGAACAACAAATCTTCAGGGAGCCTGGAGGTGAACTAAGAACCTTGACTGTTGTGGGGTTTTTTTAAATTTAATCTTTTGATGTGCACAGAAGGCAATTAGGTCAAATCGGGGAGTCATTGTGCATTATATTTCCAAAATGGCAATCTTTTTTGGAGATTGCCTATGCAAACAACCTCCAATTCAATTGCAGACTCCAATTTGTATTCATCCAATCAGAGCCATAAATCCAGTAGCTAAAGTTGCCAGCACAATAACAAATGCATATATGATTCATTGTAGGGGCACAGAAGTGCATGTGTAAACAGCTCCCTATATTGGAAGCTACAAGGAAGCAGAGTAAGGTCACTTACATTGGCTAAACACTGGGGGAATTCTCCCCTTGAGTCATAGCAGCAGCTATATGTTGCTGAAAGAGGGACCAGTATCACTCCCAAGGTTTCTAAATTCAGAAATATGCAGCTATGACCCTGCTAACTTTCTGAGATAAACATCGGTGCTAGAAACCATGAATATCATAATGGAGGTTTGTTCTACCGACAAGAGCTACAGCAATGTGTGAAATACTTTCCATTATTTTGCTAGTTTTCAAATTGCTTGTATCATTCTGAACCATTCACAATTTTCACTAGAATTCGTCCCCGATGTGTTTCTATCAAAGATGATGGTATTTTTATTTAATTTTAAATTGATCAAAAATAGCTCAGCTGTTTTGGTATTATGTAAAGACGAAACAAATGTTTTAAAACTGTTCTCATGACACACTAGTTAAAGGAATATACTGTGTTCTGGTTACCATAAATACACTTTACATTCACTGTATTTCTTATTGCTATTGCCCTATTGTGAGCTTTTTCTTTGAGTAGTTGTTTTAATAAACAAGCCATTACTGGAAAATCACTTTTATATCCAGCATAGTTCCTTTCAAAACTGATAAATCTTTTCCTAACTTTTTGGTGTATTTTTTGTTGTTGTTTTACTCAATCCACATCAAGCCATGTGAAGGAAATCATGAATCAATTGATCATTTGGTTGGGTCGATAGTTTTGTTTTGACATTCTGCATTAAGCGGTAACTAATTGCCCAATTCTAAATGCTTTTAAAAACATATCTAGGAAATCAATAATGCAGTAACTGCATTTTAAACAGAAGAATGAACGCAGCTATGTAGGAGGAAATGGACAGCCGTAACATAGGCATGCTACACAACAGTACAATCTTCCACTGTTCTCTCTGTGTCTTCGTTCACATTTGTTTCCTGACAGTCACTTCCGTTGGCACTGGCTAAATCAATAGTTCACACAGAACTTCAGTAGCTGGCAAGTCACAGGAGTTGCAGTCTCTTATAGCTCCTTCCTTCAAGTGTAATCACTGAAGTTTGTCCCCAATGGAGCAGCTGTGAGCTCTCAGAGTAAGAAAACAATCTCTTCACTGCAACAAATGTTTAGCCTGGAAGTCCGATTTCAGTGAGGGAGCTTACAGAGATATACATACTTGGTAACATGTCCTGGGTTTCTTTTTAATTTTTAATTTAGATGTTCTTTTCTCATTTTCATTTGTATTTTAGATTCCCCCACCCACTTTGCTAGTTGTAATTAAAACTCTCCTTTTAAAAGCATGTTTCATGCCAGTGACACCATACTGTTCTAATATCTATTTATCTTTTTAATTTATAAACCTCTTATACTGATGTGTTTATTTGTCCAATATGATTCATTAGCAAATGTTAAATAATATTTCATAATGATGTAATAACAATATATTGATTTTCAACCACCCCTCAATTTTAAACTCAAGTACCGTTAGTATCTGGCAATTGTAAACCATTGCAGAAAAGAAGCTGCCCAGTTTTATATCCAATGAATGCTGGAACAAGATACTTTGAGAGGATTTAGCCATTTCAGGGTAGACACACAGCAAGAAGAGATGCAGTCAATTTAATTACTAGTTCATTACATTACCTGATGAGTAACTGTATTCAGTCAAAACTTCTACAGTGAAATTTTGGCCCCATCAAAGTCACTGGGAGTTTTGCTACTGATTTCAGTGGGGCCAGGAGTTCCCTGTGACACACAAATATTTTATTTAATCATCTATTTATTTATTAGGATACAGAAATATTTATTTTATGCTATAATCTAAAAGAAAAGTACACCGAGGACAAAATTCTTGCATTGAAGATCTTGAAGGAATTAACAAGTCTCCCTCGATGGATAGGTAACCGAGCAGTGAGTGTGTGCTATGGGTCCCCACCTCTGTGCTGATCGGCAGTAGACATGAGTTATTATAGCCTCCAGCTACAGAACCTTGGCTTCTTAACTGAAGCTGTAGCAGTTGATATTTTTTAGCTGTGGAAGCTTCTAGTTCAGTCCTAGATGTGTTGGCCAAGATAGTGCTCATCATACATATTCAGTTGGGACCTGACTTTCACATATTTGAATGTAAGAGCAAGATCTAAAGCACACACAATCCCTTTGGGTTATCCCTGTGATGTTCATTGGTGATACCCAGCTTTGTGGGTATCTCCTTACCCCCTAGCTTGCTAACCACTGCTGTTAACATGAGGAAGTTTTGTCTGTGCATCAGCTCCCTGACTCGCAACACCAGCCCTGCCTTCTATCACTGGCCTTGCTTTCTCTCTACAGGTCAGTGACCATGCTTAATTTGTGTGAGGGCTGAGTGCGGCCCCACTAGGCTTGTCCGTTCATAGCCCCAGCTCCTCTATGCTTGCTGCCAGAAGTATGAAAGTAAAAAAATTGCTTGAGACCTGGCACCTAATTGCATGATTCCCAGCACATCTTTCATTACAAATTAGGCAATGGTTAGCTATAGGAGCTGCACAACTCCTGAGTCCTTCAAGCATCCCCTATAATGACCTGCCCCATATCCATGCTTACATTTTGCGGTGATTGTGCTCCATGTGACACAAGTTTTCTTTAGAGATCTTACAGGACATTCTTTGACAAAGTCATATGTAGAGCCCAAGCCCAGGGGAGTCCCATAGCCCTTAGGTATCCTTTGCCCTATGCCAGTTGGCACAAAGAGGTCAATCATGTTCAATTTGTGTCCCTCCCTGGAGGAACTTCATTTCATACCCCAATAAGTTGCTCATGCTGTTCTCTTTGAAGCACGTATTTTTTCAGTGGAGACTGATCTAATATGGATCATCTTTACTTAATGAGTGATTAGAGATGATTCAGTGCATGTATATAGCAATATATATTAACTGGGCTTCATTTTATTTGACTGTTCAGAATCTCACATGTGAGATAATACAACAGCTGGAAATTTCTTATATGCCAGATTTGAAATCACGTGCAATAATTTATTAATATGAGGTGCCGACCAGCTATTATGTCATCTACTGTATGCAGATATTGAGTTAATTCTTGGCCTGGTCAGCAAATGCTGATTCTCTGACCTCAAATATTTTATTGACTCTATCTTCCTAGTATTCTGGCTCTAGCCAAGAGTTCCAGCTGCTGACAGGCTCCCTGCCAGAGTCAAGGGCTCAGAAGTCCTAGTATTTGGAGCTTTTGTAGTGTGTCAGTTTATTTGCTTTGATTGAGCTTGTTCCTACATTGTCCCCATTTTACTTCTTTTTTTTCCCATCCCACGCAAAAATTCATTCTGAGTTTTGGGAAGGGTTTGGAGGATGTGTTTTGCAGGGACAATAGGAGAAAGATAAATACCACAGAATCTAAAAGTTTAGAACAGCCTTTCTACATCATAACAGGCAATTTGGTCCAGGGGAAGTTATTCTGAAAGGTTAATGTGGATACTGCACTCCACCCTCCTTGATGTTCTGTCCTAGTTCCTTCTTAGGCCTGGTCTGCACTACAGCGGAAGGTCAAATTAAGATAAGCAACTCCAGCTACGTTAATTATCTTAAATCACATTTTTGGGCCATCCACATAGCGGGAGGTCGATAGGAGCAAACGTTCCTGTTGGCTTCCCTTACTCCTCTGAGAAACAGGAGTACCAGCCCTCTGAGTTTTATTTAGTGGGTCTTCAAACCCCAAACGATCAACCGCAGCAGCATCCATTTTCTGTGTAGTGAAGATGTGACCTTAGAAGCTGTTTAAAACATGTGTGAAATGTAGAGCTAGGGGAGGGCATGTGCAAGAGAGGGGGTCTTTTGCTCGGGCACAATTTCTGTCCTGCTGCCTGTGCTGTCGGAAAGAGCCTTTGGCTCATGAAAGGTTCTTGTGAGATAGCTTTGTCTGGAGATGAGCTAGCTGGAGATGAGCTCTCAGAAAACGAAGGGATGAGGGGTTCCCTATGGTCCAGTACTAGTCCTATCCAACTATCCAACACCTTGAGGTTGAGTTCCAAGAACAGAGAGGTTTTCTCTTAGGCTGATAATGGCTATGTTCCACTACTCCATGCTCACTGAGAAGTTGGCATTTTTTCCAACTAAGATGTTCTACAATACAAAGTTCTTGAAACAGAATGTAGAAGATACGCTATGATAGTTCTCAAGACATTCATGTCCTTACCCAGCACTAAAGCTATTCCTAGAAAACAAATCATATTTAAATATATTATGTATCTATTTCTAATGTGATAATAGGTGTGCATGCATGGGACCCAGACGTCAGGTACCACATTCTTAGGTAATGAGCTCATTTAAAAAAATCCATGTTGTGATTTTAGGATTATAAGATCTGTGTCCATCATTCTTTATTATTCATAATGCATCGATTGCCTTCACTATTCCTTTCATGCTATTGACCTTACTGTCCATTACCTTCAACTTTAGAGTGCTAGTCTCAAACATGGCCTGTCTTTGGGAGATGACTTTTCTGTCAAAAGTACATTAAAAGTGACAGCTGATAAGAGTGACATGAATATGGTGTGACATGAATTTTTCAACTTGAAAACAGCTGCTATATGAGTTGCTTTCCTGTAAGATGCTGTATTACCAGATGTCCTTGATACTTTTCAAGTTAAAGGATATTGCTGCATATTTCTACAACACAGGTGTACTGAATAGTTTGGGGGGAAATTCAGATCCTTCTGAACATGGCAATATCCATTGGCTCTAAGTTAAACCAGTTCTGAGAGGCTAAATTCATCACTGATAATAACTCCATTAACTTCAGTAGGCTTGCATCAGGGATGAAAGTGACCCAATATTTCTGTGAAGTGAAGTTTTCTACTGGCTTCCATTCATGCAGGCAGTGAGTTCGAGAAGAGACTCAGGATATAACACATTTTTCTATCAGCAGCACGCTTTCAACAAACTTAATAGCATCTTTTGTCAAGAATCCAAGTGTGCTGATAAAGGTAGCTGTGCTATTATATCGTTAGATTTCTGTACAACCACAAAGAAGTTATTATTTTGGAAATTAATATTATGCAACAGGAACATGGCACATGTAACAGGAACATGGATCAAAAACTGTCTCAGCAATAGATCTTAATATAAGTGTTAACGGAGAGTTATGAAGTGTTTTTAGTTAGTTCTTATAGTGGCTGGTCCTTGTATCAGTGTTAGTCAATATATTTACTAATAATATGGAAGAAAAAATGCTGATGGAGTTTGCAAATGCTGCAAAGAAGGGTAGAGTGGTGAATAAAAATGAGGGTGGTTCACTGTAAAGAGATTTGGATTTCTAGGTAAACAGGAGCAACAAAACATGGGTTTTAATACAGTCAAATGTAAATGCATATATTAAGGAAAAAGAAATGCCAACCATATTTACAGGGTGGGAGATTATATTCCTATAAAGCAGTGACTCTGGGAAGGTCTTAGGGATCATTGCAGATAACCAAATGTACATGACCTCTTTAAATTAAGATCAGATTTCTGTCTAAAACATATGCTTTATTTCAGTCACAAGTTATTTTTGTCTAAGCAAGTGAAACTCTATGGTTTGTAGAAGTCAGACCACATGAGCATAATGATCCCTTCTGCCTCTTTTAAATTAAATGTAATGATACAGAAATCACATCTGATTCAGATCAGTATATTTATTTAGGTGAATCTCTCATTGTAAGCACATTGTAGATATAATCACTCACTGTTTCTGCTGATGTACGACAGACTGCTGCAATTGATCCCAAAAAAAGCCTCCTTCAAAAAAAAAGGAGGTAGGGGAAGACAGTTTACCCAAAAAAATGCTTAATAAATATACTTTAAAAGGAACACTGCATATTTTGGTTGTTAAGACAAAGATCCATTGTACTGCTGTGATCATTTTATTCTGTAGTGTAAGATATAATTCAGGGGTTTAGCTTTATCCTCCAGGCTGCGATAAATGACAATTTAAAAAACCATGAAGAGATTTACCACGTCAGAAACAATTTCTCATACATACGGTAAAAGAAATGAAACATGAGTCCTCCAAAAGGCCCAGAAACACTTGTCCTCACTGCAGAGAAATGTTCAGTAATCTGATGACTAAAAATATGTCTATATATCTGTAAATCAAAACAGAATTTATGGAACTAGAACATTTCACCACCATTCTGTCACACTGTTCACACTGAGGCTGGCTCCCACAGCCATTTTTGCAGACTGTTAACTATGTCCCAGAGGGGTACAAGGTCTACCCTCTCTGACTCTGCCTTTATGTCCCTCCACAAGAGTGAGGCAGCAATGCAGGACCTGCATATCCCAGGGTATGTCTACACTGCCACCCTAGTTCGAACTAGGGTGGCTAATGTAGTCATTCGAAGTTGCAAATGAAGCCCGGGATTTAAATATCCCGGGCTTCATTTGCATCTTGCCGGGCGGGCGCCATTTTTAAATGCCCTTAGTTCGAACTCCGTGCCCGCGGCTACACGCGGCACGGAGTAGGTAGTTCAAATTAGGATCTCTAATTCGAACTACCGGTACTCCTCGAGGAGTTCCACAAGGAGTACCGGTAGTTCGAATTAGAGATCCTAATTCGAACTACCTACTCCGTGCCGCGTGTAGCCGCGGGCACGGAGTTCGACCTAAGGGGATTTAAAAATGGCACCCACCCGGCAAGATGCAAATGAAGCCCGGGATATTTAAATCCCGGGCTTCATTTGCAACTTCGAATGACTACATTAGCCACCCTAGTTCGAACTAGGGTGGCAGTGTAGACATACCCTGGGATATGCAGGTCCTGCATTGCTGCCTCACTCTTGTGGAGGGACATAAAGGCAGAGTCAGAGAGGGTAGACCTTGTACCTCTCTGGGACATAGTCATGCTGCTAGATTGTATTGACCTCCCATGTTTCAGTAAATTCTCTGATTCAGCACCAGGTAGGTCCCAAGGGTACTGGACTGGAGAGGTTCAACCTGTACTAAAAAACCTACTCTGAGTTGGTTGCCTAATTGACCTATCACTCCCCTTTTGGCGAAAATAACTGTTTTTTAAACATCTGATTGTTCCTAGGTTTGCAAGACTTTAAAAGTTGTCAAACTTACTCTGACTTGGCTGGAAAAATAAGTATCTTTAAACTATTTAAGTGCACCTGAAAAGCCAGCATCTACCCCTTGTTTAGTCACTTCATGCTTCTGATCACTGACAGACAAGTTCAAGGGGATCTCAGATTCATGCTCAGAAGTACTCTTTTTCCTGGTCCCATTCTTTACTCCTACTGCATGGATAACATCAACTAGATCATTCCTTCTCCCTACTGAATAGTAGCCCAGTCCATTCTATTGCTCTGCTCAGCACCTCTTCCTTCCACCCCCTTCTCTTTGACTGGCAGATCAGTATTGCTCCCCATGTATTGTCTGTATGGTAGGCAATTGCCCACTTAGATCTTGGATTTGCCCTGGCTGCTGAGATTTTCCCAAGCTTGGACTTTCAAACAGGAAATACAGAGGTATTGGGACCACAGCTGCAGGGCATATATTGAGTTTTAGTGGAACTTTTGGTATTGCACTCTCAGGGCATGTCTACACAGCAGTGTTATTTCAGAATAACTGACGTTATTCCGAAATAACATATTGCTCATCTACACTACAAGCCTTTATTTCAAAATAATGTCGAGCTGGAGGACTTCTTACTCCAACTCATGGTAACCCTCATTTCATGAGGAATAAGAGAAGTCAAAGGAAGAGTGTTATTCCTTCAACTTCCTGCTGTGTAGATAGTGCCAAAAGCTGAATTAAGCTATTTCAACTTAAGCTACGCAATTGACATAGCTTAAGTTGCGTAGCTTAATTTGACTTTAGCCCTGCTGTGTAGATGTACCCTAACAAAATGACTCACCAGCCAGAGCACCTTCTTGTGACTAGGAGTAGTGTGGCATGGTTTCATCCACAAGTGGTCCCCTTTTGCCTTATGATTTGACCCTCCAGTTGGGTCAACTTTGGATTCTCCCCTTCCAGGGTTAACTAGGATTTTTACCCCAATGTCCTAGGCTCAATAGTCTTTCTGTGGTGGGGTCGTCTGACTAGTGGTCCTGGTGAGGCTGTAGGGGAATGCAGTCCCTCACTCTGCTGGTTTCAGCCCCAGAATCCCATAGTAAGTAGTTCTTCCTGCAGCACATCCATCTTCTCCTCAGGATGACTCTCATTATCAGCAGGAGTCTGCTCCAGGGCTCAGCTCCTAGATTCAGTTCTGAAAGCAACAAAGGGAAAGAAACTAAATTAACAAAAATAAGGAGCGGCTTCAGATTCTCTGTCCCACCCAGATCCTCTTGCTCTTGAAATCATAGCTAGATAAGCTATTGGAGATTAGAGATTAAGACAAGAGGTTGATTATTACCCTACACTGCAATTTTTCAGGGAGCAGGGTAAGGAAAGAGGGAAAGGATTTATAGTGACTTATGCTGCTTAGGTGTAGTTTATAGTGAAAGGCAACATGGTCCCGTGGACTGAAATTGAAACTTGGAGCCAAGATTGTTTAAATTCTATTTTCGGCAATGACATTGAGTTGCCATGTGGCCTTGAGCCAGTTGCTTAACCTCCCTGGATAGGTCTACATGCCTTTTGGAGCACAGCTCTAAGCCTGGGTCAAAAGGCTCTGGGGGCTCACATCAGTGTTCTAAATCTACTGTATGAACAGCACAGACTGGAATGCCATGAAGCCTAGTCTCTGTCTCTCAGGCTACGTCCAGACTGTAGCACTATTTTGAGATACTGGAGGTATCCTGAAATAGCTATCCTGTATCTTAACAGCAAGCCTGTTATTTTGAAATATAACAGGCTCGCTATTCTGACATCCCTGTAAACCTCATTCCATGAGGAGTATTTCAAAACAGTGCCAAATTATGAAATAAGCTATTTAAAAATTGACTCGAAATAAGCTACGCAATTTGCGTAGTTCAAATTGCATAGCTTATTTTGAGCAACAGGTGCAGTGTAGATGCATCCCAAATCTCTGTGGGCATGTCTACACTAGGGAGTTATTTTGAAATAACCCTCTTATTTCTAAATAATTCCCCTTATTTCAAAATAACAAGATGCACGTCCACACTACCAAGCCCGTTATTTTGAAAAAATGAACTTGTTATTTTAAAATAATAACTGCTGCTTGTGAAAAGGAATAGCTCTATTTCAAAATTGTTATTTTGGGAGTTATTATTTTGAAATAACTTATTTTGAAACAACTCCCTAGTGTAGACATGCCCTGTATATGTAAAGTGTGGGTCTATATTTTAAAGCTACTTCCTTCAAGCTCTGAGAATAACTCGATGGGAGGAGTCCTGGGTACATGCTGCATTACAAGTTAGGCTAAGTTAGGCTTTTATCTAAAGAAAGTTACTTTATAAAGTGTTTATAAAAAACGGACTTTATAAAGTCTGTTTCTGTTTAAATTACAAAGTTTTCGGGGGAGGGGGGGTTTGAGACCTCACTCACTTTAAATAGAAATATTTTGTTGCTGTGGCAATATTTTTCTCTTTGTAATTCTATTATTTCAGGTTCACTGCAAACTGCAACCATATAACCAGAAGTCATAGATGGAAAAAATATTGTAGATCATCTCCTCCCATTCCCCTGTCAGCACAGGAATGTTCTCAGTGTAGGATATTTTCAGAGTTAGATTTTTTCCAAGACAATGTGCTGTTTCATTTCAAATTACTCAAAATACAGGGCTTCTATCACCTCTTTTAGGAGACAATTCCACAATTTAGAAGGCCATTTTTCCGATATTCAGCCAGATTTTTCCCATAGAAGTTTTATGTTGATATTCCTAGACAAATGGGCAACTCTAAATTTTACCTTTCCCAACTTTGGTGATCATCAGTTTTCCCAAAAAATTTTGGACAACAGTGTCAGTGTTCAGCCCTCGTGTTGTTATCGGGAAGAGGGAAGTCTGGGAGCCTTTCTTGTCATTAAGATTGCTTAACACTTCCCATTACAAAGACCCTGTTTTCAGTTATTTATTTTAACCATCCTAGGTGAAATTATCCTTGCTGACACTGAGTGTCTGTCTCAGACTAAATTGTTTTGGAAAGTTTCAGTAAAAATTATGTGTAATTAATATTTAAAAAGTAATAGTGTGTAAAGGCCCCCAAAATTGCAGCAGTATTGTGCAGTGCGATGCATTATAGAAACACTGCAAAATACAGTCCCTCTCCTGAAATATTTACACTCTAACTAGACAAAAAAGACAAAGGATAAGAAGAGAAATAGAGGCACAAAAAAATGAAGGGACTTGCTCAAAGTCACATGGAAGTTCTAAGGCCAAACGTGGAACCTTACCCCATCTCTTGGGTCTTTAGCCAGTGTCCAGGACACACAGTTTCTTCTAGAGCATGAGCTCCTTAGCATAATATTTATTATATCCTGTGGGACTGGACCCAGCTCCCCAGTCTGTCATTGCAACATGCTACAAAGGGTGGCATGGCACTGACACACCATGTTGCAACACTACTCACTGAAAATGCTTCGAGCCATCCTATCCTAACCAAACTAGAATGGCCATAGGACCCCCACTTGGAGTGGGGAATTGGACCCAGCTCCTCAGGACAGGAGCCACCGCTGCCAGGTGAATACAGGATGGGCTCACTCTCCAACCTCCATTTCCTGAGGCAAGCCTCCGCACTGGGCTTGGATTAGGATTGTGGAGCTGGGGTGGAGAGTGCTGCTGCGAGTAGTCATTGCCCTACAGCGGAGCGAGAAGAAGGAAGTGGCAGGAGTGGTATAGCAGGAGAAGGAGTACGACTGTGGAGACACCACTGATGACCCATTGCTGTCCCACTCCGCCTCTGCTTGCACAACCTGACTGCATCACTGACTGTGTCTCATCAAAGACATGTTTCATCACTTTTGAACTCTCCTTTAGGATGTGATTTACAGTGCCGGGATAAACCTGAAACGCAGTGTCACTAGGCTTTTACAAGCTGAAAGACTTAAGAACATGGTCCTCAGGGAAAGCCGAGGAGTTCTGAGTGCTCCTGACAAGTGGGCTGGAGAGCACATGTGCTTCTCAGTCCTCTAGCATGTGGCTATTCTCTTTGCATTTGCAATACTCCCTCAATCTGCCCAACACTGAAATATAGAATCAGACTGGCGAGCAAGGCTATTGATGCCAAGCCTGGAAATCTGTATTTGACTGGTAGATCATGGCCTAAGCATATTTTTAAGCATTCTGACATTCACCTCAGCCAGTGCTGTCCCCCTCTGAATTCC
This sequence comes from Pelochelys cantorii, assembly GCA_032595735.1. Classification (NCBI taxonomy): domain Eukaryota; kingdom Metazoa; phylum Chordata; order Testudines; family Trionychidae; genus Pelochelys; species Pelochelys cantorii. The sequence goes on along the minus strand of CM064330.1, from coordinate 90,699,541 downwards.
AGGCACTGAAGAGAGGCCTCTAACAACAACCTAGTAGGCAGGGGCAGACTGGCCCGGTGGAACACTGGGAATTTCCCGGTGGGCCGTCCTCCTAAGGACCGGCTGGCAGCTGCTGGAAGAGGAGGGGGATTGTGATGGGGCACCGCAGCCCCGCACTTTAAATTCCCTAGCGCCGATCATCTACAGGACATGGTGGGGCCGAGGGAGCACATGCGCGGCATGCTCAAACGCCGTGCAGCAGCTGAGAGGGGAGACACCCAGGCGTGGTGTGATGTCATGACCCGGGACTTTAAAACCATGCGGCCCAGAGTTGCACCATGCGACCCAGCTCCAGGCCCAGCAAGTGGTCTGGAGCCCCAGAAGCAGCTGGGGCCAGGGCTGCGGGGACTTCTGGGGCCCGATCACAGACTCCAGCACTGCAAACTGAAAGGCAGAAAGTCGCGGGGGGGGGAGAAGGGAGGAGAGAGGAAAGGGCTTGTGCTGAGGGGAGGGGGGCAGGTCAGGAGAAGAAAGGGGAAGGCACCAAGGGACAGGGTGGAGGAGAGACAAATGCCAGGGGGGCTAAGTGGAGACAATGAGGAAAAGGGCAGGAGGGGCAGTGTCAGTAGGAGGGGTGACAGGGTGATGCTGGGAGAGGAGAGGGTAAGGGCATTGGGGGCTAGAGGGGGGAGGGGGAGGTGCTGCGAGAAGGCTTGAAAGAAGGGGTAGGCATGAGAAAGGCAGGGATGGAGCAAGTAATGTGTGAGGGCACAGGGGCATGAGGGAAATGGGGGCAGAGGGTGGTGAGGGGGTGGGCATCAGGGAAAAAGAGGGCAAAGGGGGCAGGGGCAGTGAGGGAAGGGGGGGCACCAGGAGGGCGCCAGGGTAAGGGAAGGTGCAGGTGCCAGGGGATTCTGGGAGTGAAGCAGAGAGGCAGACACCTGCAGGAGAGGGACCAGCACAAGAGGAGAGAGGCAGGGCAGGTGTGTAGAGGAAGGTGTTAGGAGAGGGGATGAGGAGGGGTAGCTCACATGATCAGAGTGGGGCTACTGCAGGAGTGGGCACAGGGGGGAGAGAAGGGCTGGTGGAGGGGGGCAGGTCTCAGGAGAGCTGAGGGCAGTGAGAAGGGTGGGAGTCCCAGTCAGGACAGCAGAGGAGGGTGAGGGGTTGGGGGGCAGCAGGCACCAGGGGAGCTGATGGAGCAAGGGGAGGAGACATGGCAGCAGAGAGAAAGGGTAGAGGTTTATAAGATATTTATTAATAACTTGGGTGCCACAGTGGCACATCCAAACAAGCCCCATGAACTCAGTACTGGTGCCCAACACAAAATTCATTCTGCTCATGGGAGGAAACTCTTAGAGGAAACACTTCCCCCAGCCTCTCTGCCCCCTCCACCCCCAAGTTAATGTCACACAAATTGGGTTAATGCAATTGCAGGATATTTGCATGAGGGGGGTTTGATGGGGGCCAAACTAATCCCTATTGGTAGGAGGATGGTGGGAAAAGTCCTTAGAGACGGGTCACATGACACCTTTTACTTCTGGTCATGTGTCCATCTTGCCCTGAGAGTGTTACCTCCAGAGGCCTGGCTAATAGGAGTCAGGGGGTGTGGCTAACAGGGGTCAGGGGTGTGGCTAATGGGGATCAAAGAGTACATTTTAAAAAAATTCTTTGATGTGAAAAAGTGGGCCGTTCTCAGCCCATTTCCCAGGCCTATTTTGATTGCCAGTCTGCCCCTGCTAGTAGGCAACTTGCATGTAAGAGGGAGTTAGCTTGGAATAACACTGTCGAGAGGCCAAACTTTTTAGCAACCTATTATTTATCCATTTCAAGACTAAATTAATGGAATTGCTTTTAGTATTGTACACTCAAAAGCTTCAATATCCACTGTCACTTCATACTTTAAGCGTTCCACCTGCATACTCTGATTCTTGTGTTGTGCGGGAGAATCTACTTATTGCTGCAGAATGGTGGTGCTTTTTTTTCATAATAGTAGTTAGCTTTCATTTTAAAAACATTTTCTCATAATGATTGCAATATGAACTAAAGTGTAGTTTGTAACAATGGTTCTAAGGCTATGCCTATGCAACAGTTGCAATCCTGGTTGACACATCAAAGATAGAAATCTCCAAGTCTGAAAGCATAAATTTCTGCAGCATGAGCTAAAGTACCTCGGCTCTCTGGTTGGGGCTGTAAGAAACTATACTAGACCTGGAAGGTCAGCTTAAGCTATGCAACTCCAGCTGAGCTTGGAGCCGTCTTCAGAGGACAAGGTCGAGGGGAGCAAATGCTCCAATCGGTTTCCCTTACTTCTCACAACTGCAAGGAATACCATGTCAACTGGGGGTGCCCTCAGTATTCAATTTAATGGGTCTTTACTAGACCTGCTAAATCAAACACCAGATCAATCTCTAGCATGGTAAGTATAGACATGGCCTTATTTATATGATCTGTGGAGAACACAGACTTATGTATCACATACTCCCAAGCTGACTACATCTAAATCTAGGAAAAGCAGTTGTGTTTTACAACATAAATGCACTGTGAAATTCTAGCACAAACAGGGCGGGTGGTAGTTTTACCTGCATGTGGATGGTCACTGAGGTGAACCCTAGACTCCCTTCTACTAATGGGAGACTGGTTTCCTGATCAGGAACCCCTTGACTAGCTATGTACCGTTTTTCCTGTCTGTGATGGGATTTTATGTGTTAACTGTCTAATAAAAACCCATCTACTTCTGCTAGCCCAATATATATGAATTCTCCCCTTTTCTACTGACCGGATTAAGTCTGAAACCTAAAGAAAATGTTTTAAATTTAGAATCTGATAAAATATTAGATATTTCTGGGACTGAATCCAAAGTGATTTGGAATCACCCCAATCTAAACTGCTTGTTTTAATTGCCCCTCTTTATTGCATGCACATTAGCAGGGCATCTGCTTCTACAGGCCACAAGCAGAGTACCAATTCGCAAAGGGAGTCAAAGACTCTGGAAAAAGGCTATTACTAGTAATCATTCATAAATATTTAAAATCTCACCCAAAAAGGCAAGTTCACAGAAAAAGGAAGGTGTGTAATTTAGTACCACACTCTTGGGGAAAATATTAATAGTTAACAGCAATCTGCAATGTTTATGTGATGTGCTCCAGTCATATATTAGCTGAGACCATTTACTTTTATAATAATATTCACACACTTTCCTTCACACAGAGATAGACATAGAAAGACACAAAGGCCAAATTATTTCCTAAGATATGCAGACACAGCTCCTGCAGAACTCAATGGGAATCATATGTGTGCATCTCAGGCTGGAAATGGACCCAAAAGGACAGAAACATTAGAGGACTTTCAAAATCTGGTCTGTTTTCCTTTGTAAAAAATTGGATGGGCATGGGTAGTAGTTTGGCAAACAAGGAATGAAGGACAAAAGCAACATGGAGTGATGGATAATCCCTTTTTAATAAACCAAAGGAACTGGATATGTTTTTGAGAACCATGCTCTCAAGGTGCAGCAATAGATATGGTGCTGGAGACTTAATTAACACTTCATAGAATTGCAGGTGGGAATAGAATTTTACAAATGTAGAAATATGGGGCTGGAAGGACCATTCAGTTGCTATATAATCCAGCCTCTAGGCTGAGGCAGAATCAAGTCTGCCTGGACCATACCTGACAGGTATTTGTCTAATCTGTGCTTAAAAATCTCCAGTAATGGGGGTTCCATAACATCACTTGGAAGCTTTGAGGCTGTAGGATTGAAGCTGACCATTATATCATTGTTACACAATTGCACTAAATCCTATATAAAGTATGTCATGGATTATATCAATGGAAAAGTTTTAAACTTCCAAGTGTAATAACCTTGTTTGTATGTATTTAACCTCTTTATATCTGAAGTTATGAATATTTGCTATGTATCTGTATCTCAGACATTGGTTGTGTTCCTGGATGACATCCCTCAGATGAATTTACATTTAGACTTGCCATCAGGGCCATTAGGGGAAATCAGCTCTTCACTGACTCTCCCTGCATGCCTCAGATAGTGTCCAGCTAATGGCTACCCTTATGGGTCAGCAAGTATGTAAAGACATACAGTGATGGCATGTGACATAAACTCTATCTTTTAGCGGGAACTTTCCATACTCATGTGACCCTGGACTCCATCTTGGGTCAGTAACTTTCCATACACCTGGACTGAAGGTCTCTAAGTGGAACCTGTGACATTGCTGTTTAGTCTGCATTTCTGCTTCTCATCTCTGGACTGCAATTCTCTAATAAAACTTTAACGAAGGAATTGAATGACATGCCTCTGCCCCTTCAAACCTGCTTGGGTAAAAACAGAGACTTTTCACACGCTAGCAGATTTAACATCACTACTACGATCCTGACCTGCAAACTCTAAAAATCAATTCTAAGGTATATGATTCCTTAATTATTTAATAACTTTTATTTTCTTTCTATATCATTAAACCCTTTAGTTACTAAAGGATTGGCTACATGTGTGATTTAGGGGTAAGAGCTGAGTTATATATTGACTTGGGGAAATGGCTTCCATTTGGGACTGGAAGAACTTTATACATAATGAATCTAGGTTTCAGTAACCTCTTACTATAAAGACCATGTGAAAAGAGCTGAATTGCCTAAAGGAGACTGTGTTTAGCTTCTTGTTAACCAGTGGGATGATACAGAAGCTTATTTTGTTTCTACTTTGGCAAATCTAATGTTAGAATAACCACCAGTTTGGGAGTAAGGATGTTAAATATTGATTAACTGACTAGTCAAGTAATGGATAGACACTTCTGCATTCCTCCTTTGAAATGTACAAAAGCCCCTGAAGGACTCCCCAGCTGACCCTGGGCTCCCCATGGCGTTTCAGCAGAACCCAGGATCAGCTGGGGAGTCTCCAGCTCCACAGTGCCGCTTTCAAACTTGCCTGGGCCTGGGCTCAGAGGCAGCAAGTGGGAGGGAATAGACTAGTCGACTGACTATCCAATAAGCTTTTGCTTATCAGATAGTCGACTAGTCCATAACATCCTTATTTGGGAGGAGGGTGTCTGCCCTAGCTTTATCAGTCTGTTTTGAGTCTGGCATTCTCAGCTGTATACCACACAATGCAATGGTCACAGAAACATTTTCCAGTGCTTATTTATCTTTCTTGTTAAAATTTTTCCCCCAATATCTAATCTAAATCTCCTTTGCTGCAGTTTAAGCAGATTACATTTTGTCCTATTGACATGAAGAACAGTTGATCGCTATGCTCTTTGTAACAGCCCCTGACATATGTGAAGGCTGTTATCAGGTTCCCCCTACTCTGGTTTTCTCAAGGCTACAAATGCCCAGATTTTTTTTAACTTTTTCTCATGGGTCATATTTCCTAAACCTTTAATCATTTTGTTGTTTTCCCAAGCAGTCTTTCCAGATTGTCCTTGTCTTTTCTAAATGGTGGTGCCCAGAACAGAGCAAAGTTCTCCAGCTCTGACTTTACCAAGGCCAATTAGAGAAGGACAATGACCTCCCATGTCTTACATACAACACTCCTTTTACTACATCTCAGAATGATATTAGACTTTTTTGCATTTGCATTGCATCACATTGCTGGCTAGGCTTGTCAACTTAACTAGTGCACAAAACTGAATACCTCTGCCCTGTTCCTTCCCGAAGTCCTTCCCCTTCTCTGAGGTCCCTAGGGATGCGGCAGGGGTTGGAGTGCAGTTTCCAGCCAATGGGAGCTGCAGAGCCGGCCCTTGGGTCAGGGGGCAGAACATGTTGCTTCCCAGATCGCCTCCAATGTAGGCACTGCAGGGACATGCTGGCCACTTCTGGGAATTGTGTGGCCAGGGCAGATAGAAAGCCTGCCTTAACTGAGCTGCATCACCAACCAGACTTTTAATGGCCTGGTCAGTGATTCTGACCAAAAATGCCAGGAGCCCTTTTTGACCAGACAGTCTGATTAAAAAAAAACTCCAGCCTCCTGGCAACCCTATTACTGGCTTAAATTCAGTTTATGGTCCAATATAACCTCCAGATCTGAAAAGATGTTACCTTACATCATCTAGGGTCATCTGAGTCCAATTAAGTGCTGCCTGTGACCTTTAAAAAACCCTCTTCTGGTGAAGGAGGAGACACAAGCTGCAAAAGGACTAGGGAAAGCAGAAGGAAAAGGCTTCTCTTGGGTAGAAGGCTGCTCTCCTCCCTAAAAGGGAATCAACCAATCTAACTTGTGTGGGGAAGGATTGGTACTGCAGAGCCAACAAAACAAGGCAATATCCCAAAGAGGGCACAGGGAAAGATATTCCCTTTATGTATTAGGACTTTGTCTCTTTGGCTTGGCTGAAGAATACTCCATAGGTCTACCCTGAAAGCCTCCTTTGTGTTTTGATTTTGAATATACCCCAAACATCCTCCTCCTAACTACATGATGTGACAAAAGAAGACTGGACAGCTTTAAGAGACTGTCAGAAGGGCAGCCCTGGAATGCTAAGAGATCCTGAGTGAATACCCCTGTAAAGTATTGAAAATTAAAACCTCAGTGAAGAATAAAACCTGTCTGGAGTGGGACTGATTTACTCCAGATCTTCTCCCACTGACAGAGGGGGAAATGCTGAGGCCAGCCAGATGAGGGAGATGCCCTGCCATAGGAAGACCCCTACCATGACATCATTCCTTTCTTTATTCCCCTTTTCTCTTCACCCAGAGACTTTCAACAGTTTTGCCACTCACATCCTTGTGGACGTCAGAACAAACACGTATATTTAGATATACAGAGGAAAAATGATGGGTGCTGAGCACCCACTAGCAGCCCCCGGGTGCCTCCTATCTGCTGGCAGGCCCAGCCAATTCACACTTCCTCGGCACTCCGCACTTCTTCTACTTGCTGCAATCAGCTGTTTCACAGCATGCAAGGGGCTGGGGAGGAGCGAGAACATGATGTGTTTGGGGGAGGGAGCCAAATGGGGCAGGAAGAGGCAAGGCAAAGGTAGGAAGAAGTGCAGTGGGGGTTAAGTAGCCTTGAGGGAAGGGGTGCAGTGGGGACAGGGTCTTGGGTAGAACAGGGGTCGAGCACCCCCCAGCACAATGGAAATTTGGCTCTTGCGGCCATCCTTCCTTCTGCACTGCTGCTGCAGGTGGCACTGCCTCCAGCACTGGATGGCCGGAGAGCAGCAGCTGCAGGCCTGGAATCAGCTCTGAAGTCTGCATTGCTCCAGGTCACAGCACTGCCTTCCAAGCTCAGCACCTATCCAACAGCCACTGTCCTCCAGCTACCCAGTTCTGATGGCGCTGCAGAAGTAATGGTGGCAATACTGTGCTACTCCTCTTCCCCCACCACACACACACACACAAGCTTTGCAACCCCCTTTTGAGTCAGGACCCCAGGTTGAGAAATGCCATTTTTCAATAAATATTCCTGCTTTGTGCAGCGCTAAGACATTTCTGTTACATCTCTAAGAAATGTAAGATTTAAATATTTGAAATGAAATTCAAGAATTTTTAAACGCTTTGACCATAAAATTTGTGAAAATGGACTGTGAATGCAGTAAGGGTCCTGTCTATAAGTAAAGACAATGAACTTTGGGTCTATTTCTAGAAAGTAAAAAAGACACTCTCCGAAGTGTGCACCTATGAAGTAAATGGACAGCACATTTACAGGCTTGAAAAGGCTACACACAGCTTTGGGTGAGTTGAGCTCCTTCATACAGAAGATTAACCTGTTGATTAAGTTTAGTTTCTAAAAATGTATTATGATTTTGTTGTATATGTAATATAATTATATAAATCTCTAGTCTTTGATAATAAACATATTCTTGTTTTAACTATAACACCACTAGTGTTGTGGAGTTAACCAAATTGCTGGTCCTGAGTTGATTCTTACAAGTTGGTTTTTATCTGTTCCCTTGGGAACAGCAGGCCTGGTGATTTTCAGTGTTCAGTGAATAAGGGACTGGACACTGCCAGGAAAGCTCCAAGTATTGGGGCAGCGGATGGAGTCTTTTGTTACTGGTACTGAGATTGTGGGGTCTGCAAAGGCTTATGCTCCCAGTGGTTATTGGTTTCAGGGCACTGATCCACACCAAGCATAGACAAGACTCCTTCATACTAAAGGCAGGCATTGGTGAGGTGTTTCACAATCCTGAGTACGACTGGGGAGCGTAACACCAACACATTATAGATAAAATATACAAGAAACACTGTAAATAAAGGAAAATCAGGCCCAGTTTTGCCTTTGAACACAAAGTGTTTTGAAGTGCAAGGAGAATGGGAAACTACAATTTTCTCATTATAAAAGGACTCCTTAAGACTCTCATTTTGTAACATCCTTGCAGCCAAAACAGTTGAGGATGGAGTGCTGTCATTCGGTATGTGAACAGCCCTCTGAGGAACAGTGCAAGCCTCAGTCAAGGGAAAGCTGCTTTGGATTTGACTAAGTTGTAAGCATTTTCAAAAATCACTTGGGGTGCGTCTAGACAGCACCTTCCTGTTGGAATTAGCTACGCAATTTGCACTATGCAAATTGCATAGCTTACTCCACGTCTAGGTCAAAAGAGCTTATTTTGAAATTTGATGCTGTGTAGACAGCGTTAAATTTAAAATAAGGCACTATTCTGACAAATCCCTTAACCCTCATGGAATGAGTGTTAAAGGGATACCAGAATAGCATGCCCACGTTTAAAGACTTTTAACTTTTGTAGTTAACTGCCCCATAATTTGAATTTCTCTGAAGCAACCAAGAACATGGTGAGATTGTTTTGGAAAACCCAGATCTGGCAAAAAAACCCACTTCCCTTCTCTTCTTTCCTCCTTTCTCCTCCACCCACCCCCTTTATTGATTGGTTATCATTATCTGTATTGCACTAGCTTCTAGAGACTCAAGCACAGTTGTGCGAGGCACTCTATAAACACATAGGAAAGTGATGGACACCACCCCAAACAGCTTACAATGGAAGTAATAAAACAAGCAGCAACAGATGGGTATAACAAACAAATGGATGCAGGAAAAGGCAACAATGGGACTATATTGATCAGCTTAATCAGACGCAGTCATACCATACTAGCTACTTAACCACTGTCTAGCATTTTGAAGGAATATTGTCAGAGAAGAGTTGTACGGGTGGATCTGAAGGAGGACAATGTAGTTTTTTACAGGGTGCTCTTCCTGTGCATAAAGGGCAACATGGGGGAAAAGTGCAAAGTTGTTTGCATTCTTCTCTTCCTCTGTGGCTTGTTTCTAGTGTCCTCTGTCAATTAAAGCTTAATATAAACTTCACACGCTCACAACAGGGGGGGTTTTTTTGTGGGGACAGGGCGACAAGATAAATTTGGAGCCCCTAGGTACTGAATGTCTTTATTCTGAAAAGTGATTTTTTAAAATCCTTTTTCCCCATTAAAAACACTTAGAGTAACTAAATGCAACGAGCAAAGAGGAGAATGTTAAATTTACACAACTAAGGATGCCAATATCAGAAAATGCCTTAGCTAAGTTTAAGTACAGAATCCTAACTCTACCCCCTTATGCTGTCCAGTATATTCCTTAATAAAGTGGTCACTTGGTTCATACAAGGTTCTAATCTGAAATGTTTTGTGTTTTTTCAAACAAAATCTCCATAAATCTTTTGACATTCTCTCAGCATTGATAAAGATGTGTTCAATCGTTAGTCCATCCAATAATACTCTTTTTCCTTCTGGTGGAAGATTGTCTGGGTTTTTGAATGCTTGATGGTAGATTGAAAACACAGTCTGAAGTCTAGCTGATTAATTTTAAGCGGTAGTTTCATGATGAACATTGGAACTCAGAGAAATCCCTTGTAGGTATTTATGTGGTTTCAAGGCTAAGTGAGCTGCATATCTCCATTTACTAAATCTGTGGTCAGTTTAAGCACTTTATTATGGCAGTTGAGGTGGCAGCAGGAGAAAGTAATGAGATTTATTGAAAAGTATCAACTTAAATTTATATCTGACCACAAAATAAGTTTCCAAAGTCCCCAAAGACCATTTTTGTCTTTTTTGTGGCCATGTAAGACTTTATTTTTTTTCTTAAAGTGACTAGCTTAAATGGTAAATAATAAGTGATAATAATAACCAGCTGCCTTGCACAGAATAGCAAGTGACTGACAGAACAGCTGTCATTCTGTTTTCTCTCACTCTGCTTTTCTCAGCTACAAAGAGTCTCTTTAATGTGGCACATTAACAGCCCTATAATGATTATAAAAATTAAACCCAGAACCTCTCGAGGGGCTCTATTGAGCAGCAATTTGGTTTCTGGGGATGTGAACCATTAATGGGGCTGCCATTAGTGCTACAGAGAATTCCCCTATCAGGAGTAAAGGAGTGGGTGGTCTCCACTTCTGACATGTGCTAGCCAAAGCTTCATTTTGCAGCAGCCAATGCTATGAGTGCTTCTGATTCTTCTCAGTGCACCTTCCTTTCATAAATACTCACCAGGCACTTCAACACCAGCAGACAAATTGGTCCAAGCTTTGTAGGAAATTCTCTCATTGTGGATAATCTTTGACCCAGCCATTTAATTTGCCTTGCAGTGCATTTTGGGATTGTGCTTCCCAGTCCACTAATTTATTCCACTCTATAAATAAAACACCACCACCTTTCAGACAGAGGTGCAGGCATAAGGCATATTGACCTTCATGGGGACTAATGTGCCCTTATCCTTTTACATCTCTTTGAAAATTTAGGGGTTTCAGATTACTCTAATAAAGCCCATAAAAGTCAAAGGGAGTTTTACAACTGATTTCACTGAAAGCAAGATCAGACTCAAAAATACCCTCCCCAAACCAGGTGTTCCCTTGCTTTCCTCTCATGCCGCCATTGCTCAGTAACTCACGCATCAGTCTTTCCCAATGTTCTGTTCTGGAAGGTGCTTTCTAGCTTTTGAGTTTGCTGAAGCCATTAAAAATATTATTGGGCACCCATTACATTGTGCCAGCAGGCCCACTAGAATCTGAATTTTTGAGGAAAGAAGAAGATAATGAAGAAGGAACAGAGAAGATTTGCAGACCTTCCATACAAGGCAGAAAGAACTAATAACTGCATTCAGATAGTAACGATAGCTGTAATGGGTCAGTGAGAAATCTCAGAGCACTCGGAAATTCACAGGAAAGGTGCACAGCTCCTCAGTTTTGAATTGAGTTTGTGAACATGATTTATAAAAGAAAGCCAAAGACAAGAAGAGGTTGCAGCCTGCAGGATTAGAATCTCTCCCTGCCCACTCTCCCCCCGCCCCATCACTTCTACTGTCTGCAGGGAAGAAGGTCCAGAGCCTTCCTTACTTAACGATAATAACTTATAGCTACCTCACAGGGGTGTTGTGAGGCTTAATTAGTTAATGTTTGTAAAGTGTTTCAAACATGAAAAGTGTAATGTAAATATTAAACTTTTAGAAGACCGTTGCTGATGGTCCAAATGGGCCAAGAGCTTCCTCTGCTCCACACTGGATGTCTGCTATCCCCCATGTACTGGGTAGTACAGAAGACCTCAAGTATGCAGCACTTTCCCCCAAAGTTATGTAGCAGAGCACTATAGAGATCACCCTCATTGACAATTCTAGCTAGCTCCCACAGACACCCCCTGCTTTCCATATCAGGAACTAAACAGGGCTCATTCCTAAACTTCACAGCAACAAGGCTGCCGACTGAAACTTAAGGGGTTGTACCTCAGCATAGATAGTCCAGGCAGATTAGCAAGTGCAGAGGGCACTTTGACAGTCTGGGTTAAAATCTGAAGCCATTTTATAAGAGTGAATAGAGGAGAAGGGATCTCAGAAGGGTGAGGGTCCTGAGAAGTGGGCTGAAGAGGAGACATTGAGGATAAATCAATTAGCATTCTGACAGGAATTTTGTCAGAAAAAATGTAGATGCCAAACTCAAAGGATTTTCCATGTGACCCAGTTACAACATGATTGGCTCCCTGACCAATACTCATTGTCCAGGTCTCTCTTGTCCCAGTCTGATGTGCAGGAGACCTGTCTCCCTCAGTAGCTGTTTCACATTACGCTGCACTGAATCCTTACATTCCCGCACCCAGCCTGCCCGATGCCTCTCTGACTGAGCTCTTGTGGGCCGCAAGAGCTTCACATTCATTAAGGTATGTGCTGAATTATGACATATGAGTTGAGGTAATGTGGCCATAGCTACATAATTGCATTGTCCACAGGGCCTTAGAGGCAGGCATGATCAAAGAAGGGGGAACTTTAGACGAATCTGATAGATTGAGCAAGCTTTGGATAAGCATCTAAACCAAACCCCAGAAGTGTCTGAGATTCACCCATGACTAATTAGCAAGTGTACTAATAATCTGGCTGCCATCTCAGTATCAAATACAAAGAGAAAAACACATGCTGAATAAAAGAAAAAAAATAGGATTCACTTGACCCTATAAGACAAGTGGAGAAAGAAGTTCTTAGTAGCTATTAGACCCAGGCTGGAAAGTCTCTTTACAGTATGAGCTGATTACCATGGTAAACAAAAAATAGGCCTGAAAGTAACAATCTATGAAGCGCCAAATGTTCTTCCTTGCTTGGCTGTTTAGGGCATTTAGAACTTAAAGTTGCTACAATATGCTACCTTACCTTTGCAAGTCCCCTTTAACTGGTAGCATGAATTTATGTGTGTCTTACAATATATAGTATGTGCAAGCCTGACATTTCTAACTGGTAAACCAAAAAAAACAAAAAACAAAACCCTGATTCTAGCCTCTACAGAGTCTGGAAGTCATGTGCTACATTGCTTTTTAGTTTTCCATTTTCTTTGTGGCCCATGGGAATTATATGTACAATTCCTGTCTGGAGATATATAAAACCATCGATTTTTCTGTTTCTGATTTTATGCATGCAAATTTTCACTGTTTTTCCAGATGAATTGCACATCTGGCTATAAGCAATGTTATTTTCAGACATTTACACAAAAGAAAATTAGCCATTTCGGAATGAAAGTATTTTTCCGCCTCTGGGGAGAAAAAAAGCCTTCCACCCTTTTCACATCCCTTCACTTCCAGTCTTTTCCAGAACATATAAACAGAAGACCCATAAAATAGTCTCTTCTTCACACAGATTTTTTTACCTTAACAGAAGCAGAAATATTATGCAGAAAGTTCAGATAGTTGAGATAAACTTTCACATATTGGGAAGCTTAATAATGACTAACTCAATATTCAGATGTTATTTTTTAAATTTCTACTCAATTAAATCTGGCTATCACCCTTTGCAGAATAGGACAGTAATCCATTGACCCTCCACCAGTTCTGGGATTCATCTTCTCTGATGCAGTCTGTGGTTGGGACTGGTAGGTGCAATTGTCTTGGGCATCTTCCCTGTCCTTTCCCAATATTTTCAGGTGACGGTTTGCTAGCCCAACTCTGCCTCTTGGCCTTCTAAGGCGTGGAATCTATGGGATCCTCACTTGGGTCTGCCTGTTTTCCCAACACAACTACCAGCTAGCACATAGGTTGTCTTTGTTTCTGAGCTGCAGCAGCAGCAGAATTGAAATGACCTCCCATTTAACTGCATGGCTGAGACTGCATGTGACTACACCTGGAAATTAGCAGCAGAGAAGTAGCAAGAGGTTTGAGGGAGAGAAGAGAGTCTGGGGTAGTGGAGGAGGGTAGCAGTGTGTCCTGGTGGACCCTTACATTTCGATCCTTCAGCCCATCTGTGACTGAGAGATTCTTGACAGGAATCTTCAGTCCTGAGTCCTGAGAAAGGAAAGCCTCCAAATGCCATTATTGGGGATTGTCTTCTTCACCCAGAGGCCGGAGAAAGAGGCTGGAATGGAGCACAGATGTTTCTCTCCACATCACCATGGAGGCCAGGAGAGATGCATGTACCAGTGTTCTTTATTTTACTTCTCTCTTGTCAGGAGGAGGGCGAGTGCCCAGCCAGCATTGTCCTGCCCAGAGCAGGGCCTGAAACATAAAAGATGGGTGAGGGAGCATTTGTGAGCTCAGTCCTTATTGATGTATTCCTCAGAAAATTCATATTCCTCCCTTGTGTAGTAAGTATCCACAACAAAAGCCACATTTCAAATCTTCTGAAGTTTACTCCAAGCTATTCCTACTAACCCTCCAATGTTTTATAAGCTACCTACAGAAATGCGCATGTTAGGCTATTTATTATTACAGCTGGGGACTGTGTTTTTAAAAAGTCAGCTGGATGCTCTGGATGGTTAGTCACGGACTCAGGAGACCCGGGTGTAATTTAATATATTTATGTCAAAGCTTCTGGGAAATTTCAGACATGAGTTTATTCAAACATGGATGTGCAATGCACCAGCATTTTCTTTGTAACAGTTGACAAACACTGAGTTATGAGTTTCAGTGGCAGACCATTTTTCCCCTGCCAGAATATATTAACAAAGGGACTTATACCTTTTTCCCCACACAATCCATTTTAGAAATAGCAATATGTCTCTACCTCAAAGGAAGTGCTTTTTATAGCTGAGGAAAGCTCCAAGTGCAAAATATCTTCCTGGATAGATTAATTGATTAAAAATCATTTGTACAAATCTCTCTCTATATTAAAAAGTTTTTCCTGACGCGCGTCAGAATGACATCAGCCACCTACTTGAAAGTGGAATCTCAGCATCTCACTTACTTGCACCAGAACCAACTGAGAAACTGAGATCTGTCTGTGAATCCGTCCATCACATGTAGGATATGAGCAAGAGATCAATTAACAGGTTTTTACTATACAGCTTCATTTGTTCATTTTTCTATATAATCAGTGCAAGATTACCAGGCTCTCTGGACGTGAAACTAGCCAGAGAGAGGGGGAGTTGGCGAGTGTAGCAAGCATGGGGCACAGCACTCTAGGTTCCTTTAAAAACCTATTTGTTTTAAATACATCCCCACAAGTTAAATAAGTTGTCTCTTCAAATAAAAGTTGGCTCTTCAGAATTTTCCCCCATTCCATCTTGTTGCAGATGAAATCATCAAGGCTTATGTTGTATCCAAGATAAATACAACTAACATGTGCATATCTTCCGTGGTACTTTAAGGTTTTTTTGCTCTGGAAACTATTAACAAGACTCTTAGTAACAAACCTTTTTATGGTGCATTTCTTCAAGGCTTACCCTCACCAAGGAGTGGTGAATAGTTAATTTCTCTCCACATGCTTTACTTTGTGTTACTAAATAATTAATCATATTGATATTCTATCAATACATCTTTCTTTAATGGTTAAACATGTGTTAATAATTCAAATATCTATGGGTGACCTCTCTGCACTCCTGTGATTTTTGAAAGCCCCAATGCTCTTTGAAGGAAGTCTGTCATTATCATGTACAGCACAAGTTAAAAGCTTTTTGTTCCTCTCTCTCCTTCTCCTATTGGTATAGTCTCTTCCAGAAGGCATCCCATTTGCTAGCAACAGCTCTGAGTTAGTTTTAAATGGAATATAAAGTTCAAGGATTTTGAACCACTGATTCAATTACAATAAATAAATGCAACGGAAGCAGACCTGGGATGATTGACAAAGGCAGTAGTGCTGTAAATGTGTTTATATACATCTGGTTTGTGGGGGTTTTCTGGTGGTAATGTGCTCAATAACTGAGTCCAAAAACCTCAAACCTAGATTTTTACCCAATTCCTATGTAACAAAAGCACAAGTTGGTGGAGTCTGTCATGGCAGAGTCACAAAAAAGATCATTGATTTTTTACTATTAAAGCTGATACTAAATTGTTTTACAATATCTTCCATAAGGTTCTCTCATGGATTGCTTCTGTCAACAACAACAATACTTTCTAACAAGGTGGCTACCCCCCGCATTAGGCTCAGAAATTTCAATTATCCATAAGCATTAGTATCTTAGCAATTCACAATTATTAATTAATCTATCCTCACAACACTGCTCTGAGATAGTAACTATCAAATAGGGAAGTATTACTATTGTACCCACGGGGGAACTGAAGCGACTTGCCCAAGGTCATGTAGAATGTCTGTGGCAGAGCCTGAAAAGTAGAATCTGAATGTCCATTGCTTAACCATGAAACTATTCTTCTTCCTCTTTAATTTTAACACAAAGCTTTACAATAAAATTCATAGTTTAGTCATAGCAAGAAGCATTTCTTATCCTATGAACTTTCATATATATTCCTGGAGTAGTTTTCCTTTAAGCGCTTGTCAAAGATCTTGCCAATTTCACTTTGCTGATACACTCACAAGGGGAATTCTAGGAGTGTGGTCCTGACATGTGTCTTGAGAGTAGCATGTCTCCACTTATTCCCTCTTAACTACCTGGACAAAACAAAAGCAGAAATTGTTTTAACAGGCACACCAATGATTTGGAAACAGTCTGAAATTTCCTCATTTAAACCACATATGTGGGAATTCTAACAGGATATACCAACCTTAAAAAAAATGGAAACTGCACGTTTGACCCACAGACTGAGTTATCAGATAATCAACCATAGTGGACCCATCGCCTGATCTTTTTTCTCTTTCCTAAATTTGATTAGTTATTACATTATTTATTTGAAATTATTTCTTATTCAAAGTAGAGAAAGAAGCTGTAAACTATAAAGCAAAATGAAAACTTTTAGTTAACTTTTAGTTAACTTGTGAAGCAGCAGCATGCAGGCTTTTAAGGCTTGTAAAGGGATGGATAACATCTACTACTGTATCATCTAATTCTGGAAAGAGTTGGTTATTGAACTCAGTTAATCGAACCCCAGTTCAAGAAAATATCCTTGTTCAGGAATGCAAGCATGCATGTA
This sequence comes from Pelochelys cantorii, assembly GCA_032595735.1. Taxonomy (NCBI): domain Eukaryota; kingdom Metazoa; phylum Chordata; order Testudines; family Trionychidae; genus Pelochelys; species Pelochelys cantorii. The sequence goes on along the minus strand of CM064330.1, from coordinate 90,682,846 downwards.
TTTAATTCTTGTGGTTTAGTCACATTGTTAGTCAATGGGACTTAAGCAGATCATTAAATTTAAGTACATGCATAAAAGCTTTTTTAAATAGGAATAATGCACTGAAAGCCCATTAATCAGGGTCTCAATCTTTAATACACTTGGATATATACACACAGGGCAACTGAAAATGTTTTAATTAGAATCAACATGCTTTGCTATTGGGGACATATTCTGTCCAAAACAAAAAGGAGTTTAAAATAGATGGTTGGTGTCAGACTGAGAAAAAACACTTGCCAGGCTAATTGAAAAAAAAAAATCAGGATGAACAAACACATACACAAAACCTCATATATTTCTGCACTGTCTTTGCAGAATGAATCACACCTACTAGTTCAAAACGATAACCACTCAATCAGCTCATCATTTCTCCATAGAGGGGAAGGGTTTTTTTTTCTAAGTTACCAGCTGTTTGTTACAGAGAGATGGGACCTTTGTACAGTATTGGATTGTAAGTAAGGATGGAAATTACATACAAGAAGAAATGGAGATATAAATCATATAACCATAGTTTAGTGGCAGCTGAGCAGCCACTAACCTTGGAGATGCCTAAATTCCCACAGCATCTATGTTTCTGCTGGTAAAATCCCCTAGGTTTCTAAGTTTCTGCCCACTAGTATGCACAAAGCTGTTGAAGTCTTGAAGCTGCCAAGCTGCTCAGCACTCTACCTACATAAAATCCTCAGCAGGATGCTCAGACTGGTATTCCCTCTACTTATCTTACCTATGAGGCCCAAGCTATTAGGTATTCTCAGAGCATGGCCCCACACAAAGACTGCCAGGCACAACCATATTGGTAATTTGGGGGATGGGTAGGTACATCTCCAGCAATCTTGCGTCAGAATATACAGGAGCCCATGTACAAGTTTCTGCTCCAAAGCAGGGACTTGAAAACAGGTGAGTGCTCTGACCACTGGTTATAGCATGGGGTTTCTCGCTTTGGTTTTTCAAAAGATGAAAACTGATCCAACTTAGGTGCCTAACTCCAAGAAAAAGTTCATGGCTGATAACGTTGAGTATAGAGAGGTATCTAACTCACTTTCAGGGGCAGTGCCCAGGCCTCTCCCCAGCATTTCATACAGGATAGCTTAGGTGACTACCTGCTCCTCATGCTGGCTTTTGATAATCCTGCTCTTTTGTGCTTAAGGGTGTGTCTACACTGCAGCCTTACCTCGAAATAAGATACGCAATTTGTGCTACGCAAATTGCATATCTTATTTTGATTCTATTTTGAAATAGGCTATTTTGAAATTTGGTGCATCTACACAGTGCCAAATTTTGAAACAACACACTATTTTGAGATATCCCTTATCCCTCGTGGAACGAGATTTGCAGGGATGCCAAAATAGTGCGTCTGCTATTTTTCGCAATAGCAGATGCATTCAAAAGGCATGGGGTAGCGATTTCAGGATACCTCATGTTATCCTGAAATAGCCTTGCAGTGTAGACGTACCCTAAGTATCCTGATGCATTGAACAGGGAGCCTGGGTACCTAAGTCGGAACTAAGGATTCCACCAGGCGGCAGGGCACATAAGAGTTAGGCACTGCAACCCTGAGGATTACAACACCTAAATCTCCTTGTGGTTTTACCCCCAAATACCACCTACACACAAGACACATGGTATTTCTTACCCAGCCAGAAGCCACAAATACTGGAAATTGGACTCTGCTGGAAGGTCACTCAAAAGTCCCAGCTGGTGTAGAATGCAGCCAGCCATCTGTCGTCACAGGAATAATGGAACACTGCTGCTCCTCCGATCACATTTACTTCCCATCTGAGTGCAAGTGAAGGTGTTAGCACTGGTCTGTAATGCTCCATATGATTTGGGTCCAAGCTCTGAGAGAGTCCATCTCTCACTCCAAGTTCTGGCATTAGAGCAGAGGACAACTGAAGCACTTACGCAGTTGTTATTAGGATTTAAATGTCTGGGGGGGCTGTGACCAGACTATTCTCAGTAAGGTTCCCTGCCTGTTCAGTTTGCTTCTCTCATTGTTCTGCTGGATGAATGGCTAACCTCCTCTCTAAGCCAACTCCTACCAGGAGATCAGGTGATAATGAGTGATGTGGGGCTTGTTTTTGCTGTAAATTAAATATTTGTATTGTCCAAAGAGTTGTTTTTGGTCTTTAGCACTGCAAGCTTTAAAATGGGCACATTGTAATTTGAAAATATATATAAATAATTCTAATCAAAAGGACAGTGAAGTTACTATTTATGAGGTACCTGTGAAATGTTCATCTTGATCATCAAACATCCTAACTGTTCTTTTCAGTTGTTGGCATATTGGAATGTCAGATTCTGCTATAAAAGCCGTCAGTTAATACTTCCTTTTATCCTTTGTCAATATGATAAATATTTAATATCCTTATGTTTTCTATCACCAAAGAGGTTTCCAGAAAGGATGCCTGAATGAATTGGCAGTTTATACAGTTCATACCCTCTGCAATCACATGGATACAGCTCCAGTCCCAGTGTCTCAGTGACCTGTATGTGAAATGGGTTCAGTGATTTAAACCCAGTCTATAGCCAACTGGTGGCCACATCACAAAAGAATTGGCACCGGTCTGATTGATATGGGACATGCCACTTCATTAAGCTCTCAGTCAGCTTCCATATTTCTTCCTAACACACCTGGCATTCCTAGCACACAAATGGGGCAGGGGGAGCAAAGATATCTCATCTGCTGGAACTATATAATGAAGAAATAATCTTTATCTTGGCTAGTAATACAGATTTAAAACTCAATGAACAGAAATTCTTCATATTCCTTGATCTATAGTTAGATTTTCTATCATACTCACCACTGTAGTATCTAAGTGCTAAAGAGTACAGCTGGCTAAAACATTTCAAATGGAAAATTTTCCTCAACAAAATATCAGTCTAATCAACATTGAATTTTGGGGGGAAGTGTTGATGTCAATGAAATTATCTGTTTCTTTTTTTATGGGACCTTGATAAATGTATGAATAGAAATATATAGTGTGGTTTTCTGCAACAGCAGAGGACTTGAATCAATGACCTGGAAGTTTCCTTCCAGTCCTGTGTTTCTATAAAGAATTCTGTTCTTTTGTCCTGCTTTGGTTCTACAGCTTGACCCTCTCTAGGCAGACACCCATGGAACCTAAAATTTTCCAGACCACAGGAGATCAAAATTGTTTAGTGGCATTAGCAACAGTTGTACTGCTTACTGAGCTCTTGGAAGACATTTAGGGGTAAATTAGAGCTAAATAATAGCACAGAACTCTGAAAGCTAGCACTGGTGGCTATAAACAAACTTTATGGGACCGTGGGAAACTTGGCCATGCCCATGAAAAGTGGACATCCAGCTAACTAAAATCATTCCAGATGACGGATGTTTCTGCACCAGAGAGTTCTGAACTAGAAAGGTTCAACCTGTAGGAAATTCTGATATAAGGTCCCAGGCACTGGCAAGGAGAGGGTCATTCTGTCTATTGGGACTAATTTTCCACACAATGGGGCAGTTTCTCAGCTAGTGCAAAGTAGCATAACTCCACTGACTTCAGTGGAACTCTTCTGATATCTACCAGTTCAGGATTGCCCCAGTATTATTGTTTAGATATCTTCTGGGGAAAACCAGGGAACTTATCCTCCCAACATCTTTCAAGGCATCTAATGGGCCCTTCAACTTATATTTTTAGTGGTGGAGGCAAATAAATCCATTACACCCTGCTTCAAGTACTGCAAATATCCTGTGAAAAGTAGATGGTCAATCCTCCCTCATCACGGTTCTACAGTGTTTGGAGATGGCCATGTTGCTAGGCCTCTTAGGGCATGTCTACAATAGGAAATTATTTCAAAATAATTTGAAACAACAACAAAATTGAAATAGCGTGTCCCCACTATGGGGGAGCCTCAAAATTAGTCTGAGGCAGGCTCTGTTATTGTGGACACGTTACCTTGACTTACAGCCCCAGGAAGCACTGGGGAGTAATTATTTCGAATGACTCAGGGGAGTAGTTATTTTGAAATACCAGCAGTGGAGCGTCCATACTAACACTATTTTGAAATAACTATTTAGAAATAAGCATTAATTCCCTGAGGAAAGCAGGAGTACAGATTTCAAAATAACCAGACCATTATTGGTTTGGTAGTGTGGACGCTCCACTTATTATTTTGAAATAAGGGGGGTTATTTCGAAATAACTCCCTAGTGTAGACCACTATTGTATAGCAGTATTGGTTAAGCTTCGGAAAGAGAGGAGCTACAGTATGTTTTGAGGATAACATTACAGGTCAAGTATTTCACATTTTATAAGAAAGCAAATACCTGGGGACAAACTAAAGCTGATTGCTTTTGGAACCATTACTTGTTTTGCAGTGATCACTGTGTTCTTCTTTCTGTTCTTAAGTTTTTTGGTTTTATTGTCAAACAGATTTTCTGCAACCACAGTTCTCCATCTTTAAGTTCAAGTTTCCTGCAGCACAAAAGTATGAGCTCTTTGTTCAAGGACATTCAAATGAAACCTAGCTGTCAGTTTTCAGACGAAAAGCTATTGAAAACTATATGTTTGCATGATGTATATGACTCTTAGTAAGTTTTGATTTATACTGGCTGTTCAGGGACCTTGTCTCAGAATTTAATCAGCTCCTAAAGTTTTACTGTAAATTTGACATTTTCCTCCATGAAGTTTTCTGCTCACTCTGGCCTCAAGAATACTGTAAGAGCAAGAGAGGAAGAAGTTTGCAAGCGTGTCACATAGACTATAGACAGCAAACAGACCTGTCTACAATGTTCTGGCCTTTGGACAGAGTTCCTGACTTGCCTGGTTTGAGTGCTCTGGTTTGAGTCTCTGCCTCATCGCGGTCCTTTCCCAGCCTTGAAAACCAAAAAAGTGATTCTCTAGTTTCTCATGGCAGCACCAAAGGTAGTTGCTGCAAGTTTGTGCTGGTCTCAGAGGGTAAAGCAATAATTCATGTGTGGTGTACACCGCAACGTTGTCAGCACCTGGTGGACGGCTCAGATAGGGAGTCAGATGATATGTTTTGTGGAGAAGGAAAGCTAGGAAGTAGGAAGAGCAGAGATGTGCTCTACTGCAGTGTAGCTAGAGCCCTCAGAAGTCACTTGTTTATTGGGCAACCCAGCTAGTGCCTTTATAATATGCTTGAAGTCAGGGAAGACCTGGTCCTATATCTTTTACCTGTATGCTGACTGAGGCATTCCTATATTTGTCTGTCAACCCATGTGCAAAAAAAAAGGAAGAAGGAAGCTCCAAGAGTCTCAGAAAGGTTCAAGAAAAAAGAAGGCAGCAAACTATGTTGACTTGCTAGGGTTGCCAACTTTCTAATTTCACAAAAACGAACACCCCTGCCCTACACCTTCCCTGAGGCCTTGCCCCTCCCCTGCAGCCCTGCCCTCATTCTCTCTACTCTGCCTCCCTCTGTCACTCACTCTCCCTCACTCACTCTCACTGGGCTGGGGCAGTGGGTTGAGGTGTGGGAGGGAGGTGAGGGCTTTGGCAGGGGAGCGGGTTTCTGGGTGGGACCAGAAATGAGGAGGTCAGGGTGTGGAACAGGGCTCTGGGCTAGGTCAGGGGGTTAGAGCGCAGGAGGGTGAAGACTCTTGGCTGGGGGCATAGACTCTGGCAGCCATTTCTGGGAACCTCACAGAGCCAGGGCAGGTGGGGATCCTGCCTTGGCTCCAGGCACCCACTGTGTCAGCAACCAGACTTTTAACTGCACAGTCAACGGTGCCAGCTGGAGATGCCTAAGTCTCTTTTCGACCAGACTTCTGGCAACCCTATGACTTGCATCAGCTGAGGATCTAGCCCAAAGACTCTAATAGGACATGCTTTTGTATTCTGTGGGTAGATTAGCAAATGGCTGTGTCATATCTATTCACCCCCATACATTCTTTACTTTGGAAGAATAAGCTCCTCTTTATTCCCTACCAAGTCCAGGGATAAATTAATTTCAACTACCTCAGCCAAAGATCAAATTAACCCTTCTTTCACCAGTTTTAAAAATACAATAGAACCTTGGAGTTGTGATCCTCAGGGTTAGAAACTGACCAGAAACTGACTGGTTCATTTGGAACCAGAAGTATGCATCCAAACACACACACAAAAAAAAGGCAAATGCTGTACAGTACAGTACTGTGTTAAATGTAAACTACTACAAAAGAAAGGTTTAAAAAGATTTGACACAATAAGGAAACTGTTTCTATGCCTGCTGCCTTTAAATTAAGATGGGTAAAAGCAGCATTTTCTACATAGTAAAGTTTCAAAGCTGTATGAAGTCAGTTCTCAGCTGTAAACTTTTGAAGCAACCATAATGTTGCATTTAGCTTTACAGACATTTCAGAGTTACAAACAACCCCCATCCCCAAGGTAGTCATAACTCTGAAGTTCTACTACATGCTCCTAGAGGACAAAGACCAGGTTACAGTTGCAAAATGGGAAAGGAGGATTCAAATTATAAATATTCTTGGAGATTCTTGCTGTTCAGCCTCCTACCCATCTGACACAAGACAGACTGATTCACTTCTGAATATTTGGGCAGGTGATGATGTAATGTCAAGCTTAATCCTAAATACATTACCAGGAGAGACTGAAAAGTGATACTTTCGTTATTTATTTTAATGTGATCAATGCAATAAAGTCTTGGGCAAGTTAAATCTAATGGAATTTCTTTGCTGATTGAATTTTGAAATAAGCCACAGGAATTTTGAATTTAACTCTGATTACTATTATTAATTAGTTTCTATTGAGGGAATGTCCCAAAACAGCCAGTCAGGATTCAACCCTACTGTGCTGAGGACTCTTCAATATCTTTGCCCAGAAGATTTTAGTATTGAAATTCTCTCCCTAAATAATATTCTGGTTTGTAGAAATGCTATAAAGTTTAGAAAGAAAAAAAATCTTCTCTTCTTTAATAAATGTTTATTTTTTTCTTACTAAGTAAGAAAGACATTTTTCTCTCTCTCATACTTTGGTTGACCAGAATCTAGGCAGTAGGTGTTATTTGGTTCTCTGGGGATTTTTATTCCTGGTTCTATTCATCCATGCATTTTTCATGGGCCCATTACTTAGGTGCCATAAGCACAAATTAAAAACAGAATCACTTCTGTCAGAGAAGGTCATATTTCTGCTTTCATTCATTATTTATGCTGCTTCCTTAAGTGGTATTGTTCTTGCTTGTTATGTTTTGTTCAAATATAAAAGTTACTAGTTATTCTCTACCCATCATTACTGAGGGATACATTGAATCCTAAAGGTAGCTCATCTGCCTCCCATAATTCCATAGCCAAACTCCTTCTTCAGAGACCAGTCCCAGTCAGCCACAGCATTCGTTTTAGCTTCAACTGTTGGTGTGGAACATTGATAGAGAGGCAGACTCTGAGGTAGACAGACCAATCCTTTCCACGTGGACTTGGAAATTAATCCAGAATTAGATCATGATGAACTAGTATAATGCACAGAGCTCATGTCTGAGGTGCTCTCTCCAGGCCTTTTGATCTAGTAAGTAGAACCCAGCAACTTGTAGCAGCCACCTTTTCAGTCAATCCCAGATAGATAACTTCCCATTAGGAAGAGGTGGGAGAATAGGTGACCGTAAAGAGGTACATGTGTGAAAGGAAGGGATGATTGCCTTCTAGCCAGCTGGAGATAGAAAATGTAATCTCTGGTTTTCTCTAAACTCCAGCTGCAAAGTTCCTTGTCAATGCGGCAGCATGGATTTATTTTAAGGCTTTCAGGACTAACTAGTTGCATGATTGAACCACGCTCAGTCAAGGAAGTAAGCTTTACCTCCCTGACAGTGAGAAAGTTTTTCCTAATGTCCAATCTAAACCACTTTCGCTGCATTTCATTGCTTCTTGTTCTATCCTCAGAGGTTAACAAGAACAATTTTTCATCTGACGAAGTGGGTCTTTGCCCACGAAAGCTTATGATCCAACACATGTTAGTCTATAAGGTGCTACAGGACTCCTTGTCGCTTTTGCAGATCCAGACTAACATGGCTACCCCTCTGATACTCTCTGCTGATAGTGGCCAATGCCAGATTCCCCAGCGGGAGTGAACACAACAGGTAATCATTACGTGATCCCTCTCCTGTCATCCATTACCAGACAAACAGAGACTAGAGACACCATTCCTACCCATCCTGGCTAATAGCCATTGATGGACCTAACCTCCATGAATTTATCTAGCTCTTTTTTGAACCATGTTAAAGTCTTAGTCTTCACAACATCCTCTGGCATGGAGTTCCATAGGTTGACTGTACGCTGCATGAAGAAAAACTTCCTTTTGTTTGTTTTAAACATGCTGCTTATTAATTTCATTTGGTGACCCCTAGTTCTTATGTTATGGGAACAAGTAAATAACTTTTCCTTATTCACTTTTTCCACACTAGTCATGATTTTATAGACCTCTACCATGTCTCCCCTAAGCTGAAAAGTCCAACTCTTTTTGGTCTCTCTTTATAAGGGACCCTTTCCAAACCCATTATCATTTTTATGCCATTTTCTGAACCTTTTCCAATGCTAATATATCTTTTTTGAGATGAGGCGACCACATCTGTACGCAGTCTTCAAGATGTGGGCGTACCATGGTTTTATATAAAGGCAATAAGATATTCTCTGTCTTATTCTCTAACCCTTTTTTAATTATTCCTAACATTCTGTTTGCTTTTTTGACTGCTGCTGCGCACTGCGTGGATGTTTTCAGAGAACTATCCAAAATGACTCTAAGATCTCTCGCTTGAACAGTTGTAGCCAAATTAGTCCCATCATACTGTATATATTGCTGGGATTATTTTTTCCAATGATTTCCATTACTTTACATTTATCAACATTAAATTTCATTTGCTATTTTGTTGCCAAATCACTTAGTTTGTTGAGATCTTTCTGAAGCTCTTCACAGTCTGCTTCGGTCTTAACTTTGGCAGTTTAGTATTATCTGCAAATTTTGCCATCTCACTGTTTACCCCTTTCTCTAGATCAGTGGTTCCCAAACTTTTCGGCATCATGCCCCCTTTTTGATTTTTGAGAAACCTTCACACACACACACACCCCCATAGCAGCAAAAAAAAAAAAGGAACTGACCAGGGCCAAAAAACAAAAGTAGCAGCAAAAGTTAGGGGGGGAATTAATGGGAGGGCTGGATAACCTCATGCCCCCCCTAGAATTTCTTCATGCACCCCAGTTCGGGAACCCATGCTCTAGATCATTTATAAATAAGTTGAATAGGATTGGTCCCAGGACATACCCTTGGGGGACCCCACTAGTTATTTCTCTCCATTCTGAAAACTTACCATTTATTCCTACCCTTTGTTTCCTGTCTTTTAACCAGTTATCAGTCCATGAAAGGACCTTCCCTCTTATCCCATGACAACTTAACAACTTTCAAAGTAATAACTCCAGCTTTCCATGAGGAAAAACGCTTATTTCGAAATTCTTATTTTGAAATAGGGGTAGTGTGGATGCTCCACTGCTGCTATTTTGAAATAACTACTCCCCAGAGTCATTCAAAGTAATTACTCCCCCGTGCTTCCTGGGGCTGTAAGTCAAGGTAGCATGTCCACATTAAGGGAGTCTACCTTGGACTAATTTCATATAGTGTGTAGACACACTATTTCAAAATAGTTATTTTGGGAGTTATTTCGAAATAAGTTATTTTGAAATTATTTCCTAGCGTAGACATGCCCAATGTGTTTGTCTTCAGACGAGGCCTCTAGCAGAAGCTGGATTCATATAGCATGGCCCCTTCAGTTCCCTTTCCCTCTCTGGCTTTATGCTATAATGAATAATTTCTTGAAATGAGATGCACCAACACTGGATCAGAGCATTCAGGCCAGATTTTGTCGATTCAGCAAGTACCAGTATCTAATCTGAGGCCCATTCATGGAGTATGGTGGTTTTAACCAATAGCTACCTGCACTGATCAGCATAATCCTCGGTGCCAATCTGTTGCCCCAGCCTTTGCTACTGTCCAAAGCAATAACAAAAATCTCCAACTGCTGGAAATGGGACACTGTGGGGAAGGCTACACAGAGAATTCTTTCCCTGGTATCTGCCTGCTGGGTCTTGCTCCCATGCTCCGAGTAAAACTAATTGACATATTTGGTGTCAGGAAGGCATTTTACCCCAGGTCAGATTATTAGAGACCCTGGGATTATTATTTTTTTCAGCTTGCTCTGCAGCATGGGGCATGTGTCAATTGCAGATTGGTGAATTCTGTTACTTGAAGTCTTTAAAGCATGATGTGAGGATTTCAATAACTCAGCCTGAAGTTAGGGGGCCTATTTCAGGAGAAATGTGCAGGAGGTCCAGAGCCGAAGATCACGATGGTCCCTTCTGACTTTAAAGTCTTTGAGAAGGGATCAGACAGACTGTTAATAAATTCCTCCCAAGAGGTACTTACCCAAGTAAGGTACTTCCCAAGCTGGCCTCCGCTTGTTGGTGCTCTCTACACATATCAAAACCAGGACTGAGAAGATCAGTGAGTTCTTGCACTTAGACATTTTCCCCCCAGTCTGCTGAATCCCAAGAGTGTCTCTAGCCTGTTCAAGCCTGTTTGCCATGATATTAGTACAGAAGAAATAATACATTAATAAGCAAGGTCTATGAAGGCTACGTGGAGTGCATGCTGGAATGCACCTTTTTACAATATTTTTCTCTCTCCCCTTCCCTTTCTAAGAATAATCCTTTGATTAGGAGAGGCTGTCACTGGCTTGAAGAGTGAACAATGTTATGCATTTCTACCACCACTCCTTTTTCCCTTTTATTTTTAGGGGCTCACAGGAAGATAGTAATCAATACTGTAAAACAGCCGAGCTCTATCACAGAGGAAGAATGGTGTTTAAACTGAAGTCAGAAAACAGTGCCACACAGATAATAAGCCTCAGATTCTCTAGCAGCATCATTCCCTTTCCCCCCCCCCCCTCCATCTTTTCCAGCCAGCTAGAAAAGCTATACCTATACAGATAGCAGCAGCAGGAAGAGGCAGCATTGAGATGAAACAGCTGCTGGCAGAGCTGGAGAGCACTGCCACCAAGTGTTAAACCCATCTAAGCATTCAATAAATTGTGACTCAAAAACAGTCCATCATAGATGCTGCTGGCCCTTCTTGTTCTCACTTTAATACAACTACCACTGGCTCCCTGGGCAAGTGTATTAACTTTCTGAGAGTTTGGGAGCAATTTTATCTATAATTTTACTCTCATTATTTAATGTCTGTTATTTTCTAAATTAACAGCCTATGTCCTGTATGCCTTTTTTTTTTTTCTCTTTTTTTTTTTTTTTTTGAGCATCTGTGTTTAAAATACATCTCAGCTATGACAATCACTGTGTTTTCCTTACCTGGTTAAGTCACATTCTGATGACAGTGTTGTAAAGCAGTGTAGAAAAAAACAAAACTAAGGAATCTCACTGAAAGGCAGGGAGAAGAGAAGTGACTCAGAAAGTCTATTTTTCAGACTTGGGCCTCTAAGGTAGATCCTAATCTAGCACTAGAACAAATGGTCAGAAGACAAGGATACAGGGCTATATAGCTGATTATGTGTCACTTTGGACAAATCAAGTAACAGCTGTTTGCCTCTGTTTCCTCATCTGTAAAAAGGATTAACAATGCTCCTATTGGATAACACATGAGGTAAGATTTGTGAAATACTTTAGGATGCTCTGATGAAAGATATTAAGTGCAAAATAAATAGGAATAAATGTTGGTGCTGTTTCTGGGACTCTAATTCCTTTTCAAATCCAAAACCAAGAAGGGAAAAGCTCCCATAAATCTCAAATGATCAATTGTCTTTGATGCCGCTGCAAAATTTCAGTACCAGGAAACACAAAGAAGGCTCAATGACCAGTTCCATCCTGGAAACATTTCACAACAGAGTAAACTGTTAAGGAAAAAAAACATGAAAAGTCACCTGGCATTCGCAGGTATCAGAGTTTACTCCACTCAAATGGAAAATGCAACAGCTTTAAAAGTACAGAGCCTATAGTATAGGATATTTACAATGCAAGGCCATTTGTGTCATGGTACTTGACTGAATACAGTGGGTATGTCTACACTACAGAGTTTTGTCAGAAACACTTGAGTTATGTCCACACTGCAATCGCATTCTTTCAAAAGTAAATCAAAAGAACAGAGGGGGTTTCCCGACAGCAGTACTCCCCTTTCTATGAGGAAGAACACCTTTTCCAAAAGAGCTCTTTCAGAAAAAGGTGTGTGTGGACAGGGAGGAGGGTTGTCTTTCGAAAGAAGAGGTCTCCAGGAAATAACACAGGTGCCCTGTGGACATTCCGTCCGTACTAATCACAATTCTATAGTTCCTGTCTCCTGCCATCTCTTAAAGCTGCAGGCACCCGGGACACGCCTCATGGCAGGAAGCCAGCCATGGAGCAGGACCCTGACTGTGCAGCTTTCCCTGCCACACAACTCAGAGGTATGGCCAAGCAACAAGCCCTCCTAGACCCCCTGACCCTCACAGGGAGTAGCACCAGGGCTCCCAGGACCCAGCCAGGGAAAGCAAATGCCATGTGCCCTCCTGGTCCAAGGCAGAGATCCTGTCCCTCCTCGAGCTGTGGGGGGGAGGAGGCCATGCTGCAGGATTCCTGCTCCCAGAGGTGGAATGCTGACATCTATGGCCAGATGGCTGAGCCTCCAGCCAAGAGGGGACACCACCCCCACACCTTGGACCAAGTCAGGAGCAAGGTCAAGGAGCTGCACCAAGGATATGCCAGGGCCAGGGAGCACAACTCTCGTTCCGGGGCAGGACCACACTCGTGCCCATATTACAAGCAGCTGCACAGAATCCTGGGGGGTGATGAAGCCCTTTCCCCACCTGTAACAGTAGACTCGGGACTCAAGATGCCTGTGGGCACCCAGCCGGAGCTCCTTGATGAGAAAGAGGAGGACAACAAACAGCAGCTGCAGGAGGAGGAGGACACAGCCACCCTCACCCTGGAGCCAGTACCCCAGGCCCTGGACATCTCCCAGGCATCCTCTGATGCTGGGGAGGGATCATCAGGTGAGTGCTGTCAGTTTTACACACACACACACACACACACACACACACAGGGCAGGGGAGACGGGTGCAGAGGGGATGGGGAGCGATCGTCACTTGGCCTGGGCAGTGTGCTGTACTCTGTGCATGTGCAAGCATGTGCAGCAGCAGCGTGCACCACGTGGCCTCAGAAGCTAGCCCACGGACTTGTGCTCACAAGCTGTGTGGAAACCCTACACACGTCTGACCCCTGAGGGGACGCCCTCTCCCCACCAGACACCACTGGAAGCAGGCTGGGCACAAGGGCGCAGGCACGACCTCAAGCGCTCTGAGAAGTGCCGCACACAGCACACGGCCTTCATGCTCGAGGAACCATTCGCTCTCGCAGACAGCGCTGCCAGGCGCAGGTGTGGGTGCGACCCCCATGGAAGGCCAGGTTGCTCCAGGCCCCTCTCCCACCCATGGGATCCCACTGTGGCCAGACACTTCCCTTGCCTGATTGTCCGTGGGACAGGGTGGGGGTAGCGGGAAGTGTGGTCCCCCAGGCACCTCAGGGCCCCTGTGAGGCAGGTCCTGCTGTGCAGGCCACATATGGCCTGGCTCATGAGACATCACCGTCCTCTGACCCAAGGACTGTTGGTTACTGCTCACACAGGAGGGCACAGCCTCATGCACACTGTCTGCCTGGATGACTGACCGTCTCTCTCTCTTTTCCCCCACAGCCGGGCAAGCCATTGCTCAGGGGTGATCCACACCAGAGGCAGCCGCCTGACCCTGGGGAAGTTGCAAGCGCAGAAGGGTCCACGAGGACCTCATGAGGGAGCACGTGGCCGTCCTGATTGACATGCAATGAAACCTGGCTCAAAAGATTTGGGATGATGCCAAGTGGTGCAACCGAATGTGGGACCAGCTTGTGTGGCAGGGTGAAAACTTGTGTGCCACCATCCGTGAAGTGATGGTACACCCGGCTCCTGTTCCCACTCTAGCCCTCCTCACTCCAGCCCCTGTCCCCACTCCAGCTCCCCCTGCCATGCCTATGACCCCTCCCCTGATCCCCCCAGCCATTCCTGACCCCGCTCCAGCCTCCCATCCTGCCCACCCCCCTGTGGTCCCAGGCTCCAGCCACCCCAAGTTTGCCAAGGTCCCCGGACCTGAGGTGGCCCCACCAGCCACCCCACACACCACTCCCAGCCCTGAACACCTCTCCTCTCTCCCTCCTCCAGGCTCTCAGACCCTTTCCTCCCCAGTTACTCTTATTTGAAAAAAAATACAAAGTTTTTGTAGTTCCACTCAAAACTAGTGTGTTTATCGGGAGTAAAGGGAAGGGGAGAGAGAAAGGGTTGTGGTTGGAAAGGTGTAGGGGGGCAAGGCAGAGGCACCTATTGGGGAGGCCCTGGGGAGAGTTACTAGGGTCCTTCAGAGAGACTCTCCCTCAGGGCCTCCTGGATGCGCACCCTGACCTGATGTGCCCGGCAGATGGCAGCTGTCCACAGCTGCTTGAAGGCTCTCTCTTTGCGGCCGGTCTCTGCCCCCAACCCTGGGAGAAAGGACCCCCCCCTTGCTTTCCAAATGTTATGGAGAACATAACACACCATGACCACCTTGGAGATGTTGTGCTCCCCCACATTGAGGGGGGTCAGGAGGCACCTGAACTGCGCTTTGAGGTGCCCAAAGGTGCATTCCACCTGCACGTGGGCCCATTTGAGGTGCACATTGAATTGTTCCCTGCTGGGGTCCAAGTGGCCAGTACAGGGCTTCATAAGCCACGGTATGAGTGGGTAGGCTGCATCCCCGATGATGCACAATGGCATCTGGACATCCCCCACACGAATGTCCTGCTGAGGGAAGAATGTGCCAGCCTCCAGCTTGTGGTAGAGGCTGGAGTTTCGGAATATATGGGCATCGTGTGCCCTACCCGACAAAAATGTCCAAAAACTGTCCATGGAGGTTGACCAGGGCCTGCAGCACCATGGAGAAATAGCCCTTCCTGTTGATGTACTGGGCTGCTTGATGATGTGGTACACAGATCAGGATGTGGGTTCCATCAATGGCTCCCCCACACTTGGGGAACCCCAGGGCGGCAAATCCTGTGACGAAGGGGTCCAGGTCTCTGAAGCAGATGACCCTGAACAGCAAGATGGAGTTGATGGCCCTCACAACCTGCAGAAGGAGACAAAGAAAAAACAAAACAGAGAATGAGAGGGAGTGCCTGAGCCCTTGGGAGGTGCCCGCCCTTCTTCCCTTCCCCCCTCAAACATCCCTGGAGCCACCTCCAATGAGGCAGAGCTGTGCGAGGGCAGAATGACACAACCCCCTGGGGACAGGGCTTTCCCCTCACCTCCAGGCCTTCCCTGCACCCCCCTCCCCACCCTCCCTTTTCCCTAGGGTCCCCCCTGTCCAGTACTTCCACCACCACCACCACCACCCCGAGGGACTGCAGCCTGAGAGTGCCTTTCCTGCATGAGAAGGGCCCCAACGGTGGACTTCCCCATGCTGAACTCATCATCGAAGGGCAGGGGCAAACCAGGCACACAGCTCCATAAAGGTGGCCTTCCTCATGCAGAAGTTGTTGCGCCACTGCTGGTTGTCCCACCACTCCATCACCAGCTGGTCCCACCAGTCGGAACTGGTGTCCAGCCTACAAAATTGTTTCTCTACTGGAGGGTGCAGATGCAAGGGCATTGCTCCCGCATCCAGGCAGAGGGACTCACAGATGAGCTCGGAGTCGAGCTGGGTCTGCACAAACTGCTGCAGAACCTGTAGTATGGTAGTGTGAGGCCATCGCATGCCCAGAGACAGCTCCAGCTCCATAACAAAAGCTGGGCAACCAAACCACGCACTGCAAGAGCTTTGCTGTTCCTTGGAGAGGTAGGCAAGCCCACAGCAGAAGCTGAGAAACGGCTGTCTGGGGGGGGGGGGTCCTTTTAAGCACGCAACTCAGATAGCCTTAGGCAACAGCACCCGGAAGCAACTGCTGACCTAATGCCCTGCCTGAACTGGTTCTGGGTGGCCTTTTATGCGAGAGAACATCCAATCAGTCTGGATGCTCTCTTTCAAAAAAGCAGATTGCTTTTTCAATGCGCTTGTGTGTGTGGACACACTCTTTTGAAAGAATTTTTTTTGGAGATCTCTTCCAAAAAAAACTTCTTTTGAAAGAAGCTTGCAGTCTAGATGTAGCCGGTGGCAGTACTAACTTACCCTTGTGTGATACATTTATTTGCATCCATGCCCTAAGAAATATATTCAAGTTACACCAGTTAAGTAGCTCAGCACAATATTTTTGCAAATAATGCTTCCTGGGTTTCTTCCACTTTACTCTCCTCTTACTCTGCCAGCACTACCACTGAGAGGGAGAGTTTAGCAATCACTAGTTTATTTGTATGAAGGAAATGGGCTGGCCTTGCATTTACTTGAAATTAACTAAATCAGAACTAAGGCCTTGATAAAATTATGGCAATTTTCAGTACTAAAAACTCAGCTAAATGGCAATCTAGAGTTAAGGAGGAAGCCAGGTTGCTGGGGTCATTTAAAATTAGACCAGAAAAAACACCAGTAAATGTGCAGTCGGGATCAAGCTTGCATTGATAGAGATGGACTATGATGACCCACTGTAATAGGTCTATGGTTATTTAGGAGCCAGAAAACTTCACCCCAAAAATGGACTAGAGAATTTCCATGTTTCAAAGATTCATAACAGTACCAAAAGCAGCTCTTCTGCATAACAATAGGCAAAAGCACAACAGGGTGAGTTAAGGATAGAGTTCTGGTTTCACAGTTTAATTTCCTGGCTTTTGGCAGTTTGTATCACAACTTGAACATGCTTAACAGTTAAGGCAATTCTGCTGATTGGAATTTTATCTGTTTTCTTTTTCCATTTTTTTTACGAAGGGGAAAAATCATAAGAGGTTGTTGTGACATTACACTTCATTTTCTCTATGAAAATATACTTATTATATGACTATGACATAACTGATATGTACTTTAGGCAAGATAACTCACGTAAGGTATAATTGGAAAGGTTATGGTTCACTAAATATGATTATCCTAATTGTATGCATGTAACATTTTTGTAGCTGAAGTTAGAAATATTGACTATGTACCTGCATTTCAACTATGCTAATTTAGGTCACGCCCTCTGAAAACACTTCAGGTACAACAATGGAAAAGCCGAACAGAGCTGATGGCCCATCAGTGAGACAATGGACCACGAAAAGGTTCTGCCTTCCTGCAGACATTCCATGCTGTCACTGACTCATGGATGCTGTGATGTTAAAGAGTCGGGTGGCTGGGTCACCTGCCACTAACCTCTATCTTGGACTGCTGAACTTTTCCACTGGGTAGGGGGAAAAGCAAACAAAGGATTCCCACCTTATGGAAGTCCTCTCTAAGGCAGAGGAGGAAATTCCTGCTTCTTTTCCACTACCATCCTCAAAGGGAAACTTGAAAACATAAACTAAAGAACTGGAACTTAGTGGACAGGGGAGAATGGTTAGCCCATGCTGTAAAGATACCTGGCCTCTGAAGGACTCTACTTAAAACAATATCTGGGGTAAGGAATTATTATTTGTAACTAACTTCGTGGTTAATCAAACTTGATCTGCATGTTTTGCTTTATTGTTTTACTAATCTGCTTTATGCTGTTTACTACCTCTTTAATCACTTAAAATATACCTTTTGTAATTAATAAACTGATTTCTTGTTTATAATATAATGCAGTTTATAACTGGAGGCAGGACACTGTTCATATCTTCCTACACATTGAAGGAGGAAGCATATTTCATGTAATTTTGGCTTTGCGCTCCAAGGGAGCTGAACTCCTGGATTCTGAGGCAAATCCCTTAAAATGAGCCTTCCCAGAGGTGATTTCATTATCTATATTATTCTGCAGTTAAGTTTAGCCCTGAATGTGTTTATACTGGAGGAGGCTTGAGAGCGTGGTTCAGCAAGGCAGGTTAAAGGTTGTCCAGGCTGGAAGAAAAGATGGAGTCAATGGTATCTCAGCACATCAGGTGACATCCTAAAGTCCAGCCAATCACAGTAAACTTGAGTGGCTGATGCAGTTTGAGATCTGCATTTTGAAAACACAGTAACTGTGGAAGTAAATACACATTTAGGTGTGTGCTATACATGCTTGCAACACATTATTTACTCTAGCAATCATACATTTTAAACAAAAGAACAATCTTCATGAAGGCTTATGATGACACATGATTTATTTCCCCTAGAGACTGGAAGAGCTGTCTCAGGGAAATGTATATTTAGACATTTCTGAAAAGCATCTTATTTACCCAGTTAAATACGTTAATTCTGGCAGTTATGTAATTCACCTGACAGACTGCAAGACCTCTTCTGGAACTGTTAGATTCTGATAAGCAAATGTGTATTAGGAAATATTACCATATCTATACAGTGTCTTGTAGTGGTTCCAAAATTATGTTTAACCACTGCCATCATCCCCAAATCCTTACAAAAATCAAACACAGAAAAACATTCATCATTTTATATACACTACTGTGTATTTAACTATGCAATTGCTATGCCTTTGTTTTTTGGGCACTGTATTGTGATGTTCAGTAATCACTCCAAGCCAAGGAGTCCAGCTAGGAGCTGCTTCTTTTCTGCTCTAACTGATCAGTAATGCTTAACATGAGGCTCCGAGGAACATAGCAACAGGTTCCAGATGGTTCTTGCCAGAGCCTGTTAAAGGCACATTACCCTACACTGCACTTTTAAATCTCGAAGGATTCTTCTGTCTTCAGAGACAGCCACTCATTTTGTTTTCAGTTTGGAGCAGACCACTTTAGAGGAGACTAAGGGTGGCCTAAAAAATTTAATTGTGTTCTTTCTTGGTTAGGTCATCTTGATTGCTGAATGAAAGTAAATGGTTACCATTTGTGTACAAAAAAATCATTAAACACATACCATCTGCTAAAAACAGTGCTGCTTAAAGAGGGAGAAAAGGGTAACTCAGGTTGCCTGCCTAAAGATGGCTCAGAAAAAAATTAATTCAAGCCTGGTCATTGGAAGGAAATCAATGCCTTTATTTGACACTTCCCAATGCATTTTGCTAATCAAAATTGCTGCTTGATTTTAATTTCCCCCTCTTTCCAATGATTATTGGATATTGCTCAGCACTGTACAGAGAACAAAACATTGTCCCAGCCCAGTAACTCTTACTGAATAATTGCATGGAGAAAACCAAAGGAATGGATAGGGTTGCCAGATGGTTTAACCAAAAATACTGAACTGTCCTCCCCACAAAAAAAAAAAACCACCAGGGAAAAAATTCTGTTGAGGAAAAAAAAAGGGGGAGATCAAAATTGTTGAGCGAAAAAAAAAAAGGACCCTGAGAGTTGTTAAGCAAAAAAAAAAAAAAAAAATTTTAAAAATAAAATTAAAAAAAACAGAATGGGCCCTTTAGGAAATGCTTTTGAGGCTTTTTGGCCCTAACAGGCTGCCGGCAGCCATCTGCCATCTTGTCTCCCTGCTCCAGGCTGGACAGCTCCCCTGCGGAACCCAGTAAACACCTGGGTTTTTCACCTCCTGGCCGGGGGAAAAAAAATCAGAAAATACCGGACAGTCTAGGTGTCTGGTATTTTCTGAATTTTTTTTACCGGACAGGAGGCAAAAAAACCAGACTGTCCGGGTCAATACCGGACACCAGGCAACCCCAGGAATGGATAATCTAGACAATTCCCCCATCACCTATATTACTATTATATAGACCTGCTTTTTCTGCAAGACAACTGAAAGGCACCACAAAATTAATTAAATCCCCATCCCATATAGTTATTGTTATATATCATGTACAAATCTTGTCTTTGTTTGCAAAACAGGCTAAAACTTCTACTAGAGTAAATTTTAGCATTTGGAACGTCATCTGCTTGGTCTCAGTTCCTTTAAATCAGATGGAAATATTATTGAGTGGGAAGAAAAGGTTCCTATAAGCAGCTCCTCACTAAACAACAGCCAGTGGTCTTGGAATTAACAGTTACTGCAGCCGATGCTAAAGTGGCTGCTGACAGCTCAGCTAGGTATAGAGCCAATAATATCCATGTTCCCAGGGGATTTATACAGAGCTTGCCTGTTGAATCAGGCCACTTTTGTGTGATGTTTCGGTAGGCAATGACTCAGTGGAAGTTTGCATAGGGGAATAAAGTTTCCACTAAATCATACTTGGGGCAGTATCTAATACAAGTCAGCAGAAACAACTCAGATTACCTGTGATTATGTACATTTGATGCTTATGATGCAGTTGTTGACGGGTGCAATAGGAGAAATCAGAGGGTTGGGAGGAGAGGAAAGAGAAAACAGAAATAGGACATTAGCTGAGAAAGGATGCACTGGGTCGCTGGAACAATTTGCACGGTGGGGGTGCTGAGAGTCACTGAAACAGACTTAAACCCGGTGTATGGTGGAAACCATGTCTAGCTAAGGGGTGCTCCCATCCCATCCCATCCCATCCTCCCCCCAGTGCTCCTAATTCCAGTAACTATGAAGGGATGTAGCTATAAACAACAATATGATGGGTAAAATCCTCCAAGCAGAGAGAGAGCTTTGTTTGGGTTGCAAACCATAGGCACTGCTTCAAGAGAACTAGTTCAATCATTAGGAAAATGGCAGGAACTGGATAAGAAAAGCCAACTCAGCTGACTGAACTAAAGAGACCTGAAATAAGGTGAAATTAGAACAAAAGTGGGAAAGGGTCTCATTTCTTGCAGCATGAACATGCTTTGTGAGCACATTAACTCAGCAGAAATAAATACTTTGCAGGAGGCCCCCCAGAAAGCATCCCGCCCCCCCTGGAGTTCAGATTCAAGCCATAAGCAAAGTTCACCTCCTTTCCTTGACATTTCTTATCCTCCTTCTCTGCTCTGACTCCTCTTATCTCCAATATTTGTACTCCCTTTAGAATATTTCAGAATCATAGGTGGGCTTCTGAAACCCTAGATTTACAATTGTCCTACAGGTAATAAAATGGCAGATTTAGAAAAGAGAAGCGTTTCATGCACTGAATTACATTTCCCAGAAGCCATTCTTTGCCATTACAGTACATACTACTTGTCATTCAAGGAATTCTGAGTCTTTAACTGATTACTAATTGTCTCTTAACATCCCTGTGATCTAGGAAAGGATTAAAATAGATGAGTGAACTAGCATAGATGAGCAAAGACATTTGTAAAGATGACTAATATAGATAAGCAAAGTTTTAATATAGAATGTTTTATAGATGAAGAAACCTGAGAGAAAGAGGGTTTAGTAGCCTGATTTACAGAGACATGTAACTTTTACTGAAGCAACTTCTGTGGGAGTCATGAATGCTCAAGGCCTTTGGAAAACTAGACTGTGTATGGCTTGCTCCAGGGAAGCTGGGGAAAAAGTCTCAAGTTTTGATCCCTGGTCCCATTACCTCTGAGAAGCAAACCAGTTCAACATGCTCTCAAATGAGATTGGTTATTTTAAATATCTATCCACACAGTGTTCTTTCTCAGGGGGGTTCTTCCTTCACCTGACCTTAAATGGAAAATGGTGACATCCCCTTCCTGTGTCAAACAAAAATGTCTGTAATGCAACCCACTGGGGCAGAGCACAAATTAAACAGCTAAATCTTGGTAATATCCAGGTGTCCAATGCTCAGCACTTCTTGCATTGTGTGACCCACAAGCACCTGCCCCAGAAATAAGGAGAGAGGGAGAGAGAAAGAAGGTATCACAAATCTCCCCTGTCAAATAGTGAGAGAACCAAAGGTCTGGAGGATTAGGAGTGGTGCAGTGGCAAAACTGACAATTAACCAGCTACTTCATCTTCCATACCCATAACTAGTGCCCACCTGTTTCCCTCCCACCCAGATATATTTTTGAAAGCCTCTTATAACAGAATTCTACACCAAAATTAAATCCATCTGACAATCAGCCTTGTTGCTGAGGAGTGTTCCCACGTCAGTTGTGTGTCATGACAACAGATGATAGAAATGCTGCTATTCAGGCTTCATAGTGCGTGGATTTCTTTTTTTAAAACAAGCTTTAAAAAGATCTCTGAACAAAAGCGTTCGGTCTGTGATGCAATGCTGAGCTGTCGAAGGCACACAGGGCAGGTATACCTGCCCACATTTCAGAAGGCAAAAATAGGGAGAGTGGGTGACGTTTCCTGTTGAGTTGCGGGGGTGGCGGGAGAGGCACTTCCAGGGAGAAAGGGATGGCAAGAGAAGGGACATGTGAAAAGGGAAAAATGAGGCATCCAAATGCAGAAATCGGAAGTTACCCTTTCTCTCTGCTCACCCTCCAATCTCCCCTCTACTCACTACTCTGGTTGATAGGATTGATTCTCATCTCCCTTACACCAGTTTTACATGAGTGCAACTCCAACAAATAATATGCAATTATACCTGATTTACACACCGCTGTACCAAACAGAATCAGACCTATGCCTAGTCAACCAATTACCCTGTAGACCTGCCCTTCCAGTGGCCCTTACTTCCTTTAAAGGTTGGATTAATGAACAGTTAATGGGGGAGAGAGAGCCTTTAACCACTTATAGTTTGGGCTTTCCTCACTGTGGTGGGCCACTCCCGCCTGACCCTCCCGCCGGACCCCTTGAGTCCAAGGTCCTCCAGCCTGAGTCCCCAAACACAGTTCAAGTCTGGCCCTTTAAGGCAAGGCCAAGGCCTTCCAGCCTGAGTCACAAACGCAGTTCAGGGTTGTAGCGGGGACACCCCCCCAGGTAGGGGGACCCAGGCTCACCCTGCTCCACCAGGTCCCGGTCCAGGGCCCTGTGAGTGACCAGATAGCGGGTCACTCCCTCGGCAGGGCAATCCAGCCGAAACGTGCCAAGGTTCTCGGGGGGGAGAGGCGGTGACCGCTCCTGCCCTGGGCCACTTCCTACCTGGCTTGCTGGGGTTCCTTCTCATGAACTCGTTGTGACGGACCGGGCCAGGTCTGGGCACAGCTGAGGGCGTCCACTCTGGGTGAATTGCTCAAATTCAGGGCTCTCTATAGCCCCCAGACTGGAGACCTTCCCAAATAGGCCACAAACCAGTCCCACAGAACACTTCAGCTGCCTGCCTGAAGCCTCACGAGCAAAACCCCTCCGACACCCCAGCAATATCCATGCCCCTGATGGCCCCGGGCCTCATACACAGATGAGGGGTTTTAGAAACCAATCTCACCTACCCCGAACAAGTTCTGTCTGGTTCCAAGAAACCAGCCACAGATCCCCGGTCAATTTACCCTCTGGATCTTACCCACAAATCACGCTGAGCCAATCCTTTTGAATCTACAATCTAAAGGTTTATTACCACAATAAAGAAAAGCATGAGAGTAAGTTTGTTAAGGTATCATACGTTACATGCATCGAATCCCCCAGTTCTCGATGCAGGCTTGCAGCAGAGATGTTATAGCTGCTGGCTTAAAAGTCCTTGGTGCACATCCTATGTCAGGATGGGTCCACAGTTCTTTCCGGCTCTTCGATCCCTGCACTGCTGCCTCTGGGATGAAGTGCTGAGCTGAATACCAAGATGGCGTCGGCCACATGGCATATTTATACCTCCTTCCTGGTCTCTTCTTGGCTGCAGCAGGTCACCTGGCCAGCGGCCTATCCCTGTGTTCCCTGCTGGTAGCCCTTAAGTGTCAGTCCCCATTTTTGAGGTGTGTCCTTGGCTTATTGAGGGCTATTGTTTCACAGAGCCTCCCTAATTAGCACATCCATAGGCCGAGCTCTGCCCATTGCTCAACCACATACAGAGAAACATCCAGTACTCATACAAAGTACATGCTTATAACTTCACACACAGACATTATACAATTACATGAATATCATACAGAGAATCAGCAGACAGTAAGTTTCTATTCAACACCTCACATGGCCCCCTTTATACTACTTTTGGGGCAAACACCCCCCCCATGGGTGCAGCAGTGATCTGGCAGCTCCCCTCAAAGTCCAGTAACGTGACACTCGTCCCGCTTGCTGCGGCCTCTGGGCCGGCGTCTCCTCGGTGGGCAGTCTCCGGGATGCACCAGCTTGCTCCCGCATCCTCACCGGCCTCTTCTGGAGTCTCCAGTGACTGCTGTGTGGGAGCTCCCTTCCCCGGTCCTTCTCCTCCGGCTGGGCCCCCCCCCGACTGAGTCCTTCCCCAGGCTTTTATAACAGAGCTACAGCCCGGGCATGCTCGGTAGGGCTGCAGGGGAGGGGCCTCTGCAGCCAGGTAACCCTGGCTGGGCCCTGTAGGCTCAGTGCAGGGCTGCCTCGCCCCATCACACAGCCTCCCCCTTAAGAGGGTCGGCGACGGGGTTTTGGCCGACCCCTCTTCACTTGTCCTTGAAAAAAAAATCCGCATTAGTATGGGCTCTTCCTGGTCGATGCACTACCTGAAAAGCAAAAGGTTGTAGTGACAAGTACCAGCTCATGATCCGCGCGTTCGAATCTTTCATGGCGTGGAGCCATCTCAAGGGGGCATGGTCAGTTACTAAGGTGAACTGGCTCCCCAACAGATAATATCTTAGTGACTCTATGGCCCATTTCACCGAGAGGGCTTCCTGCTCTATTGTAGAGTATCTGGTCTCCCGCGGGAATAGCTTACGGCTAAGGTACAGAATGGGGTGCTCCTCACCCTCTATCACCTGGGATAATACCGCTACTAGTCCTACTCGGGAGGCATCTGTCTGCAAAATGAACAGTTTGTCAAAATCTGTTGAACGAGCACCGGCCCCTGGGCTAACCGCTTCTTCAAGGCCTGAAAGGCAGCTTCGCACTCAGAGGTCCACTCCATGCGGCGCACCTGGGAATTCTTAGTGAGGTCTGTAAGGGGCGCTGCGATGGTCGCAAAGTTTGGTATAAAGTGGCGGTAGTATCCTGCCAGCCCCAGGAACTGCCATACTTGCCTCTTCGTGGTAGGCATAGGGCTCTCCTGCAAAGCCTGGACTTGGTCTATCAGTGGTTGGAGCTGCCCCTTCCCTACCGTATAACCTAAGTAGCTCACCTCCGGATATCCCCAGTGGCATTTGGCTGAGTTGGCAGTGAGGCCAGCCTCAGCTAACGCCTGCAGCACTTGGGTCAGATGTCGGAGATGTTCTGTCCAACTCCAGCTGTATACCACAATATCGTCGATATACGCTGCTGTGTAGTCATTATGTGGACTTAGTACTTTGTTCATGAGCTGCTGGAAGGTGGCTGCCACCCCGTGAAGGCTAAACAGCATTGTTGTAAACTGGAAGAATCCAAAAGGGGTTGGGAAGGCCGTTTTCTCACGAGATGCTGGTGTCAGGGGAATTTGCCAGTAGCC
Organism: Pelochelys cantorii; assembly: GCA_032595735.1. Classification (NCBI taxonomy): domain Eukaryota; kingdom Metazoa; phylum Chordata; order Testudines; family Trionychidae; genus Pelochelys; species Pelochelys cantorii. Next base: position 90,657,565 of record CM064330.1, on the reverse strand, counting down.
TTTAGTTAAATCAAGAGTGGATATGACTCTGGCGCGACCCAATCACTCCAACAGCTCGTCCACCCGTGGCACCAGGTAGGCATCGAAACGGGAGATGGTGTTTACCTTCCTGAAGTCCACACAAAACCGGACTGACCTATCCGCTTTTGGCACCAGGACTATGGGGCTCCTCCAGTTGCTTTGGGACTCTTCTACCACTCCCAGGGCTAGCATTTGGTCTAATTCTCTTCGCACTGTGTCCCACAACTTCCTGGGGAGCAGGCGATGCTGGTTGCTCACCTTCTGCCCTGGGGGGTGGCTATATGGTGGCTCGCTAAGCTCGTCTTGCCAGATTTAGACGACAGGACCTGAAGAAAGCTGCTCAGCAGCCAGCAGAGCTGTTCCCGCTGTTCTGTATCTAGGTCCTGACTGATGTCTGGGCGCGCGGCCGTGGGGTCCTCTTCTGTGGATGGCCCCAACTCCGGCTCCATGAGGTACGGGGTTATCATCAAAGCCTCTCTCCCCTTCCACCCCTTGAGCAGGTTTATATGATATATCCGCACCTCTTTCCTCCGCCCTGGCAGCTGTACTTCATAGTCCACTGGACCCACCTGTCTCACCACCTCAAATGGGCCTTACCATTTTGCTAGCAGCTTGGATTCTGAGGATGGGAGCAACAGCAGTACCCGGTCTTCTGGCTGGAAGGCCCGGGTTCTGGATCCCCGGTTGTACTGAGCTGCCTGGACCTCCTGGGCTTGGCGTAGATTCTCTTGTGCCAAGTGCCCGAGTTCCCGAAGCCGATCCCGCAGGCACAGGATGTGTTGCACGGAGCCTCGGGCTGGAGTCTCTTGTTCTTCCCAGGTCTCCAGGACAAGGTCTAGAATCCCTCGGAGCTGTCGTCCAAACAGGAGCTCAAAGGGCGAGAACCCTGGAGAGGCCTGAGGCACTTCTCGTACCGCAAACATCAGTGCTGGGAGCATCTTATCCCAGTGGTGGGCATCTTCCTCCACAAACTTGTGCAGCATTGTCTTCAAGGTGTGGCTGAAGCGCTCTACCAACCCGTCCGTCTGTGGGTGGTAGACCGAGGTCCTGAGCGCACGGATGTGCAGTAAACGACAAACCTCCACTATGAGTTGTGATGTCAAGTTCGTCCCCTGATCTGTGAGAATCTCCCAGGGCAGACCCACCCGGGAGAATATTTCTAACAACTCCCCAGCAATGACGCAGGCGGTGGCCGTCCTCAATGGGACTGCCTCTGGGTACCGCGTAGCATAGTCCACTACGACCGTCTGGCTCCTTTCCAGAGGGCCCACCAAGTCCAGGCCAATGCACTCGAAGGGCGTTCCCACTACAGGCAGAGGCACCAGAGGGGCCCGGGGGATGCTGGCAGGGTTAGCCTTCTGGCACTCAGGGCACGATGCACGGTACTCTCACACTTCATGGTTTTTGGGGGGGGGGGGAGTTTCTGTGTTTGTGAGTGAGGCTTTAGAGAGGGAGTTCTCCAGGTAGAGGAGAAGGAGATACAGGACTTTTGATGGAAGTTAGTGTTGTGTTTGGGGCTTTCTTGCTGTGTGATGAGCTTGTGTTTGGGAGTGAGGGTTGGTGTGGTTTTTGTTTGATTGTGTTTTTGTTCTTTTTTCCCTGTGTTTGGGAGTGAGGCTTTTTTTTTTTCCCTTCACTTCTCCTTTCCCCTCCCCCTCTCCTTCATGGAGTGTGTGCTGTGAGTGGCAAGTGGAAACTGTTGGCTTCTAATTAAAGTTTGAATTCTAGAAGCCGAAAACCCACTGACTCATACAGTTACCTACATGCTGCCAGCTCCCATCCAGAACACACCATACGATCCATCATCTATAGCCAAGCCCTTCGATACAACCGCATCTGCTCTAATCCCACTGACAGAGACCAGAAACTTCAGGATCTCTACCAAGCATTTATAAACCTCAACTACCCACCCGGAGAAATAAAAAAGCAAATTGAAAGAGCCAGACGAATACCTAGAAACCATCTACTTCAAGACAGACCCAAGAAAACCAACAATAGAATACCACTTGTCATCACCTACAACCCCCAACTCAAACCTGTCCAACACATTATCAATAAACTACAGCCTATACTGGAACAGGATACTAAACTCCAAGAGGCTCTGGGAGACAGACCCATAGTCTCCTATAGACAACCACCTAACCTCAAGATGATTCTTACCAACAACCACAGGACACACCACACTAATACCAACCCTGGTACCTTCCCTTGCAACAAACCCCATTGCCAGCTTTGCCCACATATTCACTCTGCTGATACCAAGCGAGTTATAAGATCAAGAACACATATTCCTGTTCATCCAGAAATATAATTTATGCTATCATGTGCCAAAAGTGTCCGTCTGCTATGTACATTGGACAAACGTCTCAGACACTTCGCCAAAGGATCAATGCACACAAAATAGATATTAGACAGGATCACAAAGAAAAAACAGTTTCTTGCCATTTCAACCAGAAAGGACATTGTCTCAATGACTTGATTACCTGCATCCTGCTTCAAAGGTCTTTTAAGACTACACTTGAAAGAGAATCCTCTGAACTGTCATTCATGCTTAAATTCAACACTTTACACCTAAATTTGAATAAAGACTAATTATCTCACCCATTACAAAGATAGCTTCCCCAATTATCACCTTTAATATCATTAGCTCACAGACATTTACCTCCCCCCCATCCCCCTTCTGTTCTGAAATTTGATTTGTCCTTTTCCTATGCGTTCATTTTTTTAATTGTATCCTTTGTATATATGGTTGTGACAATTTTCTTCCACTATTTGATCTGAGGAAGTGGGTCTGGCCCACGAAAGCTCATCACCTAATAAACCATCTTGTTAGTCTTTAAAGTGCTACATAGTCCTGTTTTTTGTTTCAGCTACACCAGACTAACACGGCTACATTTCTATCACTATTCTGCTAATTGGCTGAGCCTCGGTAAGGGGAGGGACTTTCAGGCAGCCCAGGTCTTTAGAAAGCAGTGAGCAAGCGACCAAGGAGCTTGGGAACAGGTGAGTGCTAACAGGGAGTTTAGAGAGGGAGTTTGGAAGAGGAAAGGGAAGGGTGCGAGGTTCTCTTGCCTTTCTTTTTAAATCCTTTCTCCAGGACAGCAGGGATGGATGGTGATAGGTCTGCTGTTGTTACCTGCACAGCGTGTGCCATGTTTGTCTTCCTCCCGGAAGAAAGAACGGATTTCATCTGCACGAGGTGCAAGCTGGTCGCCATTTTGGAAGAAAAAATTAGAGGACTGGAAGCCCAAGTGTCGACCCTACGCTCCATCAGAGAGGATGAAGACTTCCTCGATAGAAGGCAGCGTTTAATCCTACAGGCATGGCAGGCGGAAGAGCCAGAGAGGGCAGTACGGGACCAGGAAGAGAACTGGGAGCATGTAACTTCTAGAAGGGGAAAAAGGCCAGCATGGGAATCCCCCAATGCTATAGAGGTAAGTAATCGCTTTCAGGCTCTCTCCACAGGCTCTGCGGTGGTGAATGCTTTAGAAGGGAACTCACAAGGAAGAAACTACAAGGGAACACCGTCTACTGGAAGGCATGGGATGCGTAGTCCTAGGGATGGGGGTTTCACAACCACCACCCCCAAAAGACGACGACTGGTGGTGGTGATCGGGGATTCCCTCCTAAGAGAGACTGAGCCATCCATCTGCCGTCTGGACCTGGAATCTTGAGAGGTGTGCTGCTTACCGGGAGCTCAAATTCAGGATGTGACTGAGAGGCTTACCAAGCTGATCAAACCTTCGGATCGCTACCCCTTCCTGCTTCTCCATGTGGGAACTAACGATACAGCCAAGAATTACCTTGAGCGGGTTACTGCGTATTATGTAGCGCTGGGAAGAAGGACCCAAGAATTCGGAGCACAAGTGGTGTTCTCGTCCATCCTCCCTGTTGAAGGGAAAGGACTGGGCAGGGATCGTCGAATTGAGGATGTAAATGCGTGATTGCGCAGGTGGTGTCACAGAGAGGGCTTTGGTTTCTTTGACCATGGGACTCTGTTCCAGGCACAGGGATTGTTAGGAGGAGATGGGATCCACCTAATGAAGAGAGGAAGGAGTATCTTCGCGGGCAGGCTTGCAAACCTAGTGAGAAGGGCTTTAAACTAGGTTCATTGGGGGACAGTGACCAACACCCTGAGGGAAGTGGGAAAGTCGGATACCAGGAAGGAATGCAAAGAGGAACGAGCAAGAAAGGAGGACCCCTGATTCAAATGGAGAAGATGGGGCATTCAATTGGTTATCTGAGGTGTTTGTACACTAATGTGAGAAGCCTGGGCAACAAACAGGAAGAACTGGAGGCCCTAGCCCAGTCCAAGAAATATGATTTAATTGGGATAACAGAGACTTGGTGGGATGACTCGCATGACTGGAGCGCTGTCATGGAAGGGTATAGACTGTTCAGGAAGAATAGGCAGGGGAGAAAAGGAGGAGGAGTTGCACTATACGTAAGAGAGCACTATGATTGCTCTGAACTCCAGTATATAGAGGGAGAAAAACCTGTTGAGAGTCTATGGGTTAATTTAGAGGTGCAAACAACAGCAGTGATGTTGTGGTTGGTGTCTACTACAGGCCACCGAATCAGGTGGATGAGGTAGATGAGGCTTTCTTCGGACAACTGAGAGAAGCTTCCAGATCGCAGGCCCTGGTTCTCGTAGGGGACTTTAATCACCCTGACATCTGTTGGGAAACCAATACGGCAATACACAGGCAATCCAGGAAGTTTTTGGAGAATGTTGGGGATAACTTCTTGGTACAAGTGATGAAGGATCCGACCAGGGGCCGTGCGCAGCTTGACCTTCTGCTCACAAACAGGGAGGAACTAAAAGGGGAAGTAGAGGTGGGTGACAACCAGGGAAGCAGTGATCATGAGATGGTAGATTTCAGGATCCTGACCAAAGGAAGAAAAGAGAGTAGTAAAATACGCACCTTGGACTTCAGAAAAGCAGATTTTGACTCCCTCAGAGACCTGATGGGCAGAATCCCCTGGGATGCTAACATGAAGGGGAAAGGAATCCAGGACAGCTGGCAGTATTTTAAAGAAGCCTTATTGAAGGCACAGAAAGAAACCATCCCGATGCGTAGCAAGAGAGGCAAACATGGTAGGAGACCGGATTGGCTTACAGGGGAAATCCCTGGTGAACTTAAGCACTAAAAGGAAGCTTACAAAAAGTGGAAACTTGGACAAATGACCAGGGAGGGGTTTAAATGTATAGCTCGAGAATGCTGGGGGGTTATCAGGAAGGCGAAAGCGCAGATGTAATTGTGACTGGCTAAGGATGTGAAGGATAACAAGAAAGGTTTCTACAGGCATGTTAACAAGAAGAAGGTGATCAGAGAGGGTGTGCGGCCCCTACTGGATGAGGGAGGTAACCTAGTGATGGATGATGTGGGGAAAGCTGAAGTACTCAATGCTTTCTTTGCCTCTGTATTCACAGGCAAAGTGGGCTCCCGGACTAATGCGCTAAGTGACGCAAGATGGGATGAAGATTGACAGCCCTTAGTGGGTAAAGAACAGGTTAGGAACTATTTAGAAAAGCTAAACATACACAATTCCATGGATCCGGACTCAATGCATCCGAGGGTACTGAGGGAGTTGGCAAATGTCATTGAGGAGCCTTTGGCCATTATCTTTGAAAAGTCGTGGAGATCGGGAGAGATCCCAGATGATTGGAAAAAGGCAAATGTAGTGCCCATCTTCAAAAAAGGCAAGAAGGACGATCCAGGGAACTATAGGCCGGTCAGTCTTACATCAGTTCCTGGAAAAATCGTGGAAGGGATCCTTAAGGAATCCATTTTGAGGCACTTGGAGGAGAGGAAAGTGATTAGGAATAGTCAGCATCGATTCACAAAGGGCAAGTCGTGCCTGACCAATTTGATTAGCTTCTATGATGAGGTAACTGGCTCTGTGGACATGGGAAAGTCAGTGGATATGATATACCTTGACTTTAGCAAGGCTTTTGATACGGTCTCCCACAATATTCTTGCCAGCAAGTTACGGGAATGTGGAATGGATAAATGGACGGTAATATGGATAGAAAGCTGTCTAGAAGGCCGGGCCAAGCGGGTAGTGATCAACGGCTTGATGTCAGGATGGCGGTCGGTTTCTAGCGGAGTGCCCCAAGGTTCGGTTCTAGGACCAGTTTTGTTCAATACCTTTATTAATGACCTGAATGAGGGGATGGATTGCACCCTCAGCAAGTTTGCAGATGACACTAAGCTTGGGGGAGAGGTAGATACGCTGGAGGACAGGGATAGAATCCAGAGTGACTAAGACAAATTGGAGGATTGGGCCACAAGAAATCTAATGAGGTTCAACAAGGACAAGTGCAGAGTCCTGCACTCAGGACGGAAGAATCCCAAGCATTGTTACAGGCTGGGGACCAACCAGCTAAGTAGTAGTTCTGTAGAAAAGGACCTGGGGGTTACAGTGGATGAGAAGCTGGATATGAGTCAACAGTATGCCCTTGTAGCCAAGAAGGCTAATGGCATATTAGGTTGCATTAAGAGGAGCATTGCCAGCAGATCCAGAGATGTCATTATTTCCCTTTATTCGGCTCTGGTGGGACCACATCTGGAGTATTGTGTCCAGTTCTGGGCCCCCCACTACAAAAAGGATGTGGACGCATTGGAGAGGGTCCAGCGGAGGGCAACCAAAATGATTAGGGGGCTGAAGCATATGACCTATGAGGAGAGGCTGAGGGAGTTGGGTCTGTTTAGTCTGCAGAAGCGAAGAGTGAGGGGGGATTTGATAGCAGCCTTCAACTTCCTGAAGGGAGGTTCCAAAGAGGATGGAGAAAGACTGTTCTCAGTAGTGACAGATGGCAGAACAAGGAGCAATGGTCTTAAGTTGTTGTGGGAGAGGTCCAGGTTGGATATTAGGAAAAACTATTTCACTAGGAGAGTGGGGAAACACTGGAGTGGGTTACCTAGGGAAGTAGTGGAGTCTTCATCCCTAGAGGTGTTTAAGTCTTGGCTTGACAAAGCCCTGACTGGGTTGATCTAGTTGGGATTGGTCCTGCCTAGAGCAGGGGGCTGGACTTGATGACCTCCTGAGGTCTCTTTCAGCTCTATGATTCCTGGCCAGAAGAACCGTCGTGCCACTCGCTGCAGTGTCTTTTCTCTGCCCATATGACCCGCCCAGGGGCTTGCCAACAGGTAACAGGCCCCGGCGGAAACGACGTGGGACTAACAGCTGGTGCATCTCATCCTGGGTCTGGGGGTCTCGTACTATGCGGTAGAGAAGGTCCTGCCGTACCTCAAAGCAGGGCCCTTGGGGCTGGCCTGGAGCTTGCTCCTTCCTTTCTGGGTGAACAACTGCTTGCTCCCAGGCTCGGCTAAGTGTGGGGTCATTCCGTTGTTCTTCTAGGAAGTCCCCACCTAGCTCTAGGTCGATAGGCAGGGGACCAGCAGGGGTGCCACTCGTGCTCAACGCTGGTCTCCCAGGCGTAGGGTCCTGCGAGGCCCCTTCCCCCACCGCTACCTTGAAGGGCTGGCTTATCTGGGACCAGCGAGCTTGCCATGCCAGGACCATGCTTGATGTTAGGGCACTTCCTTCTTGCAGTAGTTCGGTAAACCCCGGCCAGTCCCGCCCCAGGATCACTGGATAGGGCGACTTCGGGGCTACCACCACGAGTCTGCGCGCCCCACGCTGCCCGTCTTCCAATCTTACCCATGCTGTGGTGTAGGACCATACATCGCCATGGATACACATCATCTGTACTGGGGGTCCGAGCTGGTCCAACCCCATGGCCACCCCGCCCGGACAATGGTTTGGCTACAGCCTGAGTCCACCAGGGCGGTGAGGGGGGTTCCATTCACCCGCACGGGTACTACAATCTTGGTCTCGTCCCACCTCCGCGCCCTCTGGCCGGCCATCAGCACCTGCCCATAGTTACGGTTCTGGGGGCACTGCCTCTTTCTGAACCACCCCATCTCTTATCCCTCCCTTTGCTTTCTCTCTCTTTTTTTTTTCTCTCTCTCTCTAAGTGGGTCTTCTTACTTTCCCCTAGTCTCAGGGGAAGAACGTACCCACATTCTCCACCACTTGTGTCAGGCCACTCCTGCCTGACCCTCCCGCCGGACCCCTTAAGTCCAAGGTCCTCCGGCCTGAGTCCCAAATGCAGTTCAAGTCTGGCCCTTTAAGGCTAGGCCAAGACCCTCCAGCCTGAGTCACAAACACAGTTCAGGGTTGTAGCGGAGACACCCCCCCAGGTAGGGGGACCCAGGTCCACCCTACTCCACCGGGTCCCGGCCCAGGGCCCTGTGAGTGACCAGATAGCGGGTCACTCCCTCGGCGAGGCAATCTGGCCGAAACGTGCCGAGGTTCTCGGGGGGGCAGGGGGGGGAGGGAGGGGAGGGAGAGGCGGTTCCCACTCCTGCCCTGGGCCACTTCCTACCTGGCTCGCTGGGGTTCCTTCCCATGAACTCGTCCTGCTTGCTGCGGCCTCCGGGCCAGCATCTCCTCGGTGGGCAGTCTCCGGGATGCAGCAGCTCGCCCCCGCGTCCTCACCAGCCTCTTCTGGAGTCTCCGGTGACCGCTGTGTGGGAGCTCCCTTCCCTGGTCCTTCTCCTCCAGCTGCCACCCCGACTGAGTCCTTCCTCAGGCTTTTATAACAGAGCTACAGCCTGGGCATGCTCGGTAGGGCTGCAGGGGAAGGGACCTCTGCAGCCAGGTAACCCTGGCTGGGCCCTGCAGGCTCAGTGCGGGGCTGTCTCCCCGTCACACTCACCAAATCTCATGCTGAGGGGCTTGCAGGACTTTACAACACTGTGCCCCCTTTAATCTGATTGCAGTTAGTTATTAACACAAGGTGATGTTTCAACAGATCAGAGGACCCAGATGCCCTGACAACCAAACAGAAATCAGACTATAACAGCTTCCAGTTACTATCAGCCTGGATTGGGCTAGACACAATGACCTATAAGTGAAAGGCTCCATATCCCATTACCATTCCCTTGAGCTACTGAGTTCCTCTAATAAACAGCCACTCAAGAAATGTTGAGCATTGGCATATGACATCAGTGACCTACTCCAATGAAATACAGTCTGGTTATCATTACAGAACATTTTGTTACCCTAAATTTTACATATGGAATATACGGGTCAGGACACAGGGTATAAATTAAGCCTTTATTTTCACAGGGAAAGTTGCACTTAGATCAGAAGAGATAGGAAAAAGCAGAAATAAGACTGTAAAGAGGGAAGGATTTTTCTCTTGCAGATGAACACACGTCAGACTAAAATTCAAAGAGATTTTTGTCCTGAGTGGCAGGGGTAAATCTGGTAATTGTATTTGCATTGAGTGAAACCTGCCCTCAACACCAGTCACATTCAAAAGCCTATCACAGACTATTTTAAGCACTGTAGTTATTAGAGTTGCTCCCAGAATGGGGATGGAACAGCAAGAGGGGTAAAGATGTGAGTGATGTCCCTATGTAAACCAGACTTAATAGTCTTTGCCCAAAACAGTTTGCAACATTAGTAGATGAGACAGGCAAAGGATAGGAGGGGAAACAGAGGAGTAAAGTAACTTGCTCAAGGTCAGAGAGCAAGCCAGACACAGAGCTGGGAATAGAACCTGCTCTCCTGACTCCCAGTCTAATGCCCTAACCGTACAGCCTTCGCCACATGCTTTCACACCTAATGCTGATCCATGAAAAAGCACTCCATTTATAACACTGTGCTCTCCTTTCTTCCCGCTCCCAATAGCTAGGGTGGATTTGATTTGGAAATCATTTTAAAGTGGGCATTTTAAACTTTCTTTTCTAGTACATTTTTGCAACATGAAATAGACAACCACAAAGAAACCAAACCAACTGTGTTGTAATACAACAGACAAAAAGGAAACAAGCAAACAATACAAGGCAAAAACAAAAACAAAAATCTCACTAAGCATCTTGATAAATGTGAGGTATCTGATCTCACACATTTTAAATCCTGTGGCTCCAATGCTAGACCACTGGCATCAATGGGAGTTTGCCATTGATTTTACTGGGTGTAAGAGCAGACCCTCTGACTTCATTTGAGTTACTTCTCATTTACTCCAGTGTAACTGAGAGGAGACACATTGTATCAAAGCCTTATTCTTAGGCTACGTCTAGACTGCAGGCTTCTTTTGGAAGAAGTTTTTCCGGAAGAGATCTTCCAAAAAAACTTCTTCCAAAAGAGAGCTTCTACACAGCAAAAGTGCATTGAAAAAGCAATCTGTTTTTTCAAAAGATAGCTTCCACACTAAATGGACGCTATCTCGCATTTTAAGTTGTGATTACTATGGACAGAGTGGCCACCAGGGCACCTGTGCTTTTTCCTCTTTCCTGTTCTTTTTCCTCTTTCCTGTTCTTTCAAAAGAACTCCCTCTTCCCTGTCCATACATGCCTTTTTGCGAAAGAACTCTTTCGGAAAAAGGCTTCTTTCTTGTAGAAAGAGGTTTACCGATGTTGGAAAAACCCATCTGTTCTTTCAATTTTTTTTGCAAAAGAACGTGATTGCAGTGTGGACGTAAATGAAGTTTTTTCGGAAAAACTCCTGTTTTTCAAAAAAAATTCTGTAGTGCAGACATAGCCTAAGAAAAAGCAAGAGAGAGAGATTCAGTTCCCATTTGGCTGCACAGCTCAAAAAAAGGCATGTGGCACCTTTTTCTTTGTTTTTAACTGTCCAACCAAAGAACAAACCAAAGAAATCAACCCCCAAAACATTAGAAGTGGAGCCAAACTTGCAAAGCCATGATGCAGAAGTAGACAAAGTAGACAAAACAGCATTACCCATCTCTATTAAAATAACGGCAGCAGGGGTGAGAGTAACTTAAATTTCTTGCAGTTACTGTCCTATTGCAACCCGTAGGGCAGGGTTTTGGAGGAGGGAGGTTGTGATAGGACAGTCTGTAAGAAATTTCAGTGTGGGACGGAGTGGGGGGTGGCTCAGGACAGGGGGCTGCAGAGCTTGGAGGACACCAGGGCAAGGATTGGAGATGCAGGTGGCTGAAGAAGTCCGGACAGGGGTTTGGGTCGTGGAGGGTGCAGGATTCAGGGCAGGGAATTGCGTGGGGCTCAGGACAGAGGACTGGGCTATGGGCAGGGCTCAGGGCAGGTTGAAGGGTCTGGGAGGGTGGCCACCATGCTCCCCAGCTACCCCAGAGCTGGCTGGGATGCCAGGTATCACACTGCCCAGCCGCCCAAGCACCAGGGCTGGAGCACCCAGAGACCCATCCTCAGCTGGCCACTCTCTTACCAGTGGGGCACACCGGCTCACTTTCACCGTAAGCTGCAGAAAAAATCTCCCCACCAAGTTCAGACCTGAACAATGACAGACATTTATTTCTCCCTTGTAATACTAGAAATAACTATGGTCAGCTTTCAGACAGGTCCCATTCAGGAGAACACTGAAACCATGTGCTTCTCTTAAGTGTCCTTTCCAACTGTGGTCTTCCTGATTCAAGACCACACCTGGCCTACACTACAGCATTGCTCCCACTGATGTAAGACACCAATTACACCAACCTAGCAACACTACCTCTGCAAGCAATATAGTGCTTGTGTCAATGTAGTAAGGGAGATGCAGTGTCTGTGTAGACACTGGATTACTTATATTGTTTATTGTTTCCCTACCCCAGGGCCCACAGCCCAAGCTGTCAGCCCCAGGTTGGGTGCAGCTCTAAATGCCCCCCACTGCTTCCAGGTCAATGGAAGTTTCTGGGGAGGATGTGCATCATTGACAGAGGGGGTGTAGCGGGTACATGGATCATCACAGAAATTATTGCAATGACTGTATGTTAACTTAAGTCAACTTCATTTTGTAGTGTACATAAGGCCTAAGTATCAGAAGCTTAGGCCAAGAACTTTATCTGCCTGACTGGATGAAATGGACACAATGGAATGCAGAAGAGCTACTCTCTAATGAGGCTTTGTTTATGAAACCCTTTAATAAAGCTGCAGAGAGTATATATACATCCCTACCAGATAAGAGCTCTCTTTAAACAGTCAAAATTACCACAATTAATAACACCCTGTTATTCTGCATAATGCCAATAGATTGCACACTTCAGTTGATGTGTTCATTCCAAATTTCTATGCATCACTTTTTTTTAGTTCCATATCTACAGCCACTAGACCATTTTAAGGGGCTGTTTATAAAAAATAGGAAATGAATCTCATGGTTTCCTTCATGTCTCTCCTGTTTTTTCAGGATATAAAAGTTTTAAGATATGGAAAATGGCCTGAAAAATAAGAGAAGGCTATTTTTATTTTTTATGCTTGTCTTTATTTTTGTCTTCCCTGTTGGAATTGCTGTGAACTTTACCATAAAGTTTCACTCAGGGTGAACTAATTTAAATCATAATTTCATAAGCAAGCAGGAAGCCTTGATTTAAATCCTCAATTTTAATCTTGTTTTGCATTTGTAATTTTTTGTTATTTTCCCAAAGAATGGTTGATTCTCATTGGTTGGTAGCCATTAAAAGACAGTGATTTGCAATTACCATATATACATATGATGTTCTTTTTTGCTAACCTGGAGGATATGGTATATACACAGTTATTTAAGCAAATGTATAAAATATATATTTATTCACACAGTTTTTACACTTTAGTTATGTTAGAAAATGGTAAATTAGTGGAGGTCTGTGTCAAACTCTGGTTGGATGGAAACTCAAATTCAATTCAAAGTGCACAAAACCAGCATTTCATTGTATTTTTTTTATTAAGTAAAGCTACCTTAAATTTTTTTACAAACTGGTTTACAAAGTAATAATTAGCATTTTTATCTATCTTGTCACTGTAAGGGTTTTTTAATCTCCTGCGCTTTGAAGTATTAATCCATGATTATTAAGATAATAAATTCAATTCTGTCTATCCATCTATGGCATGTGCATCATGTTCATCTTTGTCTCTAACACCTCCTGAGTTTCTGTATGTTCCTCACCTATTGCCAGGGACATGGGTCTAGATAGGGTCTATTTTCCACTCAGTGGTTCAGATCTGGAAAAGTACTTGCACCCTTGCTTGATTTCTATGGGACTTAAGCTCATGCTTAAGTGCTTTCCTGAATATGGATGCTTTCTTGAATAGGGGTCAAAATCTGTTCCATACTTCCTCAAAAGACAGAAGTTACATTTACAGGGTGGCCACTGCTCAGATCAGTCTGCTTTCCTTTTTGGAAAATTGGCACCATATTTCCTTTTCTTCTGTCTGACAGCATTTTCCCAGTAATGCATGATTGTCAACTCCCCTCCCCCCGCTCCCCCCCAAAAAATAACCTGTCATCAGTAAATTCATGAAATAATTCCCTTTATATGTAAGGATGCATAGCCTCCTGAGTAGCTTTTCCAGATATTACTTTTCTTTTTTTTAATCAATTATCCTTGCAGAGTCTGTTTCTGTGCTTACTAGTTGTTCCATTTGCTTTTCTATATTTTCCTTGTTGAAGACAGATTCAGAAGCTAGTTTGGTGTCTCGGTCATTTGAGTGAACATTAATGTCATCTCCCATCTTCTCTTTTAATGGACTGGTGTTCTCACTAGTATTACGGTTTCCCCAGTATAGTTATAAAAGCCCTACTTATTCCACTCATCTGTTTTGGCAATAGCAATAACTCATTTAGCTTTTTAGCTGCCCTTCTCCTGTCTCTGAAAGCCTTGGCTGCTCAAGCATTTTTAATTGATTGCCTTCCTCTTTGTTGCTAGTTCAATGGGGTTTGCTTGTACATTTTTAATATTTTAAATCTTGAGATCTTATGAAATCTAGAACTCATTAGCAAACCTCCTTGGAAATTTTCATAATTTGATTTTCACAATAAAACAGAAAATACAAATTTGATGTATTTTGGTTTGGGGTGCAGGTTTTTGGTTTGGTGGTACCAAATTTTACTTAATTTTACCAACATTTGTTATAATGTCTCATTCTTCTCAGATTTTTTCCTGCAGGTTACATTGATTTTTTTTTTAAGTAAATTGTGGCCACTTTTTCCAGGTGTTTCCCTAATCATAATTCCTGCTGAGATAAATTATAGGGGGCCTATTCTGCAAATTCTTATGCACATGAATAGTTTTACTCACAAGTAGTCCCACTGAGTAAAGTTCTCCTTGTCTGAGCATGGCAGGATAGGTTCTGTACATTTGCAGAAAATGCATTCATTTTTCTTCCGCAAAACTGATGAAACACTCAGATGAACCATTTTGCTATGCACAGTGTGACTCCTAGCTCTAATATTTAAAGTAAATTTCTATGGCTTCTAACTATTAATTCACAGCATGTTTAACAAAAAGATGTGTCCAGACTCCAGCTGGTGATCCAAACACTGCTGAAAAGCTGGGATCCAGATCTGGTCTTTACATGATGGGATCATCTTTATTTCAATGGGGAGAATGTTTTGAAGATAATACACCTTGTTGGAGCCAATGGTAACCTCTGTGAAGTTTGGCAAATGGACAATACATCAAAGAAAGAGAAAACAGAAGTAATTTACACTTTCTTGCATTTTTAAAAAAAGAAAAAGCTCTCCACATTATTTTTGAAAACTGGAAGAAATTGCAAATTACTTCAATTCTACACAGCAACCTTACAGGGATGCTGGAATAGCACACCTGTTATTTCGAAATATATTTCAAAATAACGGGCACATTTAAAGTGTGGTATTGCTATTTCAGGATACTTCCAGTATCCCGAAATAACTCCACTGTCTAGATGTAGCCCTAGTGTTCAACACGAATACAGAATGCGAGTCATCAGAAAAGGGCAAAAAACATGGAGTTGTTTGCTGTTTTCTGACATTCCTATGACTGTGGACACTGCTTTAAACTGATGTAACTTACATCACACTGGGATATGAAAAAGCCACCCCCTTGAGTGATGTAAGTCACGTAGACTTAAAGCAGTGTACATACCATGTTATGTCAGCAGGAAATTGACATCACCTCAATAAGAGGCAGAGGCTAAGTAATTTTGCCAATGGGAGAGCTCTCTCCTGTCAGCACAGTGTGTCTTCACAGATGCACTACAGCAGTGCAGCTGCCCTAATATAGCACAGTAGTGCAGACTAGCCCTACATTGAATTGCTTAGTATGTACTTGCTGATTCTTTAGACTTTACACCTTGAGAACAACATTTGGCATTAGGAGTGGAGAGCACCCTGCCCCATATCACGCGTTCTTATAAAATAACCTTCAATTGTGTGAAACTCCGGGAGTGAGGTGTAGACATCAATATGTATTACAAGAGAGCACCACCTTCCCATGTTTCATGGTATTTTGGATTAGCTTGTTTATCATGGGAAAAATACAGCATAGTAGACAGACAGGTAAAGAGGTGGTACATAAAGAAGAAAAATCAAATTAAATGAGACATCACTATTCAAAAATGCTTCTCTAGTAGTAATGCTCATGGTGCCCATGTTGAAACTTCCTGTTTTGGCATAATGGGGCATCTGGTAATGTTGGTGTGAAAGGATTTCAAGAGACAGATAATGTACAAATATGTAACACCAGCACAATGCAAAGCAAATTTACTGAAAATACAGCACAATGCAAGCACAGCACAAAGGAAGCTTACTGAAATTAAAAAGAATTGGGAAATGTTAAACAGCAACATGGAAGTAAACCAACAAACCTTAACAGTTCACACAGGGGATAAATTACTGCTTGCTAATGTATTCTGTATTTTGTTTTATTGTGTAATAACATTTTTAAGGACAAGATTGCCAGACACAGAACAGATAAACACTACTCCTATGCTCCTAAATATATATTAAATGTAATGGAATGTAAACAGGCAATAGACAATATTTGGTGCACATGAAAACTCATAAAAAGGGACTTTATTTATCCTGATAATAAACAAAAGAGAAAATTAATATACAGAATTGTAGGGTTTAGAATTTATAACTAGTGGAGTGCTACAGCTTGGCTGTGTATGCTTAAAAGGTACCCGTTGTATCATAGAATGATTGCATAGCAGCACCCTCTCCTGGAGAACAAAAAGAATTAATCTCACATTCATTGTGTGCTGCAAATTTTAATTAAAATGCTATTTAATCAACACATCAGCATTAATACAAATAGAAACAAAATCTTTCTTTGGTGTTCATACCCAACCACCATGAAATGTAAGCATCAAATACTCAAACTGGATCTGAGTACCAATATCCAAAATAAACTTCACTGAGGATTCTGTTCTCTGCCCTTCTCTATTAGGCCATGTGTATTTATCTGACCATTTAGTTATGGTGGGAAAGCTTTACTAAAACCAAAAAATCCTGCAGAGTGTTCTAACCTCTGTGAGACTTTGGCTCAATCTAATCTTGTCTGGTAACTCAGTTCACAAAAAAGCCTCTTTGGCCAAGAACATTTTGTTTCTGACAATCATAGGCTTCCTTCTTGTTTTTGTTTCAGCTGCATTCTCCCAGAGGAGTGCAGCTATCTTGAGCGTCATGGATGGTCAGGCAATTTCTGATGTAAATGAGTCTTGATCTATTGATAGCTTTGAAGATCAAGATTAGGGCCTTGAATTGCATTCAGAGAGCGTGGAGCACAGACATTAGGTTCTCTGGGCATCTCAACTTGCTGAGGAATACAGTGAGGACAGCCTGCTGGGACCATCAAGCAAACTTTGAAAACAACAGACTTTGCTGATGAATTTCCCGGACCTTCCCTCAGAAAACACCACAGGGCAGTGTAGAAATGACTACTTTCAGGGAGGAATCTGCTTCAGACTGAGACTCTAGTACCAACTACAAAAGCAGCCAAAGCAGAGGCAGTAGCCCTGTGGGGTGGAGAGGAAAAAGATAAAATGGGGCCCAGCCAGTATCACCTTTCCCCACAGTATCCTTGACTCAGACTGTGTAAGGGAGACCCCCAGAAGCACACCTGGGGACTCTTGGGCCCAGATACAAACCCCTAGAGAAAAAACTGCAGAGAAGAGCCAGCCAAAGACTCCAGTCAGTAGGAGCAGTAGCAACCAAAGCTGGAAACTATGGACATTCTGAGAACTTGCTACAATTTTTTTACTGGACATTCTCTGCCCTGCACTGATTGACTGTTTGCTCCAACCCTCCCCCATCTTCTACCCCATAGTCTGTTCACCTTAGCTTCACTCCAGATCTTGCCCTGTTAGCTGAAAGGGGGAAGAACCTATGCGATATGTACTCTCGCTAGGTTGCTAAAAATAGAAGAAAGGGTGCTATGCTGCGGCTTTCAGCACTGGCTGTATAAACACATCGGAAGCCCCTGGCTACATACTTCCTTGTGTGTAGCAAGAGTATATAGCCAATGCAGGTATGCCTACATGAGCTACCCTATTCATACCCCCTGGCTGAGACTTAGTGTGGGTCCACACTGCAGGGCTTAACTCGAAATAAACTATGCAAATTTAGCTGTGTCAATTGCGTATCTTATTTCAAAATAGCTTATTTTGAAATAGAGAGCATGTACACAGCACTTGAGGAACTTTGGAACAGAGCAGGACAAGAGCGACTGGATGTTTAACTCAAGAGAAGAAAGTGGAGATGGCCAAGCCACACTCAGAAAATCATCATCCAGCATAGTCCATCAAGCTCTCACATAGAACCTGCAAGGAAAACGCAAAAGAGGAAGACCTCGGACAACGTGGAGAAGATCTACTGAGATTGAAGAACAACAACTGGGATACTCCTGGAGTCAGAAGTTTTGTCTCAAGACAGAGAGAAGTGGAGGAGATTTGTAGATGACCTATGCTCCACTCGGAGTACAAGGGTTTAACAATGTAATAATAATAAATAATAAAATAATAATAATAAATACACAGCACTTATTCAAAATAGAGCACTCTTCCTCTGACTCCTACTCCTCATACAATGAGGATTACAGGAGTTGGAATAAGAAGTCGTCCAGCTTGACAGTATTTTGACACTATTTCGAAATAACTGCCTGCTGTGTAGACACTAAGTTATTTCAGAATAGCGCTAGTTATTGCAAAATAATGTTGCTGTGTAGACGTACCCTTACTCTCATCTCCCTGCAATGTTCCTGCTGCCCATTATCCATCTTTCCTCCAATTCCCCCTCTCCCTTCCCTTTTCTTTCCATTTAGTTAATCCCCTTTTAACTAAACCCACCAAGCACAAAAATTGTGGCACTAGCATGCCTTTTACGACTATCATATTGTTCATTCTGCCTGTGGGCTCTACTCTTTTCCCACCCATCTCTGCCCTGTCTCTTTAGATTGTAAGCTCTTTAGGAAAGGGACTATTTACTGTTCTGTTTCTGTACAGTGCCTAGCACAATGGGGCCACATTCTTGGGTTATCCTTATTCATTGCTGTAGTTAATGCGATTAATTCATAAATAAAATAAAATAATAATAATAATAAATAATAATAATAATATCTTTGCTCCTCACAATATGTTCACTGTTGCTCAGCATGAAGGAGAGCTACCTAATTCCACACATTCAGTGAATGCCAGACAATGGCAAAAGCAGCTTTTTTGCCTCTGTGGGGAATATACAATATGTGCTGTCAGCATTTTAGTGTGCACCAGTATTCACATAAACTCACTGACCCTAAAGATTTCCCACAGTTAGTGGATCGAGCCATACATAGAACTGTTCTTTCAATCAGAAATTCCAGATGCATTGCCTATTATATCCTTTTCTGACATCAACGGGATTTGTAGCACAACTCTGCACACTCAAAAACGGTGAACAAACTATGCAAAGATAATACGCCACAGATAATTTAGCTATAATTATACAGGATTTATGCTTAGGCAGCAATATTATTTCAGACTACTGGGGAAAAAAAACACATACATGGTTAATAAGAAGAAGGGGTAAGGAGGAAATTTTACTACATGGATCTTTTTAAAAAATAGCTTATTGTTACCATGCAACCTGCTCCCTGTGGGTCAGATCTGCACCTTTTCCTATGCCTGAAAGATCTGGTAAAAGTGGGGTTTATTGTATTTTGTGACTGCAAATGGAAGAACCTTCAGAACAAAGACTGTTATTAACTACCATCTGCTGAAAGGAGACTGCAGCTGTTATTGAGGTTTTCCTGCAAGCTATGCAGATCTGCTCAGAATTTTAATAGTTGTTTACCAACTGAAGTGTGCCGTTGAAAGAGAAAGATGTTTCCAAGCAAACAAGGTGTGAACGTCACTTCACACTGGAAATAAACCCCTTCTCTCTGTGCACATTTTTCTGATTGAGCTCACAGATTTTTGACTCTTTCAGACTTCAGACTGCTTCCTTTAACACCTCATCTCCCATATAAGAAGCATGAGATCACTAAGGTTCATGAAGAAATCAATGTGTTTTTAAACAGACTAATGGCTTTTTAAGGCAAAATATTCTCTCCTAGGATAAACGATGGAAAGAAAAAGGGGGCAGCTACACTAAAGCCACAACAACTCTGGTATCCAGCTGAAGAATTAGTCATATCATATAGTGATTTATATTAAAAGTGCTTTTACACTGAGCCTGAACAAAAAATATGGCAGTCTGAAACTACAGAAACAGAAAGACCTTGGCATCAAATTTAAATTCAAGGATGAAATGGGCTTTGGGTTTTTTTAAACACTGTAGAATGAGAAGAAATGATGCTAGGTCTGTTTTCTTATATTCTCTGCTGAGGCCATAAGCCTGCATGCCATTGATATTGCTATGAAATTAATGAGGCTTTTAACAATACTCCCTACTGCACATATTTATACTGCATTAGATCGTTGCAGCCATACCAGTACTTGATGGCTATATATAAATCTAAGTCCTGTTTATCCAGGATCGCTGGGGCATGCAATTACCATGGGACATGGATCTCACACACCATGGAGAGAGGTGTGCTAGAGAAATTCCTTCCCTATAAACAAACAAGGCATTTTTGCAATTCAGAAGTTTATAATGCAACACATTTCTTTTTTGCCCAGAAGGCTCTGAGATGTCTGAGCCCCAGCGTGCACTTAAGGGCAGGAGAGCTTTGGTAAAGATGCCATTGGTGCAGATGCAGGATGGGGAAAGGCAATGGCAAACACTATTTGGCTCAGAAGTTACTTGAACCCTGAACTTACACAGGGAGGGGGCCTAGTACCATAGTCACTAAGCCGTCTGGCTGCCTTTGAAAGATAAAAGGGGGTTGGGCAGGCTAGCCAGACACTCCTGAGGAAATGAGAAGGGAAGAAAGTTCAAGAACAAGTAGAAGGCCACCAGGTCTTCTTTCCCCAGAAGGTTGCACAGATAATCAGGCAACCCTTGACTATGGAAGTGATGGTGGGGAGGGAGGGCTGGTTTCAGAATTGTTATGATATTCCGTTCTGGGGGCACATATATTTCCTTGGAATAAAAATATCCAAAATAGAAAAAGCACCTATTGAATCCTCAGTTATGGAGCGGGTGGACTAGAAGCAATCCATCTAGTTTCATTATCCAAGCTGAGTGAAGTGGAATAAGCACACAAACAGTACAAATTTCAATGAGTTTGTTTTTAAAACTGTTACGGTATTTCCTTTAATATACAGTATAGTTTTAGCTTCACAGAATTTCCCACTTGATACCTGATAACTTAAGATACAACAGTGCTCTTTTTGATCAGCAAGACAGTTCTTGAAGCTTTTCCATGGCTAACTGGTCATGTAGCTACCAGCTACATGGCACTATTGGAATGGCTCCCAGTGTTTAGATTTTAACTTCTCCTCCGATGGTGGATGGTAACCTGACCTTCATGAGTCTCTGCAGGGTAATGTGGCATGTGTGGTGGGTACTAGTGAACTGGTGACAATTAACTTCTAACTCAGTTATTGCAAACAGGTGTCGCAAGGAAGGCACTGAAACTAGATGAATAATTTATTGATGATTCTTGGCATTTTTTTTCCACTGATTAAGTACTTGTATATACATGTTTCCTTTATTCAGCCAGTCCCGTGAGGCATAAGTACAGTGCTGAAAGAAGGTGGTGGGAACAACTGATTAAAAAAAAAAAAAAAGGTATGATGGGCCAGAAGGTGGTAGATTTGGTTGGTGCTATTAGATAATATAAATGGAACAGCTAAAAATTGCAGAGACCAGGGCTGAACAAGCCAGTGTGAGAAGTCCTGTGGACACACTCATTAAGTCCCTTATTTCTGAATAGCAAATTGGATTGCCCCCCCCCCCCCGTCGACATTTTCAAGCAATAATGGAATTTGGCTGCATAATCCCCACCGACTTTAACCAGATGAGGGAAGCTCGTGCTTTTAGATCTGGAAGTCTTGAATATCTTGAATATCTCACCAGGCGCTGATGCAGGGTCCTCCAAAGCATAAATGGCTACCTTTTGAGCTAAAGAGCCACACCTCTGTAACTGGGACAGTAACAGACTCATATCATCTGGCACTGAGGAGAATTGGTAACACACATTTGCAAGGGGATTATGCTGCAGACAGAATTTGGGCTCATAACCAAATCCAACTATGACCAACACAAACTGACGAGCAGATGCTACTTGCTAATGTCCCTTCTTCTATGCAAATCATGCCAATACAGGGAGAGTTGCTCAGTGTGGGATAGGGAATGCCCAGCACTTTGTCGTGGCTCTGAGCCAGAGTCAATTCCATCATTGCTGCCTGCCTGCTAAGTGGCTTGGTGATGAGTCGGACACTGTCTCCCTCTCCTCTACCTGACCTGCAAGATATCTCACCATCTTTCTACCTCTTTTCCTGAGTGCTATGGAGGGATGTGTTCCTCTGCTTCTTCTGAAAGGAGTAGCATCTCTCTGATGGCCTATTCCCATCCATTGCCTACCTGTTCTGTAGAGGGCAGGATTAATCCCTCAATAGGAAAAATATAATGAACTTTTTTAATATTTGATTAGTATTTAGACAGGCCCCTTTGCTAGGTTTTCACACACCCCATCTTAAAGGCAAAAGTGGCAATGCCAACAGAATAAGGACGTAATTCTTGCATGCTCATGGCCACAGCAAACTCACAGGAATCTTTTACCTGTCACCTTCTGAAACCCACTGCAAAAGTGGCAGCCAGCTGAGGTCAGTAATCTGTGCATACCATAAGTCTCCATGTCTCTGCATTATTTGTATTATTGTCGAAGGATCCTTCTAGAGCAGTTTCCTATTTCTATTTGTAAACTGGAAAACCATCATACTTGATTGCTCAAATATACGTTGGTAGTCCAGCCATCTCAATAAGAAAACGTGGTGCTGCTGTATTTCTCCAACTCAGTTGAACAGCATAACAACTGACCACTTGAAGTCAGACTAGTCAGATCTCTGTGTAGAAAAAGAAAGCTTAGATTTTCTTATCTTCATCAACTTATTCTTTACATTTCTTAAGAACACTGGATTGATCACAGCAATTAAGTATTATAATTGCATGCTGAGTACCAGCACTATTTTACAGTTATTGCCTAAAATAATCCCCACTGTTTCTACTACACATTTAAATTGGTAGAATTAATTATTAGATTTATGCATCGCTATAAATATAGGGAAATCCACTAACAATGACATATGTTTCACAGAAAAACTTCTAATAAGGCACGGTTCATTAGAAATAAGGTTCTGATGTGCCCACACTTGCACACATAACTATGCACACATACTTGTGTAGTAACATTGTATGTGTATATATATATATATATATATATATATATATATATATATATATGCATAAAGTTGTGATTACAGAAGTTGACTCCAGAATTGTGGCTGATATGCTGAGATATGTCTAAACAATTTGGGAAGGTAAAGCAAATACAAATCAATATAAATATAAATATTTTTCCATTTTTTCTGCATGTGTAAGGGGTTTTATGATTGAATATGACCAATTTTCAAGAGCATCCCAGAAACAAAAACAATTCAGGGATACAAGAAATGTATGGAATAGTTTACTCAGAAGTGAAGGATTCTGATCCATTTTTAATTAAAAATGTTGAGCAGCTGTTGACCAAAACTCCAGTCAGAACTCCCAGACTATGGAAGAGAATGGGGGGAAACAAACTACCCCTCCCATAAGGCATTTCATCAAAACATTTTGGGTCAGACCAATAAATCAAAATATTCCATTTAATTTAGATCAAATGCACCAGAAACAAACTATTTCATCTCATTTTTTCCCCTAACAGAAAATGGAAAATGTTGACATTTTGTAAAAATAGAATTTGCTATCAGAAAACCATTTTAATGAACAATTCTTTACTGCCTACAGTGTTAAATAAAATTCCTGCCTTGTCTACTGAGCCTAGAAACCCCATTTCAAGTCTGCTAAGTTGGAATTTAATACTGCATGTTTCTGAGCAACTGGAAACCCCAGTGGAAACCAATGAGCATTGTGCATGCTCCCCATAGATAAGATAGGCCCTTTAGTTTTAGCAGCATAGAGGGAGGCCTCAAAAAAATCAAAGCAGACCAAATGCTTGCAACAAAGCAAAGGTGGAAGGTATTTCTCTTTCTAATATCAAATCGCTTTGGAATATTCTGCTATTCCAAACTGATAAAGCAGGGCACCTGATTATTTCCCCTCCCCTCCCCCCCTTAATAATGTACAGTGGTTGGGGCAGCTCTGGACATGGAAATTGCCTTCAAGAGAGAGGTCTTGAACAGCAAGTCATTTCCAGAAAATCATATGGAATCACTTGTTATTCCAAATCTACTTTAGGGAATATGGTCTTTGTTCAGGAGCAAGAATTTAATATAGTGATTCCTTGTGTGTGCTTCCCACAGATTTTTTCATGTCCTACTTTTTATTAGAGCATCTACTCTCATCACGTTTGCACAAAAACAAAGTTTCACAGTTTCCAGATTCCAAGCTATTTCTTTACCTGGCCAGGGCGGGGGGGGAGAGAGAGGAGAGGGTTCAACCTTTGCTCAGAATAGATAACTATCTAACATGAATCAATTATTTAACAGTCAAATTCAGGGGGTGGGGGTAGGAGAAGAACAAATATGGAAGCTGAGCAAAACTCTCAAAAGTCATTAAATAAAACGTTAACATTAAAGGCTGAATCATATTTTTTCCACTTTGTACAGATGCTTTAAAGTGACACAATTAAAGTGACACAGTTACTTAGTTTCATAAAAACAGTTACAAATACTGGCCCCTTAGTTTCTTTGACAATTTTTTACAATCATATTCTCCTGTTTTCAAAACTACATCTCACTCCCACCAAGCATAGGGAAACCCCATTAAACATAGGGAAATAATTTATTAACTGGCTATTAAGTGGAAACAGTTAAATGGACTTTGAAATGTACTAACCACTCTGAGGAAAACTAAAGAGAAACCTTCATTTTGTTTCTGATCTCTTAAAGTTCTAGCAATCGAAGGAATTGCTTGTAAAAACAGTAGCTACAAAACTTTCAGAGAGAAATGTGTTAAGTTGACTACATCCCTTTAAATTATGGTGCTTAGTTAATTTATTCTAGCTAGTTCACCAAGTAATACCTAAGAGTTTCTTAAGGAGTGATCCATGGATCCAAAGTGGACCACAGAGCACTTTCCATAGTGTCTGCAATTTCTTTCACAATATTTAAAACATCACTCAGGCAGAGATGCCTTTGTCTTCTGAGACTTCCAGAAACTTTTATGACCAACTAAAGGTTGAAAGAGAAGGAGACACCCGGGCACTTCTCTGTACCACACAAGGCTATGCCTGATCTGGTAAGAAACTGAATTCTATGCATAGTGGTGAATAACCCTCTCCCCCATTGCCCACAATTCACCTTCAATAGAATTCAATTCAATTTGCATAGAACACTATGCTGTAGCACTGTTTAACACTGTGTGCATCTAACCTGATAATATGGCAAGTTAGGTGAGACAAATCCATGGTATGTAGTTTAACTTGGTGTGTGCCTCTGCTTCCTGCACATATAAAAACAAACAAGCAGCTTCACACAAGGAACCAATGACACTGCGGCAAAAGAAGGCGTAATGTATGACCTAGGATATAGGACTTTGGGTTGTTAGTTAGGACACCTGGGTTCTATTTCTGATTCTTTTGCTACCCTACTGTGAGACTTTGAGCAAATTCATTCATTTCTCTGCAACTCTGTTTCGCCCCCCCACACACATTTTGTGTATTTCGATTGTAAGCTTGCAGGGCAGTGACTGTCTCACACTATGTTCATTGGTGACTAGCACAATGGCAGCCCAATCCTGGTTGGGGCCTCTAAGTGTGATTATCATACTAACAATAAATAATAAAGATGACTAAACGATAGCATGACTTCTCATGAACTCCTCAGCCTGGACCAAAAAACATTTTCTCCTGGCTGAGTAGGCACCCAAAGAGCAACAGAGCATCATGTAAAGCAGGGGTGGGGAACCTTTTTTGGGTCAGGGGGCCGCTGACCCACAGAAAAATCAGTCGGGGACCAGAGATGGCAGGGAAGTGGTAGGAGAGCTGGAATGCCAGTGCAGGCTCTACAATGCTGGGAGCCAGATCCAGGCAATCCAGGGGCCGTATCCAGCCCCCAGGCCTTCGGTTCCCCACCCCTGATAAAAAGTGTTGATCGCTGTAATTAGTCAAGGCTCTGCTAATTGTGTTTTGGCTCCAGTGTCATCCAGTCAATCAGTCAATATAATAATAAACAACAGCAGCAGCACAGCCTGTAAGGTGTGTGAGTTTCGAACACCCCTGTGACTAATTATTCTGATACAGTGTGGAAGATTTTCACTACAAACGGCAGAACTCCCACAACTTCCCTGGGAAGCACATTTGGCTGCTTTTTAAAAAAACTAACAATAAGAACATCTCCGTAGTCTGCTGGATACAAAACATGTGTGAAAAATCCCTCTAAACACTTGGGAGGCAGGAGCTGGTAAGCAGAGCCACAGCATGCTGGCTCATTGAGTCACTAGAATCCCATTCAAACTAGGCAGCTATTTGATGGCATCATTTTTCTCCACCAGACAATACCAAAGTCCCTCATCTCTTTGCACACTTAATCTCACCCATCTCACACTTATCCAAAGCTCATCCACATTTTCTGAAGCTCTGAACATTCCCAGACATAGCCACTCATTCCAGCAGATCCTCATGACCTCCTCACACCATGTGACCCATTCTTCTATAATAAGCCCCTTCCTCTGCACAATGTGTTTTCCTCTTGTGGAAGAGGTCAGGACACCCAAAAGTCTGGAGAGCCTGCGCTTTAAGTGTTTTTTGTGGGCTCTTCTTTCCCTGCTCTGTATTATTTTGAGAGCTGGAATCAGATGACATATTCTAGGAATAACTGAATGGATACGGTTGCTCTTTGGTTTGCATCTTCAAAACTTCAGAGGTGCTCTACAATTAATAACCTGAACTAAGGGATTGTGTAATCTTGCTGCTTGTGTGATACCCATTCAGTCAAATGCTCTTTTTTTTCTTCTTTTCTAATATAAATCTGCCTTTGCCAGGCGGAAAACTGACTTGAATTGACTACTCCTTAGTCCTTTCTCCAACAAATCCCAGAACCCTCCCTTTTAGTTTCACTCCTAATCCTCATGCTCACAGACCCAAATTAAGCTAACTGCAGATTCAGAGTAACGTTTTTTAGGGAATCTTAGACAATAGCTCCTCTTTCCTGGCTTCCCAAACTCCTGCTCAGCATCAGCTCTGCTCCTTCTCAAAATGAGAGAGTGTGGAAACTGCCCCGATTCCCTGAACAGTTGAAATCACAAAGCACCAAAAGGGTCGAACAGTGAAACTTGACTTGAACTGCTATTATGCAGACGATATTTCTTCTGGAGAGAGCAACAGATTTCATATAAGAAAGTCATCTTTTTTTAGTAATGTATTATCAAAACCACACTCTCATCCCTGTCTTTGAAAAGACAGCTTTGGACTTCAAAGAGAAAGCAAAGGTGACAGAAAGTTAAGTAAATATATATTTTGACTGACATGGAAATTCTTAGCACAAGGACTTTTCCCTTGGAGGAAACAGATGTGTGTCCTCGGACACTACATGATAAAAATACAGGGCCAGATTCTGTTGTATCCACACAACAACCAAGGCAATATTGGGTTCATAATTGCAGCCTGAAATAAACATAAAGGCTCCATCTACATTGCAGGCTTCTTGCGCAAGAACGGCCATTCTTGCACAAAAACTTGCTGAGCGTCTACGCTGCACGCACGTTCTTGCGCAAGTAAATTTACAGTACAGTGTTGGACAACAGGGCTTCTTGTGCAAGAGAGCAGTGTGGACAGGCAGCCAAGAGATTTTGCGCAAGAACTGGCTTCCCAGGAAAAAAACGCAGGTGGCCGCTTGGACGCCCCGTACCCGCACTCACAGCTTGCTACTTCCTGATTGCTGGACCCCCCTTTGAAGACACACACAGCCTGCAGATGCCACACACAGCAGCAACAGAGGAGGACAGCTCCACCACACGGCTCTGCATTGCAGCTCCGCAGGCACGTCTGCCCCTCAGCCACCCCTTGAGCCTGCACCCCCATCCCAGGAGCCACCCCAGGGCTCCCAGCAGCAAGGGAGGGCACCAAGCGGTGCACCCCTTGCTGGTCTGGGGCTGAGGTGGAGGCCCTTCTGGACCCGTGGGCAGAAGAGGAAGACCTCCACGACCCCCATGCCCATCGCCGCAACGCGGACATTTTCAGCTGCATGGCCCAGGCGCTCTCAGACCAGGGACATCCGACCTGGACCTTTGAACAGGTCCGGATCAAGGTCAAGGAGCTGCACCTGGGCTATGTCCAGGCCACTGAGGGTGAGGGGGCAGGAGCCGACATCTGCCCCCACTACAACCGGCTGCACGCCATCCTCAGCGAGACAGCAGTCCAAGGGCCCTCACCGGCGGTGGACATGGGACTGCACACCCCGGTGATCAGGATGCCTGACCTGGAGAAGGATGATGAGGGTGAAGACCGCCCCATCACCCTCCACCTGGAGCCAGTGCCCAGCAGCCAGGACGTCTCCCGGGCCTCATCCGAGGCTGGTGAAGGATCTTCCGGTGAGTGTTGCACTTTTCACTCACAAGGGCAGAGGGAGCCAGGTACCCAGAGGGGTGGGGGAGGGATTGTCACTCAGGCAGTTCAAGCTGCACGCTGTGCAGCAGTACACAGCACGTGCAACCTTGTGCAGCCTGACTGTGTGGCATGTGGACACAGCAGGCAGCTCCAGGGCACGCCTGGGACCCTGCTGCTCACACACGTCCTGGCCGGGAGGGGGAGGGGGAAAGGGAGATGCCGGCTGAAAGCAGCCAAGGCCCCAAAGGCATAGGCCGTGCCGCACACAGGCAGCACGCAGCCATGCCTGCCCGTGCGACACAGCATCTGCTCCTGGGAAAACCACAGTGAGCCAGTCCTGTGAGTAGGGCCCCCATGGAGCCCCTCGGCTGCTCCCGGCCCCTCTGCTGCCCCTGAAGCAAGCCCCCCACTGCGGCCACACACTTCCCTGGGCTACTTGTCTAAGGGCTGGGGGGAGGGGGAGTGGGGAAGCAGCCAGCCCGGGCCTCTGGCCACTTGACTCTTGCTGCTGGGACAGTACACTCACCAGTAGCCCTGGCTCTGTCTCCGAGGAAATCAATTGACAGTAGTCAGAGAACCCAGACCTTGTCTGCCACACTTGCTCCCATGCAACGTGGGGATGTGCATGTAAACATGACTACAGCATCAATGGTGTGTGCTCACAGACAGTGACAAGAGTAGAAGCCATGTGCTTTACCTTGGGGAGGGAGCATACACAGTGCAATGCAGACACACACCACGTGCCAGGTGGCCAGGACACAGACAAAGGGGTCTTCATTCACAGTGAAGTCTCCCAAGGGTTACAATCCATGGAGGATCACTTCACTCCAGGGATTTTGAGCTAGTCCTTCATGTGAACACACACACAGGGGACCAATTGGGCCCAAGCCACAGTTGTGTGGTGTCTCATGGGACTCAGGGCAGAGGGCTCAGGGACAGTGTGGGCAGGGCTGACTGATCGCCTCGTCGTTTTCTGTGTTCTCTGCAGCAGGACCACCCAGGAGTGAGGGACCCTCCAGCCCTGCGGCGGCAGCACCAACCACCCAGACACCAGTCTGGCAGGCCAGGCAGTGCGACCAGCTCCTCCAGTGGCACTTCCAGGCTGTGGAGAGGATGGAGGTGGCGGTCACCACCAAGCTGCAGGCTGACCTGGAGTGGCAGCAGTAGGCGTGGGCAGGGCCAGCTCGAGCCATTCCTGCTCCCCGGGCAGCAGGCACGCGACACATGCGCGGCTCCGCCCCCGGCGCACTGCGCACTTTACATCTGCAATCGGCCACGTGGCCCCCGGCCCCAGGTGTGCGGTGCCCCTTACAGCTGCCATCAGGCACCCCCCATAGGTTGGCACCCCGGGCAGCTGCCCGGCTAGCCCCCCCCCTTAATCCGGCCCTGGGCGTGGGTGCAGTTCCTCCACAGGTGCGACAGGATGTGCGACACTCTCCACCCTGATGTCGCACATCGGCCATGCCATGCACTATGGCATGGCCTTGCCACATCCTCCTGCCCTCCCTGCCATGCCCATGCCCCTGCCCCCTCCTGCTGCCACTCCAGCTAACATTGCCATGCCCCCTCCTGTCGCCCCTCCAGCTGCCGTTGCCATGCCCCCTCCTGCCACCCCTCCAGCTGCCGTTGCCATGCCCCCTCCTGCTGCACCCTGACCTGCCCACCTCCCCGTGCTGCCTGCCCCGACCCAGCCTGAAGGACGCAGAGGCACTGTCAGGAGCCACCCCTCCCAGAAATAGCTCCCCCTCCCAGTTCAGAGCCCCTTCCTCCTCCCCCTCCCAGTTCAGAGCCCCTTCCCACTGCCCACCCTTCTTCCCTATTGTAAATAAAAATACAGTTTATTCTTCTTTAAACAAAAAACCGGTTTTGTTTATTGGGAGGTGAGGGGAGGCGGGGAGGAAAGGGATGGGGTTGGGTGAGATGTAGGCGGGAGACAGAAGTGACCCTACTGTGGGGCCTGGGAGAACTATCCTTCAGGGCCTCCCAGAGGCACACCCCATCATGGTGCTCCTGCCGGATGGTGGCTGCGTGGGGCTGCTCAAACACCCGGCCCTCGCCTGCCATCCACCCCCTTCCACTCCACTATGTTGGAAGGCCTCCCCCTTCCACTCCACTATGTTGTGCAGCACACAACATGCGGCCACAACCTCCGTGATGTTCTGCTCACCCATTTCAAGATGGGTGAGCAGACAACGGAATCTGGCCTTCAGCCATCCAAAGGCGCACTCAACCTGGTTACGGGACCGGCTCAGGTGGTGGTTGAAATGTTCCCGCCCAGCATCCATGTGTCCGGTGTACGGCCACATCAGCCAGAGGTATGAGGGGGTACGCCGTGTCCCCCACAATGCAGAGTGGCATGCGGACGTCCCCAACCATCAATTCCCGCTGGGGGAAGAAGGTGCCCGCCTCCATCCTACATATAGGATATAGGCTGGAGTTTCTCAGGATGTGGGCGTCATGTGCCCTGCCAGACCACCCCACACAGATGTCTGTGAAGCGGCCACGGTGGTCCACGAGGGCTTGGAGCACCATCGAAAAGTACCCCTTCCAATAGATTAAATGGGCTGCTCGATGCTCTGGGGCACGGATGGGGATGTGGGTCCCATCCAGGGCTCCCCCACAGTTGGGGAACACCAGGGCAGCAAAGCCAGCCACAGTTGCGTCCACATCCTGCAGGCAGATGACCCTCTTGAGCAGGATGTCGTTGATGGCACAGACAACCTGCAGAAGGTCACACAGAAACACGGGGAATGCACACGAGGCAGGGCAGGTGCATGAGCCCTTGGGGGGTGCCTGCCCCCCTGTGATGCCCTCTCCCCCCAAACACACCAGGGCCCCCTCGCCCCAGGCCCCCCCCCATACCAGCATGCCTATGTGAGGGAGGGACGGCACGAGCCCCTGGGCTTCCCCCACTCTCCCTGTCCCAGCCTGGAGTCTTCCCTTCCCCCGGGAAGGAAGTGCGGCCCCTCCCCGAGGGCCTTACCTGCATCAAGATGGCACCCACTGTGGACCTGCCCACCCCGAACTGGTGTGCCACCGAGCGGTAGCTGTCTGGGGTGGCCAGCTTCCACAGGGCAATGGCGACCCTCTTGCTCACGGGGATGGCGGGTCACAGCTGGGTGTCGCATCTGAGGAGCGCAGTGGCATGCCAGGCACACAGCTCCAGGAAAATCTGCTTCCACATCCTGAAGTTCTGGAGCCACTGCTGGTCATCCCATTACTCCAGGACCAGCCGGTCCCACCTGTCGAAACTGGTGTTAAGTCTCCAGTATCGCCTCTCCACGGTCAGGTGAGGATGCCACAGTGAAGCCATCTCATCCGGGGAGAGGGACTTCTGAGTGAGCTCGGCATCGAGCTTGTGCAGGAGTAGCGAGGCAGCATGGAACAGCAGCTGCAGGCACTCCAAAATGGCCGTGTGGGGTCAGAGTAGGCACAGGGCCATCCCTGGCTCCATGGCACACCAAGGAGAAGGCAAAAGTCCCCAAAGGCACTAGGGCACAAGCTGTGGTGTCCAATGAGGCAGAGGGCAACCACAACAGGCACTGCTACAGCTTTCAGTCCTTACAGGAGGTCCCAAAGCACGCAGCAGGAGAAAAATGGCTGTCCAAGGAGATCCCTTTAAGCACGTGTCTCAGAGGAGCTCCAGCCCCTGCCCCCAGAAGGTCCTGGTGCCCTTTAGCCCTGTCCAAAGTGGTTCCGGGGGAGGTATTTGCGCAAGAGCATCCCACCAGTGTGGATGCTCTCTCGTGCAAAAGTGCATCACTTTTGCGATGCGCTTTGACCAGTGTGGACACGCTCTTGCACAAGAACTCTTGCACAAAACAGTTCTTGCTTAAGAAGCCTGCAATGTAGACATACCACAAGTATTTCAGAACAAGTTCTACTGCCAATTAGACCAAAGTAAATCCAGAGTGACTTCTGAACTCTGGCTTTTCTCCTCACTAGAACAATGTAATTGTCTATTAATAGAATATTTTCCATGAGCATCTTTCACATTTTTGCCAGCAGAGCTCAAATGAAGATGTAATAAAATGAAATCCTAGTACACCCTCTCCCCTCCCCAAACTAAACATTTTAATTTTGTTTTTCAACCTGATTTCCAAAAAAGACCCAAAAAAGCAAGACTCTGGTAAAAGAGTATTCTTTAATATTGGAACCATATTTTACAATTACTGGAAGTGAGACTTCAAAGAGGGAGGGGGAATTTAAAAAACTAACAATGCTCTAGCTATTTTCATCCTTACTTTAGACATTTTTTGAAAATACATGTTAGCACAGCACTCTGGAACTCTTCACTGTTTCACATCTGTTTGTTCAAACATCACACTATTTGAAAAAATAAAAACTGGCATTTGAAATGTTTCCTATTGGCTAGTCCTTTCCCTGGTAGTAAAATATCCTGCTCAGAGATGAGTAAACTTTAAAAGAGGATGAGTTCAGAGAAGAATTCAGTGCTTGGATGTGGGTCAGCCGGGAGAAGCTTGTGCTGACACTGTTCCTACTATGTACTTGTTCTGTGAGCAAAGGTTGCAGTCTCCCATGCTATCAAGCTCGCGCCTTATAGAAGCATTGAAATTATGCCTTTCAGTAATTTGAAGTAACATTTCCTATAAGACTTTTGAAGCGTTGGGTTTATGGAAAACTGGAACATAACTGAGACAATTAAAAAGGAACTCCCCCCCCCTTTCTAATTTAACTAAAACAAATCAGTTAGACTATGAAGCACTGCTTTCCACACAAATCTGGAAGCAGGGGGGGTGAATTTTCAGCATGCTTTATATGTGGTTGGGTGGCTGTTATCTGGGCATCTCTGAACCATAAGGGAGATGCCTTTTCATTCATGGCATGCCACCATGGAAATCTAACCGAAAACATGAGGGAGAGCATTCCGCCTTTGGATATGCACATGGGGATCCCACTGAAGTCAAGACAAGTTGTGTGTGTGTGCATCCAAGGATACAATCTGGCCCATAGACAGGCTCTTGCCTTTTCATGTTCAGTCCAAATCAGATAAAGCTGGTCCTTCATGATTAAAACATTGTGGTCAGAGGTGAAAGGGAAGCATTGTCACTTTTATTCTAAAATATGTTCCATAAACCAAACACACTGTAAATAATCATCCAAACTATTTTAATAATTAAATAATTAATTCTGTAACCCGTTATTTTACATACTTTCTTCACATTCACAGGTCTATTGTAATTTAAATTAAATAGCTCTTGTGCCATTTGAATCACGGGGGCCAAAATTAAAACAGCACCAAGTTTTTGGATCAATGGGCAATGGTCTTAACTTTACATATCTTTTATTACTCCACCAAATTAGCCACACAGATATATGCAGGGCAGACTGCCTTCACCTGGAATGTTGGTGGATTGCAACAAAAAGCATCATTAAGGTTGGAACTACTGAAAACTATGATCTCAAAGGCTCACAACTTGGTCAACTTATAGGCAGCTTTCACTGGAACATTCAGGCTTCTCTGTCTACAAAGCTTCAGCCTGTGACCTCCAGCTGTTCAATCAAAGAGACCCAATTTTTCAATTTATTTTTACATAAGGGAGATAATATATTTTCCTCCACTTCTCTTTGCACTCAAAAATAGCTTAACCATTTTCCCTCAACCTTTAAAATATAACCTATGCTGAATAGAGACAGTCTAAAATTTTGGCCTGTTATGTCAAAATTACCGAAAGTTATAAATGAATCAAAACTGGGATTTCTTTTTAAAACATAGAGGCAACTGTAACTGTTAGGCTCTGGCTATACTAACACATTGCAAGGCTCTAGAGGTTTCCATCTGTACATCAAAGAGAAGAAGAAGAGGGTTGTGCCCATGAAAGCTCCTGATACCATCTACATGTTTTGTGAGTTTCTAAGGTGCTACTAGACTATTTGTTGTTTTTTAAGTTTTACTGCAAAGAGATTTACAGTCAGAAAAGCACTATTAATGGATGAGGATGTAACTCACAGGTTAAACATCTTTCCCAGTCTCTCATAGCAAGTCACTAGTGGAACTGAAAGTAAGAACTAGGTCACATGACATCCAGTACCAGGTTCTTCCCCCTACCTACGCTTAAATATATTGTTCATGGTTGTATGTTTTTAAAGATACAATGTAATCTAAAGGTAAGCATTGTCTACTATAGAGGCACTGAGCATATCCACCAATCAAAAAATAGATGCCTAAAATTAGGCTCTTCCGTCCCTGTTTGGGTACTTAGTATGTGGTCTGGTTTTCAAAAGTATGGAGAACTCCATAATTTCCCTGGTTTGGTCAATGGGAGCTTCTCCTTGATACCACCCTTATCAGCTCTCCAGACTGTACACAGTGCAAGCACTAAGTTATTTTCCTCTGACCATATTCTTTTTCTCCTCCTTTAAATTGGTTGTCCCTCCTCCACTGTATTACTTCAAGTTTCTTATGCTGATCTTCAAAGCCCTTCACAAATCTCCATCTGCTGGCTTATCCACACTGGTCTCTTAGGGTGCGTCTACACTTCACCGTAGCTCGAAATAAGATATGCAATTTGAGCTACGCAAATTGCATATCTTATTTTAATCTTATTTCAAAATAGCTTATTTCATAATTTGACACTGTCCACATAGCACCAAATTTCAAAATAACCCTTACTATAATGTCCCTTACTGGATGTTGGAATGAGGTTTACAGGGATGTCGGAATAGCGAGCCTGAAATAATGGGCTTGCTGTTAAGACATGGGATAGCTATTCCGGGATACTCCAGCACTGCAGTGTAGACATAGCCCTTCTGTGTTGTACTCCCTGTATCAACACTGCAGAGTTCAACCTCTTTCTTGCCCACTTTTCTTGCTACTGTCTGCAAACTTTATTGCCTGCACTGTGCTTTGTGCATTAAATGTCCGTCCTGAATTACAGCATAAGGCCACTAACCCTTTTCTCCTTCAGATCCTTCCCTCTAGACCCAATTTTACCCAAGATGCCCTCCAGAAACTAGGCATTTAACAATCCTGAGGTAAACAGTTAACAATTGATTGTTTTTAAAACTTGTATTAATTTTTATCCCTATCCTTTCAGCTGTTGTGTTCTTAGATTGTAAGCAGTCCAGACAATAGCAATCTCTCTCTAGCCACAGGTGGTGCCTATTAGAGTATAGGAACTACCTTAATATTAATAGCCCTGAAACACCAAAAAAAGTTAATTTCAAATGGAGATACAAATGTAGAAAAAAAATGTGATAATAGCAGCTCTGAGTCACTTCTGCAAGTATTTACCAGGTGGGTCAGGTATCCTTGGTCCTGATTTGTTATTCTGCCCCCAGGAAGTCCATCCTGCAAGGTTCTATGACAAAATTCTGCCAGATACAAAAACAAATGTATTGTGATTCTGAAACAGTACAGAGTCCCTTGTACATGTTCCTGCTATTGGTAGCTCTTTCACATGTGCTGCTTACCCCAGTACTGCATCCAGCAGGCAGCCATTTTTCCATGCCTGTTTCTTCCTCTGAAGAAATGCTGCTGGTGCTTTGCCTCTCCTCGTGTTATTCACTTACATCTTCAGAACAGAGTTCTCTTATATGCTGAAAACAAGTTTGCCCTAGCAAGAGTTTACAATGCTTTTAATCTTCATTGAATAGTGTGTCATATATGATGCATAGCACGCACAGGAAAAGTTATACAGAATACAGGTGGTTTTCCTGAATGACAGTTGAATCATTTGTAATATGTGCAAAGAACATGGCATGTATGATCACTCAAAAATAAACGGTGCAAAAATCACTTCCACTCAGGGATTATCACATCTGCACCTATGGCACGTTCCTCCACTGGAACTAACTATTCTTAAGACAGAACAGTGAATATGTCCAACCCATTTACCTCCACAGTGACATTTTGATACTCTGGATTTAAAGCTTTTTAATTTACTGAATCACAGAAATTAAAGTAAGAGAGATATCTCCTCTCAATAAAAGGCCAATATCTGTTCTTAGTTGTACAGGTGTCATTCTGGAGTAACACTCTTATCCACAATTCATACCCATACAACTGAGGGTCAAATTCAAACCCCTATTTTGTATTTCTCTAAAGTCCTCTCGAGTCTTTCACCAAAGAATCTCAGCCTGACATAGAAACAATGTAGCTTTGCTACCCTGCTATGAGGTAGGGAATTATTTCCATTTTACAGGCAGGAAATTGAGGCAGACAGAGGCTAAATTACCTGCCCAAAAATCACATGAGTCCAGTGCTGGATTTATGCACAGGCTAAGACAGACCCACTTTAGGGCCTCAGATTATGAGGGGCCTCTAACGGCAAAAAAAATTACTAGTTTTTAATTGTATCCTCACCTATGTACCAGTATGTATGCAAATATAAAACTTCATTATTTCTATTTTCATTGTCCTTGCTGTTAAAATGCTATGGTAATGCTATGGGGCCTCTTAAATGTGGCATACTTTAGTGCCTCAGCAAGACTTAATCCAGCCCTGCTGCAATGGGTCTACTGAAGAGCTGGGAAAAACATTCACATCTTCTGATGCCCAATTTCCCCTCCAGTGTCCCCTCCAAGCACCTCCTTCTTCTCCCTCAAATCATTTGATCCATCCTTTTGTGTTGGCCCTTAAGTAAAAGCAGGACAAAAAGGGGATTGGATTAGCAATCTTAAACCAACAAACACAAGTTGGAAGCAGAAAGGAGTAGAGGAAAGGAAGATTAAATACAGAAGGAAGGGGGACAAAAAGTTAGATCTATTGGATCTTTGCGTCCAGCAATGTATTCAAGGGATTTTAAAAATACTTTGTCCGACATTGCTGTTTGTCAATAACCAAGCTGTGTCACAAGAGGACTATTTTAATGACAGAACTCCTCAGCAATTAATTTTTTTCCTTTGTCAGATGAAGAAGCTCACTTTATAAAGGATAGAATGTCAGGAAACAAATATAAAGTTATTGTGAGAGGAAACCTGTTTCAATTCCCAGGATTACAGTTTTGAACAGCTGTGCCCCTACAGAGCAAGAGGAAGATTTATTTCTCTTATAAGTCCCAATTTTACAAAAAAGGTTTTCCTTTCTTCAAACAAAAGGCATGCTAAAGAAAGCTGTGAACACAGGGACTGTCTGAACCCTGCAAGGTAGGGAGAGAAAAGTTATTATTCCTTCTTGTGCAGTATTTGTTTCTTCTGGGACATGTATAGAAAATGAACTACAGTCACCACTACTGTGATATATTCAAAGTTATTAGTAAGAGTTTGGCTTAGAACTTAAGTATATAACCCCATGATAATGGTAGGGCTCAAACCACAAAAGCCCTGGGTACCCAGGCTCATGGTCTTTGTACTTTGGCTAGTTACATCATGTGATCTCTGCATATGCAGATACAGGCTGAGATTTTTAATGGTCCTATTTTATGGGGATGGTTGGATTCAACATTTTGATTTCAATCCAATTTCCAATCCATAGTCCTATTTTATGGGGACTGGCATGTGTAACCATCGGAAGTCACCCTTAAATAGTTGGATGTGGTATTTTGCTATTTCAATATTTATCTACTTAAGATTATGCATGGCTGGGGACCTGCCCCTAACAGAAATCCTCATCCCCTATGAACAGGAATACGCAAGGCAAGAATCCAAACCCAGAAACCCAGTACATAATAAGATCTCCCTCTAGTTATTCTTCCTTATGATAAATGAATGGTGTTGAACCATTAAACAGAGACATGCCTTATGATGGCTCTCTCCATATAGGTCACAAGTTGGTCCAGTCCTGCTTGCTCAATGGACCTCAGTCTGTGGTGGTAGGGCACAACTGCTGCAATGTGCTGCACAGCTGCCTGGGTAGTGACTGATCACTACTCCTAGCTCTGGGTCTTTTAGATACACTTTGCATCTAGAAACCCCATGTCTGACACTCCTCTTGGACAGTTGGACCCTGCAGCCCAGCCACCTAGATCCTGGAACCTCAGGACTCCTGAGCCTCCAGTTGCTTAAATATGTTCCCCTAGAGTCCAAATGGTTGTGGGAGCTCTAGTTTCCTACATACAAGGA
Source organism: Pelochelys cantorii (assembly GCA_032595735.1). Classification (NCBI taxonomy): domain Eukaryota; kingdom Metazoa; phylum Chordata; order Testudines; family Trionychidae; genus Pelochelys; species Pelochelys cantorii. Next base: position 90,619,605 of record CM064330.1, on the reverse strand, counting down.
CCATGTGGCAGTAAAGCAAAGAACACAACTTGGCAATGGAACGGTTAAACACACTCATTTTACTCTTAAAAAATACACAAGAGTTCTATGGAACACAAGTTCTGAACATTATTCCCCTTGGTCTGATTTCACTCCACTTTGTGAGCCTCCAGGTTTGATCAGCATCTTTAAGGGAATCAAAATCTCTGTTGTCTCCCACTTTATTCTGTTTCTGGTGATGAAATGGTTCCCTTTACTCATAGAGCTTTTAAAATCCATATGCCAATCCCATTATCCCAGGCTTCTGGGCAGAGTGGCATTCTCAGTCGGTGGCTCTGCTGACAGAAAGAACCCCTAAGGCTCCAAGATGGACAGGTCAATCAATATTGACGGCCCTCAATTGCTCCATCACCGCTTTCCATACACAGCCTCACCACTAGGTTTCAGGGTCCTGCTGTTGAATGAATGTTCAAAACCACACTAAAAGTTCCCTGGGAAAGCCAGAATGAATTATAACATAGCATTCACAAAACCAAAATGGAATATGTAAGTTGCCAGCTACATCCCCCAGGCTGTCACACATGCCTTCTGAAGGCTCCCTTCATATAAAGGAGTGAAACCATAAGGAAATATGGCCCCACTTCAACAAAGCGCGTTAAAACATTCTTAAGTCCATCCTATGGAGCAAAGAACTTAAGTGAACTTTGATCACAGGGCATATCTTGCACAGAAGTCAATGCGGCTCAGTCACATGACAAGAGACTTGCTGAATTGGGAGGGCTGGTCAAAATGGAGCCACTGAGAGCATAAGTGGAACAAAAGTGTGTAAAATAATTTATTTAATGAGTTTCACCCTTTTTACTGTCCACAAACGGACTGCCCTTTCTTTTCATTTATGCTGATGTAAAGCATTTGACAAATAACAATAGTGTCAAATGTTTGGTCTACAGACTTTTTACAAGCGGCTGGAAGGTGTATTTAATACTCAAGAATTAGAAAGGTGGTGTTTAGATTTGGCTGGCCACATAGGTCTTCTCTTCCCTTATTGGATATCCTTCACTCTTCCTGTGTGACCATGGTCATTTTCTGAGTTAGCGATTTATTATCAAATAATTGTTTGAATGTCACCATTTTCCTAAACACTCTTGCTAGCTATAAAACACATGGGAAGTGAATACACCAAGGGGAACAAGTATAGTCAAATAACTTTAGTGATGTTGCTGAAGTAAATATTCGTGGGGAGAATGTTTAACTATTCCCTCAGGCTACTCTGCAGGATTATTTATGCCAGGGAGACTCTTACAATGGTTTTGTTCTTTAAGATAAGCAAATATGATGTAGCTATGCAGTTTGTGTGCATCTATTTTAGACATTGTGTTAGGCAATGTTCAATAATTCAATCCAATGTACTACTTCAAGTGGACTAGTTACTTAAAGATAAGCATGTGCTTAAGTACATGCATAGATTGGTGCCAGAACACTAAGTAATTTGCAGGATATAGCTGCTTAATACGTTAAAATATCATGATTTTGCAATTTAGCACATTTGAAATTTTGCACAAAATGGATCCTGGCAATCATCCCTGATAATTTTGGTTTGTGGAGAAAAGCCAGGAAGGGACAGCACAGTGAGCGAGTCCCACATATTTACAGCATGTTGCATCTACAAGCCCATTCACAAACACTAGGGAAACTGGGGATAGGAATACCTAAGGACAGGTGCCCTCTGGCTCCACATGCCGAAACATCATGCATGTCAGTGATGATGTACATGAACTAGAATTGTGGACAGTTGGATGAAGGCAACAAGTTGAAGACTGAGGGGGTAACAGTTATTGCTGATGTTTATTTTTATAGTGTGACAGTGTTCTCCCTCAATAGCCCTTTTCTCACTAGTGTATCTTCCAAAGCTTTCTTGATTTTTGTGCCTTGTGTACAGCTGTATGGCTATGTCTACACTGTAGGGAAAAGTCAGAAAAAGATGCACAAATTGCGAACTGCAATTTGCGTATCTTTTTCCACTTTTTTTCCCAAAAGAGGCTTCTGAAATTTGGCCCATCTACACGGGGCCAAATTTTGGAAAAAACTCCTCTTTCAGAACATCCCTTATTCCTCTTACTGAGAGGAATACAGGGATGCCAAAAGAACGCGTCTGCTTTTTCAGAAACTGTTCCGAAAAAGCAGACGCATTCCCTGGATGCAGCAGAATTTTTCTGGGATACCAGGATTGCAAGGAGAGCCACGCACAAATCCCATCATTCACATATTAAAGCTCACTGTACACTGGCCTCCTGCACAATTGAGGCAGGCTATCCACCAACCTTGACATAGCCAAACTCCTCAAATTTAGGATAGAGGAACCTCAGAAAGTTTTAGAAATTGAATGCTCTTCCTCCATAAGAATTAATAGAGAAGGAAAGAACTTAAGGGCTGTGTTTGCTAAACTAATATAGTGAACACATACTGATTAATACTGAGAAGATGGATGGTTTTGTGGTTAAAAGACTCACAATCAAGAGAACAGGTTTCTATTTCTGTTCTTGCCATAGAGTTCCCAGGCAAGCACGGACAAATGACTTTGGGGAAGATCCTGAAAACAGTTTTATATTTAATTACCATGTGTTTAAACATGATGGGCACACACAGTTTTGAATGGCCAGCCTTGCCCTTAAAGGTACTGAAAGAGAAGGGTTACTGAGGCTAGGTCTACACTATAGCTTTTTCCGGTCGCTTTTTTGGAAGAGGCTTTTCTGCCATTTGGCCCAGTCTAGACAGTGCCAAACGGCGGAAAAACCGCCTCTTTCAGCAGAACCCTTATCCCTTATAGAACACAGGGCTCCCCGAAAACCCCCGCAGTGTAGATGTACCCTGTGAGACAGTATGGTCAGTGGTTAGGACAGAATTGGGAGTCAAAAGGTCAGGGTTCTAGTCTCATTCTGTCAGTGATCCACTATGCAACCTTGATGCGTCAGTTCAGTTACCTCTGCCTTTTCACCCTTTCCAATTGTTATTAGTGTTGTGTATTTAGATACTGGATCAGAGACTGCCTCTGGCTGTGTGCTTATAGCAGAGGCAACTGGTGGAAGGGAACAAGAGGGGTTGATGGATACATGGATCCCCCAGCAGCCCAAGAAAAGGGCCAGGTCAACCTGCTCCACCCCTCCCCGCCCTTACTCCACTCTTGCCCCACCTCCAGCAGGAGGTCCAGCCCCCTCACACTCATGCACAGCAGTGAGGGAAATGGAGCCATGCAGTTCTAGCTCACTTTGCTCCTCCAGCTGCATCGCTCCACTTCTCACAGGTGAGTGTAGGGTGGTCCCTCCCCCGCAAGCAATATGGCCAGAGAAGCACAGTGAGCTGGGGCCACTGCAAGCACATGGCCTCCCTTCCACTAGTCCCTCCGCCAGCTGCTGGCCACCCACAGGTGTTTGGAGCACATGCCCTCCCCCCACACATCACCTATACTTGTAGTTTATAGTGCCTGGTTTATAGTGTCTGTTATCAGTTGACCACCATAAGCCCATTCATAATACAAATGACACCAGCCCTCACGTGAGAGTTCAGTATTATTTTAATGTACATTCAGCCATGTCAGCTCATTGGCACCTAGGGCCCAATGAGAATTTTGCCCTTCACTTCTGTGGCAGCAAGGTCCCAGTCTCGGTGTGTTCAGCAGACAGGAAATTGCATTCATTTAAGCGACCATGTGAAAAATTTAATAACTATTCTACCCTGCAGAAGCCAAACCGCTGTTCTATAGCTGACACCAGCAAGTCTGCCTCTCAGCTGAGGAAAGGGAGAGACAATGGCCATCAGTGCACATTATGCAGATGAATAGTTCATAGAGGGAAAAGAAAAAACATCCCTCAGTGAATGAATACTAAGTGAACAATACAGCCTACTGTTATCCACAGCAAATTTCTCCTTCACAGCACCAAGATAAGCCAATAGATATCCTCCTTATATTTCTCAATTATTTTGGGGAAGTTTAAGTGTGTGTTTGAGAGAGAGAAACATGTCGAATGAAATGGCCCTAATTGTTCTGCAAATTTCCACAGTTCAGTGGGAAGGAGAGGAAATGCTAATATGCTATTTGAAAAAAAATTAAAAGAAACAAACATCCCAAGTTTTACTAGCAGCCATATTCATTTTAATTCTGCATGATCACTAAGCATTGTTCCAACTGGATATAGAATCATAGAATTGGAAGGAACCTCGAGGGGTCATCAACTCCAGTTCCCTGCACTCATGACAGGAATAAGTGCCATCTAGACCATCCCTGGCAGGTGTTTGTCTAACCTGCTCTTAATCTCCAGTAATGGATATTCCACAGCCTCAGTAGGCAATTTACACCAGAACTTAACCATCCTCACAGTTGGGAAGTTTTTCCTAATATCCAATGTAAAACCTTCAATTTAAGCCCATTGCTTCTTGTTCTAGACACAGAGGCTAAGAAGAATAATTTTTCTCTCTCCTCCTTGTAACAACCTTTTAGGTACTTGAAAGTTGTTTTCATGTCCCCTCTCAGTCTTCTCTTATCCAGACTAACCAAACTCAATTCTTTCAATTTTCCCTCGAAGGTCATGTTTTCTAGACCTATAATCATTTTTGTTGCTACTCTCTCAATTTTTTCCAATTTGTCCACATCTTTCCTGAAATGTGGTGCCCAAAACTGGACACAATAATTCAGCTGAGCCTAATCAGCACACAGTAGAGTAGAGAATTACTTCTTGTAGCTTGCTTACAACACTCCTGTTAATAAATCCCAGAATGATGATTACTTTTCTTATAATAGCGTTACACTGTTGACTCATAATTTAGCGTGTAGTCGACTCTGACTACTAGATCTTTTTCCATAGTACTCCTTTCTATGCAGTCATTTCTCATTATGTATGTGTGCAACTGATTGTTCCTTCCTAAGTGAAGCACTTTGCATATATCCTTATTGAATTTATTTACCTTAGACCATTTATCACTAATTGTTCTTCTATTTCCAGAATTCAGTGGGAAGGAGGGGAAACGTTAATATGCTATTTTAAAATAAATCAAACTTCCAAAATTTTTCTAGTGGCCATATTTTGTTCTAATTCTGCACCATCGCTAAGCATTGGTTCAATTGGATATAGAATCACAGAACTGGAAGGAACCTTGAGAGGTCCAGATCTTTTTGAATTACAGTACTATCCTTCACAGTACTTGCAACCCTTCCCAGCTTGGTATCATCCATAAACTTAATACGTGTACTCTGTATGCCAATATCTAAATAATTGATGAAGATATTGAACAGAACTAGACCCAGAACTGATTCCTGCGGAACTCCACTTGTTATGCCCTTCCATGACTGTGAACCATTGATAACTACTCTCTGGGAACAGTTTTCTAACCAGTTATGCACCCACCTTCTAGTAGCTCCTTCTAGGTTGTATTTCCCTAGTTTGTTAAAGAGAAGATCATGTGAAACTGTATCAAATGCCTTAGTAAAGTCTAGATATACCAGATCGACCACTTCCCCCTTATCCACATTCTTGTTGCCCTATCAAAGAAAACTATCAGGTTGGTCTGACATGATTTGTTCTTGATAAAGCCATGCTGAATGTTATTGATTGCCTTATTATCTTCTATGTGTGTGCAAATTATTTCCTTATCTGCTCCATTATCCTTTCCATTATCCTGTATCTTTTCCTGATACAGAAGTTAAGTTGACTGCTCTGTAATTTCCTAGGTTGTCCTTTTCTCCCTCTTTTTATAGATGGGCACTATATTTGCCCTTTTCCAGTCTTCTGGAATCTCTGCTGTTTTCCATAATTTTTTCAACGGTAATAGCTAATGGCTCAAATATCTCCTCAATTAGCACCTTGAGTATTCTATGATACATTTCATCAGGCCTTGTTGACTTGAAGACATCTAACTTGTCTAAGTAATCTTTAACTTGTTCTTTCCCTATTTTAGCCTCTGAACCTCCCCCATTTTCACTGACATTCACTGTATTAGCCACCCAATCACCTTCAGCCATCTTGGTGAAAAACAAAACAAAGAAGTCATTAAGCCCTTCTGCCATTTCCACATTTTCTGTTACTGTTTTTCCCTCTTCATTGAATAGCAGGCCTACACAATCCTTGGTCTTCCTCTTGTTTCTAAAGTATTTATAGAATCTTTTCTTGTTTCCCTTTATGTCTCTAGCTAGTTTGAGCTCATTTTTTTGTGCTTTGACCTTACTAATTTTGTCCCTACGTACTTGTGTTATTTGGTTATATTAATTCTTTGTAATTTGCTCTAGTTTCCATGTTTTGTAGCAGTCCTTCTTCCTAGAACAGCATCCCATGGTGAAGGAAGCTGAAACCCTCCTGACAATACCATTTACACAGCCATGCATTCACCTCCAGGATGCATCTGTCTACCCTTGACCAGAAAGATCAAAGACAACACCAACAGTGTTCCAAACATCTTCACTCATGCTCCCAGAACCCTGTAGTTTACTTCTGATCTGCTGAGTGTCATACTTCACACTAACATTATTGCCCACATGGATGAATACCATGGGATAATAGTCAGAGGGCCAGATGATCTTCCACAATCACTCTGTAATGACTCAGAGATGGGCCTCCTGCAGACAGCAGCATATCTCCTGGGATACCATGTCAGGACAGCAGATGGGTCCTGAGAAGAGAGTTTCCAACCACGACAACCCTATGTTTTCTCCTGGGAGTGGTGGCTACACTTACAAAAAGAAATTAGCTAGTAATTTCAAAATACCCCCCAACAAGCAAACAAGTGATCATGGATTTATTACCAATGACAGTGTCTTGGCCTTTGAAATAATTTACTTCCCAACTTCAATTTTTGTCCAAAATACTCTTTATATCACTATAATTAAGAAGCATTGGGTGTTTAGAATTTGGAATATTTTCATTTTAAATAGATGGGATATGGCCATCTCAACATTAATCTTAAAAATGTGTTATTCTAGTACAACAAACATTTGACTATGTGTTTGAGTCAAACTTGCCAAATGGGGAAGTGTGCATCTTCTTAATTTTTAACTTCCTTTTTTGTTTGCCTCCATTTTACTCTTTTCATCAGACACAGACCATTTCAAAAGACATGATCAAAGTACAGGTTTTGTTACTGTTCAAATCCGTTCCTCAGATGTTCGGCCTGCCAATGTTATTATGGAAGTATGACTTTTCTCCCAAAGAAACTGGAATCTTTTCTAAGTTTTTGGGAAAACATTTTAGCTCCAAACTTACTGGTGGTAAAGTATAATCAGAAGGCAAACATGTCCCTGGTGTAACTGCAGGGATGTCAATAGAGTTAAATAAGGAATTAGCTTGGGCAACAAGTTAAACCAATCTATTCCCATCAGATCCTTTAATTAAACCCAATATCCCAAGTTTCAGTTTAAGCAGGTATTTTCTGGAGTTTCATTTTTCTTTCGTGTATAAAAAACCCTATGAATTATATTTTCCTTAAATATTCATTAACAACTTTCATGTGAACTAAAGATGCATTATTCACCCTGACCATGCCCTCTGGGCACTGATCCCCCATCTCCTCACGGAAGAGAAAATGCTCGGCTGTCCATTCCATGACCCAGGCCACAGAGCGTCTTCTGTAAGGTCTAGAGCTTGTGCCAAGTATGGGAAGAAGTCTGAGAGTTAGCCCCTGTTTCCCTTCCCCAAGACAAATGGAATAAGAAGGAGTTCCTGGTACCACAGCTCACTTGAACTCTATTTTCAGGGAGTTTTGCTGTCAGGTGCTTCCATGTGGCCACATAGTTGCCTAGGGAGTCACTAAGTTTTGGTTGGAGTCCACAGACATCACTCTGACAGAACAACGTGGAGTAATCTCTGTGAGGGAATCTGTTAATTTCTGGCTCTGTACCTTCTCCAGCCACCAGCCATTTCCCAATAATTCAATATTCAGTTACATTATGTGTATTTGCCATCTGAAAAAAAAAATCATCAGCCTCTAATTTTGTAAATATTTATCCTCCTCATTGCTGCAATGGATGGCACCATTTACTGTGGGGTTTAGGAGAGACAATAAGAATACGTCTCAGCAATATTAAGGTATATGATTTACATGTCATCAGATGCCATTTATGACCGTCAAAGAACATGCTTCAGAACTCAGCACAGAAAGCCAGGAAAAGGCAAGATTTTATCTGTAAATATTTCCTCACAGAATATGTGAACTTTACCATCACCAAAACACTCCACTTACTCTCTTCTCTATCCTCCTTTTAAAATTCATATGCCTGAGTCCTGTTGGTCAGAACCTCCAATGATGTGGGAGGGGAAGAGAGACAGGGAAATCCCTCTCCCTACTCTTGTTGTTGGAGGTGAGTACAGGTCTCCTGTGAAACTAGCCCTGCTAAATGACCCTCCTTCTACTCAGTTTTCAAAATTTGAGGACCTGATCTTGCAAACAATCCTAGATGCAATGTCTACTATTTGATCCCACTGACTTCAATCAGACAATGGCCAGCAACAAGCACTACACCCAGACCTGACACTCATCATGATAAGAACTTGAATAAGAAGCATTAAAAACTGCCTTCAGTGGTCAGAGAGAAAAGATTAATCAATATCACATACTCTTCTCACCTGCTGCAAGAACTAATCTGGTCATTGTAAAAAATGGCACAAGAAAATGAGATTTGTTTATTCTGACTGGGAAAAGGGAAGATGAAATTAGACAAATTAGATTTACCATGCAATGTGATGCTACTGCTCAGCCATATAAAATGGGAAGACAGAGAAGCTGAAGAAACACCTGCTGCCATCTCTTGGAGAAGGAAAAGAACTTGAGAGGAAATAACCAGAAAAGACTGGAGAAGAGACCACAGCCAGCCTCACAAAAGGCATTGGAACAGCAGCAACACTTCTGTAATTATGTAATGGTGAATGATATTAATGCCAGTCTCATCAACTAGCTGTAGGAAATTCACTTGGCTAGATGCTCTCCTGTGTCAGAACCCTGCACAGTGCAGGAGGAGAGGGGCCCTGAAGTAACTCAGATCTACTGACATGCAGCTCTAGGGTGTGCCGCTCACATATGGTCTTTAATGAACCTTATGCCAATGGAGGATCAGTGTGGCAGAGCGATGTTGACCTCTGGCATGCTCTAACTCTGCCCTTAACATACATCCTGCACTAAAGAGAACGGGGCCTTGGTGCAGGGCCTGGATCAAACAGATAAGTGACCCCTGAACTCCACTCAGAGAGGAATTCTTTGAGGGAAATGTGTATTGGATCACAACCCCTTTGTTTCACTGAGCATGCCTGAGGAGCACAATTGATAACCGCAGACCTTCTCCTGGAGCTTTAGTCAATCTGTTAAACACTCTGGCCCAAGACCACTGAGCACCTTGAAAATAAGGACTGAGATCATGAATTTGACATGGTGTTCTTTGGGAAACCAGAGTAAAGAACAGAGGATTGATTTGCTGTGTTTGTGATAACCCACCTTGCTGAGGAGAAGTACTGCTGTGCTCTGTACCAGTTGCACTTTCCTGAGGACCAATGGCTTCGTGCCCAGGTGTATTGCCCACACTCCAGAAAACATCCCATGGCCACATCCATGTGTATGATGCTGTGTATGATGCTCAGAAGCTCCAAATACAGCTTACAGAATATTAAGAACTGCTGTAAAAGACATTTAAGAGGAAAAAAGATGAGGAAAGGGAGGAGAAATCACAATGCAGGAGAGGGAGGAGGAGACTGAAGAAAAACCCACAGGAAGGTGCCCCAGGTGAACATAAAGTCTATAAGTTCCCCCTTCGGAATTTTTTCCCATGTTGTTTCTTCCAGGAGCATGGAGTTTGCCATCTGTATGGCAAACCTCTCTAGGTTTCCAGAAAGGGACCCAACTACCACAGCGATGGGTGCAGCATAAGATGACAGAGAAGCTATAAAAATACACATTTTCAGGATGGTTTTACCAAGGGAATATTTTGATCAAGAGACCAACTCTTCATAAAACTTGCAACGTTTTCATGTCATTTTGGAAAAAAGCACTTGTGGACCATCACCAGCCACCTCGAAAGTTTGGCCACTCCACAGACCACAAATGACTCAGTCACGTGAACTTGTATGAATAGCAAACTAGAAGAGAAATCAGAGACTGCGGGGTACTAAAAACCATATTGCTTATTATTGTCCATTTGAGTTGTAAGATATCGTATCCCTCTGACTAAATAATAAAAGGGACATTATTTTCATTATAGGGTTGGGGATGGGTTTTGTGCTTTTCAAATTATATTTTAGTTTTTATGCTTATTTTTCATAAGATTTGTTACAACCTGGGAAAATGTCACGTAGGGCTTGATCCTGCCAGATGGCAAACACCCTCGTCTTTCATTGATGTCCACAGGGACTGATGACACTTAGCAAATGTAGAATCAGATCCATATTGTCTGTCTTTCTAGGAAACTGCTCTCTAGCACTGGTATTTTTGTGCACCACGCATTGCTTCCATGTTGACATTCCTTCCTTCTGTAGACTGCTTTAAATTTGCAATAGCAGAGCATTCCAATAAACACATTGTTATAAAAATATTTGCATGTGTCCTTTTGGCATACTGATCTGGACATTTCCCTTTTAATCTGGTAAGTGAGAACACACTCAGTTACAAGAAACACGTGTCCTATAACAGACCCAATCTTTTCAGGTTGTTTGTAACAGGCAGGTACCCAGTAACCATGTAGGAGGGTGCTCAGTACAGTTCAAGCATAGTAATGACATCCCAAATTCCTCTCCACCAGCACTTGCACGTCAACTTTTCACTGTTGTGTCACTAATTGAAAAGAAAAAGACTGCACATACTTACTGTGTTGCAATCACTCCTGGGCCTGCAGTTGACCACAGCTGGGTCCACAGGGGCACACGTTTTTATTTAGTTGTACCCTTCAGGTGGAGCACCACTTGCAGGAGTCTTGCCCAGCAACAGTCAGGGCACTGGTAGCAAATCACAACAGTAGTCCCACATGAGGCCTAACATAGTTGCTCTGGCACTCAGCAGCCTCCCTAGCAGCTCCTGGCCCAGTGCAAGTTTCCCTTACAGAGAAAGAGCTGGAGGTCTCCTCTCCTTCTCAGCCAGCACCGGAGATTTGCCGGGCAATCAGCTCTTTTTGGAGGGTCTTGGTAATTATCTAAGGGTACTCAGAACTCACTGCTAGCTATCTAGTTTTTTCAGCTCAAGGTCACCCCTCAGGTTTTCTGAAAACCCTAGCACCTGAGTGAGTTTCTATTTCTCATCGCACCTAAAATTAAGCACGTGCATATATCTTTGTAGCGTCAGGATCTTATTTTCTTCTTTTTGTAATTTAGTCTATATGACTAAGGTCCACATCTTTCCTAAGGTCCCCAGGAAAAAATAACAATAATATTTCTTTCTTTGGAACCTTCCTTCTGAAGATCTCAAAGCACTGCAAACATTAATATTTGTTGTACAACTGTTAACTAATTACTAACTTTCTTTTGAGTTAGGTAAGCGTTAGAACTAAACAAATATTTTTCTAACAACAAAATTCATTGTGAATTTAGCTACTTTTCATCAAATCATTATTTTGTCCCTTATTTGATCTGCTTAGTAAGAATTATCACTATTTTACAGATAACTACAGGCAGCTTAATTAACTTGTCTAAAGTCACAGTACAAGTTAGCACCAGAGCAGGGAATAGAAAACTAATGTGGCTCAGTCCTATGCTAGCCATTGCTCCTTACCAGCTAGCTAGTGCTAGAGGTAGGAAATGCAAAATTCCAGCAATACGTGATTTTCCATATCAAATTAAAACACGGGGGTGGGAAAGTTCAAGTGATTGAACATTTAAACCATCTGTGGAGGCTGTAAACATTGGAACAACTTTTAAAAAAAATGCAAGGTTTTCCATAACTTTGGATAAGGCAGCTGCCACTTGACACTGTTCACAACATAGCTCTTAACTTGGGCTAATAAAAAAGTGAGGGACAAATGTATTACTGCAGTCAGTTCAGCAGAGACACTTTCAATAAGCAGGCCAAGAAATATATTGCTGTTTTGTTAGGGCCAGTTCATTAAGTATCCTGTTGAAAACTGCATTGTAGTTCCAAGTTCTAAATTAAACAGCCTTGCCTGGCAACAGGAACCTTAAAATATTTTTCTTGAATTGCTGCTTTAGATTCAAATCCCAGTTCTCCCCCTTAAGGCATCTGAAAGAGGATTGCAACTTCTCTTGTATGTGTCCCACGCAATAAATGGGAAAGGTCAACCTCAGGTTTCACTGACAAATAAAATATTCCCCATGCACCCTCCCGGAACTGTAGATAACACACACACACACACACACACACCCACCCCACAGAGTGAATAATCAGCATACTTGGGATTAAAAACAGAAACTCCTACAAACACAGAAAACTTCTCCTAATAAAAATGCAGGAGAGAACTTGTGTTATTTCATTCTCAGTACTGAAGGGACTCCCTTGTAGTAATCTGTAAATTATATGTGGGCATTTGCCTAGTCTTTCATGTTATCGTGCTTGCTCTGCCTCCTATTTTTTCCTCAAAATACTCCAATGGCAATACAAGACTTTTACTAATACTTTACTTGGAGCACTAACAATAGCTGGAGTTAAAGTTGCTGAAGTGTTTCAATATAACCCACTGTTCTCAATTATTCCTTACTTTCAATTATTCCTAATTTCTAATGTTTTAAAATGTCCTAACCTTGATTCACACCTAACAGAAAATATGTTGCAAAATTAGAAGGGGGGAGGGAGTTCAGAATTGTTTGAGTGAGAATGAAGTTTGGGAGACACTTTCCTCAGTTCAAATCATTTCTGTGAATTTATTTTATGCAGTTATATTGCTAGGAAGAATTGGAGAGAGAGCTGTAATGCAGCAAGAAAACAGACTGGACTGAAGTGAAAAATATTCTGGTGAATGTTGGTTTAGAATTGACAGACGAATGAATATCCCTTGTCTATCGGGACCTGTTATCATCATGGTCATAACTTACGACTTATAGAAGTACAGAAATACAAAAGTCATTCCTGACCCATTTACACATCTCATGCTTATACTTCTTCAAGATAGATAAGACCCCATAAATAAAACAGGAAAACTATCATCACTTCTGGGAATGGAATCCTGGGTGAAAGGTTACTTCATTCTATCACAGCTCAAAGCCAAGCTGCCTCAAAATTGCTTATTAAATTCATTAACATAAACGTCTTATAAATATAGCCAATTAAAGTTTTTACTTTATGTCTGTCAGACTATGTGCCCATATGTCCAACACATGAGATACATTTGCAAAGGTGAAGTGTTTCCCCTTTGGTTTGGGTGGTTAGCAAATACTTGGCGGGTTGTTTGTGTCAGGAGAAGAAACTGGTGCAACAAGTCAGATATATTCTTGGTGTAATCTTGTATAATTATAAAGAATGTACCCTGAACATAACAGAAAATACCATAATCAGGCAGGTCCCTGGCTCAGAAATCCCCATGCCTATTTTTCCAGAAAACTCTGTGTCCAAGAAGCCCCATGACTGCTTCTTCTCAGGGTTATGTTCCCAACAGCTTCTGGCTTTCTGCCTCAAGCTCCAACATACTCTTCGTAAAGGATATCCTAGTCCCTACTATTGCAGGGAGACCCCTAGTCTATATGGCTTAGCTCTGACATGCCATGTAACCTGCTGCAAAAGACATTGATTGCTTCTTCAGTTGTGCCTGAAACAGAGTGTTTGGTACACCCTTTGGCTTTAATGAGTTTTGCGATTGTCCCTGTTTCTAACACACATACACATACCCATTTGACACCTTTCAGTATAAACCTCCCCCCATATCAGCTCTACCCATTGCTCTCAATGGAATTTAAGACGACAAAACTTTGAATGACTTATGACAGGAAGAAATTAAATAATTAAAAATGATGCAAGCTTAACTATTTACATAGTGTTTTTCTGTCATGAAAATTCTTATCATCCCAAGTCAATTTTCCCAACCACTCAAAAAAGCCATTTTCCAGATTCAAATCACATTTTCCAGGCAAAGAGGATGGTTTTTGTCATCTACACTCGTGGCATCCAACACTCTAGCCACATGTGGCTGTTTGGTTGAGTGTGGCTAGTTGGCTTGAACAATGTGACTATTTGGCCATTTGAGTGTGGTTAGTTCGCTATAGCAGTAACCACTATAATGGCTTCTGCTTTAGAATTAGTCGGACATCACAGCTCTAGACAACTGTCACTGCCATTTGAACTGAGGCTATCAGAAAAAAAACTCTTATAGCATCATCTTTCCATAACTGCTGACAAAGACCAGCAGTCCAGAAAGGCTCTTTTGCCCATTACCAATTCTCTCAAGTATCCATTCAGCTCCGATTTAATGTATAATGAATAGGATGCATACATCACATATCTGGGGGAACATGCTTAATTAGTAACACAGGGTTAGTTGTTTTTTAAACGTGTGAAAAAGCATAGTAAACTTCCTCCATCCATAAACACAGCTGTTACAAAAGGAATAGTGTCTTTTCATAGTGAATTGAACTATTATGGGCTGTAGGAGGCAGGAACAGTGCTGGTCTGTGGATATGGATGAGCTCATTCAGATAAAATCAGAACTGGCCCAAATCTCCCCTATTAACTAAACTTGAACCAAATCTTTTGAGTTAAGAAATGTTTAGCAGATCTCCCACCAACCACCATTTCCTACTTGCAGTAGCAGTTTTTCTTGGGGGAAGGGCACAATGAGGTAGGCCATTTGTCTTTCTGACAGGAAATCTCCATCAGAAGTTTCTTACATAAGTCGTTTTTACCAGCATTCTAAACCCTAGCTACTGTCAGCAATTCCCCAACAAAATGTTTTCCATTGGAAAATGCTGATTCATTGAAAAAGAAACATTTTGCAAATGCATCAACTTTGACAAAATTTAGTTTGAGGAAAAAAAGCATTTTGATCAGGTTTACATATTCTGATTTTGACATTTTTTAATGGATTTTTTCCTAATTTTTACCATTTTTATTCTAAAAAAAATTAATGTTAGTCCTGGAATGAAACACTTCAGTTCTATTGAATCAAAGTGTTTCAATTGATCTGAATTATTTTTCAGAATTTAGTTGAACAGAAAATTTTGTCTCAAAGGGGTAGCCATGTTAGTCTGTCACTTTAAACAAAGAGTAGTCCTGTAGCACCTTAGAAACTAATATATACACAGAGAGAGAGAGAGAGAAGAGAGAGAGAATATGAATCATGAGCTTTCGTGGGCAAAACCCACTTCCTCAGGTTTTATCCAAGAAAGCTCATGATACAATATATTGTTAGTCTCTAACGTGCTACAGGACTATTCATTGTGTTTTAGAAAATTTGGTGTATTTGTTCAGTTCTAGAATGGAAACATTTTTACATTTGAAGAACTTCCAGCACAATGGAAAACCCAGTTCCTGGCCACTTCCTCTAACTGACTGTGCTCTCTGGTGGCACCTGCTGTGCAAAACAGAGAATCAGTTCCTAACAGGGCAAGTGTCTCAACACCAAAGGAGATAAAAACTAGTCAGTACAGCAAGCATTCCATTTCTGACCCTAGGGTAAATAACGCGCATGCATTATTTCACAATAAAATCATTGTATAACTATTCATAATCATCCAGTAAAGGTCCTATTAGTATTTATGCCCCAATGTCTCACCAAGCAATGCCTGCTCAGTGACTTTGACATTATGTTGCTGCTTCTGTTTATGTGACAAAAGAATGAAAGTCAGAGCTTAGTAATCATAGTATCAGATGTTGATAATGATGTCATAAATCAACAATACAGAGAACTAATCAAAGACAGTTAACATAAGGTAAAAGATTAAAAACTATAACCTTGAGCAGAAGTACATTTTCCTAATTAATTTTGATAAAATAGATTAAACAATTTTTACGGTATAATAAAGCAAGCCATACATAGCTGCTGTTTGCAAACTGTTGAAAATACAGTGGTCAGCCTTAAAATCTTGCCAATTTTGCCTTAGATTAATAAATATATCTAAGGCAAATAAATATATCTAGATAAATAAATATATCCCCATGGGTGCATCTACACAGCAGGGCTTAATTCAAAATAAGCTATGCAAATTGAGCTACGTAAATTGCATTGCTTATTTCAAAATAGCTTATTTCTAAATTGGGAGTGTCTTCACAGCATTTATTTTGAATAGAACACTCTTCCTCGGACTTTCCTTACTTCTTGTACAATGAGGGTTACAGGAGTCAGAGTAAGAAGTCCTCCAGCTTGGCAGTATTTCGACATTATTTCAAAATAACTGCCTGCTGTGTAGATGGGGACTAAGTTATTTTGAAATAATGCTAGTTATTTCAAAATAATGTTGCTGTGTAGACGTACCCCACATGTACTTTGGCAAAGTATATTAAAGCTACATATCCTGGATTGTATCCCTCTGCTTACCACTCTACACATATCTTTCCTGCCTTCTCACATTGTAAACTTTTGTAACAGAGCCTGCATCTATGTGTTTGTGTGGCACCCTGAGGCTTTGATCTGTATCAGAGCCTCTGGAAGTTATTGAAATTAAAAAAAAATAGGTAAATAAATTCTAGAATACTGAAATGCTGAGACAGCATGTAGTTGTCATAGCATTATCTAAAACCCTGGCAAGCTTACAAAGCTTTGTGTAACAATTTCAAGAAACATTCATCATAAAAATGGAATATATTAATGTATTATAATCAGGAAACATATTTGGATTTTTAAAATGCATTTTAGTACATGGTTTCTTCTGTTTAGACACAGGAGCAAGTCACAGATGGTTTGGAAGCTTCAGTGGAAAACTCAGACCCCACTGGCTGTGCAGGGCAGGACTAAGCTAACCTTGGGTTTTGTCAAACAAAGATCTCAGGAGACACTTGTTCACAGTCAACTTCTGATCTCCAAAGGTATGTCTAGACTACAAAGCTTTTCTAGGATACTGGAGATATCCCAGAAAAGCTCTGCCGCATCCAAGGAACACGTCTGCTTTTCCGAAAAAAATTTCAGAAAAGCGGATGCGTTTTTTCGGTATCCCTGTAAACCTCATTTTACAAGGAAAAAGGGATGTTCCGAAAGAGGGTTTTTTTCCAACATTTGGCCCCATGTAGATGGGCCAAATGTCAGAAAAGCCTCTTTTGGAAGAAAAGCAGGGAAAGATACACAAATTGCGGTTCACAATTTGTGTATCTTTTGCCAACTTTTCTTTGTAGTGTAGACACAGCCCAAAATTAAGGATTTTTAAGGGGTAAGTAGCTGGTGCTCTCCTTCCCCAATCTAAACTGGGGCCTCGTTCATCTTCAGGGGAATCTATACCACACACTGACCTTTTAAGCGTCTAACTCATTTTCTGGATCATTGTACAACCTGATACTGCTGTGCCCCTACTCAGCTGAATCGTCTCATGGAATGAAATCCAAATCAAAGCCAGATGATTGGGGAAAATTCAGATCCAAATATGCTTTATGATTTTCCTGTTGAAAAGGACAGTATGGTTAGCTGAACAGTTATGAAGTCAACATTCCATATTTACTGTATATTTTATGTAGTTCACATGTAGTTCATGTTACTTTTCTTGTTTCCAAAAAATGCACTTAGAGGCCATATATGCCCGTATACCCTCCATAATCTACCTACTACCTTTTCATCTATCTTCCCAAAAGAGTTTTACAGCTGAAGTTATCTAGGCATCTATCATGTGCTCATCAGCAGGATTTCAAATATCCTCTCATGCTAGCCTGTCCATTTTCCCATGCTGTGACAATCAGCTGTCCAACATCTAATAAGCTATAAACAAATAGAGGGGAAAAAACAGACTGGGGGCGGGAAGAGTTTAAACAATGCAAAGGCAGTTGTGTTTCATGCTAAGGAAACCAGAATGCCTTAGAGTATTCCAAAGAAAGAGTTGCATCAAATACAACAAACAAAAGAAACATTAAGAAGTTCTGTGATTGTTAGCCAAGAGAGATTATTTTATTCTTCTTTCTTGGAAGTCTTACAACAAAACAGATGAAAGCTGATTCCTGAACCTCATGCCAATGTATGGATTGTATCAAAATTTACTCATCTGCATATCAGACCACAATTTTTGGATTAGAAGTAAGGGTCCCCTGGAGAGACCAAAAACATTTTGGAGATGATTATTCAGTTTCCACTTCTCCCTCCTTTCCACTAACATAGAAACAGGAGGTCACACTGACAAGAATCACTATCTTGGAGTATTTGCATTTAGTTATCATGGATAGCAATAAAATATGGCCACCTTCTGGAGAAACAATAAAAGGATTAGACCTTTTTTTAAAAAAATAGACAAACATTTATTCCTGTAATGGCACTGTAATTGAAGATTCACTAAGTCCTGAACAGAATCTCAACCAAATGATTTTTTTAATCTTATTTCCTAACTCTGGTCACAATGTAATAACTCAGCTATCTTTCCCATTATCCCATCTCTCTGCTTTCATAACATTTTATTTATTTATTTTACAAAAAATTAAAATCTATAGACACAGCAATTTAGTAACCTTTTCAAAATAAGGTGTTTTAATGAAAGGTATATTTTGTATTCCTTTTAGACAAACGCACAGACTACTTTAAATATTCTGTAATTTACATGGTGAGATGATGCCATTTTTAATTTCCAGACTGCTGCACGAAAGAGGGTCATCCAAACCTGAACTACTCCTAGAACATGATTGTCCAAATTCTGTCCTCTTCAGATTTCAAGGAAGTATCCTGATATAGATTATGTATTTCTTCAAACCCTGTGACAGGGAACAGGTTGCTGTGCTGTTAATGTCTTCTTCACTTACTCTACACAGTCAGCATAACCTCTTGGGCAGTCATTTAAGCCTAGTAGTTTTGCAGCAGACTTGCAACTTCCTCTGGAACACAATGCATCTTATGTAACCATAGCAACAAGGGCTCAGCTGAAGGTTGCTGGGTTGTTGGGTTTTTTAAAAATTATGTTAATGTTTCTCATTCGAGGCCTCCTGTTCAGTTGCCATGTGATGACAACAAATTTTGTATGAGAAACACTACATTAAAAAGCATTTTCAATACTTAGTGTTACATTTGTTTTCTGTGTTGTCCAACAAGTAAATAAGTCTGAAGGAATGATAATCATTCACATCTGGGATGATACATGTCCAGATTTCCTTCAGTGAGGAAGGCACTGGGATTTATCTGCCTCTCCCACATCCCTCTATGTAACATTGGGTTCCTCTTTGCCCCTGAAATGTGAGATTACAGAATACTGAGAAGCCTTTATGTTACAGGTAACATTATTCAGCTAACAGGAAACATATGGCAATTGGAATATAAAGCATATTTGAGATCCTAAATCCATTGCTCACCTGCCACTAGCTGAAATCACTCCCTCAGCCTTCCACATGAAGCATGGAGCAGAAGTGTGTTGGGGAAAAAAGGTAAAGGCCCTGATTTCTCAGAGATGCTGAGCACCCACCAATCCCATTGACATCAACAGAAGCTGTAGGTGCTGGCCACTTCTGAAAAAACAGGCCTTATGAGTATGCCCACATAGGAGCTGGACGGTGTAATTTCAATCCCAGGAAGACCTATCCATATCTACACTACTTCTGATCAAGCTAGTTCACTAAAAAACAAGTATAGCCAGGGAAATGATAAGGGCTAGCCTGAATGAGTACTTGGACACTCCTTTTTCCCTGTCTTTCACTCTAATCTTGTAGATTGTCTGTTCTGGCCAAACTTCTCCACTGCCCAGTGTTAATACAGGACATGCTGCATTATGATTCTGCAAACTGATGAACACCTTCTGAAAGGAGTTTAGTACTCTCAACTGCAACACCCTCCAGGGGAAAGCCAACAGGTCTTTTCTACAACCCTAATCCGTTTATTGCTCCTCAATTCCTATACCACAGTACCATAACATGACAACAAGAACACTGAAAATGAAGAAACTGGTCATACATCATCAGATACATGGAAACAATAATCAGTCATTATCTCTTCCCCAGGTGTGTACTGAAAAATTTTGTTCTTTCTTGCTAGAGGACAGAGAGTATACTTTTCAAAGGCTATTCTGAAATCACAAAGAAAATAAGGCAACCACCACAAAGACTTTAAAAAACAAGACAACATTTTAGGGTTTTTCAGGACAACTGAGGATAGTAAATTATCTGATACTGTGCATGGAGTGTCAGGAAACATCAAGAAGCTATATTAGTCTTATGTTTTTACAATCCCAGTGGACATTCATACCTGCAGATGCATTTGAGATTGAGTTCTACACTTATGCTGAAAAATCTTGAAAATTACTGAATTGAGAAGTCAGATGTAACTCCAAAAACAAGCACATTCAATGATGCCTTAAATCCTGGCTTCAAATAATGTTTACTTTTTGAATCGTTAATCCCAGAAATGATACAGGTTGAACCTCTCTAGTCCGGCACCTGAGACCTGAGCAGCGCCAAACCAGAGAATCTGCTGAATCACAGGAGGCCAATATTATCTAGCACAATCACCAAGATGTCCACTACTTACTGGGCTCTTAGAAGACATTTAGGAGTAAATTGGAGTCAAACAACAGTACAGAACATTGAAAACCAGAACTGGTGACTGTAAACAAACTTTATGGGACTGCAGGAAACTTGGCCACATCATGCTGAACCACGGATGTTGCTGGACTATAGTGTGCTGGATTAGAGAGGTTCAACCTGTATTAAAGCAACTGCTAAATGAAGGACAGACTCTTTTCTGTCTGTCATTGCTACCTACCAAACTGTTTGTGAAATAGGAGTATTAGTATTTCCAATTATATTCCTGCACAGTTTCTGCAGTGATGTCAAAAGCCAAAGTCTGTGACTTCACAATTTAGAAATGAGAGCAGTGCCACTGAATATGTTATAAAAGAGAATACTTAATATACGTACAGAATAATCCACAGGGAATAAGAAAAGAAATAAAGAAAAGTTCACGGTGATACATTTGCTAAGCATAGTAGCATAAATGTATATGTTTAATGCAATTAAAGTGTGGTGGAGCTATTTAGATTTCTATAGCTATTATTAATATATTGAGAATCTTAAAATAAAAACCAATTGTTACCTTGTAATTCTTCTATTCATGAATCCTCTTTTCCCAATGAACCATCAGGAAATAAAAGTAGTTTTAATTTTCAAGGGTTTTAAAAATATTTTGTAGTTTATCCCCATTAACCTACCTCATGTAGAATGTAACATGTACTATTGAAATCAGTTGATGCCAGACTCCTTGGTGAAATGGCTGTCTTCTAAAGTACTGTTAACTGGATTAGGGTTTGGATTGTCCAGGATATATATATAAAAGGTGGTAAAGGAATTTCTCTATATGACCACGTGGGGTTATTTAATTTGCCTTAAGAATATTTGGGCATATATTTCTCCCATTAAAACAGTAAATCACCACTACTAATCAGAGAGTTTTCCTTATGATGCACTAAGGACTGATGCAATTTAATGCATGACTTTGTTTAATATAATCATCTCACACTCCCATAAAAAAAACCCTGATGCACCTATTTTACCATCAGGTCCATTTTAATATAGGACCACTAGCTTGTTAATCAGTTTAACTAAAATCCTTTTGAAATGTGATTTATTGTTTTAGTAGACTGAACAAATGCTACCAATATAGCTTCATATTATCATCTCATGCTATAGGGCCACCAGCCCTTTAGCTATGCCCTGGTCTGACTATGTTGTCCTTCCCATTAAAACTGTAAATCACTAACACTAGTAAGAGAGAGTTTCCCTTATGAAGTGATGGACAAACTAGTAATAATTGAAGAGGAGTGTGAGCAGAAAAGTCACATGGAGCAAGAATGGAAAACCAGTAACTTGTGATCCTGAGCAAATAATTTAAAGTCCACGGTGAGGTTATAAGAAGAGAAAAGGGCACTAACCAGAAGAACTGTATTCTAAGAAGGAAACTAAAAAAAAGTTGTGATCAGAATAGCACTGCCTGTGCATAAAGCGGTGGTCATCTGCAGCCCATAAATCTTTAGGACAACTGACCATAAGGCACACTTGTAAGGGGGCACGGTTGACTGTTACTATACAAGTTTGTGAAAACTATTCAATTACACAGCCAGGACACACTTTGTTGAGATTTTTGAGCTTTAGCCCTGTTCCAATACCCAAGGTTTTTGGCTCTCATCTGGGAGGCCAGATAAGTTATCCCAGCATCAGAAAATCCACTTTGACATGAATCAGCACCCCTCTGTGTTACAATATGAACCACGGCTTCGTATTTTACCAGAACTTGCTGCAGCCCTTCATTGTCACCAAGCAGGCTGAATCTTTCCAAGAGGAAGCAACACACAGCATGAGGCTGCCCCCTAGGGCATCAGATTTATCAGTGCACAGTTATTAACTAGTATAAAAATCCCTGATAGCATGCTCACAGACAGTCCAAGGATTGAAGTGCACAAATAGTGAACAGCTCCTAAAAATGATCCTTCCAGGTCAGGGGGAGACACAAAGGAGGGGCATTGCAAGAAAGCATGAAGTGCCACAGTCTGTGATGTACCTTTTCTATGTATGGGGTAAACACAAGAGTTTAGTCTTCACTCTTCAGGATTACAATGGGTACTTTGTTCCTCGATAGATGCAGTGGAAAGTTGTTCCTTAAGGTCTCTACCTCGCAATGATAACAGCTGCCTTGGTTAAATTTGTAGCTCATTCCTCAGGCAATCCTGTGGTCCAGTCTATTGCTATGAGGTATGGCCCTCCAGCTGTACCTCTTACCAAGTTCACCGCTTTCTTTCCAGAAGGAGTTATAAAACAGTCAAAACAAAGCTATCTGCACCATCACAGGGAAAGGATATTACCATGCTTCAGCTGTCAGACATATTTTTTGTTACCATCTCTGCAAGAGTATTAATTTGCATTTTAGACTTAAAAAAAAAAAAACAGGGCTTGGGGGTTTAATTTGTTTTTTAAACTGAACCAAGAGACATTGCTGTTGCATCCAGTGGAGTGAAAATGACTCGCATGGAGATGAATTATTATTATTGTCCAATACTTATCCTATCAAGTCTTATGGAGTAATAAACTTTAGTTTGTTAAACAAAAGGTGTGTAAACTGTAGTTAATGAATTAATTGACTGTTTCTGATCACCATGGCCCAGATATTGTCAAATGCACCTAACCAGGTTAGATGCCTAACTCCCATTGAAATAAATTGGCTTTTAAGTCAATGAGAGTCAGCCTCTCTGAATGCTTTTGAAAACCACAACAGGCATCTATGTGCATCTTTAGGTGCCTAAAAATCTTGGAAATTTTATCCTCATTTGCTTCAAGTTTTTAGGAGTAGTAGCTCTCATCCCCTCCCACTTGGTTTTTATTGATAAAATGAAAAGGGAAAATTTTTCAACCCCTGCTCAGTTTTTCAACTTCGAATGAACTAGTCCAAACAAAGAAAATTGTCTCTTTACACCTCTAACTAACGTGAAAACAAAAAAAATTAAGATAAAAACTTTTCTGCATGACAAATTGAAAATATTTGCATTGGAAATACTGAAAGTAGTATACTGACTGCAGTAGAAGGGGAGGAGGTTCTACTTGTATACCAAAGATGTACCCTTGCACTGAGATGGAAATAGAAGACAGATTTATTGAAAGACTTTGGGTAAGGATAAAAGGGATTAAAAAACAAATGTGATGCCATGGCAGGGGGTCTACTACAAACCACCTAACAAGGGAGAAGAGGTAGATAAGGCTTTTTTTATAGGACTTGCTGATGAGGGACTTCAAGTACCCAGATATCTGTTAAGAAAATAATACAGCAGAAAATGGATTATCCAATAAGGAATTGGAATGCATTTGAGATTGGTTAAGAATCTGAAAGTTGAAGGCAGCTTGGATAAAAGTGATCATGAAATGATCTAGTTAATGATTCTAAAGAATAATAGGAGGGGAACAGCAGAATAAAAATGGATTTCAAGAAGGCAGACTTGGAAAGATTGGAAAAAATGATGTTGCTTAGTCTGGAGAAGACTGCAGGAGAAACATAACAGTTTTCAAATATATATAAGTTTGTTACAAGGAGGAGAGTGAAAAATTATTCTTGTTAATCTCTGAGGACAGGACAAGAAACAATGGGCTTAAACTGCAGAAAGAGCAGTTTAGGTTGACATTAGGAAAGACTTCCTAACTATCAGGGTGGTAAAGCAGTGGAACAAATTGTCTAGGGAAGTCGTGGAATCTCCGACAATAGAGGTTTAAAAGAACAGGTTAGACAAATGTGTTAAGAACAGTCTAATTATTAATTAGTCCTGCCTTGAGTCCAGGAGGCTGACCTACTGAGGTCCCTTCCCATCCTAAACTTCTATGATTATGACATATTTATAAAGCTTGTATTGATCTGTCAAAGTTAAAGATATTTCCCCCTGATTCTGTATACAATTTTAAAAGTAGTATCCTTGAATCCATTAAAATGTAAGGAGGGTTCATTGAGGCATTATTTTTTAAATTTAAATAATGTAATAGATTATAGTAAAGTTTAAGTCTTAAATTGTCATAATTTCAAATTTAACTGTAAACAAGTTTATTTTTTAAAAAGAAATAATGTATTCACTTTAGATGGAAAAATCAGCTTAAAATTGAAGTAATCAACCCTGTTTTAATATTTAATTTTAATAATTTTTTAAATCAAATAAAGAAACAAAGGAGTAATTATTTCTAGAAACATTCAATCCATTTATGCTTTTCAGATAGCTTTATCTTGTCTCCACATCTGTTTTGTCCTTGTTTAAATTAAGTACCATTTTGAAGTGAGAGCCAAAGTGATATACAAATAGAAGTCCAATAAAAATGGAGAGGAAAAAACCCCAGTGTGTCACATATTCATATAAAATTGGTATGTTACATCAAACAGAAATAATATGTCTGTAGGTTACATGTAGAACCCTTATGTATTTTACCAGATACCATCAGTTATGTGTGTTTATAAAAGGAACATCAAGATTTTATATGGGCTGTTCTGAGACACATTTAATCAACAATATGCCATTTTATTTTCTATAACATTTCTATGGAAAGCTGACAGGAGATAACTTTGAAAGTCAGACCAGAAATTAAGCTGGCACTACATTCAGCTCCAAGACTCATTTGAAACTTGTTTTCTAGGTTGCTGAATCTCTAGTGTTGCGTAACATTCTTTCTAAAGGCACTAGCATTCTACAAGAATGAACCAAAACAGAACATTTTACGATAGTGATACTGTGGTATTTTTGTCCAGTACTGCAGACAGAACCTTTGTGTTGTTTTACACAATGGATGGCATTTATAAGAGGAGGATACAATAGAAGATGGAGAAAACTTCAGATGTAGGTGGTAAAGATAAAAAGCATGGAAAAACTCTCATATGAAAATAGACAGAAAAGGTTGTTATTGTTTACCTGACAAACTATACCAATTACTGAAAACAGGTGTGTGACAGGGCCTCCACCCTGCACTGGCTCTTTAAGGGTTAAAACACAGCCCTGAGATAGGGCAGGAGCTGTGGAGCCAGCAGCTGTGGCAGATATTAGCCAATTAAGGCCCAGCTGAGGGCAATATAAATAAAGGCTGCTGGGAGTGCATAAGGATTCTCACTTATTCTTGTTCCAGCTATGGAGCAGGAGGGACCTAGCTGCCAGGGAAGCTAGAGGCTTCCTGAGTTAAAACAGGGCTGGGAAAAGGCAGGCAGAGCTGGGGAACCTCTGGCTGGACAAGCTCTTAGCCTGCAGGGCCTGAAGCAAGGCCTAAGGGTACTACGGACCGAGCCAGGGCAGCAGGTCCATGCCCCATTGACAATGATGAGTAGCCATTTCAAACTGAAGTTTTCCCCTGAGGTAAGGGGTTAAATGATGACTGACGGTGGATTACTGGGGCAAGATGGGTATTAGGTGAGGACCCCAGAGTGTGGGGGCACTGTGGTAAGGCAGTACCCAGGTGGGAAGGCACTTTGGACTGGGAGGGATGTGGGTTCGAACAAAGTGGTGAATAAAAACTAACAACAGACATGACATCAGCCAGAAGGGGATGCTCCAAAGCTGAAGAGCCAATTCCCAAGTGACCAGTAGGAGGTGCTGTAGCAGTGAGCTGTGCCATGTTACAAGGTGTTTTTGTTAATTGCTGTAATATGCTTAGCACTACCCCTCTTGGGCTATGTCTACACTACGTTTTTGCGCAAGAAGCCTTTTGTGGAAGAGCCCTTCTGAAAAAACTTCTTGTGGAAAAGCGGTGTCCAGACCTCAAAGCACATTGCAAAAGTGATGTGCTTTTGCACAAGAGAGCGTCCACACTGCATGGATGATCTTGCACAAGAAAGCTCTGATGGCCATTCTGTGAATGGCCATCAGAGCACCTGTGTTTTGGCTGACGGGGTTTCTTGTGCAAAAACCCCTCCGGCATGTTCACACCTGCCTTTTTGCACAAGAGCTGTAGCACAAAAAGGAGTTATTCCTCGCAGGGAGAGGAATAACTACTGGCAAAAACCCTCTGTTGTGCCAATTTACTTGTGCAAAACCTCACTTGAGTTGTGGACGTTCTGCGGGTTTTGCGCAAAAATGGCCATTTTTGTGCAAAAACCCTGTAGTGTAGACATAGCCTCAGTGTTTTCACTTCTCAGGGATATAGATACTCTAACCACTAGTAGATGCCTTGGAGTGAAACAGCAGCATTAACAATAAATAAAACTTTAGCACAAAGAAAGCAAGGAAATATTATTTGAATGACCATCAAGATTAGCATCTTCTGGTACAAGGTTATTTGTGAAAGGTGCATCCTCCACCTCTCCACTAGGCTAGATGTATTTCACCATAGTTTGCAGGTGTCAATTCAGGAAAAAAACAATAGCACATGCAAATATGATGTAACTTCAGTAGGTGGTCTGTACCTTCCAGTGTTACTAGCTACTGATCAAGACATATAAAATAGACTATTTGTTTTTTCCTTTCCCCAACAAGTGAAGCTACATTGTATGCTCTATCTGATTTGGCTGGTCTATGTGTCTACACAGCACCCTTACCTCAACATAAGGTAATTGCGAAGTAACTGCAAAATTTGGTACTTAGGACAGAATTAGGAAACCTGGGTTATGTTATTGGGATGGCCAGTCTTCCTCTGTAATCCTAGGGAAACTGAAATAAAGGGATGCTATCAGTAAAATGAAGATAATACCACTTGTCTACTTTCAAGTGATTCTGTAATTTCATCTTTTTGATAAAGCACTCTGCATGTGTAACCATTTCAAAATTTCATCAACTAATCACTTTACTGACTCAGAATAAATTAATATATAAGAGTGGTCATCTCTTCTTTCCACCACAAGGTGTAACACATGAGCTATAAGTTTCTTCTTCATGCTACTTAGTTGACACTTATTGAACAGTTATAAGCAGGTGCCGCTTTTCAGGGTGGTAAAGAAAATTTTAACCTGATTTCCTTTCTGGCCCTGACTTTTGCTCATATTAGAAACACTTAGGCTGAACCTTTTTTTTTTTTTTATATAAACACTGGATCCAGCTCCTATTGCACATAAAACTCGAGAGAGTGACTAGATTCCTTTCACTTTCACACCTGATGATCATTTCCAAAAGCTGTGTCAAGATACTCAATTCACAGTGGGAGATACTATTAAGTTTTTACATTTATCACCTTATTCAACTGTGATAGCTATGTACATGAACTTCTCTTGGACTGAATGAATTAGGGAGAGAGAAGTCATCAAGTAACACACTGCATTATTCCATTATGAATTCTGCTATCTTTCTCAATCTGAGACATTGGTAATGTTTTAACCAAGGAGAAATTAGTGAGAGAGAAGGCTCTCCATTACTATTAGTTAGTATCCCTGCATAGAGCATGTTCAGGACAAAGGATTCTACTGTAGTTGATAGAAAACAAAAGGCTAGATTCTTGATTATGAGCCTGCCACATTTTCACCACTCAGTAGAAAGGGGTTGAATTCTAACAGAATTGCAGTAGCACCAAACTGACACCATTTTTGTGGTGCTGGAGCTAGAGAATGAAGTGGGAGGGTAAAGGGATGTGGCCAAACTCAGAGTATCATACACAAGTTTGCACTGCATCCAGTATTTGCAAGGAGATGGGCATAGACTATTTGAATCAAGTGAGAAATATTTTATATCAAGGACACCACTTTAGCATCAGCTGCCACCTGACTTCTCCAAATTGAGACTACATTCAAATATATTTGTCCTTAGATTTAATTTCCTCATCCTCTCCCACTGGCTGGATTCCAGCACCAACAAAAGCCACCATTTTTAGCCTCACATAACACTTGCAAAATAGGCTATTCTTTTTCTCCTCTTTTTGTAGTTGAGGTAATATAATCAGCCATATGAAGTGATTTATCTTTTCCTGGAAAAAAAATAAAAAAAGCTTGAGCTAGGATTAGGTGCTTGCAGTTTTTGGGTCCTGATTTCAAACCACTGTTCATTCTCTTTTCCTTTCAGTCACTCTAAAAAGTTAACAAATACATGTAAATTAAATAGTTAGGAGCTAGTTTTATGGAATGTAAGTGTGTGAGTAAGGTCAGAATGACAGAGTCAGGTATGCCATATGATGTACTAGGTAGGATCTAACTTGCTTCTCTTTCCTCTCACACATTTTTTATTTTCTCTTTACCAAAATGTAAATACCTCTAATTTTGGGAGGATACGTAATAATGCTGTACTGACAGTACCCATCAATGTTCAGCTGCAAGTTGCAAGTGCTACAAAGCACTGGTATTAGTAATTTGAAATTCTTTTCTGGCTGCATTGGTGCATTTGTCTTGGAGATAACTACTTCTCCCCCCCACAACACACACACTCCTTCAAAGACAGCAATAAAAAAGAAAAGCCTGTGCTATTCTACTCTGAGATAATCTTACAGTTCCTGATTAATAATGCTAAACTATTAATTGAACAGCAACCATTTCTCTGACAGGCTAATGATTATTACATAAGGCACAGAAACCTCTTGAGGTGATTCAGATTGGATTTAAATTAGGTAATTTTCTATTACTGTATATACTTTAGGGGAACTCACAAACAATGCAGCGGATTTTGTTTTTTGTGAAAGGATAACTTATCTGGGGTTCATTTGTCTAAACAGTAGGAGCTGGTTAAGGGGTTTACATTAAAATTTCTTATAGGCTTCTCAGAGATGAAACCAGTCTTGATTTTATTCAGAAATAACACACAATTTAAGAGACAGATTATATAGGATTTACCAGTTGTCAAAGCTGTTTAGCATGTCGGAGTTCAACATGTCTCCTTGCATGTGATTAGATATTTTTCAACAAACAAATCAATATTTTTTTCCCAAATGCCTCATATTTTAGAAAGTCAGACAGGCACTCATTCTTTTCCTTATAGCCTTCCTGGTTCTCTCCTCATTATAGGGACTTCACTGCTACTAAAGATAATAATGGAGCATGTAGCTGGTTTGGGGGATCTTGCAAGTGGTATAATTTAAGTAATATATTAAGTAATATCAGTATGTATATTCATGCATTTATTTTGTGAAATAATATCAAAGCCAATTCTTGACTGCCCCCTTTCCTGCCCTCAAACTAGCTGCAAACCAAAGCCATGAAAGTAATGTGCTTGTGCTGTAATTAGAACTCCATCCTATATAAACCATTGTGTGTGGGGGTTTTGTTCTTATTGCTGAATGAAAATTACAATATACAATGGATATCACAAAAATGGCTTCAGTGGGTAACATGGAATGAAGAGGCAGAGATTAAACCATAGAGTGCTCCCCAAAATGAGGAGAGAAGTGTATTAGTTATGGGGTGTGGGAAAGCATACATCATTATTTCACTTGCTGTATCTATACAATGGTGATATCCAAGTTGGTCAGTCTGTAACTTTTTACAAGCACCAAAATAAATGAATCTTTCAAAAACTGATTCAGCCCATTAACCTGGGAATGAAAAGCTTAACACAATGCAGTTTGCTGCCTTCTTAAATTTTTAAACATAAATAGTCTCATTTTCATAATGCTGAGCAACCCCAGCTTATACTGAAAACTGGAAACCTCTGTTCTCATTAATGTACACTTGCCAAAGGAAAATACCACAAAATTAAGGATTTTTATTTTCTATCCAATAAAATGTATAGAGAAACAAGGTGATTTATAAGGAGTCCTTTATTATATATTTTCTTATATTTAGATCTGGGCATGCATAATAATACTGCCACAATTGTGTCTAGTACAGACAGCATTACAATGAAATAGTATCTGATACTTGAATGTTTTTTATTTTGGAAGAAGTGTTTACTGCTGCTATAGCCTTATTTAAAATGAACACTGGTCTCTTTGTTCAGTTAGATTTGTACATTTCACATCCAAAAACCACCACATACAAATTGGCATAAATGGTAATTTTTGAAAATTATATTACATGAAGCAGGTTGGTTCCATTACATTCAAAGAAAGATGTCACAGGTGAAGGAAAATCATCAAGCTTGTGTTATAGTCTGTATCGCACCTGGTTAGGGAATACTGGAATTCATTATCTAGCGGTGCCAAGCATTCACTCTTCAGAAGCACAGAGTAAATACCACAATCAAAATCAAATACTTATTGTTTCTAAACTAATTATTTTGGAGAAAGGCAAAGCTTTCCTTATGAAGAATCTGGCATGGTTGTATTAAAAGCCTTCATGTAATACCAAAAATATGTTGTCATAACAATCAAAAATATTAAGACGACTAGAATTCCGTCTGTTATAACTTGCACCTAGATATTGAGTCATGTTCAATATAGTACATAAAACATGCTCTTGAAATTCTTGCATACAATGAATTCAAGATTCAAAACCTAGATTAAAATGTAAACACAATACAACATTTCATTTTAGACTTCTATTTAAGTACTTGTTTGTTAACACCCTAAATAAATATTTATTCAATAGCCATTCATAACTTGTCTCATCTTCCAGGACCTTAAGTCCAAACACAGTGTACACAAACACACACACACACACACACACACACACACACACACACACACACTTACTTACTTGGGATGGTCATTAAGGATCCTGCAGTAGAGCTGTTTAAATGTTATCAGTCCTAATGTAATCAACCTACAGGGGGAAAAAAGTCTTTAAAACTGTATTACTAAGTCACTCTACACACAGAGTTGCTGATTAACTTGCGATGTTAAAACAGCACATTAATTTATTAAATATGAAAGCATTCTGGACACTGAAGATATGCACAGAACAGTACAAAACAGAGGGTGTAATACAAGCTTCCCTACATTACCCCGCTAATGTGTCTCAACCCTGATTTAGAGAGGACTGATTACCTCTTGGTGATAACAGGGTACATCAGCCTCTATGGCAGGTTCAGTTCTTGGTCTCTCTAGATATTGCCAGTTAGTGCCAACTGTTTATGGTCACTTTGCTTTCTAAACACCTGCTCACCAGGAGTGGATTGACCCTGCCTACTCATTCAATACAGGTCACAGAACAATTAACATGGTCAGTCCTTAAATAGGAAAAGTTGGAGGAGAGAGCACATAAGCTGGATTTGAACTAGTGTTATTGGTCATTTTCACTGACCACCCCCAGAGTCATCTTGCCTCTCTGGTTTTTATTTCATGTACTACCAAAAAAACCAAACCCACACCAATTTCATTTGCACTGCTGAT
The DNA here is from genome assembly GCA_032595735.1 of Pelochelys cantorii. Classification (NCBI taxonomy): domain Eukaryota; kingdom Metazoa; phylum Chordata; order Testudines; family Trionychidae; genus Pelochelys; species Pelochelys cantorii. Next base: position 90,587,937 of record CM064330.1, on the reverse strand, counting down.
GCCTAAAAATCTCTCATCAGTTAGGGACCGGTTGCATTATAGGAAGATATTTCTTGAAGCTTTTAGATTTCCCCTATGCTATACATGTATCTTTCAAAAACTAAGAACTGGGTCACATCAAGCAGGGATAATTAAATATTTTGCTGTACCAACATTGTTTTATAAACTTAGCAGCAACTTCAGCTCCTTTAACTCAATAAGCATAAGTGGGGCAGTAGAGATGGAGGGGAAGTTCAAAGACTTTGATCATTCTCACATCACAATCTGACTGACATGAAGACTTTAAATCAAAATGGATACCACCTTTCCCCCTAAAAACATGTCCAGAATAAACTGAACTCATTTTGACAATACAAGAATTTGACAAGAATATTAAATAATAAAAATTACAAACATGTAGGTAGCAAAATATATATACAGTATACATATTTAGTCAATTCTTGTTATAGAGTAAACTTGTTTTCAAAGCTAAAGATTAGCTCACTGGAGATGAACATGTGTCTCTTGACGTGAGATGCTGTGTTTTAGGGAAGAATTTTATAAAAACATACAATTCATAGTAGGTACAGATGCAGTAGCATCCATAAAACTTTTCTGACTAGTAAACTGAGCCATTTTGCAAGAATAACTCTTTTAAAAAAGGCAATTTAGATATTCTTGCGTATTTTAAATAATGGCTGTTGTAAAACTATAGAAACTCAGCATATTAAAGGATCAAGAAACAAGTGCAACAATTCAAATTTTCATTTGTTTAATTTAGTAACTGTAAAATGAAATTATTTCAAAGCAAGTTCTGCATTACTTCAAACAATCAAATATTTAACATAATTTTGAAGAACCTCAATAAACACAAATTAATAAAAAAAACCATGTACATGTGTATTTTCAGGAAGCAATTCAAAGGACTGTACCACAAGGAATATTCATTTCTGTACCTGACACTACAATTTATAATCAGTTTGTTGGAGATTATGGGAAGTTAAGGACACAAAAAGCCATGCAATAATATTCGGTAGAAAATGAAATGGTAAAGCAATTGTTTGATATACTCAATGCGAAATGAAAGCACTGAATTCCTTAAATAAAACAAATGGCATTATCATAAATCAGAAACACGTTTATTGTCTTTCATCTAAACTGGCTTCAATTGCTTTTTGTCTCTTTGAGCCAACCATCTTGAGAGCCAAATACTTCCCAGTTTCCTTGTCCATGAAAAAACAGGGACATTCAATTTCTTCATTACATCTACAAAGATGGCTCAAGAAAGGTGTGTCCTTGTCATTTCTGAGTCAGAAAGCCCCTCTTCCCGAACAAAGGCTTCATAATCGCCTGCATTATCAGCCAATTCAATGTCTTGCTCATCATTACTCTCTGCACTGTAATCAACTTCTTCAAGGAAGCGAGGCTCATCTTCATCCAGAACATATGTAGTGGGGCTGTAGTAAAACAAACACAATAGGTTACATTAATCACTTTAAAAGATTTAAATTCAGTTACTCAGCCAATCTACTTCCTTATCTTTAGCTAAATAATTCAAAATTATACTTATTTAATGCAAGAAAATCCAGCATATAGCGAATAGTACACATGAACTGTGAGCAAAAATGACATTTACACAGCTGACAAAATTAATATACAGCACACTACATAGGATATATATGTAAAATATTGTACACATTGTGTAAGTCATTGAACTGGATGTTTAAATGTTACTACAGAACATATACACTATGTATAAACTTTTATAGGGACCAAACAGACATAAGAAAATGACACTCCCTGCCCTTAAGAGCTTCCAACTTCAGTGTTTTAAATTAATAAGCTTGTTTTCGGATTGTAAACTTATATTTTAGTTACAAAAAAGTTAGTTGAAAAATGTAGCAAAAAGCAGTTTTGATTGGTGTGTAAATGAAAACTCAAGTGCTCACAAAGCAGAGTGTAAAGCCTTATTCTGTGTACAGTATTGAGGTTATTTCCGGATTGCTAAACCTTCTCATACTTAGGACAGATTCCCTTTAAAAAGTATCATTTTAAATCCTACAGCTCCCAGGCAGTAGTGAATTTTAAGAAGCAAGTGACAATGGGGTATTGTAATTGGTTTCTATATTAATGTGCAAAACTAATGTCTTCCAAGATTCTAAAATATAGGTTGAACCTCTGTAATCCAGGATTCCCTGGTCCGGCAACATCTGTCGTCCAGCAGGACCGAGGATGTTCCAGGACCAGAAAGTTCCAGTGGAGGGCTGGGCTCCCTGCAGCTGGGCTGCCTGGAACACTGCATTTGGGCAGCCAGGCACGACCCAGCGGGGCCACCCAGCAGGGCCAGGAGCGTAGTAGGGCTGCCTTGCTGGGCCAGGAACTCAGGGAGCTGGGCTGTAGCTGGGCTGCCCAGCATAGCAGGGACAGAGACAGGGGGACCAGCAGGGCAGCAAGGCTCCTGGCAAGGAGGAGTCAGCCAGGAGGCCGGTCGCTGGTCCAGGGTTGGGGGAGCCAGTAGCAGGGGAGCCATATATGACCTTCCCTGGTCTGGCAAAATCCCTCATCTGGGACTGGTCAGGTCCTGAGGGTGCCAGACCAGAGTGGTCCAACCTGTAGTTATCTACTGTTAGAGTAAACCTAAGAAGACTGAAAATATGCCTGTCACACTAACCCAGAGTTTCCTATTATGAGAAAAATAAGTGATTTTTTTTCATGCCCAGTTTCATTATTCTCCACTGAGACACAGGATAAAGCTATTTGCTTAAAAGCACTAAATGCTTCTAAATATTTTATAAGAGAAGTAGTTCTGATTTCAGATAAGGTCCCAGAAAGGATCTACAACTTATCCATTTTAATTCATAATCAAATCATACCGTTTCCCCAGTGGGTTTGCCAAATGTTTCTACATTGGAGAAGATGGAACTAAGGGATCTATAGTAACCAGATACAGCTCATAAAAAAACAACAGGTGTGTTAGGAACACGTACGGTGCTTTGGTTTATTGTGCTAGGATCATTAAGCATTTCAATCAAAGTTATACATGTGAATTTTTACAATTTTTTTGGAGATACAATATTGGATCTCTTGATAGTAGCTCTGCATTTAATTTTATCACGGTTTCCACTCAAACTCTTAGAATACAAAAAGGACCATTTGCAATAGGCTCAAATTTGGTACAAATATTTTTCACTGATCTTATTCTTTGTGCCTTCAACCTCAAGTGAAGATAATTGACAGCTGAGATTCACATAATAGAAACACGAGAAAAAAACAACACTTTTTTTGCTTTAAAAAGTTTGATTTCCAGTACTTTTTAAAAGCCAAAATTGGCACACCAAAAGCAACACACTAAGCTACTATATATTACATTTATCCTTTAAATTTTCTAGAATAAAGGTTAAGAGCTTGCTTGTGCTTACTAAATACCACAAAAATAAATACAACTAAATATATCTAACAATTTAATATTCTGGTAGCGCCCACAATACAGGTTGGACCTCTCTGGTCTGGCATCCTTGGCACCTGACCAGTCCCAAACGAGGGAATTTGCTGGACCAGGAGAGGTCTCCTGCTACCGGCCACCCAACCTGCCTCCCCTCCCTGTTGCCAGCCCTGGCCACTCCCCATGCCAGGCTGTGGTCCTGCTATGGCCCTGGCAGCCCGGACTGCTGCGGCCCTGTCCCAGCCCCGCTAATGGGACTGCCATAGCCCTAGCTGTGCTATCACAGCTCTGGACCCAGTCCCAGCCCCACTGGGCTCCAAGCCACCCGCCCTCTTGTCACTGGGGCTCCCAGCCAAGACTCACTGGCCTACCAGACCACAGATGTTGCCAGACGAGGGAGTCCCAGTTTTTGGCGGTCCAACTTGTAGTGTATGTGTTTGGTACAAGTAATCAAGAGGCCCTTCCATGGCTCTATTTTTGATGTAGTGAATTTATATCATCCTTGGTATTTGTTCGTCAAAAATTCTTCTTAGCCTTCTTTAATCTGTATTTTAGAATGCATCTAAAACTCAGACTCTACCTCACTGTTTTCACTTGTGCTGGATTTCTACATTTTGGTGACTAACATTTGAACCTTGCTGTTGAATCAATTTTGCTTTTTTAATGTCAGGGCATACATCTTTTGACTCAATGTATTTTTAGCTGCCTTCCATGCTGATTCTATAGATTTTAATTTCCTAACTTTTCCCTTGAGTTGTTTCTAATTAATGTACTCAATAATCCCTCCCTCCCTCATCCTCATCAGTTCTTGCTTTCCTTTTAAAACAAAAAACATTGATAATAAATTGGTGTAGCTATTAAGACTGGTGAATTGTCATTGATTCCATAATGTGTATGCTTACTTTCAAGTCACTGCTATTCAAGTAGCCTCTTAAAACTTTAGTGTTCATAGATTTTATTTAAATTTAAATTATACTCTTATGTGTGAAGATAAACTTTGCAATGAGAACTCAGACTCAAACACATACTGCTTCTAAAAAGTATAACTTCCCTTTATACAAAAGTCTGTTTATGACAGAATCTAGAAAGTCATGCATTTTAAAGCATTCTTATAAAAAACAAGACCTATTATCATTTTTATTAAAACAATGAGTCATGGGACACCTTAGCCCTAGCCTACACTAGGGAGTTATTTCAAAATAACCCCCTTTATGTCGAATTAAGTGGAGCATCCACAATGCCAAGCCCATTAATTGAAAACAGACTGGCTATTTCAAAATCTGTACTCCTGCTTTCCTTGGGGAATAACACTAATTTCAAAATTGTTATTTCAAAATAGCGTTAATGTGGATGCTCTGGTGCTGCGAATTCAAAATAGTTGGCCTCCAGAGGCCTCTCACAGCTGCAGCTCTGACCGCTCTGGACATACCTGGCATCTCCACTGCTCCCCTTTCTCCTGCAGACTTTAAAATGCCAGGCAGTAGGAGAAGGGCTTGTCCCGTGTGGTGAGCTGTGAAAGCCCCGTGTGAGACAACAGTATCTGAGGGAGCCATGAGTGACCCCAAAGCTACCTCAGAGCCTCCCATAGCTGCCAGCACTCCTGCTGCTCCCCTGGCGGCCATTTGCCAAGGACACAGGAGCACTCCAGCCTGGACTGGTGCAGAGATCCTGGACCTCATCAAGTACTGCAGGGAAAAGCCAAACTCCAGGAGATCTGTACCAGAAAGCAGATGGATCGCTGCCAGCCTGGCCGACAAAGGCCACAACCAGACCCTGGACCAGGTCTGGATGAAGGGAAAAAAAAAAAAAAAAAAAAAAAAATCGAGGAGCTCCAGCAGGCCTACCACAAGGCCAGGGACTCGAAAGGATGCTTCAGGGCAGCACCGCACACCTGCCGCTACTATGAGCTGGATGCCATCTCGGGAGGGGAGCCGGTCACCTCCCTCCTCACTGAAGTGCAGCCCAACCAGGACACACCCGGCATCAGCCTCTAGGAGGGAGGAGTTGCAGAAGAAGAGGAGGAGAAGGAGGCAGCAGTGGCAAGCCAGGCAACCATGCCCACCAGCCAGGACCCTGCCTACTACCCTGATGCCCCAAAGCCTTGGGGATTTTAAAGGTCTTAATGAACTGCATTGTTGTTTTACTAATTATTTCTGGTATATTTTTCCATTGTATTTTTATACTCATGTTATCCTAGGTCATTGGTTCAATGAGTCACCAAGCTCCATCAGCTGTTTTGGGGGTCCACTGTCCAATGGTCCTTATTGTGATCAAATTATTAATCAAGGGGCAGGAATGTAGATGACTAGAAATGCCCCCTCCCCTCCCTCATTGGAATGTAGCCGGCTGGACACAACTTTTCCCTGCCATTTCTCCCTCCCCCTCATCTGCCTTCTCAGCTACAGTTTGAACAAGGACCTATTATGTTAAGCAAATGTGGCTTGGACAGTTCCTGTTATGTTCTGAGCAAATGTGGTTTACAAAAGTTCCTGTTATGTTGGAAAGTATCTAATAAAGCCACATTACCTTAATAGAATTGATTGTATTCATGCGTATGAATCTGTAACTTGCTAATGTATGCATGAGAAAGCAGGAGTGAAAAACCAATCATAAAACAGCATAGCATGCGTTGCCTTTTATGGCTAAGAAAATCTCCTGCAAAATGCTTAAATGGATGTAACAAGTGGCCAGGCAGGGTCTTCCATCGGAAAGATATAACAGCACGCCAAATCTAGGAATGAACCGGAAGCAGTAAAGCCCTCCTGTGGATCCGAAGGGACACCAGGGAATTCTTGTCACCTCATGGTTGAATCTCAGGGGGGCTGTCGCCTGTAGGATTGCCAGATGGCTTAACTAAAAATACCAAACACTTCCCCCGCCCCAAAAAAAACACTGGGGAAAAAATTGTTCAGAATAAAAAGGGGAAGACCAAAGTTGTTGAGCAAAAACAAAAACAGGATGGCCCCTTTAAGAAAAGCCATTGAGACTTTTTGCCGATGGTCATCTTGTTTTCCTGATCCGAGCCAGAAGACAGCTTCCCTGTGGAACCAGGTAAGCGGGGGCTCTGGAGGACCCAGGGACTGGGCCCGGTTCCTGAGTGTGTGTAGGGTTGCCAGGTGTTCGGTATTTTCGCCTCCTGGCAGGAGAAAAAATAATCAGAAAATACCGGACATTTTAGGTGTCCGGTATTTTCTGAATTTTTTTTTAACTGGACAGGGCGGCGAAAATACTAGACTGTCCAGGTCAATACCGGACACCTGGCAACCCTAGTCGCCTGGCCAGTTTCAGCCACCTGTTAAATCTCAGCACCTGTAGTCTGCCTCCAAACTGCCAGCATGCATATGATATGTTTGTGTATTGCTGTCCTATGAAGAATCTGTACTAATAAACAAGCTTCTCAAGTTCACCCTTTGGGTTTATTCATTGGCTGATGCCAAGGACAGGTAACAAGCATGGGTCAGTCTCAACTCTGCTGCCCTACTGCTATTTATACTCAAACTAGCTCAATAAGAATAGCACAAGCAAAGGAATCATATCCTTACCTTGTGCAGATGCAGCCTTTGGACATATTTAATAATCCTATCGCTATTAACTCTTAGCATTTTTAATCCCTATTTTACATGGATGCCTTTTGTCAAAGCACATCAGCTGCATTCCCTAGAAGATGTGCACTTGTGTGGCCATGCAAGAGAGATTCACTTGCTGTCCAGCTGATCAGCAGAGTGCACACAGCTGGCAGTATGTGTTCAGGTGCTCCTTCCTCCCTCCTGTCCTCACTACTGCTCTATTCTGCAGATGTTCCTGGGTGCAAAACAGCACACCACTAGTAGAAAAAAACCCCCTACATTTAATACATATTTTTTAAAAGTCACCATATGGATAATTACTGCAGCCAAGACACTTGAGGCATTTTAGAATTTTCTACTATAAACATTAAATTTAAGTGCAAATAAATAACAATAAAAATATGAAATGCACAGACCAATCAAAACACTAGAACAACACACTTTGAAAGAATAAAATTAGAGAGACTACATGGGCATTGAAGGAAGTACCAAGTAGCAAGGATAATAATACAAGTATGCATAGGGAGGTGAGCATTAAAGAGAGAGAGAGAGATGTGTGTGTGTGTGTGTGTGTGTGTGACACACACACAGACATAGATGGTATGTGGATATGATGATTATATGCATATGGGCGAAAAAAAATTAGAGGGAACACCACACATCAGGCATGCTAATAAACCACATGTGCGGTAAGAAGAAAAAAATTTTAAAAAAATCTAGGGAAAAAAGTGAAATTGTGTAAAGTCTAGCTCTTTATTATTCATGTTTTTCCTCTGGTGAAGGAGTACAGGACTGATGGAAATAGGAAAAAAAACCCATATAAAGCTAAGTGTTTCAGAACCAAAGCAAAGCACTTAACACCTTAAATGACTGCCTTTTGGAAAAGCTGGTTCTGGAACCCACAAGAGAAGAGGCAATTCCTGATTTAGTTCTAAATGGAACCCAGGATCATGTCCAAGAGGTGAATATAGCTAGACCACTTGGAAATAGCGACCATGATATAAAAAAAATTGAACATTCCTGTTTTGGGAAGCTCCACAGTAACCCAACACTGTGGCATTTAATTTCAGAGGGTACGTCTACATAGCAGCATTATTTTGGAGTAACTGACATTATTTCAAAATAACAAAATGCACGTCTACACAGCAAGCCATTATTTCAAAATGTTGAGATGGAGGACTTATTACTCCAACTCCCGTAACCCTCATTTCACAAGGAGTAAGGGTAGTTGAAGGAAGAATGTTCTTCCTTCAACTTCCTGCTGTGGAGATAGCGTCAAAAGCCGAATTAAGCTATTTGGACGTCAGCTACACAACTGAAGCAGCTGAAGTTGCATATCTTAATTCGACTTTTGCCCTGCTGTGTAGATGTGCCCAGAGAGGGAAACTGCACAAAAATGAGGTTAAACAAACAGAAATTTAAAAGGTACAATGCTGAAAGTGAAATCCTTGCAAGCGGCAAAGTAACTTTTTCAGAGAGGTTCGACTTAATGTATTCCACAGATTTAAAAAACATAGTAAGAAAATCTAAAAAATGCCACTGCAGCTTAACAACCAACTAAAAGGACCTGTGAGAGAGAAAAAAGGCATAATTTAAAAGGTGAAAGTTAAATCCTCATGAGGAAAATAGAAAGGAGCATAAACTGACAAAACAAGTGTAAAAATATAATTAGGAAGGCTAAAAAATAATCTGAAGAACAGCTACGCAAAAACTCAGAGTAATAGCAAAATGTTTTTGAAGTGCATGAGAAGCAGGAAGCCTGCTAAACAACCAATGAGGCCACTCAATCAAGATGCAAAAGGAGAACTCAAGGATGATTAGGCATTGTGGAGAGACTAAACAAATTCTTTGCATCAGTCTTCATGGCTGAGAATGTGAAACCTGATTCCCAAACCTGAGCCATTAATTTTACGAGACAAATCTGAGGAACTGTCCAAGACTGAGGTGTCATTAGGGGAGGTTTTGGAACAAACTGATAAACTAAATAGTCATCAGGACCTGATGGCATTCACCAAAGAGTTCTGAAAGAACTCAAATGTGAAATTGCAGAACTACTAACTGTAGTTTATAACCTGTCCTTTAAATCATCTTTTGTACCTAATGACCGGAAAATAGCTAATGTGACACCAATTTTTAAAAAGAGCTCTAGAGGTAATCCTGGTAATTACAGGCTGGTAAACATCAGTATTGGGCATATTGGTTGAAACTATAATAAAGAACACAATTGTCAGACACAGATTAACATAATTTGTTGGAGGGGAAGGTCAACATTCTTTGAGGGGGTCAAAAAGCATGTAGACAAGAGGGATCCAGTGTATACAGTCTACTTAGATTTCCAGAAAGCCTTTGACAAGGTGCCTCACCCAAGTAAGTTGTCATGTGATGAGAGGGAAGGTCCTTGCATAGTTGGTTAAAGATAGGAAACAAAGGGTAGTAATAAATAGTCAGTTTTCTGAATGGAGGCGATAACTAGTGGTGTCCTTAGAGGTCTGTATTGGGACTAATCCTATTCAACCTATTCATAAATGATCTGGAGAAAGGGGTAAACAGTGATGTGGCAAAATCTGCAGATGACAAAAAACTGTTCAAGATAGTTAAGTCCCAAACAGACTGAAGAGCTTCAAAAGAAGCTCACAAAACTAGGTGATTGGGCAACAAAATGGCAAATGAAATGTAATATTGATAAATAAGAGTAAGGTATATTGAAAAACTTAATTCCAACTATACAAATGTGAAAAACCTAAATTAGCAGGCTGCCAGACTCTAATGCAGTGTTTCTGAAAGTGTTCCATGGAATCAATTGAGAAACATATTAACTGGCCACCCCCTTTTATTTACCGGCGTTGCAGCCACGGAGCCTCGCGGCTCCCATTGGCTCTGTTTCGCTCTTTGCAGCCAAGCGGAGCAGCGGGAAGCAGTGGCCCGGCCCACACCACCTTGGGATGCTGAGAGCCCCAAAAGCATAACTGGTCTCAAAACACAAAGGCATAAGTTCATGGAAAATAGGTCCATCAATGGCTATTAACCCTGGACACAACTTGAAATTTTCAGCAATCCTAAACTTCTCACCCAACAGAAGTCAGGACTGGATGACAGGGTGACTCACTCCATTAGTCCCATGTTCTGTACACTTCCCTGAGGCACTGGTACTGGCCACAGGACACTGAGCAGGATATATTATGGTTTGACCTAGTATACCAGTTCTATCTACTTGTTTTTTTTAAGCACTATCCTATGAATACAGTTACTTCACAAATGATAAATACACAAACCTTATTTTATGGAATAAATAATAATACTGACTATTAGGATGGAAAGATGATGATTAAAATAAATGCTAAGCACCTCTCGTGTTATTTCCCATTACAATTCCTACATTGTCACTTTTACTCCCATCCTTTCAGTGATGTTAGCTGTCCCTCCCTACAAGACCAAACAATATCTTTCACTACTAGTCAGCATCAGAGAAAGACAAGAGGTGTTCATTGCTCCCTATCTTCCTGTGTTTAGACCACTATAAACCTTTGAGAGATGCTCCATTCCCATGCAGGAGACTGGCCTGTTACCTCCATAATATTGCAGATCCCTGAAACAATACTGGCTTAGTCTTCACCATAAAAAAGTGTGTGTTTACTGTGGGACAACTAATGCATGTGAACTATCTTGCTGTAAATTCCTACTGAAGACATGACACTGTAATGTAACCCAGAAGTAAAGTCTCAGAGGGGTAGCCATGTTAGTCTAACTTAAAAGCAACGAGTAGTCCTGTGGCACTTAGGGTATGTCTCCCCTACGCACTTATTTCAAAATAAGCTAATAAGGAATAAAAACCTCCCAAAATAGCTATTTTGAAATCGCATATCCACACTGATTGGAGGCTGAATCACATTTAAGCCCCCCCGCTCCCGAAGCACTTTAGGATATGAGTCTCTTCGTGTAGCTGCTGCCTGAAGCTCATGCTTAAAGGGACCCCCCCTGTGCAGTCATGTCTCAGGCTCTTCACCTTTGCTGTCCCTCGGGAGGTAGGCAAACTCATCTCACTACGTGCTCTAGTTGCCCTTGCGGACACCACAGCACTCCCACCCACGGAGCCTGACCTGCTGCAAAGCACTCACTGGCTCCTAGACCTGCTGCTGTACCTCCTGGCGCAGTTACTGCAGGCTGCCCTCATGGCTCTGCAGGAACAGAGCCCGCCACTCCCCTTTCTCCACATGCTGCTCATGCAGCACAGCCCTGCACTCCCCTACACACCGTGCACTGCCACTCCTGGCGAATGGACACCAGTTCTAACTGGTGGGACCACCCAGTCATGGAGCAGTGGGACGACTAGCAGTGGCTCCAAAACTGCCACATGCAGAAGGACACCTTCATGGAGCTGTGCAAGTGGCTCACCCCTGCCCTCAGGCAACAGGACACCCACATGCAACCAGCCATCCCCCTCCAGAAGCGGGATGCCATTGCCCTCTGGAAGCTCACCATGCTGAACAGCTACCGCTCCATCAAGCGCCAGCTGGGCACGGGGAGATCTACATTCAGGGCAGTGCTCATGCAGGTATGACTTTACTGTCATCTTAGGAGGGTGGTGAATTACTAAAATAGGGTTCCCTAGGGAAGGAGCGATGGGTTAAGTAGGGGTCAGTCCTGGTGTGTGATAAGGGGCAGGGGTTAGGCTCGGGGACCTCCCGAGGGCTCTGGCAACCCTGTGATTTTCCATCTTCTACAGGTGTTGAGGGCCATCAATACCATCCTACTACACAGGGTCCTCATCATCCTGGGCGACATTGACCCCATTGTCACTGGCTTTGCTGCCATGGACTTCCCCAACTTGGGGGGGGGGGGGACGCCACTGACAGCACCCACATGTCCATCTGGGCCCCTGACCACTGGACATTGGATTATATCAACCGGAAGGGGTACTTTTCCATGATCCTGCAGACAGCTGTGAACCACCGAGGCCAGTTGGATGGTCGGGGAAGACGCATGACGCCCACATATTCTGCAACTCCAGCCTCTACCAGAAGATACACACCAGCACTGTTTCCCCTGACAGCACCACCAGGGTTGGGGACATGGGCACACCTATGGCAGGTCAGCAGGGCCTGCACTGTTGTGGAGGGCACCTTCAGCTGCCTCAAAGGAAGGTTCCGCTGTCTCTTCACCCAGCTGGACCTCGGTGAGCGGAACATCCCAAGCGGTAGAAGCCTTCTGTGTCCTCCACAATATTTGTGAAAATAAGGGAGAAACATTTCCTGCCAGGGTGGGGGGCAGAGGCCAACCAGCTCGCAAGGGCCTTTCAGCAGCCACACATGGCTTCCATCCAGCTGGCTTATCATAGGGCTGTGCGCATCCAAGAGGCTCTGACGGAGAGTTTCAGACAAGGACACCTGTGAGACTCTCCCCACAAGGGGCCTCTGCAGTGCCCCAGTGTGCCTTCGTCTCCCCGCAAACTTGGCAGTGGTCTGCCACATATTGAAGTCATACCACCCCAGGAGAGCCTGGTAGTTGACCACCCTCAGCTGAAGGCTAGGCGAAGAATAAATCTTATATCGAAATAAGACCAGCCTCTTTGAGTCTATTTTTGGTGGTAGCTCTGGGATGCCCCTGGTGTTCACTGTGGTTAATCACTTCTAGTGTCATTTTGATTATTCAAATAGTAAAAACACAAAAAATTAGACAAGAAATAGTCAAGAACTATGGTATTTCTGTTCTCCTTCATGAATGCACTACAACACTGTCAATTGAGAATTCAAGTGGTAAGGTATTATGGAGACAGTTATACTCTACCATGCTTCTTCCTACCCAAGTCCACCCTTCAAATGCCCATGGCGACAACTAGGGATGTTAAATATCGATTAATTAACTAATCGAATAGTTGATGGTATTTCCATCGACTATTCGATTAGTTGATAAGAACTAGCACATGTTCTGCCTTTGAAATGTACAAAAGCCCCAGTGGGGGCCCTTGTACATTTCAAAGATTGAAATGCTGCATGGAGCCTGGCGGGAGCTCTTGTTTCATTTCAAAGAGGAAGAGCCACATTGAGCCTGGGGCTAGCAGGGGATTCTGAGTCCCCCTGCTGACCATGGGCTCCATGCGGTGTTTCAATCTTTGAAATGTTCAAGAGTCCCCGCTAGAGAGGAAGTGCCGCTGCTACGCCCTTGCCCTGTCCCAGGGAGCTGGGGGAAACGGACTTTCCCCAGCACCCCTTCCTTCACCCCCATCTTGCTGCCTCTTTATGATAGAGGCAGAAAAGGGGGGAAGCGACTAGTCAACTAATATGTCAATTATCCGATAAGCTTTGTTTATCGGATAGTCGATTAGTTGCTTACATATCTAGCAACACCACCTCCCATCCTCTCCAGTTGTACCAATTGTGGGCATGCTGGTTAGGTGAAGCTAGTGTAGGAGGAAGACAAGTGTTCCCCATTCAAGGGAAATTCCCTAATGCCTATTTCTGGCTGTTTTTAATGCCGCTTAGCCCTGAGTAACCTTAGAACACTAGGAAACCTGATTCACAATCTCTTAATGACCTAGGAAGTCAACCTGGTCTCGGGCTAAGAAAATGCTAGTTCACTGCTGTCTTAGATGGTATCTTAAACAATAATGCAACCAAAACGTATGTAGTTTTCTGGTGTAGCGTTGCCAGATGGTTTCAACAAAAATACCGGACACACTTGACATTACATCACAATCTATATTACATCTTATTTAGAAAATACCGGACATTTATATTTTCTCAATTTGTTTCCCAAACCGAAAGCTCAAATACTGGACTGTCCGGTTCAAAACCAGACACCTGGCAACCCTATTCTGGCATGCACCATGAAGATTAATCTGGAATCACAAAAGCTACATGATTTACACTGAAATTCAATTCAAAATGTGATCCTACAAACTGCTTAACCCTCAGTTATCAAACTACTAGAAATACTTATTAAAGTTTGTTGCTTATGAGTTAGAGATAGAAGCAATACAAACTACTTAATTTTCCCCTTTGTAGTTGCAATTTATGTGCTATCAAAAATTCTTTTATATTTCACTTTTAGACAAAAATTCTTTAACATTGCCTAGGTCTATTGTACGTGGTCAGGAAAAAATAAATGATTTCTCTAAAGTTCTCTTTGCCTCAGTACACACGAGGCACAGAACGGGATATCAGTCTCAACTCAAGTCTGTATTATGAATCTGAAGATTCAAAGACATACCAAGCCCAAGAAAGGTGCTTCAACAAGCTATAAAGATGGGGGTAAACGAGGCCCTGAGACCCCCTGCTGGAGGCCTTGTAGTCCTGCCATACACTGCCCCAGAAAAGGGAAGTAAAGGGGTCATTGGAGCTGCCTAGAGCAGCTGTGAGAGAAGCAAAACAATAGAGGCCAGCAAGTCAGTATAAGAAGATATGCTGAGCAAAAGCAGTTCCTTCCTATAGCTGGAAGAGAGCAGATGGTACTCTGGGCTGGCTGTTGGGACTCCAATGGGACAAGGCCTGATGTAAGGGTGAATAATGTGCTGAAGCCATGGGAAGTGGCCCAAGGAATTACTGCAGTAACAATTATTTAAAGAAGTGAGAATAGTGAAGAAGGGTGGATTTGGTGCACTTAAGTAAAAAGACAGCAAAAGAATGAATGAGAGAAGTCAAAGATTATTACGTAGTGGCTCCAAATACAGGTGTGGTCCTCACTTGTCTGGGACCCTCTAGATCTGAACTGTCCCGAAATGAGGGAATTTGCCAGATATGGAAATGGACTAGTCGGGAGAAAGAAATAGCTTTGGTTTGGGACTCTTCTGCATCTGCAGTGATCTCTCTCTTAAGCAACTGATTTGGACTGACAAAAATTGGTAACTTAGCTGGAATGGATTTCAGATAGAGATGTAGGAGAACTGTGCTGCAGTGTCCCCAACAGTATTGAATAACCTATTAAAACAGTAAGTTGTATGTTATAATCTTCTTGCATAGGATTTGCTGTAGTTGGTATTTGTAGAGCCCTGCAAATCTGTGAGTATCTGCTTTATATCTGTGTTGAGTAGCCCTGATCTAGAAAATGCTTGGCAGGCCTTTTAGGAGCAGTTTACCACTCTGAGAGAAGAGTTACAGATTAAGACCAGAAAGGATGTTTTCTACAGAAATTGTTATAGTGTGAACACTTAAAATTAAATAGAATAACTCAAGTCATTCTGAACAAAAAAGTTTCATTTTATTGAAGAGGTTTATCTTTCTTTAATTACCTCCTAATTAAAATGTACTTTGTTCAAAGAAACTAAATCTCAGTAAGCTTCTAACTAGTTATATTTATAGTAGTTCCAATGATGTAACGGCACAATAACTAGAAACTGACAAATTTGTCAATATTATTTCCCACACTGGATTTACATGAAGACTAAATGATCCTTCTAGTGACCCACTGGTCTAATGTGTCTTCTAGCTGCAATTAACTCTACTATTAGGTCAGGCAATTGTGTCCTAACCCTCTCTCTGTCTTACACATTTAAGCAAATATGGAAGACATTATTATTTCTGTAAATTTAAACAATTTAAATGTAATACATTTTTAAACAAATACGTAATGTATTTTGCAAACAATAATATGCTGCCCTAATTCTCAGAGAGGTTGAGAAATGCAAGCTATTTCCACCACAAAGGTGAATTCCATCCCTTCCCACCAGACTGCAAAAAATCTTAATGGCAAAGAAAATGAATTTTGCATTAGCCAGGAAGACTACTTCTGTGGCCTCTCACCTTGCTCACGACTTCTTTATTCTACCCTCATTCTCCTCCCTATTTCTAGTTCTGTCTTTTTGGACACTAGGCATTACCATAATATTAACTCTAATACCAGTGATCCACGTCCACGTTCTGGTAGGCATTGTACCAAAAAAGTCTCCAAATGTAATATTTTAGTACATATGACAGAATTACACACTGGAATACATTGCCTTTCTTCTCTTGTATTCCCTCTGTACTCGGTTCTGATTAGCGCATACATATCCTTTCATTTATTTAACCTAGAGCCCTGAACAGATACAAAATTGGTATCCACATCTGCAAAAATGATCCACTGATATCTGCACCCCTATCTATGGATGCAGATCCCCACAGGTATAAAGCAGATACTCATGGATTTGCAGGGCTCTACAGATACCAACTACAGCAAATCCTGTGCAAGAAGATCATAAGAGACAACCTCCTGTTTTAATAGGATATTCAGTATTATTGGGGACACTGCAGCACAGTTCTCCTACATCTCTATCTGAAATCCACTCCAGCTAAGTTACCAATTTTTGTCAGTCCAAATCAGTTGCTTAAGAGAGATATCACTGCAGATGCAGTAGAGTCCCAAACCAAAGCTATTTCTTCCCCATCACTAGTCCATCTCCATATCTGGCAAATTCCCTCATTTCGGGACAGTTCAGATCTAGAGGGTCCCAGACAAGTGAGGACCAACCCGTACTTGGAGCCACTATGTAATAGTCTTTGACTTCTCCCTTTCATTCTTTTACTGTCTTTTTACTTAAGTGCACCAAGTCCACCCTTCTTCACTATTGCCACTGCTAAAACACACTTGGTACTCTCTCAGCTTGCCAATATAGTGTTCTTCCTGACCTGCTCTTTTACATCTCACCCTTCTCTACTCTATTCAGAATGGCACTGTGTAATGAGCAGCAGTGGCCGCTAAGACCAAACAGGGGAAGAACCCCTCTCTGAGCCTTGGTGGGCCGAGCCTAGCCCCGCCCCTTTACCTGACCCAAAGTCAGGGGGCAGGGCGGGACTACCTGTCTAAAAGCCCAAGCCAGAGCTCAGTCAGGCCCCAACCACCAAAGGAAATCACAGGCCTGCCCTACGCTCCCAAGCTGGGAGGCCATTGAGACCTGGCAGGCGCCGAGGACTGGGTCCTCAACCTGAGGAGGGAACCCTGCTAGCCTTACCTGAGGGTTCAGGCCTTGATGACCGCGAGGGCGACCATGGAGCCAGGTACCCCCAGAGGAGGAATCTGGAAGTGGCCATGGGGAAGCAGACAAGAATCAGGCTGACTTGATTGTACTATAGCCCTGCCACTGCCATGACCCTGGGCCGGGATGCAGTGGAGTAGACCGTGGACCCGGCAGTGGACCCTGCCTCCTGCACATATGCACAACCCTAAGCCCTGGGTGTCAGTCTCTCCCTTTGCACTACAAACTGCTTTGGCTGCCTGCGCCGTCCTAGGGCCTGGGCCCACCTAACCTCTACAGACTAAGTACAAGGGTGCGGGAGGCAAATCAACTAAGGACCAGGGCTTAAAAGGGTGCCCCTGATGATAAATGGGTTCATGGAAAAGTTAACAGGGTTGGCCCCACACTAGCCTATCCCATCATCCATGGCAGGTACTGGCCTGGATTTAATTATCTCCTCCAGGAAGCCTGCCTCAGGGGTACAATCTGCCCAAGCTGTCCTGGAAGGGGACCCCATTGGAGGAAATCAAGCTAACACTCAGGACGATGAACCCTCTGGAGAAGCAGAAGGCAGGCTCCCAGCAACAGACACCCAAAAAAGCCCAAGACAATCCACTGGAACATATGGGGAGGGCTCTGGGGCAGCAAGCCTGGCTGACTTCCTGCGAGAATCAGGAAGACTCAACTCTTAGATTTGTCTATGACCAAGTGACCCATATTAACAGGACAACTACAAACCCACAGAGAACCAAGCCACGGCCCCACTCTGAACGGTATCAGACTGCCTCTAGTGTGTATCCAGAGACCTGCAAACCCAAGTTGCCCAATCCCAGCTCCTGGGCCCACGCTACCACCAGAGAGCCATCTTAAGACTGGCCCATGACATCCCTGCGGCCAGCCACCTGGGGCAAGAAAACCATGGCCCGCGATCTCTCCTGCTTTTATTGGCCGAGGATCCAGGAGGTAAGGGACCTCTGCCGCTCCTGTCCTGTCCTGAATGCTAGCTGGCTGCTGAACCAGGGGTCCAGAAAGCTTCACTGGTCCCTTTGCCAGTGGTTGGTACCCCCTTCGAGCCAGTCACCCTTGACCTGGTAGGGCCGCTACCAAAGAGCAAAAGCAGGGTTTCGCTACATCCTTGTCCTTGAGAACTATGTGACCCACTTTCAAAGCCATCCTGCTACAAAACGCCAGCGCACACATCATTGCCTTTGATTTAGTGAAATTTTTTGCCCAGGTAGGGCTTTACTGGGAACTGCTGAGGGGACCAACTTCACCTCCCAGCTACTCCACCAGGTGTGTGCCCTGCTCGGCATCCAGAAACTGCAGACCTTGGAGAACCACCCCCAGACCGATGGGCTGGTTGAGTGGTTCAATCGGACACTGAAGGGGATGTTAAGAAACTTCCCTTCCTCCGAGCTGTAGCAGTGGGTGCAGCTACTCCCATCACGGCTGCTGGCTATCAAGGAGGAACCCCAAGTGTCCACTCACTTCTCGCCCTTTGAGCTCCTATATGGGAGCCAACCCCGTGGGGTGCTTGATTTGATGAGGGAGACTTGGGAAAATGCCCCCCTCCACCTCACCGGGCCTGCTCCAATATATTCTCCAGTTCCAAGAGCAACTCGACTGGGTGGGGACCCTGGCTCAGGAGAATGTCCAGATCTCCCAGGGGACCCAAGAGAGATATTACAACTGGAGGGACATGGGAGAGAATCTTTGAGCCAGTGGACTGGATACTCCTACTCCCCTCAGAGGAGTTGAAGCTCCTGGCTCACTGGCAGGGCCTTTATGAGGTCTTTCACCAGTTGGGACTGGTCACCTAAAAAATACACCAACCCAACCAAAGGAAGAAGTGGGAGATCTACCATGTCAACCTCCTGAAGCGGTGGTGGGAGTGAGCATGAAGGGCGGCTGATCACCCCATATCCCCGTGAGCTGGTGCTAGGTCCCCAGGGAACTGATTTAGCTGAGTGAGAAGAACCACAACTGGGTGACACGCTATCCGAGGACTAGCGAAAGCAAGCTAAACATTTGCTGGAGGCCTTTAAGAAAACCTTTATGGCACACCCCGGACGGACTACAGTCATATCCCATACTATTCAGATTCCTCTCGGCCAAGTAATAAGAGAGGGTAACTGCCCCCTCCTGGGATGAATGAGGGAAATTGTGGAGAAAGAGGTCCACACCATGTTGGAACTAAGGGTCATTGAGCAGTTCAGAAATGAGTGGTGGAGCCCCCTGGTACTCATCCTGAAGCCCAACAGAAGCGTCCAGTTCTGCATCGATTTTCAAAAAACAAAAGGCAATCTCAAAGTTTGATGCTTACCGGATGCCCCGAATGAAGGAGCTTCTAGATAGTATCAGGACTGCGAACTACATCACCACCCTTGATCCGACAAAAGGGTATTGGCAGATCCCTCTGGATCAGAGCTCCTGGGAAAAGACCACATTTATCAGACAGTACGGACTGATCTACTTTGTCCAGATTCCTTTCAGCTTCCCTGGGGCCTCAGCTACCTCCCAGCATATGATGGACTATTTCCTGAGCCCCCACACTGCCTACACAGACGACGTAGTCACGTATAGTCAACACTGGGATGAACATCTGCTACAAGTAGCTGCCATCCTTCAGACCCTCTGGGATGCGGGCCTCACCACCAATCTGAAGAAATGCCAAGTTGGGTGGCAGAAAAATACCTACTTGGGGTACTGCTTGGGATGTGGCCTGGTGCACCCCCTCATAGCCAAGGTGGAGGCCATAGAAAAAGGTACACCGCTCCCTCCACGAAGTGGAAATTGCGTCAGTTTCTCGGGCTGGCCGGCTACTACCGCCACTTCATGCCCCAGTTCGCAACCACTACAGCTCCCCTCACCGTGCTACTGACCAAGGACAGCACACAGCAGGTGCAGTGGTTGCCTAAGAGTGAAAGCTTTCCAGACCCTGAAGGATGCTCTCTCAAAATGTGGATAGTCAGGAACACCCCATCCTCTATGGGAGCTGAAAGCTCTTCCCTAGGGAACGCAATTATTTGGTTATTGAGAAAGATGCCATTGCCATTAAATTGAGGCCCTGCCATCCTTGGGGATTCTTTTGTGCTCGTCACTGACCACGCACCCCTAAAATGGCTGCACACAATGAAAGGCACCAATGCCCAGGTAATGCGGTGGTGCCTCACCCTGCAGCAATACATGTTTACCCCAGCATAGATCAGGGAAAGAACATGTGAATGTAGTCTGTCCATCACGTGTGGAGGAAGATCAAGGGTCCAGCCCCAGAGACCGGGAGCTGGACTTAAGGGGCGGGGGTGAGCAGGGGTGGCTGCTCACAGATCAAGAGGGGGAGGAACCCCTCTCTGAGCCCTGGTGGGCCAACCTTAGCCCCACTCCTTTACCTGACCTGAAGTAAGGGGGCAAGACTACCTGTCTAAAAGCCCAGGCCGGGAGCTCAGTCAGGCCCCAGCCGCTGGAGGACCTCACAGATGCCAAGGGCTGGCCTGGTCTTCCAGGTCCTCAACACAAGGAGGAAACCCTGCTAGCCTTATCTGAGAGTTCAGACCCTGATGACCGGCCACAGAGCCAGGTACATCCAGAGAGGGAGCCTGGAAGCGGCCCAGGGAAAGCTGACGAGAGTCATACTGACTTGATCATACTATAGCAAATCAGTATGTTGTGGGCTGGATCCCCGCTCATGCCAGCGGCAGTCAGCCCTGGTGCTACCAAGGCCCTGGGCCGGGATGCAGTGGAATAGGGAGGGTCTGCGTCTCCCCCCCGCCCCATCTCTGCCACTCCAAGCCCAAGGTGGAAGTCTCCCCCTTTCCACTACAAACTGCTTTGGCTGCTTGCTCCACGCTGCGCTAGGTCCTGGGCCAACCCAACTACAACAGAGTTTGTTTGCCTGCTCTGCACTACAAGCCCTAGCTTAAAACAATCACCTGTGGTCCCCTTTATGTGCCTGGATCAGGGTTGTGTTTGCACAGACTGGGAACGGGGTAGGTGCTGGCCCAAGCATAGGCCTGAGCCCCGGGACTAAGGTGGTTGGCTTACACACAGCTAAAGAAATCTTCTGCTCATGTCACCTGCCACTCACTTCCATTCTATGCCTTCTATTAAGCTGTCCCCTATTGCCTGGGGACCTATCACCTCTTTTCCTTCCAAATATCATTCTCCCTTCCACATGCCAAATAAAATAATCCTTTCCTTATTTTAACCTCTCCTTGTTGTCAGTTACCTTACCTGGCATTCTTTGTCTCATCGACCTCAAATTTTAACTACTTTGAGCAAGCCAAGAAGAAGGTTGCACAATACTTCTGCAGACCCATACAGTAGAATAGTGTGTATCTTATGAGCCATGGAACAGTTTAAAGCCATGGACAGGTAGGTAGCATGCACAAATAGACCACTTCAAATCAGGGGTGGCCCGCGAGCCTGGGCAGACTAGGCGGTTGCCTAGGGCGCCGCCGGCCCGGGGCGCCCAATGATGACGTCACGGGGCACCCGATGATTACATCATGGCCATTGACGGCTGTGCAGGCGGGGGCGCCGATCGTGCCTTCCGCCTGGGGCGCCAGCTGCCGCAGCCGGCTTCAGACCGCTCCTGCTTCAAATTGCAGTTAAGAAAAGCGGTCTTCAGCTCCTCTCGACCAAAGGAAAGTACACAGATTCTCCAAATTAAGAAAAGGGCTAGTTTGAATCAGACACAAAAAATCCGAGAATTCCAGTCGCTATTAAGTTTGCTTTTTTGTTCTTTTATGAAACTAGCTAAATTTACAATGAAATCTGAAGCGAACAGCTGAAATCTTCAATTAATAATCTGGTAATAAGAAACTGATAAACATTTAAAGACTAGTCCTCTAAATCACCGTCTGCACTTCAGGTATTTAACATGTACAGTCACAGATAACCCTGGTACTACTGGAAAAAGCTCCCCCGCCACCCAAAGCTCAAGCACTTTGAGACCCACCACTTTGATAGTCTGAATAGAGGATGCTGTTACTCCTTAGATGAACTAAAAGACAATGAAACTAGAAAACTAAAAACAATGAAAATTACTACAAAACTATTAATAGCTATTGTATACCCTCCTCTATTTTCAATACGGCACCAATCATTAGATGAAAATATTTTGACTGCTTTTGCTTAGCAGGTAGAGAAAGACCATTAATGGGGACAATTATTTTTTTAACCCATGGTCCATACACACCAATAATGTATTACCTAATAGTTTAAAAGTTCATTCTTGAGGTAATTCCATTGATTGTGAGGCACAGCATACGATCTCTTGCATGAAGCATCTGCAAAGAATATTTCATGGAAGAAAATGCACCTCAAAGCTAGAGAATACCAGACTACACAAATGCTTTTTCTTCACACACTTAACTGATTACTCAAAATGACATCATTTACAAGTCAAATTATACTTCAGTGATTTAAATTAAGGTTATTGATACAATCCTAAAGTACTGATTAAATTCAACCAAAATTACATTTCTTATCATAGTATAATAGAAGTTTTATATTACATAACTAAAATGTCACACTTACTTCCATGTAAAAAACCTTCTTACTCAGGTACAAAGAAAATCAGTGTAAGACATCACTTAACTCCTATGTTTCAGTTTACCCATCTGTAAAATTGTTGTAACTGTAAAATACAATCCTACCTCACCAGAAGGTTGCAGGATTTAATAAATTTAAAGCATTTTGAGACCCTTAAACAAAAACCACTAGGTTAGTAACAGACAGTCTTCACAAAAGCTGTAGTAAATATCAACATTTCTATTATAACTAAGGCTGTCAAGTGATTAAAAAAATTAATTGCGATTAATCGCGTGCACTGCCCCTTGGAAACGCTGCCAGGGCATTTCAAAGGGGCAGCACTGCAGGAGCCTGGGATCAGCTGAACACTCCAGCTGATCCCGGGCTCCGCGTTGGGCTGCCGCTTTGAAATGCTGCCCGCGGCATTTCCAAGGGGCAGCGCTGTGGGAGCCCGGGATCAGCTGGAGTACCCAGCTGATCCCGGGCTCCTACTATGCTGCCCCTTTGAAATGCCCTGGCAGCATTTCCAAGGGGCAGTGCCATGGAAATGCCTGCGATTGACACGTTAAAAAAATTAAACACATTAATTGTGCTCCGCATTTATCACAAGCGTTAACACGCATTAATTGACAGCCCAAATTATAACTATTTTAATGAAAAACTATTGTTTTGGGATAAAGTTTTTAAATGTATTTTCCTCTGAGTCAAAGCTAAGAATGGAAGGTTAAAGGAAACTCAGAAACCAGTAAATGGAGTTATGAGAAAATGAGGAGGTGAAGACAGACATTTTCAAATAAAAATAAACGTGTCTAGTAATCCATGCTACAACTGGGACAGGGGGAAGAATTTTAAAACTAATATTTATAAAGAGCATGCTCAATGGGCATTTGCTAAGACTGTAAGCAAAGTCAGAATAGCACCTCATCCAATGTGCCTTCATTAATTGATGGAAGAACTGCACATTCCCCCTACAAAAAAAGCTGTCAAGCACAGAGTATGTCACCATGACAGTTTACTTATAGAAAAATGCAAGCCTCTGTTTCCAAGACTCTCCAAGTGACTATTTCAATATGGAGGTCAGGGGGAATTGGGGAAACGGGGCAGGAAGAGGAAGATCCAGTTTCACTATTTTTTGCCACTTTTTCCTACACAACGCATTTTTGTTTAAAACTGAAACAAGTCTCTCTCTCTCTCTCTCTCTCTCTCTCTCTCTCTCTCTCTCTCTCTGAGAAACCAGTCAGTATAAGCCATTGTAATATTGTTCTGGCAATCCAATTTAGACAAAATTGTCTAGTATCAAAACACCAAATCTGCAGAAGTGTGACATTAACTTCTCACATACTAATTGACTTCAATACCATGTCAATTCCCATGCCTGCACTCAACTGTAGGAATAGCCATGAGTTTTATCCATTAACGTTTCCACAATGACCTCTTATGATAGTACTAGAAATTCAGTAAACAATGATTAAAGCATATAGTCCCAGGGTGAATTAGAATTATGGAACCAAATCCTCCACAGGATAAATTGGTAGTACTGCACAGGAGTCAATGGAGATGTACAAGTTTACACTAACAAATCTGGCACATAATTACCTATTTGTATTTTGTGTTCTCCCCTTGATATTACAGTTTGTTTCCAATGAAGTAGTCTGTTCTACCTTTTCCTCCTTCCATCAATCTCCCACCAGGTTTAGCTCCCCCTGCATTCAGATCAGGTGACACCTGTGATAGGACACATTCTAAACCTTTTTAAACTTTCACTTGTATAAACTTTTGCCTGATTTTTTTAATGTTTTAGACACTGTATCGATAATTTATTGCTTAGAAAGACAAATGCAATTAATTTGTTTTACCTTGTCACTTTACAGCTTGTTTCAATCAACTCATTTTCAATGTCAAGAAGGCTAGACGGGAGATTGAATTCCAATGGAGAGGTCAGTCTTTTCAAACGCAATAAACCAACACAGAATTTCGCTCCCATCTCTTCCAGTTCTCGTGTCCCTATCTGTAATCCCTACGCATGCAATAAAATACACACTATTAGCTTGCAGAACAATGAATGCTGGAATGTGGTTGTTATAATACTTTCCTCCAAATAAGCTGTGAAATGCAGACAAAAAAATGTAAATATATCCTTAATAAGCAGGAATTTACATAACACAAGGTTAATCTTTATCCTGGATAGAACAGCTGTTTCTAGCGGACCTCAGTACTCATACTTCTGTTCTCCCCACTGTGCATGAGCTTACTTACCATCAATGCAAATGGGCGCTACACATGTAGCACCGAAGAAAGGTCAGATTCCTAACTCAGTTTGTTTTCTGTCATTCATTGATGGAAAGGAACAACAGTTGAATATTAAGTCATTCTTCACAGAATTTACAATATTTCAATTTTAATGTAAAAGAATTTTCTTCCAGGAAGTTCAACAAAAAAGGAGTATATCTGGGGAGTATAAAACTCAGTAAAATACACCAATTTGTTTCGAAAGTAGTTTACAATTTTTTTTAAAACAGACAAGTGAGACTTTAGAAAATGATATCCATGTAAATGATAACTCAATCCACATGAAAGCTTTCACTTCATCTACTTGCTTTACCTTATATTTGCCCTGATCACAACCACATAACGTGCTCTCCATTGTGTAGCTCCTTTGCACTCCTATCTCTCTCCAGACAACTACACGTGCTGTCGATTCCTTGGACTTTTCCACTACAAAACTGCAGCTGCTCATGCTGAAGGCTGGGGCAATCTGACTGAGAATCTTAGGAAGAGTCTGTAGAATAATTTAAAAAGTCTCAATTTTTTTTGGTCAGGAAACTGTGAAGCCACAGTATACTAATCAGACAGTTCAGATCTCAAATTTAAAAGAAATGCAAAAAAATCCATCAAAAGTAATATTTTATCGTTTAAAAAGAACCAAGAACCCCAACCAATTCATCCTCCCTCTTTAAAAAAAAATCCCTGGTACCAATTATTAAAATAGTGTGAGAGTCAAGTGCATTAGAAATAGAAAGGGATAGAAATAGAAAGTGAAGTATCTAGCAGAAAAGACTGGACCTATATTCATGACTAATTTTATTGTTGCAGGTGCATGAAGTGCAAAAGTGAAATGTAGATTCAAGTGACTAATCTAAAGCATAGGAAATTCAGTATTTTTAAATACTATATCTATACCGTAAAATCGAGTTTAATGCGCACTTTTTCCCCCCAGTTTTTTAGGCTCAAAGCTGGGGTGCGCATTATGCATAGGAGCTATTTTTTTAAAGTTTTAAACTCCTGCTCCCCTCCACACAGAAACTTTCCTGCTGCAGCGCAGCGCAGGGGCCGCCACCCTGCCAGGCTCCCAGACAAGATGAGGAGCTGGCGGCGCCGCCAGGTTGCAACGCCCTGGCTCACTGCCTGCCTGGTGCTCCTTCAGGCTGCGCCTGGGGTCACCGCAGCAGGCGCAAGCTTGGCGCGGCGTGCGGGCAGTTGTCCAGGGGGGCAGGGGGCAGTTTCAAACTCCGCTGCCAGCTCTCCAGGCTGCGTGCACGTTTCCAGGGCGAGCCTGCAGGTAAGAGCGGTGCGTCCCTCCCTCCTGCTCTCGTGCAGTCCGGGGCCGCCTCCAGGAAGTGGGCAAGGCTGGGCTTGGTGCTGGCTGGTTGGCTCCTGGCGCAGCAAGGCAGGCTGTGTTGCTGCCCACCGCACCCGGGCAGCTGTCCAGGAGGGCGGGGGGCAGGTTTCAAACTGCCGCCAGCTCCCCAGGCTGCACGCACATTTCCCTGTAGCTTCAGATCTGATTTAAGGATAATCAAATGTTGTGTTCCAGTTTAGTAGAGACCAAGAAATTCTGGACTTCAGAAACAGGTTACCTCCCTTTCTCCTGTACAATGAGGTGCACATTGTACATAAGAGTTCAGTTTTTTTCATTATGCTAAGATTCTAACGTTAGGGTGCGCATTATACATAGGTGTGCATTATACTCGAGATTTTACAGTAGGTTGGACCTCCCTGGTCTGGCACCCTTGGCACGATTTGCCAGACAAAGAGAAGTCCCTCCCAAGATGGCCCCCCCAAGCTC
The DNA here is from genome assembly GCA_032595735.1 of Pelochelys cantorii. Taxonomy (NCBI): domain Eukaryota; kingdom Metazoa; phylum Chordata; order Testudines; family Trionychidae; genus Pelochelys; species Pelochelys cantorii. Next base: position 90,561,427 of record CM064330.1, on the reverse strand, counting down.
CGCAGTCACTGCTGCTGGCCCTCCTGAGCTTTGCGGCAGCTGCAGCCGCCGGCCCCCCCGAGTTCCCAGAAGGGCCAAAAGTCCCTGCTGTGCCACCCACCCCTCCCCCCAACATGGAGCTCCCAGATGAGTGACCACCTCCCTCACCACAGCTCCTGCCCCACGGCTCAACCTCCCTTTATCTGGGCTCTGTGGTCCAGGAACATCTGTGGTCCTGCTGGACCAGGGATGTTTCCAGACCCAAGAGTCTCAGTTAAGGGAGGTACAACCTGTAGTACTTATGGCATTGATTTAGTAAAGCACTTAAGTATATATTTAACTTTAAAAACAGGGAATAAATTCATCTTCAACAGAACTATTCACAGGCTTAATTGTATATGTACATATTTGAAATTATTCACTAAATTGTAGCCCAACACACTTCTATATACACAAATGTACACATTTGTGATTGCCACCAGATGGCAGTGAAACTACATAGGAAGCAGCTTGCTCTCAGGAAAGACTTTATAGACCTTTTCACCATGAAAAAAAAAAAATCTATTTTGAACTCTATTTTTTCAGACACTTGATAAGGATTCTTAAATTATGTTACATATTAAAGTTAATTGTGTAATCCTACTCTATACAGTGATACCATGGCTCTGAAATGCTGTTCTCAAGCCTAAGAGAAAATGTAAAAGCAATCAAATGTTACTTTCAAGTTTAGAAACAGCATTATCTATTAAAAGTGAATAAGTTATATTAACCGCTAACACCAAACTCTGAACCTGTATGTATGTTTTACTACACAAATCCCAAAACATACAATTGTAGTGTGATGCAGGTGCCCCCACATCATCTCTTGAACCTAGAGAAAGGCACAGCCTAAGGACAAGCGAGCACCACCTATTGTGGATGAATACCTTGATAAAGCATTAATACATAGACACCTTTCCCATTTCAGATCAAATTAACATTGTTCTTATAGGGGGAAAAAGGAGGGAGAGGGAGTAACAACATTAAGGCAATCAAGATATAATTACACTTTCACAATTTACTTGAAGATTTAATTTTTACTCACCCTATAACCAAGATCCTCAATCAGGTCACAAGAAGCAGCACTAACATTAGTGTGCCACACTGTCTCTTTGATGCTGCAGCCATACATGAATACATTCTTTTTACGAGAATGACCATGATAATCACAGTAGACCTACAACGTTTTCAGAAATTAAACCAAGGTTTTGAAACAGGCTAGAGCATCAAATAGAGTTTTATACATTTCCTTATCTCATCCTAATTGCATTTCATTTTTATATGCTAGAAAAGCCAGCATTAGCAAATGAAAGGCACATTATACAATCAACCTGTGTATTAAGAAAGCATAGGGGTTTTTTTTCCAGCAAATTCAGAGTGCATGACTAATGTTATCACAGCACAAGCAATAGCAGCCACCATTAGAGTTAAGCTTTCGGAGTGTGGTATGCAGTCCAAACTCCTGTTCTTGTTCATTCAATTTCTTGAAACTCACCTGCCACATAAGAAAAGCTTTGGCAAAAATGAGATTTTTTTTTTAATGTTTTACTCAATTTGTGCAGTCATTTTTGACTAGGGAAAAAGTGTAAGAAGCCACTCTTCCTATTTTTAAAGTCATCTACACCTGCAGTTGCTGGAGTTAAAAACATAGTATAAAAATAATCCTGCTAGACAAGTACCTTTGAGTGTTCTATAAAAATGAAATGGTCAAATGGAGTTGAGTCTTTGAAAGCTAAAGGCAGATTTTGGTAAACTCAGAACTAGTAGGTAAGGTACCATGGGAAGAAAGACTAAGAGGAAAAACAACTGAAGAGAGCTAGCAGTTTTTCAAAGGGACATTATTAAGGACCCAAAAGCAAGCTATTCTTCTGTGTAGGAAAGATAGAAAGTATGGCAAAAGACCGCCTTGACTTAACCAGGAGATCTTGCATTATCTCAAAATCAAGAAGTGGAAACTAGGACAAATTACGACGGATGAATATAAGCCAACAATACAGGTATGCAGAGGCAAGATTAGAAAGGCAAAGGCACAAAACGAGTCCAAACTAGCTAGAGACATAAAGGGAAACAAGAGGACATTCTATAAATTTATTAGAAGCAAGAGGAAGACCAAGGACCGGGTGGGCCCACTACTCAGTGAGGAGGAAGAAAAAGGAAACTTGGAAATGCCAGAGGTGCTTAATGATTTTGTTTCGATCTTCACCAAGAAGTCTGATGATGAAAGAATGCATCACAGTGCATGCTATGGGAAGGAGGTAGGTTTAGAAGATAAAATAAAAAAAGAAGTAGTTAAAAATCACTTAGAAAAGTTAGATGTCTGCAAGTCACCAGAGCCTGATGAAATGCATCCTAGAATATTCAAGGAGCTCACAGAGGAGGTATCTGAGTCTTTAGCTATCATCTCTGGCAAATCATGGAAGACAGGAGAGATTCCAGAAGACTGGAAAAGGGCAAATATAGTGCCCATCTATAAAAAGGGAAATAAGAACAAACCAGGAAACTACAGTCCAGTCAGTTTAACTTCTGTGCCAGGAAAGATAATGGAGCAAGTAATGAAGGAATTTATCTGCAAACATCTGCAAAAAAATAAGGTGATAGGAAACAGCCAGCATGGATTTATAAAGAACAAATCAGGTCAAATCAATCAGATAGCTTTCTTTGATAGGATATTGAGTCTTGGGGATAAGGGAGAAGCGGCGGACGTGGTACACCTAGACGTTAGTAAGGCATTTGATACCGTCTCACATTATCTTCTTATCAATAAACTAGGCAAATACAACTTAGATGGAGCTACTCTAAAGTGGGTGCATAACTGGCTGGATAACCGTTCTCAGAGAGTAGTTGTTAACGGTTCACAATCCTGCTGGAAAAGCATAACAAGTGGGGTTCTGCAGGGGTCTGTTTTTGGACTGGTTCTGTTCAATATCTTCATCAAGTATTTAGATATTGTCATAGAGAGTACGCTTATTAAGTTTGCAGATACCACCAAACTGGGAGAGGTTGCAACTGCTTTGGAGGATAGGGTCATAATTCAAAATGACCTAGACTAACTGGAGAAATGGTCTGGGGTGAACAGGATGAAGTTTAATAAGGACAAATGAAAAGCACCCCACTTAGGAAGGAACAATCAGTTTCACACATACAGAATGGGAAGCGACTGTCCAGGAAGGAGTACTGCAGAAAAGGATCTAGGGGTCATAGTGGGCTACAAGCTAAATATGAGTCAACAGTGTGATGCTGTTGCAAAAAAAGCAAACATGATTCTGGGATGCATTAATAGGAGTGTTGTAAGCAAGACACGAGAAGTCACTCTTCCGCTCTACTCTACGCTGATTAGGCCTCAAGTGGAGTAGTGTGTCCAGTTCTGGCACGACATTTTAAGAAAGATGTGGAGAAACTGGAGAAGGTCCAGAGAACAGCAACAAGAATGACTAAAGGTCTCGAGAACATGAGCTATGAGGGAAGACTGAAAGAACTGGGCTTGTTTAGTTTAGAAAAGAGGACTGAGAGGGGACATGATAGTAGTTTTCAAGCATCTAAAATGGTGTTACAAAGAGGAGGGAGAAAAATTGTTCTTGGCCTCTGAGGATCGGACAAGTAGCAAAGGGCTTAAACTGCAGCAAGAGAGGTTTAGGTTGGACATTAGGAAAAACTTCCTGTCAGGGTGGTTAAACACTGGAATAACTTGCTTAGGGAGGTTGTGGAATCTCCTTCTCTGGAGATATTTACGAGTAGGTTAGATAGACATCTATCAGGGATGGTCTAGACGGTGCTTGGTCCTGCCGTGAAAGGAGGGGACTGGACTCAATGACCTCTCGAGGTCCCTTCCAGTTCTAGTGTTCTATGACTCTACGGTATTGAGTCTCTGAAAGCTGCATGCATACTAGATTTCAGGAGGGAAAACTTCAGTTCATCAGAACTCAAAGCACACAACTAAGGAAGACTTTGCTACATGTATATACAGGGTTAACTTAGCTGCAAACCGAATAATAAAATGAAGGTATGCATGACTCAGGGAAGAGTTTTACATCTGTTTCCTACAAGGTTAGAGCTCTTCTCTTCTGAAATTCCAAAGGGGAAGACCTGTAAGAGGAAGATCAGAAATGGCTTGGAGTACCATTGAAAGAAAGAATCCCATCTCTCCCGTTCACATTAAACCCTAGGGACACTATGATTTGACCTGTTGGTCCTAATTCTGCAATAGAGTTGCCAGGTGTCCGGTATTGAACTGGACAGCCCAGTATTTGCGCCTTCCATCCAGTTTAAAAAAAACTTCAGAAAATACCGGACATGTAAAATGTCCGGTATTTTCTGTTTTTCGGCTCAGGCGTCCGACAGAAAGGCGGTTGGGACACAGGGCGCAGCTCGGGCTGGCTGGAGCAGGCTGGGAATTAAAGGGGCTGCAACTGTATTTCGGTCCCAGTCAGTCTCCCCCCCCCCCCTTTTTTTTTTTTTGCTCAACAAGTTTAGCTGGGCTTTTTTTTTTTCCCGTATTTTTTGTTAAACCATCTGGCAACCTTATTCTGCAGTGACAATCACTGGTTTCAAAGGGGAGGACTCACAAATGCAATATCACATACATACATTCTGGCAGGATTGGAGATTTATGTAGATATGCACAAACAAATACAAACAAAGTTTAGGCATATTGTACATGTTCCAAACTGGTGTTAGTTTTATAAACTCAAAGCCATTTCCAGAGAAAATTAAACCTAGCAACACCGCACATTTAAAAAACTCTTTGAATTCAACTGTTACTACAGCTGCCTTAATGATATTCAACATGTGAGGCTTTTTGCTATCCTCAAACAATGCTTGGAAACAAATGCTATATACACAAGGCTCAATAATTAATCAAAACTGGAAGTTATAACTAAATACTTTTGCAGCATTAACCAGTGATTGCTCTTGTTAAATACAAATTGAAGTAGTTCCAGAAGTTTCTGATCAACCCTCCAGATCATATTTTTAATCATGTGAGAGCTGCAAGGACATATAATGCTTACTTCTACAGCGAGGGGGAGATCATAACTATACAAAAAGCTGAAGCGATTCTGAAATGTTTATTTTGGGCAAACTTACACACATACTCACCAGAGGCAAACGTTTTATAGCAGACAAATACTGTAGTAAGCCCTTAGCATGGTAAATTGTGGGATGAAGGTCTGGATTTGGATTTTGCCATTGTCTGTTCAAATCCTCCCCACTTAAAGAACAGCGATGGCTATGGAAGACAAAATTCATAGAGGTGTGTGTCTCGACATTATCTCACTTGCTTCAGAAAATACCGCAACTCACTCAAGTTTTGCTACTTATTTTGTGCAGTCAAGTGATATTTTAATCCATGTTTGTATTAAAAAAAATTCAGTCTTGCAGAAAAGTTAATCTAATCATTATTATTGAGTACTTGCATCATCTTAAATTAAAGGAAGTAATCTTTTATTTAGCAATATTTGCCTACTTCCTTGCTCTGAGATTAGAGGAAGTAAATTTGTTGTGAAAATTTGATGTTTGAATGAGACAGTGATAAGGCAACAAATTCAATTCCAAATTTACAAGTTTTTTAAAAATTTGAACATTAGTCTCTTAAATTTAAGTTTTTGTAAGATGGTCAATAATGTCATTGTTTGACCTTTCTGTCTTGTGATCATAAATTTGTTTACTCAATTTAAGGTTTTGTAACTGCTGAAGAGTCAGCTTTCAGCCATGTTCAGTTATAGATTTGCTGAGTGTTCAATTTTTCTATAATTCTTCATACCATTTGCCAATTTCCGGCAAGATCCCAATTTCCTTGAAGATGATAAAATCAAACCTAAATGGATGGGAAGCCTGGTAACTTCAATGGAATCTTATTCAGATTCATCAGCTAGCTGAAGAAGAAAGCATGGCTGTGAACTGTTAAAATAGTAGCTTCAAAAATAACACATGAACTCTTCTATAGTAACTCATCACCACTCCACATAGCCCATGACTTTAAGCAAGGCTTTTGTCTTCACCCCTGCTCTAACAATTGACAGGAATATGGAGGCCCCTCCCCCCCAAAAAAATTCAGCCAACATTCAAGACCTGTCACAGTAATCAGGAGACTAATTAGCTAGCAATAGATTAATAGACATCAAGAAGGTCCAGGTCTATAGCAAGCAATGTTTCAGAAAGACTTAAGTGCTATAAGTTTAACAAGTTCATACTGCCATGTGGGATGGAAGCAACTGAGCAACTGTGAAGCCTGCAGAGGGGCTATTTACTTAGAAAATTTCTTGAAGGTGCACATAATCACACTTGTTGCCATTTTTACTAATAAAAAAGCTAGAGATTTGATCTAAACCCCCCCCCCCCTATTTCCATCTAACTTCTTGGGAGCCAAATGTAGCAAGTTGCATTTCTCCTAAAAGTCTTAACTAAAAATGGTACTGAAACATCTGTGACCATCCCCTTGGGTGGCGATACTAATATTAAAGAATGGTCGTGTGGACCATTGTGGCTAACCTTGTCAAAGGCTAATGTGGGTGAAAAACTAAACTGACTTTCATAACATAATAGATTATAAAACCTCTTCTTGCATTAAACGTAAGGATTATTCATTTTTGCATAAGGATGTATATAAATGTTGAATTTTGTCTTTACTTTTAAGTTATACAAAGTTATTACAAATCATTATTAGGCTTAGTTAATATATAAAAATTGTGTCAATTTGGTGCGCTTTAAACCATAAATTTGAGAATTCAAATATGCTCTGGAAAACCATATTGCAAAAGCAATTTCTATGGAAGGTACTTAATTTTTATAAATGCAATTTCTAAACACACTATTAAAATGTTGTGTACTGAGGATAAAATTGAAAAAAATCAACACTGAGATATAACATTACTTTCTTGTATAGGAATTCATTTACACTACTGATTTTGCACCCAAAAAAACCTCACACACAAGATACAAGAAGACAGCTTTGTGAGAAATCTGGATCTATTACAGTATATAAACTTTAATCCATGCTATATATGTGTCTCATGGTTTTATTACTTCACAGCAAGCCCTCCGTTCCAACTGTAAGGCTGAAGAATTAAAATCACCCTTTTAAAGAATTACATCTACCAATGTGACATTATGTAGCCTCATGATTTGCAGCCAATTTTTATGAATGGAATTTGGATTAATTTGTTAGTAACCTGTAAGGATTTCCTTTCAAGAATTAGTTATTGTAATTATATATTGGAACCAAAACCCCACTTTCAACTTTGTACTGCCTTAAATCTGTTTAAATTAGGTGTGTCTCTATGTAATCTTATAGAAAAATGAGAACGTTGGGTGTGTGTATTACGGATGTGAATGGTTAATCCTAGAGCAGCTCCCTGCCCACTGTGGGGCCCACAATGGATAGGGGCGCTCCAGCCCAAGCAGCCTGTCCATGGCAGGCCGAGCCCAGTAAGAGCAGAGTGCTGTGGGCAGGAATGCCCCAGCCCACCTGGACTGTCCCCTCCCACCCAGACTGTCCCCTCCCACCCAGTTTAAGCAGTTAACCAGTTAAACAATGTTTACCGGTTAACTGATTAAATGGGATTTTACATCCCTAGTGTGTATAAAGGGATCAGTCCCTGAAGCCAGCCTGTCTGGGTGACTAGCTGCCAATACCACAAATAACAAGGTGAGTGAACCCTGCAAGAGACACAAGAGCCCCATCAAAAAAAAGAAGATCCAAGTCACATGTGCAATTAACTCATGACTTATGGTCATCCATTGCCTTGGGCAATGGGACAGGACAAGATTTATGGACTAAAACACTTTAAAAAGATGTGTACAAAACTATAGAATGGGGGTATTTCAGTTCTAAAATCATCCTCCAGGACTATTGGTTTGCACTGACAACGCAGCTCACCACCTCATGTCTAGACCATCTGGCCAGTCAAACAGCATGAGCAATGAAGGCTGGTGATTGTATCCCATCTGTAGAACTGGATGTTATGAGTTTGTGTATGCATGGTGGACATTTTAGTAAGTAGGGACAGTAAATGAATTCCGCCTTCACAATCCCCCAAATGAGATTTTGCTACTTCTATTTCTGCAAGTGTAGTACTACTTCTGTGCTGCAGTAGTGTTCTAACATTCCAATGAATTTGTGGCATACTTGGCACACATGACATTGATGGATGAGTCTATGCTCCATCAATATGTATGCTGCACTTCCTCTTCCACTCTCACTGGCATAAGCCTCCCTATTAAATTCCATGTTTCTACTTGCACCTAGGGCTTTGACTTAATGCCACAATTATTTTTTAGACAAAAGTGCCATCTAAAATCAGTCAGACAGAATATATAAGACCCGACATTCAAAAAGAAGCATTGCATAGTCTAAATCATGGAGGCTCTTAAAAATTACATATACACACAACTATATAAAATTTAACCCTGAAGAAATCAGCAAAATATTTTGTCAATAAGATTTGTATATAGTAGTTTTGTTAAATACCAAGCCACTGGAAAATTATTAAACCCAAACATAAAAAACCAAGCCTGAGTATTGATTGTGTTAATTCTGGAAAACGAATGAATTTTTATTGGAGACAGACATGGTTTTCATTTCATGATAAAGACAAAGTTAATTAATTGTACTTGTGAGCACTTACTTTCCATTGATGACACCATCTGGATTAAGCATAGGGACAATTTTAAAAATATAGGATTCTCGTAAACTCTGGGCAGTAGGATTATTACTCATAAGATATTCCAAAGTTCCCTTCATAACCCAGCTTGCATTAGTTTCTCCAGGATGCACACGAGCAGATAAAAAAATGTAAGGACGATTCCCTAAAAAGTATTCACAAAAATAATAAGATGTAATACAAGTAAATTAAAACATCCATTTGAAAACAATAGTCCGAGTTAGCAGTCGGTGGGGCATGTTATTTTTCAAAGTGCGTTCACATCAATTTCAGATTCTTGATAAATATGACAGGATTTTATGATATTGTTACAGAAGTATTTTAATGGATTTTAAGTTTAATACAACATGTAAAAACTATATGAACACCATCTGTTAAAGAACTGATAATCTGTGATAAAATTGGTAATTTGTGATACAATTTAAATCCCTTTTTTTTAAGAAGTGAGAGATTCAGAAAAAAATAGGGTGCTTTTGGGGTCATATGGTGGTACCTATACAAGGTTTATAATATGGCTCCATGGAAAAAACACACAATATTTTTGTACTACAAAAAATTGCTATCAAATTATGAAAAACACTGAAGTTTGAGAAAGTAGGGACTGTCTTGAAATGTCAAAGTATAGCATTAAAAAAAAGTACATTTCTTTAGAAAATTTATAGGTGCAAAGTTTACCTTTACAATTCAAACAACAACAAAGGAAAACAACTCCACCTGATTCTAAACACAAATGCAAGTTATAAATGTGAGTTGACCAGCCACTGCTAAACTCCTTAATATCAGGCCAGATCTATACTAGACTCGCCAGTTGGGCTTAAGCTACACAACTCCAGCTACCTTAAGCGGCGCTTGGCAGCATCCCCACAGCAGGAGGCTAATGGGAGCAAATGCTCCCGTTGGCTTCCCTTACTCCTAGAAAAAGCAAGTGCCCCAAACGCCGGTGGGAGCATCCTCTGAGTTTGATTTAGCAAGTCTTAAATAAACTTGCTAAAAATCGAACTCAAAAAGATCGATCATGGCAGTGTCGATGTTCCAGAGTGAAGATATGGCCTCGATGAGTTTTGTCTTGTGTTGCTATTTTTACAGTAATGACCCAGCAAGAATTGCAGACAAACAAAGCATTAACATTTTTAGAAAGAGCTAACATTATATAATTTTAAGTGGATCAATGAGAATTTATACTTACTGAACTGACAGATATGTTCATAATAATTGGATTCAGGCATGGCTGTGATAGTGACTAAAGGGCAACCGTTCCCAGACAGAGTCTCACAGAGATTATCTTGCCGAAAATAGATCTGCTGCGGGTTGTGCAGGGATTCCAATTTCTGAAGATGCATCTTCATTCCCAAAATGATGAAAAGGTACTTAAGTCCTTTGTAATTTTGTATATGACAAATAAAGATTTATTTAAGTATTTTATTTTTATTGTTCCAGGTATAAAAGATTATTCTCCCATTACTACTTTGGCCATGAAATACCTTTCTAGGCTTCCACTGCATCTACAGCTTCTATGCACCACACATTCTTTCTTCTTAAACCCATTACATATATTCTAACACACTGATCCCTTTCTTATTTTTATGAGAATGGTTTATTACTTTTCAACATATATACTTTCATTTATGTATCCTTTTCATATGTACGAATTAATATTTGAAAACAAGCAGTGTTTATGGAAAGAGACATTCTAATATAAATAAAATCCAAGTAACTCAGTGCCAGGATTCTCTCACCCTCAAAGTCGAATATGTATATGGATAGTGGTAAGCAAAGTAGCAAACATCATCCTTGTGCGGGAAGCTCACTGTGAATGTAATTGTGTAATAGGATTTTCCTTTCTGACCACCAGCAGCTATTGAACTTCTAGCAAAGTGGTTCCTAAAAAGTAAAGTGAAACCAATAAAAAAGTGTTAGAGATTTCTAGATGCTTTTGCTTCATTCAAAGCTATCATTTCTGAACATATAATCAACCTCCCCAGGCTTTAAGAAGTGAGATCACATAACGGTTAACAGACATATGCTGTTGGGTACACTGCTGCTACTGGCAGAAACACACTGAAGCAGAACGGTGAGATATTGTAAACGGGCGGGAGGATGAAAACAGACAGCCGTTGAACAGAAAAGATGACAAGTGGGGACTCAGATCCTCCCATGAGAGGGTCATTTGTAAAGAAGCAGTTTTCCTATTTTATCTTCTAAAATCTTCCCAAGAAACAAAAAGTGAATATTTAGTAATTGGTTCCAGCACAGGATCCAAAATAGAAAGTTAATATTACATAGCTTTTTAATAGCTTGCCTATAAGTTACATTCTTAATAAAAATATGCTTAAGTTTATATACACAAAATACTGAATTGCTACAATTTTGCCAGAAAATTTTGTCAACATATTTTAAAAACTTTGTTAATGCTATTTTCTAAATCCATTTGTCAAACTTTAACAAAGTAGGGGTTTTTTTAGTAGAAATATTAAAGTAAAATTACCACAACACATTTTATTGTTTTGCTATTTGTATAAATTAGACTGCTCTAATCTTCAGCGTAACACAGATTTTCTTACCTTCATTTTTATTTGGTATACTTACTTATAGTAACAAATATCTGTGCCAACACGAGCCCACCATGGCCTGGAATTTAATGCCTCCTGTACGGAATACATAAGGGGCTGCATACCTTTAAGAAAAATGCATTAGGTTTTTATCTTAAGGTCATGGAATTTTTGTATAGACAACAAGCAAGGAATCACAGCTGAATACAGTCTCATGTAAGCTCTTTACATTCATTTCACTTTTTATCTAATATATAAAGGAGAATGTTTCCGCTCTAATAACTTGGACACTATAAGATCTATTGCAACAAACTTTCCATGGGATAACCTTTCCTCCAGGAGAAGGTTTTAAGGTACTGTGGAAGGGAAGAGATGAGAGACCGACGCCTCTCCTCAGGGCTGCACAGAGCTTGGCAGTGCGGGGAGAAGTGACTTCTCCGCCATTGCTGGAAGCATATGGAGGCCCCTCTTCAATACTGCGATTGGCTCGGGGTCTGGCAGCCAACCAATGGGCAGGCGTGTTGCTGCCGGGGCTCGCTCTAGCCGGAGGGGACGGGGCTGCTGTTACCGCTCAGCTGCCACTTTGAAAAAATGTCCAGAAGGAGGCGCATCGGGGACCTGGAGCTGAGAGCGGGGGGGTGGGGAGGGAAGGGAATGAATGGGCAAGGGCTAGTCTGGGGGGGCTGGACCATTGGGGGCAAGTGGGGGGTAGGGCAGGATTGGGGGGCTGGATCATTGGGGGGTGGGCTGGTCCATTGGGAGTGAGTGGGGGGGGGGAGGGCAGGATTGTAGGGGGATGAAGGAAGTGGGGCTGAACAATCCTGCAGGGAGTGAGTGAGAAATGAAGCCCATGGTGGGGCGGGGAGGGGGGGGGCAGGGGTCTCCTTTGAGGGGTACTGGCCCAAGGGGCAGCACTGGATGATGTTGGGTGGGTGAGAAATTAATCCAAGGCAGGGACGGGGATCCCTCAAATCTGGGCACTGGTCCTGGGTTTGATACTGGATGATACTGGGGGGGTGAGAGATGCAGTCCATGGGAGGGGCAGCTGGTCAAGGAGGTGGTGCTGGAGGAGGGACTATAGAGGTGCCAACAGGCTCAGGTAGTTGACTCATAGTTTCATCAAAAAAGATGGGAGAAGAGTTTGAGGTGTCACCTTGAAATCTCTCAGATTCAGTAGGGCCAGCCCCATTGATTGAGGCATCTCTGTATTCAGCTCTTGGATGAGAATTTGCAGACCCAGCATGCCTATCCCCTACCAAAAAAAATTAGCTTCTACAAGGATAATTAGCAAAAATACCATCTGTTAGGAAGCAAAACATTGCACTACTGAAGAGGGGCCTCCATATGCTTCCAGCAATAGTGGGAAAACAAGCCATGGTGATTTGGGGGCTCTCCCTTCCACAGTGCTTTTAATGGCTCCAAGACTCATGACATGGGAAGAAAACAGAGAGACAGTTTCTACTGTGACTTTTGTATCTAAGTTTGCCAAGTCAAGTAGCTCTGATTCTCAACATTGCAATGCCTCTTTTTTGAGTCAGAGATTTTGCTTTATGCAACAGTAGAAAAGCATGGGGGTCTGCCATAATGGCCAGATGTCAGGCACTGGCAGCTGCGGTGTAGCTGGAGGCTGTCAGGACCAGCTTCTGTTTTTCTAAATTTTGTTCCTCCGGTTTCCCGGGCAACGCCGGGTAAGTCCAGCTAGTAGACATCTAACCTACCAAGTCAATTATAAAGATTGCATGGCATACCATCTTCTAACAGCCAAGACACAAAGGAAATGAAAAATGACTCAAGATGAGAAAAGTATAAATGAAATATCAGGTCAAAAAGACCAAAATGTAAATTAAAAATAATTCAGTGGCTTGAATGGGCACTAAACCAGTAAGATCCTGGATTTAATCATATCTAACTCACTGTCACTAACAACATTCATAAAGTCTCAGCCTTCATGTATCTCAGTCCACCCAGCTGGAAAACCAGATAATATCCACAATACCAGTGAAAAACAGATACTATAAGCACAGCTTTTCACGTAAATTAGAAAAATGTTTCTCTTGTCAAACAGTATATATTAAAGCACGTTGGCAAACTTGTACTGGGCAAAAGCAGCAAGGTGTAAACAGACCAGTTAATATGTAACATGTTTGTGTGCTTTAGAAATCAGTCCCATAGAGTGCATTACTCCACTGAGCAACCCTTCAGTCAGTTTTGACTATCTGACAAGTTATAAAAATCAAAAAGTTTGCTACTGGATAATTAGGAAGCAGACAGCAGGACTTTGTGTTCCTTTGGTAAGAATAGTTCACTTAGCTCTAACAGGAATTGTATGTGTTTCATTGTAAGATTTCAGGGAAAGGATTATGACTTGAGTTGCTAGAAGTAGTTTAGAAAAAAAATCCAAGAGCAAGACGTTTCTGCAGGACACTACATTCCAAAGAACTGTTATTGGTCAGGTAAGACCAGTTACGTAAAGTGATTCTCCACAGATTCCAATTGTGGTGACTACTAATTGCCGAGTTTTTTGGACATGAGCTGTGATTGTAGGGCAGCCCTACCCGAACTAGTATCTGACCTGGAAGATCATACCAAGGAAAAGCAAGTGATAAATATATGGCTCAAGCTGTTGATGTTCTGTCTCTGATACTTGGATAGTTACTAAGCAGGCCAATGAGGCTGTTTAAATGCCTAGTGGTCTAGGGGGATCTTTCGTAACCAGATTGGAACAAGTCCTGATATAGATCAAGGCCAAGTTCTTCTCTGGGATGATAGAAGCTGTCCCTTAAAACTTTCAGAAAGCACCATAAAGAACCTAAGTGTGTAACTGAATGGCCTGGTTCCATCTAAAAATGGCAACGTTCTCACAATATCTAATGTGAAAGTTTCATTTCACCTGGGACAGAACATGGGTTAGGGAAGAAAACTGGGAGGTGACTGACAAGGATGTCAGAAGCTGCCTTGCATAAAAACTCTGCGTGAGACCTGAGGCAGTCCTTGACCTTGTGAAAGACAATATATGGGGGGGGGGAGCTGCAGAGCTGCCAGGCAGCTGATATCGCCATGCTGCTTCCCAACAGCAACTGTCACAAAACTTGCACAGCACTGCTCATGACCTGCTGTTGACACAGACCATGCGAAGCTTCAAGTGGTCTGTCAGGCAACAGCCTCCCAGCTTCTGACTGGCTTCCTGGCCCTACATAAACTAGAGAGGTATTTCAGAAAACGTCCTGGCAGCAGTGTAGATCTCCTATAACTGACAACCATTCCTGCTCTTTGCCACTGAATTCCTGGCTTTGATCTTTGTTTGGACTTCATCTCCTGACCCAGCCACTAAAATCTGACCAACTATGAACCTCGGTATCCATCCTAGCTCGGAATCTAGGTACTCCTCTACTACTCTCAGCCACAGGATTTGGCCCAGCTCTGACCCTTGGTCCCGACTGCCCTCACTGAGGGGGTGGGGGGGGGGAATGTGAAAAAAAGACAACACGCTCCTGTCAAGAGGCAGAATTTGCAGCGATTCCTTGCCAGCTATCCCCTTGTTGGGCTTAGAAATAGACCCAGTTATTTAAGGGCAAGTAAACTGTCTAGTATCACTGCAGTTGGAGCTGCCACAGGAGAAAGGTGTAGAACTGCCTATACAGGAACATTTTTACCATTTGTTTTTTATGTTGGCCTAGTTAAAGTTTTTCTGCTTTGGAACATGAGGTCTTGAACAGCAGATTAGCTTCTTTCTGAAGAGGTTATCCAGGCAACATTCAAACTATCCAGTGCAAGGATGTCTGGTATTGATATAGGTCCTGGCTTCATTCTGAGTTCAGTCAGGGCAGAACCAGCATGGTAAGGAGTACAAGAACCAAAAACTGCATAGCCTATGCTATCCTGTCTCCCAACAGTAGACAATACCAGATGCTTCAGAAGATCTGGAGGTGGGATATCCTTTACAGTAGGGCTCATCCTAAACTTCATTAGAGACTGGCTCAAGCTTTCAAGCAGAAGGCTTAATATTCCTTCAAAAAAAATTTATAGAAAAATTCAAGAGGATTTAAACATGCATACGGATAAGAATAAAGAGTTATTGCTAAATTCCTGTCCTCAACTTCTTGTGGCAATGAGACCCATATTTTATTTATCGGCTCTGTGAAAACATATTACTCTGCCATGATTGCAACTATTGAGGGACACATGTATTGTTGTTAGTGGGTTATAAGCAAAATGGAGCCTTCTTGTTTCTGCTTATCTGTACAGCAGATGCAAAGAAACACTGTTCAACTTGCAGTTTCATTCCCCAGAGGAATACAGGATGGCTTGACACTGAATTGGACTCGTGGACCTGAAGGGCAGGGCATCATGCTCTTCCCATTGACCTTTACTTTCTACTTTAATCCATGTAACGAGCAGGCTCTTTTAGTATTCAGATCTTTTGAGTAACCGACTATGACTGACATTCAGTATGGGAGTGCCAACTAAATCTCAAGAGCTTCCTCCACCAGAAAGTTTGATGGGATCTTTCTGCTCCTTCCTGATTCAGGAAGTTAGCAAGATAGAGGGAAATCTATGTAGGTCTGATCTTTCACTCCATTACCTTCGACCTTGAACCCAGCTGTCTAATACTGTGGCATCACAAGAACCACAGCACCTGAAGTCTGCCTTAATAGCTGCCACAGACGCTTGCAGTTCCATTACAGGTACAAAGGCACAATAAGGCTGAAAAACAGAGCTGAAAAACTTGTCTTGGATGCCTACAATGCCACTGGAGAGAAAAAAAAAAAAACACTTATAAAAACCAAACCAACCAGGAAAATGTCCAAAAGGGCAAAAAAACCAGACTGACGAAGGAAGTATTCTGAGGCCACTGATCCTTTGGTGGATGGAAGAAAACAGAAATTGGGACTTTTTTTTTTGAACCAACTTGGATGTCAGAACACAGCTTGGAAAAGTATATGCTCAGTCCCAAACACACACTACTGGCTAGAAATTTCCGATGTCACACAGGAAGTATGAACAAAAGTGGGACTGTAAATAAACATTTTTGAAAAGAGAACTTGTAATTTTTCACATTTAAACCTACAGTTCATTCTGGTCTCCTACCATTTAATTTCTCAGGATCAGGACATCTTCCCTGACACATAAATCCCCCAAATCCAAGAGACTATGCTCGTATTTATTTTCATTTACTAAAACATACAAACACTTTCAAGGAGAGTCTTCAATTCCGGGATTTCGTCCTTTTGGTGTCCAAGTAGAATAACTCAGCTTGTCTTTTGCAGCACATAATAGCATTACCACAATTTTAAGTAGGAGCTTTATACTTCAGCTTTACTCAAAAGCACTTCCTAAAATGGTTTTCCATTTTAAAAGTCATTTTAACTACACACATAGACTTTTGAATTGCTTATCATTTTCTAATAACATCGTCCCAAATATGAATTTGGTTTGCAATAAGGAAATGAATAATTTAGTGATAGGGGAAGAAATATCCTATTCTGGCTAATCCAGTAGGTCTCCTTACATGTTAACTTTACATCCCTTTTGAAAAAGATATCTTACCATAATTAAACTGACTGTTCGACTTTTCACAGTTGATGATGTTAAACCTGTAACCAATGCCGGTCCGCATTCCACTGACTTCAAAATAAAACCATTGGTGATAGTGATTGCTGTTTATATCTGAGTTCAGAATGAGATCATACTCGTTTCTGAAGATTAACAAAGAGAAATAAGTCTTCTTAAAATAAGAAATTTGCTGTACATATGCAAAATAAGTAAATTAAAGATATCTTACTTTCTAATTTGAATAACTTTCCGCAGATTTCCAGACTCAAACTTGGAGTTGAACCTCAAGATCTCCGTCTCTTCTGGCACTGAATAACTTAAAGATAAATATAATTGTAAGTGAAAAGGATCTTTGGAACTCATTTACTGATTCAGATTTTTTATTGGAAATCGATCCAGAATAAATGCATTCAGGATTACAGCCCAAAAAAGTACATCATTGCCTTGATTAGGTCTATAGGCTTTATCACAAACTTCATATTTTATGTACTTTATCAAAATAGTACCCTTAAAAAAGGCAAAAATGGCAATCAAATTAAGATTGTTTTATAGGTTGTACCTCCCTGGTCTGGCACCCTCGGGACAGGACCCGTCCAGGGAATTTCCCCTGCCACCTGCCTTCCAGCACACAGCCTCTCCCTCCAACTAGTTCCACTTGGGCTCCACTGCCACTGGGCTCCACGGCTGCCATGATGAACGGGGGCTCCGCAGCTGCCCCACTGCTGCAGCGCCAGGGGCTCTGCAGGGATGGGGTTCATCAGTGCAGATTGTGAGGCTCTCCACTGCTGGACTCCTGACCAGCTTGTACTCTTGGGCGCTGGGGCTCTCTGGTCTACCAATTCCAGGATCCTGTTGGACCGGGAACCCCTGGATTTAGCAGGATCGACCTATACAACAAGTATAGCCTACCTGGGATTATCGAGGTCATACATGACTCTGTCTATAATATCATTCTGATAAATCAGTCTTTCAATATCTTGGGATATTTTTGTCCTGTAGTAAGAAGAGAGTCTTCAGTTAAAGAACATTCTTATAACAGGAATCAGAAGCGGTGCATACAAATTTATGCATTACTCCAAGGCTATAAACAAAGTATGCAGAAACAGGGCCTGTTTTTCAGTGAGCCCTCCTCCCCAAAATCATTTCCATTTGTGCACTTGCTGTGTTCAGACACATGCATACATAGCTGACCAATTCTAGCACTTACATGTGCCAGGGTTGAATATTCATGTACAAAACCCATTGATGGATTTAATTTAAGAAATAATAATTTGTTTTTATAATTATAGCGGAAACTCAAATTACATGATGATCTATAGTATTGGGGTATTAATGCTTAAATCTAGGTAACATCTGAAAATGATTCAGTTATCGTTACAGATGTGAATGCATAACAGGTGATGTTTACCAGGTAATGGCTAACCGTTACCCAGAAGCAGCCCCCCACCAGCTGCTGGGAGCCTGCAGCCTCGCACCTTCCAGCAGCAGCCCCCCTAGCGGCCCCTGTTTAATTCCTAATTATAGGAGTAATTTATACAAGTCATTATATAACTGAAATTTAAAGCAATTTTAGGTGCTAGACTGGAGTGAGTGGGTTAGTGCATTAATCTTTCACTTCTGGAGACCCAAATTCATCTAGTGACTGGGTCCCACATGAGAATGAGTTTGGTGGTCTCAAATACCTGGTGGCTTTTTACCACATCACAAAAGAACTGTGTAATTGGCAGCATCTGCTCAAAGTAGGCCTTGGATGGGAAAAGCTAGAGAGTGTATATTGGCAGAGCTGTGTGGGAAAGTATGCACAGCACTTACAATAAAAACAGAAGGAAGCAGATTAACACTGTAGGGTACTGTACTGCAGTTTGAAAGTGGGGTCTGGCTGGCAATTATCTACCTTTAAAGTACATTTTTGCTAGGGAGGGGACAGGGCATTTCTTTTCAACCCAAGGCAGTCTAACCACAAGAGTAACCCACCTTAAAGAAATCATAAACTAAACAAATACCAAATTACCAATGTAGGAGGAAGGAAGGTCTAGAAGAAAGGCCACAGGAACTTACTTTCTATTCCTGGCTCAGCCACAGACTTCCTACATTACCTGGGCAAGTCACTTTAATTTACCCTATGCCTCTGTAAACCAGGGATAACGTTTTCCTACCTCAGCAGTGTTGTCAGAATAAGATCCATTAAAGATACGAGGTATTCAGATCTCAGTGACAAGAGACATACATTGAAGTGATAATGGAAATGAATAGGAAAAACATACAAAAAGGGAAAAGCTTCAGAAGAAAAATAAAGGTCAAAGATTCAAGACATTTTAAAACTACTTTACGGTTATGGGGCTAGAAGAAAAACTAGACGGAGATAGGTTAAAAGACAAAAGGAAAACTGGAGAAGCAAAAAAAGATCTGCAATTCTTGCTCTCTAATAGCAGTAATTATACCAGATTCACACTCCTGGATTTTGGTCTCAAGTAAGAAATCACTTAGAAGCCATCAAACAAAAGAATTTAGAACTTCAGAATCATCGTGAGTCTGGTGACTCATGACTCTTGAGAGATCATCTCAGGTTCCAAATACCTGATTCTTCAAAGGCCCTAAAATGTACAGTAAAAACATAATCCTAAAATCTCAAAGAATAAAAGTGTGGGGATATATCCTATTAAACCAGCAAACTTGAATTACATTTTTCTCAAGAGGATTTCTAAGGATCCACAATTCATTTAAAAAGCTCAAAGGTCCAACAACAACAACAAAAAATCAATTGATCAGTCCTTAGACACATCTGCTTCACAATTCTTCTCAAGTTAAAGACGCATGCTTGCAATCCATGCTAATAATGGGTTCCTTATCCCTTCTTCCTAGAGACCAAT
Organism: Pelochelys cantorii; assembly: GCA_032595735.1. Classification (NCBI taxonomy): domain Eukaryota; kingdom Metazoa; phylum Chordata; order Testudines; family Trionychidae; genus Pelochelys; species Pelochelys cantorii. The sequence continues at coordinate 90,541,780 of CM064330.1, read as the reverse complement.
AGTATTTTACATCCCCACCTCTCTCTCCTTGTTCAGAGGAAAAGGAGCTATTTATATGCCCAGCCCCACTGACAACATGCCCAGTTAAAATTCTTGGAAAGTAGCCCAGGCTGCCCTGCTCTCTTTGTCTGGTGAGAAAGAGAGATAGACAGACACTCACAATCCCAGTTTAATCCCTTTGTACAATGAAAAGGAGAGTTTTAGACTTCTCTACTCTTAAAATTCCAGGTCCTGAACACCGACAGCATCTTGGGCTTCTTTCATAAGCTTCCAATTGCATCACAAGAGCCACTTCCTCTCCCCCAGCAGCCCCGTCTCTTATCCTACAATGAGATCTTTACTACAACACCGTGGAAACAGTGCTTCCCTCAAAGACTTACATTAGGAGTAACATTTTCAAAAATATTTAATTCCCCACAGAAAATTATGCCTAAGCCACTATGTGAGTTTTGTAAATTGTGCCCTAGCCATTAGCTACACATTTTCGATTTGTAGCTGCAAACTTGGATTCCTGGAGAAACTGAATTTCACTTTAAAATAGATTTTCTTACAATAAACCCATCTCTTAGTGGTAATCAGTTATCTGCACCTGCAGATCTCTTATAATGCTGTGCCTTATAAAATTAAGGCAGAAGTTCAGAAGGGTTCACATTAAATTTCAGTTGGTTCTACAGGAGAAGTACAAATGTACTTGAACATTTTGACTGTAAAAATACGTCTCCTTCAATTCCAGTACCTTAAAGTAAATCAAACAAAGTTCTGAGACTCAACTCAGGTTTACACATGCCAGCCAAAGGCTTAAAAGAAAATACACATTCACCTGTAAAAAGGGAAGTCATCTTGATGCCTTAACCAATTCACACATAAAATAAGCACTACAAAGATGACAATTTTATCTTTACTGAAAAGATCTGTCTATGCATAGAATTACCCAACAGTATTCTGGGAAGAGTGCAAGATGATTGAGGTATTGAAAAGATCAGTGAAGAATTGTAAAAGAGGATAGTGAAACTGACCAATGACATGAACACAGATAGGTGTAATTAGGACAGGGGTGAGCAATAATTTTTGAAGTGGCCCCAGACTGCCCCGGAAGGGGCAGGGCCTCAGGCACAAGGGACGGGGCCAGGACACTTCTGTGCTTCACTGCCCACAGCCCCTGATTGGTCTGGGGAGGGGTGGGGGAAATGTGTGAAGTCTGTGTCCCTGCCCCCCTCCCAGAGAACCACCAGCTGTTCTGAACAGCTGGCCATTCCCTCTAGGTGCCCTTGCCCTTGGCAGTGGGAGGAGACTTCACACACTCCCCCGCCAGGTCAGTCAGAGGTTGGGGGCGAGAGGAGCATGCCAAGTCTCACTCTCTGCCCTCTGGCACAGTGCTTAGAGTCAACCGCCAGGGTTGACTAAGCATCGCACACTCCCTTGTCCGTAGGCCCTGATTGGCCTGGGGGTGGGGAAGCAGCAGGACCTCCGCGGGGTGGATCAACCTGCTTGGCGGGCTGAATGCAGCCCGCGGAGGCCCTTTCCTCTCCTCCTCTTCCCCCCCCCCCCCCAAATTAGGAGATAAGCTCTGTTCTTGCAAAAAAAATATAAACCATGCAAGTTGACTAGTTTTATCGAGTTCTAAATTCTTCTGTTTGATAAACACATTTCCTAATCACAGGATGAAATTCATTAATCTTTTATAATACATTGCTTAAACTTTAGAAAACTTCAACTTTTACTGCTTACACCTTTCACTTATTTCCACATTAAGTTTTAAATGCATCATTTCTCATTCCATAAAAACTTTTGGTAGTTTAATGTTTAGATAGCTTTAATTATAGAAAGCTACATCAAAATCCTCACAACAGAACTTGAGGTTCTTCCCTTATTTAGCATTTTGTATAATCTGTTTTGCCTTCAAAATAGTTTTCCATGAAAATGTTTGAGATAAGACTACAAAGGTAATAATTTTATGCATTAAATATGAATTTCTCATTTGTATTATTCCTGCAACAATTGCTCTTTCATAGAAAGATATCAACTCACCTCTGCACACCATATGGTCTTTCTAAGATAGGCTCCTTAAATGGAGGTGGAATGTGCCCAAAGTAATCTGGGTAAGCCACTTCTGAATATTCAGGGACAGACTTAGTGTTTTTTACAATCTCAATATAAAGATCAGGGTCATGGAGTGGCAATATATCAGGCACCTCAAGCATAACTTGCTCTCCTGATGAATGTGAGCTGGAATCATCCTCTTCCTCAGGATCAACACCTGTGAAGCACAGCTTTCCTAACTGGACAGATCGTCCCTCAAACAGAACACTTCCGCAAGATGAAATATGCTGGCAAGATTTATTGCAAGTAAATGAGGTAAGGCTAGTTTTGCTTTCTTTCTTCATTACGCACCCTGTATTGTAATACTGTTCATTTTTTGAAGTACTCTGCAAAGTGATCCTGTCCAGACCTTTCACTATTTCATAGCTTAGGCACTGGCATGATGAAAGCAGTTTCCTTTGATCACTTTGCTGCTGTAAACTATTGTCTTTGTTGCTGTCTTTCTTTGGTAGATCCAAAAAATCTGGTCTTGTATTACACTCTTCTGTTAGTAATCGATTGCTCTCTTTCATAGTCATTCCCTTGACTGAGTGATTTGCTTCTATAGACTGCTCCTCTCCTGCCGTAGGAACAACAATAGGTCCACTTAAATTTGCATCAGACGCAAAAGGCTTTGGTTCCTTGGAGACTAAGTCATAGTCCTTTACAAAGGAAAAACATGATTAGGAAACAATGTTTCATGTTTTAAAAGTTGGTTTGTATTCACTTATAAAAAGACACTTTTCCTTTGAATATTTTTTAGTGTCAACAAAAACAAGACTATTTTGGAGTAAGATACTTATAATAAACGTACTCTTAAAAAGTTTGCCTGTTTATTAAAAAAAATGTAGCTACAGAAATTGTAAAAGTTAACCTTTTCCAAAGAAAAATGCCAAACCGCAACCTTAAAAACGCCATTCTTCAGTGACTTCACAAAACTTAAGTAATTTTTTTAAATTGTGCCATTAAATTTAAAAAGGTGTGCAGCATTTAACATAGCAGATATGATTTTGTTGACATAGGGACTACACAGATGTATCAACATCTTTGTCCTCATTAAAAACAAACCCGTTCCACCTGGTCAAGTTTTACCCATTTCATTTCCAGTGTTCCCAATATTCAGATTTTAAAAATAAATAAATAAATAAAATGTATTTTGCTCAAGTTTTAATCTTTTCCTAGTTCTTTTCATTGTGCAGATTTAGAAGTCCCCTGCAGTGTGAAGTCTAAATAATAATAATAATTACTCTTATGATTTTCATCTTTAGATCACAAAATGCTTTACAAAGATGAGTAATCATCATTATCCCTATTTAAAGATGGGGACAATAAAGCACAGAGATAAAGTAATTTGCCCAAGGTTCTAGGGCAAGCCAACAGCAAAGCCAGGAAAAAACACACGTCTCCTTTTCTGCCAATTCAACAGTAAGTCAAAGTCACCGAGGAAAGTTTGTACCATCTCCATGTAGTCAAAAAAGTAGCTATGAGATGTCATTTTATGACAAAGATATTCATTGTTTCAAACATAAGTCTCATGCCATCAGCTATGTGTGCACAGACAGTAGGACAGTGCTACATCATAGATTCCAACTCCAGAAGGGACCACTATGATCATTAAGTCTGACCTCCTGCATTTTAACTCAGTCCCTAGAATGTCCCCACAAGAAGTCCTATCAGAACTGGAGCATATTTTAGAAAAAAAATATTTAATCTCAACTCAGAAGTTGCCAGTGACAGAGAATCCACCACAACTCTTGGTAAGCTCAGAGAGTTGGTAGGTAAGGTCCCATGGGAAACAAGACTAAGAGGAAAAACAACTGAAGAGAGTTGGCATTTTTTCAAAGAGACTTTATTAAGGGCCCAAAAGCAAGCTATTCCGCTGTGTAGGAAAGATAGAAAATACAGCAAAAGATCGTCTTGGCTTAACCAGGAGATCTTGCATGATCTAAAAATCAAAAAGGAATCTCATACAAAAATAGAAACTAGGACAAAATACAAAGGATGAATATAGGCTAACAATACAGGAATGCAGGGGCAAGATTAGAAAGGCAAAGGCACAAAACGAGCTCAAACGAGCTACAGGCATAAAAGGAAACAAGATGACATTCTATAAATATATTAGAAGCAAGAGGAAGACCAAGGACAAGGTAGGCCCACTGCTCAGTGAGCAGGGAGAAACAGTAACAGGAAACTTGGAAATGGCAGAGATGCTTAATGACTTCTTTGTTTCGGTCTTCACCGAGAAGTCTGATAAAGGAATGCCTAACAGTGAATGCTAGTGGGAAGGAGGTAGGTTTAGAAGATAAAATAAAAAAAAGAAGTTAAAAATCACTTAGAAAAGTTAGATGTTGCAAGTTACCAGAGCCTGATGAAATGCATCCTAGAATATTCAAGGAGCTGATAGAGGAGGTATCTGAGCCTTTAGCTATCATCTTTGGCAAATCATGGAAGACAGGAGAGATTCCAAAAAAGACTGGAAAAGGGCAACTACAGTGCCCATCTATAAAAAGGGAAATAAGAACAAGCCAGGAAACTACAGTCCAGTCAGTTTAACTTCTGTGCCAGGAAAGATAATGGAGCAAGTAATTAAGGAAATCACCTGCAAACACTTGGAAGATAATAAGGTGATAGGGAACAGCCACCATGGATTTGTAAAGAACAAATCATGTCAAACCAATCTGATAGCTTTCTTTGATGGAATAACAAGTCTTGTGGATAAGGGAGAAGCGGTGGATGTGGTATACCTAGACTTCAGTAAGGCATTTGATTCCGTCTCGCATGATCTTCTCAATAAACTAGGCAAATACAACTTAAATGGGGCTACTATAAGGTGGGTGCATAACTAGCTGGATAATCATTCTCAGAGAGCAGTTATTAACGGTTCACAATCCTGCTGGAAAGATATAACAAGTGGGATTCCGCAGGGGTCTGTTTTGGGACCAGTTCTGTTCAATATCTGCATGAACGATTTAGATATTGGCATAGAGAGTACGCTTATTAAATTTGCAGATGATACCAAGCTGGTAGGGGTTGCAACTGCTTTGGAGGATAGGGTCATAATTCAAAATCATCTGGACAAACTGGAGAAATAGTCTGAGGTAAACAGGAAGAAGTTTAATAAGGACAAATGCAAAGTGCTCCACTTACGAAGGAACAATCAGTTTCACACACACAGAATGGGAAGCAACTGTCTAGGAAGGAGTAGGGCAGAAAGGGATCTAGGGGTTATAGTGGACCACAAGCTATATATGAGTCAACAGTGTGACGCTGTTGCAAAAAAAAGCAAACATGATTCTGGGATGCATTAACAGGTGTGTTGTGAGCAAGACATGAGAAGTCATTCTTCTGCTCTACTCTGCGCTCATTAGGCCTCATTTGGAGTATCATGTCCAGTTCTGGGCACCGCATTCCAAGAAAGATGTGGAGAAATTGGAGAAGGTCCAGAGAAGAGCAACAAGAATGATTAAAGGTCTAGAGAACATGACCTATGAAGGAAGACTAAAAAAAACTGGGCTTGTTTAGTTTGGAAGAGAGAAGATTGAGGGGGGACATGATAGTGGATTTCAGCTATCTAAAAGGGTGTCACAAGAAGGAGGGAGAAAAATTATTCTTCTTGGCCTCTGAGGATAGGAGCAGCAGCAATGGACTTAAACTGCAGTAAGGGAGGTTTAGGTTGGACATTAGAAAAAAGTTCCTAACTGTCAGGGTTGTTAAACACTGGAATAAATTGCCTAGGGAGGTTGTGCAATCTCCATCTCCGGAGATATTTATGAGTAGGTTAGATAAATGTCTATCAGGGATGGTCTAGACAGTACTGGGTTCTGCCATGAGGGCAGGGGACTGGACTCCATGACCTCTTGAGGTCCCTTCCAGTCCTAGTATTCTATGATTAACAGATCTTTGTTAAACTGAATAGATTGGGCTCGAATCTTATCACTAAGTAGAGCTATCAATGTTTTCCAATTCCTTCATCATTCTTGTAATCCCTCTCATGAGCCCTGTCCAATTTATCAACATTTTTCAACTGTGAGCACTGAACTGGACAGCATTCCAGCAGTGGTTGCACCCCTGACAAATACTGAGGTAAATAGCTCAAGCTTCTCCTTTTCATGCACCGAAGGATCACAATAGCCCTTTTGGCCACAGTGGTATACCGAGAGCTCATGTGCAGCCGATTACATACTATGACTCCCATGTCTTTTTCAGAGTGAGTACTGTGCAGCATACAGTTTCCCATTTTGTAAGTAGAGCCTATGTTATTTGTTCCTTACATATGGCCATATTAAAATGTATATTGTTTGCTTCCACACAGCTTACCAAACCACCCACAGTGTCCCGTAACTGTGACCTGTCCTCTTCAATATTAACCATACAAATATTGAGGGTATCTGCAAACTTTCAATGTTGATTTTTTATTTTCAACAGATTGTATGAGTTTAGAAATACCAAAAATGTCCTACTTTTGTAAACATGTTAAATTCTTCCTCTCATTAGTTATTGGAAGATGAACACCGATTTATAATCTTATAACACAAAAACTTTTATTGCTTGCTTCACTAGGTAAGCTGAAAAAACATCATAGTGACAAGCTCACTAACATATACTATGGTATACTATGCAAAATGATTTAAAGTGTTATTCTGAAGTTCAAGCCATTTCTTCAATTACCACATCTCAATTTTTATTTTATTTGTAAACTAAAATTTGTTACTGTTTATACAAATAGCTGATACCACAATAAAATTACCAAAAAGAACCCACACAATTACACATAAAATGCAATGCTTGAAGAACTATTCTCTTCTGAAAAGTGACTATATAAAAAGGAAAAAAAAAATCAAATGAATGGTCCTGCAGCACCTCAGAGACAAACAAAACTGTAGACAGTATCATGAGCTTAGGACACCTCCTTACATAACAGATCTGCTGCTATTTCAAACCCTCTTTATAAGTTGTGCCAAAAATAGATTTTACTGTTTTCTCTTGTTAGAACAACACAGCCATCACAGCTAAGGAAGAGAATGACCTGTATCCTATTCTGTGTACGCCAAAAAGATTCTTTACTAGTATTTCAAATTACGTACAGCTGTGCAAAACTATTGCAAGTGATAAGCTTGCAGAGGCAATATGGAAGGTGACAAAAAGACAACTTTAAAACTAGAGAGATAAACATGGCATCTAGTTTCTAGTTCACAAATCATTGCTTCAATTACAGCCTATAGATTTATCACCATTATGATCATCATTATGTGTGGTGAAAAAGAGGGGGAAACATTCAACCTGTGCTGTGAGTGAAGTTGACTTCAAAAAGGCAAGGAGTAAGAAAAATTACTTTTATTTGTAAACCAAGTATGTTTGTTCTCAAGTTGGAGAACAGCATTTCCATGACAGTGTTTTTACAGTTATGTTTCAGAACAGAGCTACAGTTTACAAACATTTTCATTTAAAATCATGAAAACTCCTTAATACTACCTGTTAAATCAATTACTTGAGCCCTTATTGACTTCAGGCTTCTTGTGATCATTGTCCTTTTAGAACAGCCAACACCAACTAGTGCTAAAAACTAATACAACCTTGTTATTTAAAAAATTAAAATATATAATGTATGATGAAATATACTATTCATTTCCATATATACCGTGTTTTCACATGCTCATAGAGTTCCATATGTGGATTCCACCTACAAATTATTTGCCTTCCTCCTACCACTTTTCACACCCACCTCCAATCCAAGTGTGACCAAGACACCATGGGCCTTTTTTTAAATTACAAATGTAGACATGTGGTTACACTTGCTAGAAAAATTATTCCCTCACAATGACTACAGCTGATTGTGGCTGTTTGGTGTGCAAGGAAAATGTACCCCATTGAGGGCTATGATCAAGTTTAAAAAGGATGGGTTGGAAGTCAGTTCTGGACTGTTAGAAACGGAATATTCAACATATGTAAAAAGTATTCAACATGCTTTACCTGAAAATTATCTGCAAGTTCTGGAAAAAATTGTTCATACATTTTTAGTTCTTCTATAGGTCTTCCCAACTCTTGCCTTGGTTTCAGTTTGTTAATATCAGTCTCTATATCATCGTTCTACAAGAGCAACAGGAAATATCAACACCACAGATATTAAGGAACTGCTCAGCTAATTACAAAGGAACTTCAATCTAAAACAGTTATATATTAAGCACTGTCAAAAATAACTCTACATTAGCCACATACAAGCATACCAACTTGATCTGTCTGAAGAAAACCTTGTTCATGGATATATCACCATGTGTCACAAATTCTCCTGCCTGTATGCAAATCAATTATGCACTGATCTCGTGCAATACCTGTGTGTAATATACTGCTTAGATGAAGTCATCCAAGATGAGTACAATTACGTGGACTGTGGATAGGGATAGAGATTGTGCAGGGAAAATTAAATGAATTGAGTGCAGATAGGATATAAAATCATGTAACTGCTTACTCCCTTGCTTTAACAACTTGCATTAGTGTGGCTTACAGATTCCTTTTAAAAACAAAAACCTCCCATTCATCTCAAAGTTGAATAAAATTTTGGTGTGCAAGCTTCCCAGGACATTATCAGTACAGATGCACATTATACCCTGTGTAAGGACTCATGCAGAGCCCTGGCACTTCAACATGCTCTTCCCACTATATTGTCCCACTGCATTCACCATTCCCTCTTCCCATTTCATAACACCCACAACACCTTACCACAACTTTAAAAGCCAAATATAAATAGGAAAGTAAACACTGATAAAACTGTTTCAGAATCCATTTTATAACCCAATGTGGTTGGGGAATAGTTAGATAAGGAGAGGGGGCAGAAGTGGGGCTACAAAAGAAAGGGCTCTGGATGGAATGAGAATAGCAGGACTGAATAAGAGGTATGAAGAAAATCCTGGAGGAGGATGCAAGAAGAGTGAGGCTTCATACTGGAAGCAGGGGAACTTCCCGCCAGCAAAAAGCATGTGTGTGTAATTTCAAAGTGTTCAAAACTAGCCTATGGCCAAAGCTACTATCTGAAAGTGTGTGAATGCACAGGAACAGTTTGTGGGCATTGTGGCTGTTCAGGGAGGAATGCAAGAAGTGCAGACAGAGCAATACTTCAGAGGGAATATTTTAAATGTTTCTGCTACAAAAGCCTTTTGGTAAACAAAACTGTTTGCAAACTTAACTGCTCTCAAAGAGTCAGGTGCCAACAACTGGAGATATTAAATCACTGACCTGTGAAAATATTTTAGATCTACCCTAAGGTTGAATTAAGATACCTATAAAAGATTTTTTTCAAGAGGATGTAAGGAGGTAAGAGGCCCAACTTGCATTCACTTTCAATGGACTTTTGGCAAACATCTCAATCATCTCCATTATACCCCTTTGGAAATTCCAGCTGGATTCACTACTGATATCACCTTAATAATTGAACACAGAATTATACGTATGGCAAAAGTGAGCTTTTTCAAGTAATGAAAAATATATTAATGGTATAAATCTCATCCCTTAGATTGGATCTAGTACTGACCTTAAAGAGCTGGTCCTTGTCATCTTCATTTTCAATCTCGCTTTCTGTTTCGATGTCATCGTTGTCATCACTTTCATCTACTACGTCATCCACTGTGATATAAAATGTTCTATAAGTAAGGCAAATGTATGTTTTCTACAGTCTTTCATCTGTAAAACTGTCACTCACCAACTGAAATCTGTCACCACCATACCAATTAAACATCTGTGAAACCATGTGAATGATCAATTACTGCCAGATTTAATCAGAGAAGGAATGCTCAGCTGACAATACTGCAGGTCTATTAAATTCCTATCCGGTAAGAACATTTAAACTGTTTTCCCCACGTAATAAAAACATTCAGCATATACACTGAAAACCAACTCCTCAGGACTGAACCTTCTCTAATCAGCATGTCATCTCCTCTCCCAAACAGGGCTGAGGAATTTAAGTTACCTTTCTGGTCACTTTGCACTGCTAGATTTTGGACTGGATCTGGCTCCAGTAATATGAAGCAAATATTTAACATTTTTCATTTCCGTGAAAAATAAGCTAAGCACATTAAGTTGTTTGCATGACACAGTTCAGGGACATTGGGCTAAGATCATTATTGGCATGATTAGGCATACTCCAGTGGCTTCAATGAATTTCTACTTCATGACACTGTTGGTGAATTTAGCCTATTACAGACCATAGAAGATATTCTAAAAATTCAAATGAATTTTGTGCAGGAATTTTGCACATTTTTATTAAAAAGATCACTTAGGTTTTCATTCTACAGATTGATTCCTTAATGAATGCAGTATTAATACCTATTTGGAAGGAAGTAAATACAGGCCATAGTCACACCTGTGCAGACCAAAAATTGTTGGCAGCCTGTACATATATAGTACAGCAGACAATCTCACACTACATTCAAAAGCACAGACCTACCAATGAGCTGAAAGAGGATCTATATTAATTCACTTCTCCCTAGTAAGCCCAAGCTCTAAAGGGCTAGATAAACAACCAACATGTGCAAATCTGATCCATCTAGCAGAGAAGAGTGTTAGATACACACGCAAGCCAACATATATACCTTCAGGAGGCAAACTGTACAGCTGAGCCACAGGACCACTAGTAGGAATAACTGGCAGTTGGAAATGAAAAGCACTTTTAATAGTTGGTAGCGGGAGACGATTTTTTGGAAAACATTTTCTCATTATTAGACTCGATGTATTGACTAGAGGATCAAGAGTTCTCACTGCAAGGCAATCCTGTTGCAAAAAAGAATGAAAACAATGAAATGCAAACTACACAACTGTTTAGAAAACTACAGCATTGCATGTAGAACATAGAAAAAGACTAAATTGTTTTAGATTATATTGCCATTAAAATCTCGAATACGTGAATTTAATATAGAAGACATCACTGAGTTTTTATGACATCTTGAATAAGCAAAATATAAAATAACCTTTGCCTACTCCCTTTAACTGACAACTGTGGATTATCCTCCAACTCTGCTACAGTTTGAGCTCCAAAGAGAATACTCTTCCAGATCGTAGAAGTCTCTGTTAGTAGCTTAAATTACTGACTAAGAATATAAAACACTTCCATCACATTGGTTTGGCAAAAACTGGAGAGAGGCAAAGAATGAGGCAAAGCACAAAAGTGCTACCACCACCCAGAACAAGACCATGGCAATGATGCACTCCCTTAATATTGGATTTCTGCTTTACATCTTAGGATACAAAGTAGAAGTCACAGGGAGATCTTTAGCATTCAACTAGAAATGGAAACAACCCCTTTACAGAAGGGCCTCACACAAGAACAATGAAACGTCCTACAATTCACAAAATTGGTGGTATACCAGCCTTGATATCTGTAATTCAGCATAGGGAATTTGTTAAAGTCCTTCCCCATAACCTGTGGTGGACCAATGTACAAGATGTTCTATTGCATAAGAGAAACTTCTTTTGAGGGGTGGAGTGTTAAAACATTTAGCCAATGAAGGTTCTGATTAGCTTAATATTTACAAGTGTTTTGTAAATGGTTACACACTGGTGTAAAAAGAACCAAACATTTTCAACGTGAAATAGTAGTTTACAATTTACACTAACATTTCAGTGATGGAAAACAATTTAGCTGTTTTGTACTTTTGATCTTAGAAGTTAGCAACTACTGACAAAACGTCATGTGCAATCATAGCAAAAAAAAGGAATTAAACTCACTTGGGAGGTGGTGTAAAGAACTTTCATCCCATTGTCATCAATAAATGCTTTCCTTCCTAACTTGATATTTGTAACGCTTTTAATGCACTGTAAGATCCCTTTACGGATCAGCATATGTCTGTGGCGACTATCATGACGGTGCCAATCTACATAAATTGTTAACAGCACATGGACATATCCTCTGTCTACCGCTCTCCTGGCATTCGTTTCTGAAGAAAACAAGTTAAAGATTGTTAAAGCACATAACCTACCTCTTGTTTCCATTAATCACCACCACTTTTGGATCAAGTTTAAAAGCTACCAACCTCAGTTGTATTTCTTATTATGGAATCACATGGTGACAAGCACTCCAGTTATCTTTAGTATAATTTTCTAGACACACCCATGCACGCTTTGCTATTGCTTTTTGTATCAAGACCCAAAGTTTGTAGCTAAAACATTATAAAAATAAAAACCACATACTTAAGTTGGCTAAAGAAATTATGTTCAATCAGTACTCTTATTTGACCCACTTCTTCAGTGTGATTGAACAGAGCATGTTCGGAAAGATCAAATTTAGATCAAACTTAGATGTGCTAAGCCTTGCAATTTAAACTGATGTAATGGTAACAGGCAGCACTACAGTAGGAATTTTGCATTAATGTTTTCTTTTTAACTTAAGAACATATAAACTGATGGAAAAAAATTACTGTTTGATCCAATAGCACATTCGGTGGAAAAAACAACTGATAACTTTAGGCTATTTAAAATGTAATAAAAAACCCAGTTCAAAAATGAAATTGGTTTGAAGAGTAAGCTAAATGTGCTAAAAAAGAAAAATTGTATGGATTTATACAGCTCAAATTTGAAATGGAAATTAGCAAGCAATAAAAGCAAATGTGATACTTTTGAAAAAACAATGACACTGTTTTGTAAGGATTTTTGCTATGAATACAATATATTTCTGTGACTGATACAACTGAAGTACCACGCAGAAATTCTTTTCATGACTTGTATTTAACAACAGAACAGAGTGAGAAAGTACTAAAATACTAATGCATCATCACCCTTCTCCTCAACCTTTTTACACATTTGAAAACTTGTATCCTTCCTACTCCGCCTCCTCTCCTCCCACGCCCAAGCTTCTTTTCTCTGAACTGAACCATTTTCCTCCATCTTTCCTCAGGGAACATGCTTTCTAAATCTTTTATCATTTCTGTTGTTCGTCTATGAACTTACTCCAATTTGTCCACATCTTTCCCAAACTGTGGTGCTCAGAACTGAACACAGTTGACCTGATGTGACCTTATCTATGCTGAGGTGAGTGGAAGGATTACTTCTAGTGTCTTGCTTACAACATCCCTACTAATACAAGCTAGAATGATGTTCACCTTTTTGCAACAATATTACATTTAGTTTGAGATTCCCTATAACCCCAAATTAGTTTTCCCCAGTACCCCTTAGGCAGTCATTTCCCATTTTGTATTTCTGCAATTGAGTATTCGTTCTTAAAAAGTACTACTTTGCATTAGGGATATTAACTATTGGGTATCTGTGTAAACGTGGACATTTCAAGTTGTTACATGTTGACATGTGGGGGGCAGGTGGGAGCCAGTGCTTACGGGGAGCTGGCTTAAGCTGGCTCCTGTCTGCCCCTGCTGCCTCTTCTAGAGGCAGTAGGGAAGACAGGCAGCTCTGTGGGAGCAGATATATGTGGGGAGCCAGCTCTATCAGATACAGCAGTGGCAGGGCTGGGGGGCCTCCACGGGAGCCTGTGCTCGCAGGCAGCCTGCTTTAAAGCTCGCCCCCCCTGAGCATCAGCTCCCACCTACCTCCCACAGGTCACTGACATCCCTACCTTGCATTTGTCCTGATTGAATTTCATCCTATTTCAAGCCATGTTTCCGTACTCGCTCCAGATCCTTTTTAATGCTAATCCTGTTCTCCAAAGTGCTTGTAAAACCCGCTCTCCCTGCAACCCACAGAACTTGAAGTGTGCTCTATACTACAATCCAAAATTACTTATTATATTAAATAGATCTAGACTCCATACAGATCCCTTCAGGATCTTTCTTGATATGCCCTTGCAGCCATTGGTAAGTGTCTGGAAAACCATTCTCATTCACCTACCTTACAGTAAGTTCATCTAGGCCATATTTCCCTAGTTTGCTTATAAAGTCATTTGGGACAATATCAAAAGCACCTTCTGCTTCCCACCTATCCCCAAAAAGGATATTAGGTTGGTGTGACAGAATTTGTTCTGGACTAATCCATGTAGATTCTTATTTATAATCTCATCTAGGTCAGTGGTCACCAACCAATAGATCAGCATCCAATGGTAGATCCTGGAGCCTCAGACTTGGCCAGGAAATGATCAGGTGCCAGCACTTCAGCTGCCCCTCCAGACATTGCCATGCTTCCCCTGTCCTTTGCTTTGGAGCTGCCCTCCCAGTGCTTCCTGCTTGCTGTGCATGGTGTGGGAGGTAGAGAAGCAGGGGGCTGGTGCCCTCTTACCTCCCTCTCTGTATCCCATCTCCATAGACTGAGCAGGGGCACGGCCACAAAGAAGGGGTGGGGCAAGGATATTTGCATTTGAGGGAGATCCTGGATTGACTTACATTCAGCAAGCGATTTTGTGCTTAAAAAGGTTGGAGGCCACTGATCGAGGTGCTTACAAGCTGATTATTTGCACTAGGATACTCAGAAAGATAAAAAAAGTTAAGTTGACTGCTCTATATTTCCCTTGGTTGTCATTCTTCTGTAATTATTGAAAGATACTATATTTGCCCTTTTCCAGTATTCTGGGACTCCTCCCATTCTCCAACAGTTCTAAAAAATAAATCACTAATAAGCCAGCCGGCTCCTTAAGTATTCTGGGATGTATTTCATCACATCCTGCCAGTTTGAAGACATCCAATTGAAGTAATTTTTGCTTGCTCGTTCTCTATTTTAGCCTCAGATGCTACCCCATTTACACCAGTGTTTACTATATGAATTGTCCAATCACTGCTAACCTTTTTGATGCAAGCTGAAACAAAAGAGGCATTTAACACTTTGGCCATTGGTCCGTTTTCCAGTCTACTCTTTCCTACCTCATTAAGCAATGGTGTATCCAATCCTTGATCTTCATCTTGCTTCCAAAATATTTGTAAAAATATGTTCTTGTTAACTTTTTGGTCACTACTTAGTTAAATCTCATTTAGTGCCTCTTTCTAATTTTGTCCTCACTTTTTTTTTTTTTTTATATATACTCAGCCTTAGTAATTTAACCTAGTTTCCACTTGAGCTACAGATTGCTGAAGGTCTCATATCTAAGCCATATTTCCTGTCCATCAAGTCTCTTGCCATACTTCCCATCTTTCCTATACACATCATGATGCAAGGTCACCTGTTCTGAAAATACGCTTCTCAGATTCTTATTCCTCCATAAATCTCAGCTTTGACTTTGCATTACACAGCAGCAGACCAACATTATGCTGCAATAATATTTCCTTTCACTGGCAATCTCTCGTGGATGAATCCTAAAAAGTATTTACTACTACATAGCCCTAAGAGCCACAGAGGGAGGTTGTGTAGTAATATGATCAAACCTAGAATAGCTAGAGCCATACAAAAGGGGTCAGAAACCTTAAGCAAATGAGCTTCCATTTACACCCTTGGAGCTGTTCCCCATAAAAGTTCCCATCACCACTCAATGCCTGCCCAATGTACGGAAGTTCTATGACTACCATAGCTTGCATACAGTTTTTGTGATGGAAGAGGCTCCTGACTCTTGGCACACTTTAAGAGTGAGTGGAAGTAGACCGAGTCAGTCTTCTTGTGCCCAATTGCCATTGAAGGACAGGCCCTGTCGCTTCCTTACAACTGCATGTTAGAACAAGCAGCAAAAGCATATGTACTCAAGAACCAGGCCCGCCAATCAGGGGAGGAGGGGAAGCCGCCTAATTGACGAGCAATTCAAAAGAGCCTGGGCTGTGGTCAACACCCTGTCCCTTATGGCAGCCTGGAGCCAGCCCTCCACCCCCACCCTCCCCAGTCACCTTGCCCAGAGGCTCAGCAAGTTTGTCTGCACCCTTGTCCAGATCCCAAGACCTATTTATTGACAGTATGACACTGACAACATTTGGAGTCATCCTCTAGCACTCTCAACGAAGCACACAACAGTCAGAATTGGGAGAAGAGAATCAGGCTACTGTTGAGGGGCATGATTGAGTATCTCTAAAAACGCTTCTTCTACACCTGGGGATCCAAGTCAGTCTCTGCCTAAGTCAGTTAGTCTCTATGCTACATAACTGAATAAACAGTTACTATGTATTATACATGTGGCAATAATGAACAGAACATATCTTGGTTTCACAGCCAGACCCTTTAATATTAATGCAGTTTTTAAACTTTAGTAAAAATAGTTTCTAATAGTCAAACACTTACTTGATTTTAGCAATGCAGCAAGTGTGTCTAACGCAACCCTATCAACAAAGGGAAAACAAGGTAGTATATTTAATCTACAACATGGTAAAACAATACTTGTTAAACACATTTTTTTATAACTGATTTCCTCAGTATCAATCCTAAGTGTGATATTGGCTGGTTCTAACAATGTTCCGCACAGAGCCCGGGCTCAGCTGTGCGGCACTGCCACTTTGAAGTACCCTCTCTTCCCCCGCCCCCTTTGCTGCTTCTATCTTATAGAGGCAGCAAGAGGGGAAATCAACTAGTCGACCCGACTATCTGATAAGCATTTGCTTATCGGATAGTCGACTAGTCCTTAACATCCTTAGCATCTATATTTGCATGTATATGCAACCATACACTTAAGTTGCGACCCTCGGCATGTGCTGTGAGTATCATTGTGACCCTTGGGGCTTCCTAAGTTGAGAAGCCCTGATACAGAACTAGCCTTATCATCTTTGCCCAAGATTTAGCAACAAGCTAAAGAATCAAAAAGCTACGGTTACTTGAGGTGCCCAAAAAACATTTTATACATAGTGGAGCACAAGATAGCATACAGCTATTCTTAGTGCATTCACATTAGATGCGTTTTTCTTGGAGATGCAGATTACAATCCCTTCAAAGACATGGAGACCAAAAAACAATCAAATATTCTATTAAAATTCTTTTGAACAGATTTTTTAAAATGCAAAAGCCACAACAGCTGCCATCTGATTACCTGTCAGCTGAACTGAACCCTGAAACAGAGCAAGGAAATAACAAGAAATAAGATAAGGTGTTTAGTAGAGACAGGAGAGGAAAACAAAGGGGAAAAATTATAAATTTAAGGCTGGCAGGACTGCTTCTATTTGTAGGGAAGTGGGGAGGATTTGTATGAGAGGGGAATGCACAGGTAAAAGGCAATACTATACCATAGCCACAAATCTTAAGATTGCTACATGGCTCTACACAGGTTTATATAGAATCTTGGGTTTTTAGTAGGTGGAAAGGGGTATTCTCCCTTTGTCATTTAACGGTCAAATACTAGAGAATATTTGATTGTAAGAGTATTCTCATCAAAAATACATGTTTTAAAAACATTTCACATTTTTGTATCTAATGTTAGAAACATTTACTCACTTCATAAGACCAGTATTCTTTTTACTAAAAGGACCAATGATCTTGAACATCAGTTCAACAACTCCATTTTTGCCCAAGGATACTGCATTTACAGCTGCAAGGAATAAAAATTAAAACAGATTTTGCAAAATAATGCAATATGAAGGTTAGAATAATCTTGAAAATTTTGATTTGCTAAAATCAAAGTTAAGCAGAAGAAGTTTGCAAGTTGAATTTAGATAACATGCACTACTGCACTTAAACCATAAAAAAAAATATTACTAATTTTTATTTCATGAATCTACCATTCCATCTAAACTCAACCATATAACATGAGTAGTCTACTGAAGTTTCATATTATACTTTGCAAAAACATTATTGAGCCTTTACTAATACACCCTGAAGTTAGCTACAGTAGTTGAAAAAGGAGGATACATTTTGTGATGCAGTATCACTTGATGATTTGTTCATTTACAGATTCTCAGACTTTAGGACTCTGAAATGAGTTTCCCAGAGTGTTCAAATTATCAAGGGTCTACTGTAGCTATACTATTTAAAGTGTATCACAAAGATGGGTAAGTGGCTGTATGTCTGAATGGGCTCAGTAGAAAGTCTGGTATCTCAAGCACTGCACAACTCATTATTTCAAAAAAGCAGACACTTGCTAATGTGCCATGCATTTTAAAGACTCCCTGCAGGAAGGTGCAGGTGATGTGGGTATCAGATGGGAATACACTTAAGTGCTGGCAAACACATGCTGTTGCTTGCGCACACTGAAGTCTGTTAGTTTCTCTTTCAGGTCAGTAAAAACTTAAGGAAATCATTTTACAATTTATGCCTTGTTTACCTCGCCCTTATTAAGATGCACAGTAAGGAGGTTTTTCCTCCCTTCAAGTGTATTTTGTTAAGTGAAGGATAATTTCTATATTGATACATTTCCTGATATTAAGCTCTGATGAGAAGAGGGTGTTCTTCAGCATCACGACTGAAAAGTATGCCAATTGTTGCCTGAAGTCTGTTCAAGCAATATTATTTCTACTGCTGTACCATGCAGAGACTCCAATCAGTCCTGTTGTGCTAGGCATTGTACAAGCACGTGTATATCTTCCTGCAAGAGCTTGCATTGGGAGATCTAGCTGTAAGGGAGTATAATTTAAAAAGAAGAGTGGGGACAGGGCTTCACTCTCAACGTAAGAAGGTATACAGGCTGGCTACCTAGGAAGTCTGAAATGTGGTGGTCATTTAAAAAACCAACCCAATGTAGATGTACAAATCTTGACTTGTGGGGGTTTTTTTTTTTTTAAATGTTGTCCCTAACGGTGTGGAGAGGCATTTGAGTGGAAAGAGCCTGCTTTGGTGGCAGCACATTAATTCAAGACTCTGTATGACTTAATTATTACTCTTCATATTGTTACTGTAGCATCCAGAGGCCCCAACCAAGGTTATGGGACCATTGTGCCAGACCTTGTACAAACACATAGTAAGAAAAAGTGTCCAAAAAAATAAGATAAGTGGTTGAGAGATGAAATGACTTGCCCAAGCTTACGCAGGAAGGCAGAGACAACAATCAGGGGTCAGATCCCCAGTCCAGTTCCCTATTCACCTGGTCATACTGACTTTCAACTAAAGTAGTTATCCTCTGCTAACCTCGCCTATTTAAATTACTCTGATCTTCCTTTTTTTGGTGCAATATAAACCTGGCACACAAGTGTCTCAGCTTCTTCATGGATCAGAGAGCTTCAGGAGGTACCCTGCAAGATCCTCAATTGCCATCTTAGATTAATATTTTGAGGCAAGTAGCTTTGTTTAATTTAATGAACACTGTCTGTGCCAAGACAGACATTGAGAATAGAAAGCAAAGGTTTAAAAAAAAATTTCAAAAAGTAGCCTGGAGGCTTGCTCTTCAGAAGGAGCAACTCAAATGATCCTAGGCCTGTTTCAGTTGGATGTTACAAGAGATGCGAAGACCACATTGTAAGTACTGCAATTTTGTCACCAAAACAGCAGGCATCTATGTTTCAACTTCCTGTAGAAACTATAGGTGCTGGAACTAGGGATGGGGGGAGGAGGGAAGGGGTTGCTGCAGCACCCCCTGGCTTGAAATCATTTCCATTTACGTACAGGGTTTAGAGTTTGGTTCAATGGCTCTCAGCACCCCCACAGTGCGCCTTGTTCCATTACCTCTGGTAGAAACTGAATTAGATAGTGATGGACATGCACTCCTCTGATACCACGGTACTGTCTTTAAAATAACCAAGTCACTCAGTCAGTCAGTAAAAGAGAAACTGTTTTGAAATAATTATAGATCTTCTCTAAAGAAGAAAGAGCTTATATGGATATTTTAATAACTTTGGAATTTCTTGGCAAATGACACTTCAAAATAGCAGCAACTATGAAGTAATGAATTAATAAAATACAGGAAGAGAACAGTGTACACATATGTAGTCAAGAAAATGCTTAAGCCAATATTACTGCTTATTTAAAAGGTGATATGTATCAGCACTGTTTTAAATTGTTCAGTATCAAATGTACATGGAAAGTCACCAAGGCAAATTCCACTCACTGTATTTTTTACAAAAAAAATTGTAGAATGGATGCCAGCAGCACACAGACAGTACTCCTCTCACTTCTGGTATTGTTTTTGAACATTAAGAGGGCACAGAGAAAAAAAAACAGAACAAGAGGTTGCTTACTTTGTGCAACCCTTGTGATTCTTCAAGAGGAGTCCCCTTATAGGTGCTCTACATTAGTTGTGCATGCACTTCACAAGTACCTTGGATCAGAGATTTTTGGAAAAACCCTATGCCTCCTTGTGCCAGATACTAAGGCTATACAGTAGGGCTACTCAACTTTGGAAACCCCGGGGCCCTCAATGATTCTCAAAGCACATGCCAAGGGCTGCAACTTAAATTGAACTTACATGCAAATATATATGCAAATAGCTTCTTTCACACTGAGGGGTACAAATACAAAGATTAAGGCAAGACTACACAACACACAGGCCCCATTTCAGTCAGTTCTGCTGATATTAATAAAATCCAATTTACATCTGATTTCTACCCATATGACAGCACTTGTAATGAGTAATGACAGTCCAGGAATTTACTAAAAAGCATATCAGCAGAAGACCATTATATTGACTACTTTTTTTGTTTTGGCTCCCACTCGCAGGCCACGTGTTGAGTCCCGCATAAATTCAAACCACACCAAGGGCCACAAATAAACAGGCCACGGGTGGCCCATGGGCCGCATGTTGAGTAGCCCTGCTATACAGGCCTCTGAGGCACCCTCAGTTCCTTACATCCAACCTAAACATGCCTTAACAAGCCAGCCAAAGCAAAGGGGAAGAAGGGGGTAGATAGTGGAACACCCACTGGGGGACATCTCTAAAAACCACAATTTCTTCACAAAAGGAACAGCCCCTTTTTCTTCAACTAGCATCTCTGTGGGTGCCCTTCAAGTAATCATAGAATACCAGAACTGGAAGGGACCTCAAGAGGTCATTGAGTCCAGTTCTCTGCCCTCACAGCAGGACCAAACACTATTTAGATCATGTCTGACAGATGTCTATCCAACTTGCTCTTAAATATCTCCAGTGATAGAGATTCCACAACCTCCTGAGGCAATTTATATCAGTGTTTAACCACCCTGACAGTAGGAACTTTTTCCTAATGTTCAACCTCAATATCCCTTGCTGCAATTTAAGCCCATTGCTTCTTGTCCTATCAGATGTCAAGGAGAACAATTCCCGCCCCCCGCCCGTGACACCCTTTTAGATACCTGAAAACCGCTATCATGTCCCCTTCTCAGTCTTCCCTTTTCTAAGCTAAACAAGCCCAGTTCTTTCAGTCTTCCTTCATAGGTCATGTTCTCTAGACCTTTAATCATTCTTGTTGCTTTTCTCTGGATCTTCTTCAATTTCTCCACATCTTTCTTGAAATGTGGTGCCCAGAACTGGACACAATACTCCAATTAAGGCCTAATCAGTGCAGAATAGATTAGGAAGAATGACTTCTCATGTCTTGCTCACAACACTCCTGTTAATGCATCCCAGAATCACATTTGGTTTTTTTGCAGTGTCACGCTGACTCGTTTAGCTTGTGGTCCACTATGACCCCTAAGTCCCTTTCAGCAGTACTCCTTCCTGGACAGTTGCTTCCCATTCTGTATGTGACACACGGATTGTTCCTTCCTAAGTGGAGTACTTTGCATTTTTCCTTATTAAACTTCATCCTGTTTACCTCAGGTCATTTCTCTAGCTTGTCCAGATCATTTTGAATTTTGACCCTATCCACCAAATTTTGACTCCTCCCAGCTTGGTATCATCTTCAAATTTAATAAATGTACTCTCCATGCCATCATCTACATAATTGATGAAGATATTTAACAAGCAGACCCCTGCGGAACCCCACCTGTTATGCCCTTCCAGCATGATTGTGAACTGTTAATTGGCTGAATAACCACTCTCAGAGAGTAGCTATGCACCCACTTTATAATAGCCCCATCTAGGTTGCATTTCCCTAATTTATTGATAAGGTCATGCGAGACTGTGTCAAATGCCTTACTAAAGTCTAGATATATCAGATCCACCGCTTCCCCCTTATGCATAAGGCTTGATATCCCATCAAAGAAAGCTATCAGATTGGTTTGACGTGATTTGCTCTTTACAAATCCATGCTGGCTGTCATTCCAAGTGGCATCCCCAGATGGAACAGTGTGCTTTGGAATAGAGTCTGGAACTGAAGACTGGTCCCAGAATGGCCACACAGAACTGGGAGGGACATTAATCCCTAATAGAGATGCCAATCTTCCCTACTTTTAGAGAATGGGTTCCTCAAGAGAAAAGTTGGGGAGCTCTGATCAGAAATAGAGGAGACTGACTGGAAGTCTCCATCCTCCTCCCTCTCATTCAAAGCAAGAGGGCATACAAAAAAAAACCAAAAAAACATGGAGAGTCCTGTGGTATCCACGAACAGTATAACAGGGGGGAAAAAGGCTCTTGTACTCAGAGATGCTTGGAATCCATGAGAACCAGGGACTCCAATTCATCAGTTATCAAGTGATCCAAAGTATAACTGAACTCCTGTGGTACCAAGTAAGGGATTGGTACAGATGCAGTAGCCAAAGCGATATTTGCTGAAGCCAATGGTAAAACCAGTGTTTGACATACTGAAGTAGACGCTGACAGTACCTGGTGCTGTTGCTTCTTCCACAGTGCAGATGGTGCCATATGCCTGGGTATCAACAGCTGGGACTGAACTCAACTTCTGCAATCCCAAGTATCTACACTTGCCCTCCGCAATTTGCCTGTCTTTTTCCACTTTTCTTTTTTTTAAGAGGCTTTTCCAAAATGTGGCATCTACATGGTGCCAAATTTCAAAAAGACCTGCTCTTTTGAGCCATCTCTTCCTCATAAAAAGGCGGCTTACAGGGATGGCAAAAACACATCCACTTTTCCGATTTTTTTTGGAAAAGCAGACGTGTTCTTTGAAGGTATCCCGGAAAAGCGTTGCAGTCTAAACATAGCCCTAGAGAAGTGCTGCTGCTTTGTGCACTGGGACTTTGCAACCCCACCCGTGCTGCAAGGAGAGACCTTCACCTTAACAGTATTGAGTTGAGGGGTCACCACTTTGGAGACTGTAGATTTTACCGGGAACCTGGGACTTCTTTGGATTTGCCTCTTTAAGGTAAGAATCCTCCTTTTGAAAATCTTTCCTGATGCTTCTAGAATCTTTCCTTCCTTAGAGGAAGTCTTTGCTGGCTCTGTCTCAGGGCAAGGAATGGAGATCTCTTGACCTTACTAAGAAGCTGGCTGAAGAATGTATTCCATCATTAGCAATCTGAGTTTAAGATCCCTGTTTTTTCTTGCCCTGTATGTAAGAGCTAGGCTGAAGAGAGACTCCCACAAGCAGTGGGCATACAGGGGGCAGTCACTAACAGCTATAGTCTCAGAGGCAATGTTTGAAACCTGAAAAGCCCAGCATGCCCTACTAGAAAAACAGGAAGTCTCCCCCAGGGGAGAAAGGAGTCAAACGATCCTTATCCAACTATACAAACTGATCTTAACCACTACTGAAATATTAGAGAAGCCAAGGCAAGCTCAAAACTGCTACACTAAGTCTCTGTCTCAGGCTCAAGTGAGTGAGACAGAACTTCACTCGCACATCCCTATGTTGTTTCGGTATCCAGCGCAAGGAGGCATACGGCCAAACTGACAATACTAATGGCAAATCTCCAATCACAAACTCAAGAGATGCATGTGCACTAGAAGTGACATGGGGACACTACTTAAAATAGTAAAATTTTCAGGAAATAATAGTCGTAATTATGTAATATTAACAAAAAAGTTTAAATTCTGCATTTTAAACATTGACAAACTCTTTATAGAAAGAGAAAAAGAATGTCTTGCAATACTTACAGTTGGTTGAGTATACTCTTAGTACTTGAAGACATGGCAGTATTAACCTATGATTCTGCAAATTCTGTTTCACCAAATTCAGAGAGATGTTTAGAGCTCCATTGATTCTAGCTCTTACTCCAAATTTTTTATCTGTAACAGAACAAAACCAAACAAAGAAAAAAAATCACTGAATTTTATTAAGATTAATTACTCTATTTCTGTAAATAAGTATAATTCAAAAATGACAAAAAGATGTGCTATTTCTACATCTCTACTCCCTCCTCTGCATAATCAGCTTTATTCCCTTAGTATCCTTTTTCATTCTTACCTTCATGCATGCCCTCATTCACTAATGCTCATCTTGAAAAGTTCAAGATCTCCAAAAAAGTTAGGCTCTTAAAACCAGGCCCTAGATAGCACGTTGTGTACTCAAAATTTAAGTTACTCTAAATTAGGCAACACTTCCATATATTTGGTCTTGATCAATTTATCCAGATGTACATCGAAAAGATGCAACAGGCGTGTAGTCGTGCCGCTTTATGCGGTACTAGATGATACTTAACTACTAAAGCAGTAATGGGCAACCTGCGACCCTTTGGGATCGCATGTACAGTCTGTCATTCCCACAATGCCCCCTTTTCTCACACCTCTCATGCAATGGGGTCTCTGCACTTAAAATATTCTTCCAACTCCCTCCCAGCACTTTGTGGAGCACCATGAATTGACTGCTTGGAGCCCTGTCCTTGCTCCCTTCTCCTCCCTCCCAGAGCTTGAATGATGTAAATCAACTGGTTTCCAGCACTCAAGCTTTGAGGGAGTGGTGGAGCAGAGACAGGGCACAAATCAGCCAATTCACGGTGCTCCAGAAGCACTGGAAGAGAAGGGGATGAGGCAGGGGAAAAGGTCAGGCAAGGATTTGATATTGTCAAGTGTAAATGTCTTTATTATTGAATTTGATGACAGTTCTATTACTATGAGTGATTAAAGCATTTCTACTTGTTCTGAAATATTCAGCATGCCATATATTAATGTACTTAATCTGATTCTTGGGGTTATGGTTAGTGCACATGAATGATTTCAGTGGGCTGCAAGATTGAGACGAAGGAGGGCCACTCATGTGGCCCAATGACTAGCCCTGGGTGCCCATTGTTGTACTACAGTGATGAGCATACTATAAAGAAGTTACAATGTAATATAGACCAGAAAGAATTACCTAGCATCTGTGATGAAACCATCTTTTTAAAGTTTAATGAGATCATCATATGATGAATGTTACACAATGGCTAAGAATTAACTGCTACATTAGGATTACCTTTTGGACCAATTTTCGCAAGAAGCGAATGAAGCTGCACCATTAACTCCTCGTTTGGCGGGGAGTCTTTGCTGGCACTCAAAAGCAACTGCAACAAGATCTGCGTCCCTCCTTTAGAAACTAAGACACTTGCTTTCCGACCACCACCTTGAAATTAAAAATAGAAGTATCAGAAGTAGTCAAAAGATAGCTAGGTATCTTAATATTTAAGCTATGTAAGCCTTTTTTCATAACCATCTGCAATACAGTGTTAATACTATGCAACTTTTACGTGACATTGCACCTCCATATCTTGTAAGGAAATATGTTTTTCAGTATGAACAGGCAAATGGGGCATGTAAGCGTTTACAATATACATTATAGGTGTATATTCTATTTGAGTGCAAGTATCATTCTTGTATATGAAGTTAAAATTATGAAGTATAAGCCCATTCAAATATCTAGATGTGATAATGAAGGTCATTAGAAGTACTCAAGGTATTTAATTGTGCTGGAATCGGTCTTGAATTTTCTACAGGGGTGAGGGAAACTGAATGAAGACTTCTCTTCCTTATATAGGATTTTCCCATGGCAGGGAAGCAAACAATATCTTCAGGCTTCACAGACTGCTCCTCCACCCCAAAAGGACACATGAAAAAAAACTGGAAACAAAAGAACTCTAAGGACAGGGGTGTAGAGAAGCTGCTGGATCCAAGTCAAGAAAAAAAGATCAGCTCTGTCTTAAAAAGAACTTTACCTAACATAAAAAGTAGGGTGAGAAATTATGATTTATAGCAATTTCTCTTTGTGTATTAGGCTTTGCTGGCATGTTGTTTTGTTTCATTTTGCTTAGTAGATTAATTACTTGCACTCAACAAATCACTTTGTTTATTATTAAACCCAGCGTACATAACCGTTACCTGGGTGAGTGAACAACAGCTGTGCATCTCTCTCATTGATAAAGGGCATGAGCTTTATGAGCTTGTGCTGTGTAAAACTTTTCTACAGAGCAAGACAAATGTATCAGGGGTATTGATCCCACTGGGGCTGTGCACCTGGGTGCTGTGTGTCAAGTCCCTGTGACAGCCTTCCCAGAGCTGTTCTAAATGTCTATGTTGCTCTGCTGTGGACTGTACCCCAACTCTGTGACTTTGCTGGGGGGAGAGACTAGAGTTTGCGGCTCAGCAGAACATACCATTACACTTGCCTACCCTAGAGGACAGGGAGGCAAGAGCAATGGTATGATAAATCCATTAAGGGAGTCACAAGGGGATCTCTGTGACTGAACCAATCACAGTACTTAGCTTAAATAATTATTTAGTCTTTACTTTGTATTCATTTGCAATACACCAAGCAGCACACTAATCAACTTTAGAGACATGCATAAACTAGACTTGATGATTCTTTCAATCTCAACAAATACAATTATGTAATTCAGTTCTGTTCTTAAAATGCCTTGAAAAACCAGCACAAGTACACAGAAAAACTGTCATTTGATTAAAAAAACAAACTTACCAACTGACACTAATTCAATGAGGATATTTAATATATTTAGAGTAGTCTGAAGATCTCTTGTATTCTGAAATAAAATATTCTTTTAGTTTTGGTAACATACTGCTTAATTCATAACAAGTTGTGTTTCAAGACTTAGAATATTCTTGTTTATTACGTTTATTTTCTACAGCCACAGATGCTCTTGCTTCCAAGAGTCAGTCATTAACATACTTAAAGATAATACCCAAATTAATGAACTGCACTTTTATATTTGCCCAGCTTCAACTTCTGAGATTGACAGACATTTACAAAACAAGCTGTTTTATTTTGCCTTGATTTCTAATTGTAATAAGAAATTCTCTCTGGTAAATACTTCAGGTTATTTTTTCATATTTTAAGAAATCTAAATATTGCATGTCAAAATTCTAACTATCAAATAATGATCAACACACTTCTCAGAGTTCTGACTGCAACTCGTACCAGTTGACATCTATTTTTAGACCCTGATTTAGCAAGGTACCTAAACATAGCCTAACTTCAAATACAAGCATAGTTCCTTTGATTGTTCAAAGATAGGCATGTACTTAAGAAATTTGCTGAATCAAGGCCTTATATACCATGTGAAGATCAAGAACAAACAAGTACCTTTCTGCAGTGGAAGAGCCAAGAAAATTAAATACTGACTAATATGAAGTCTAATATTTGCAAACTACACTACTTGGAGATAGAGACACAGACACGTACATGAATAAGATGTTTTACCTCCAATGTTGACAGGATAACTTCTATCGCTGGGGAACCTTTCGTAGTCATTTCCTTCCTGGTTTTTTCTGAAAGTCAGAGAGATTATTTTCCCCCTCAAAGAAGATTATATAGTGGAGCAATTTCTGAGCACATTCAGAAAAATCTAACTTACAATGTGTAAGTAGGAAAAAGTTTAGATAGTCCGTCAGGATTTGTTGTTTTCTTGTTTGGGGATTTGGAAGCAATGTCTGAGCTGTGAATTGTGGGGGGTTTTCCCCCTTTGTAACTAAGTTTTAGCTTTACTATGCTTACAACTGTAGCTTTGTTTTGATAATAAAAGTTTGTTTCTTTTCTTTTTTATTTACCGGCATTGGTTGATCTTTGTGTCCTGGAAGGTCTGTCTGTGTGTATCTGCATGCCTGACTGAGGGATCAGCTACCACAGACTGCAGCTTGTTTTTCTCTCTCCTTTTTTCAAACTCTTTTGGGGAAAAAGAGCTTAGAGTACCCCTGGGGTTGGTTTCAAGTGTCCACCCCTGTTTGTGGATTAAAGAGCACTTGATGGTAGCAGCGGATCCCCCAAAATCTGGGTATTAGGATTGGGGGGGGGGCGGCAGAGAGAGTTTTTGTACCAGAGCCTGTAGAGGTAAGGTTTTGGAGTGCTCTTGCATGCCCCCATTTCTGCATTCGTTGTGCCAGAGTGGGGAACAGCCTTGACAACCCCACTGCTCCACCACCCGGAAGCCATCTCAGTTAAACAGTGCCTGGCCAGAGCCTGCTTTCTCAACCCCTGTCCAAGCCCTGAACCTCCCTCTACACCTAACGTCCTGCCTCAGATGTGAGTCCCCCTGCACCCAAGCTCCTTCCCAGAGCTCACACTCTGAAACCCCTCTTGGACCCCAATCCCCCACCCTGGGCTAAGCCCGGAGCCCCTCCCACACTCCAAACCCCTTGGCCTAAGACCAGAGCCTGCATCCTAACCCCCTACCTCCACTTGGTGAAAGTGAGTGAGGACGGGGGAGAAAGGGGGATGGAGTGAACAGAGTGAGGCTTCAGAGAAGGGGTGGAGCAGGGGCAGGGCCTCAAAGAAGGAGCGGGAAGGAGGCGGGGCAAGGGTATTTGGATTTGAGGTAGTTCTTACGTTGCACTTAAATTAAAAAAAGTGAACTTGTGGTTCAAAGGTTGGCGACCACTGTCAGATCATTCTCTCCACAAGTTAGACAACTTGTGTTCAGTTATTTCCAAAACCAAACAGTCACCTCAGACAGAAGCCGAGCCTTTAAATAACAGCCCCAATTTCAAGTTTTGAAAGCCACGAGTCACTGGAAGAAGAGTTAGTATGAAAATAGCTATGTAACTGTAAACTGTATGAAGAATACAAGTCTTGTTGCTCTTTGATTAACATAATTAGAAGAAACAGTGAACTTCTTTTGAAGCCCCTGAATTGCTTATTGTGTATCAAAAACATTGATGACTAAAAGCAAAACCTTCAAGGAAGTGGAAGCAAGAAGCCTGAAGCTCTGAGTCATTTCTATTGTGTTTAAAAAATTTTGTAAGCCACCTCAAATATTTTCAATAGAGAAGCGGGGTAAAAATATTTAAATAAAATAAATAAAATTAATGCAGCTAAAATGTGAAAGTTTCAAGAAAGTGAAAATTTGAAGTCCCAATGCAACAGATCAGCGTCAGCCACCAAATTAGTCAAACTGTGCTCCAAGGGAGCAAGAGCAAATAAGCTCAAACATTGTGATACTACACTGATGAATAACTTGTACAGAAGAAGTGAACATTAAATGATGACACTGTGGAAGGACAATAAAAAAGGGGCAAAACCAGCTGCAAAGTAAATCAGGATGATTTATAGCTGGTACAACCATCCTTTGTAAAAAAAGTTACCTCACCAACTTGTCAGACTAGAACTTGCAATCACAACACTAGAAATAGCTATTTTCCATTGCAGGAATGGCACAAGACTCCCCCTTATGAAATATCGGTTTAAGCTTTAGTTTCAGAGTTGGTCTATGCCCTTGCAAAAGAGTACCACAAGTGTATCTTCAGCAAACAAGCTATAACCACATCAAATTACAATTATTTTTACACCATTTTGGAGCAGATTTTTTAAATGCTAATTCACAATTACTTGATTAGTATGTGATCATTGCCATGTATTTTATGGTCACCAAAAAATGTGCAAGAAAATTCTAGACTTGGCAATGGGAACAATTACTGTGCAATAGAAACCAGCAGTCTGTGTAAGCTATGCGCTTGTGTGGCTACTCAGAAGAGATTCGAAGGCCACCACACTTATTTGCAGAGCACACACAGCTAAGGTTTAGTGTTTTAATGGTGGTGCTCATTCGCACGTGCCTTGGTGACCATAAAAGGAATTCATTCTGCACATGGATAGAAAAAAAATCCACGTATAGTTAATTCATGGTCTTATGCATGAGATACACAGTGTACATCTTCACAAAACACTTCAGGTTTTCCTTAGTCACCATTTTCAAACCAAAAT
The DNA here is from genome assembly GCA_032595735.1 of Pelochelys cantorii. Lineage (NCBI taxonomy): Eukaryota > Metazoa > Chordata > Testudines > Trionychidae > Pelochelys > Pelochelys cantorii. Next base: position 90,512,018 of record CM064330.1, on the reverse strand, counting down.
AACCAATTTCTATTATGCATTTTCTAATTAACAACACTCCCAGCTAAATGCAAGTTCATGGATTTTAAATTTATTCTTCATCACAAGAATAAATTTCTTCCCTTCAGCAAAAGCTTTAAAATAGCTTTAAAAAGCAAAACAAATTAAAACTAATCTTTTTATTGCACTACTTATTTTATTTATATATTAAATGTATACTGTCTCTTACAAAGCCCCAAATTTAATTTACCATTCTTTTACTTTAATAGTTAAATTATAGTTCTGACAATGCAACAATTAGTCAGTCAGCGAGTCATGCGATATTACTTTAACATGGTTTTGACAGGGGTTTTCTATGGTCTCTGAATCTAAGGCAGGTTCTTTATAAATGCAGAAAAATAGATTAGTTTTCCAAGCAAGCAAAAAAGAAAACAAACTGATTGACAAATGAATTAAGGTTACTTGTGAGTTCACATAGAAACATTAGCTTGCTAGAGTTTGGTTGCCAAAACAAAAACATAAAATGAGAAGAAGCTAGCAAGAGAATTTATCAAGAGGTAAAGTTACACAGATGTGTGGAAAGTTACAGCGTTTCCAACATGTGTCTCATTCTGCTAGTAAGGCTATTCTTTAGACTATTATTTCTTTAGAAGAGGTTCTTAAGTCTAACTCCATCCCCATCGAACCCCTTTATTCCCTATATCCAATACAACGATGTTTAAATCTAATTAGGGCGCATCTTGTTCCTGCTTTATATAATGGACAAATACTTCTAAAAAAAAATCAATCCAATAGAAAAGCATATTAAAACACTTTTTAAAAAAAATATTTAATTAAAAATGCATCATATACATTTTATTATGTAAATACATTTGAGTCCTTAACTCAATTTGTTTTTCTTCATTTAAATCATTGTTTGGGGTAAGGCTGGGGATGAGAGATTCAGTATGGCGGCTGCCTCAGGGAGAGTGGCCAGCCCAACCCTCCCCCCCCCCCCCCACACAAAATTAGTTGCTATTTCTGAGAATGTTATGGATGCCTGAAACATCTGCTGATGTTAAAATGAGACTGATGGTGGCCAGGGCTAAGGAGGGATGACTGAGAAACAGCAGATAATATCAATAATCTGAACTTTCTCTTCATTTGAAAGATTCATTATACTTGTACCTAGTCTTCTGAATTAAATATTTAAAACATAGCCATGAAAATGTGACTTTAAGAAATGCATTTAATATTTCCTTCCACTTTTGGTAGGTCTTAAAAATGCAGAAGACTTTCTATAAGGAAATAGCTTGGGTTCCTGCTTCTTGACAGTTGTTATCAGTAGAAGACTTCCAATTCTTGATATAAAAAGGAACAAGAAATTTAGGGGACACTAAGGATGAAAAAGGGATGCTAGTCAGATCCCCATATGACTTCAACATTCTAACAACAGGTATTACCAACTCGAAACTGAATGCCTTGTTTGGGGAAGAGGCAAAACTTAAGTCTGACACTTATGACTATTTGTTAATGACAGTTTGTGACCAATATGAATGGGCTGAGAAACAATACTGCTGATGACAAGGTTGAATTGTAGGATACCAAAAAAGACTGGCATAAGCACTGGTGTTCAGGCATCCTCTCATCTAAAAATGCTCTATACAGATAATTGTCAAGTCCCTTCTGCAGGCTGGCTCTTGACAACTATACTATTTTCAGGGCACTTAACTCCCAATACTTATGTTTTAGCATTATCACAGCCACTTGGCTTGTACATTGGCATGGAAAGGCTCATGATACAAGTCAGAAATTTTCAACCAACTGGTCACAAACTGGTCCAAGCAGGTGAAGAAAGATTCTCCTTTTATGACAAGGAGGAAGTTCTTGAAACATTTTTCTATTGTAACATTAAGTCAGGCAATGGAAAAAGAGGACTTTCACTGCTATGATTCATGACAGTGGTCTCCAACCTTTTTACACCCAAGATCACTTTTTAAATGACAGAACTAGCCAAGATCTACGACCCCATCCTTCTCCCAAAACCCCACCCCTTCCTTGAAGACCCACCCCACCCTCTCTATTCTCCTCCTCTCCATCACTTGCTATCCCCAGCCCTTATACTGCTGGGGTTTTTTTCCCCAATTCTTCTGTAGAAAGAGGTTTTTCCAACATTTGGCCTGTCTAGACTGGACCAAATGTCAGAAAAACCCCTTCTTTTGAAAGCCCCCTTATTCCTCATGGAAAGAGGAATATAGGGGTTACCGAAAGAGCATGTTTGCTCTTCCACTAAAAAAAAAGTGGAAGAACAAACTCATCCCTGGATGCAGAAGAGTTTTTCTGGGATCTCTCTGGAATCCTGAAAAACTCCTGCAGCCTAGCCGTACCCTCACTGGGTTGAGACAGGATGTGTAGTCTCTGGGGTGGGAATGAGGGATTTGGGTGTGGGAAGGGGTGAGGCGTGCAAGGTCTGGGAGGAAATCTGGATGCAGGAGGAGGTGAAGGGGATGCTGGCTTGGCGAGGAGACTCCAGGCCGGGCAGTGTTGGGGTCAGATGGAGGGTTGGGGTACAAAGCAAGCCACAGGCTTGTGGATGTGAGGGTGCAGAAATTTGGGTTGGGGTATGTCAGGGGCTCAGGGCAGGGGGTTCCAGTGTATGATAGGCTCAGATCTAAGATCTGGGGGTGGTAGTGCAGGAGTGTTATGATGCTGTGGCCAGATGGGGGCTTGGCCCCAATTGGGGGTTTGTTGGCCAGGCTTCATTTTTAAACAAAATACTATGTCAAACAAAAAGTTTCTGCATTGTCTTTATTTATGAGAAGGGCAGGGTGCTAGGGCAGGGGGCAGGGTGCCAGTGGGGACAGAGTTCTGCAGCTAGGGGTAGGGGAGAGGGGGCAGGGTGCCGGGAGGGCAGGGTGCCGGGGGCAGGATGCCAGAGGGGACAAAGAGTCCCCTGCACCTGCCTCCTCCCAGCACACACACCCCCACTGCAGAGGAGGGAAGCCCTGTCGCACGCCTCCTCCGGGGCCTGCGCACGCCTCCCACAGAGCAGGGAAGCCCCCGGTGCGTGCCCCCTCCGGGCCTGACTCCCCCTCCCGTGGAGCAGGAAAGCCCACGCACTTGCCCCCTCCGGGGCTGACCCTCCCCCCTTTCCCACGGAGGAAGAAGTCCCATCATGAGCCTCCCGCGGAGCAGGGAAGCCCCCGTCGCACGCCCCCTACGGGCCCAACTCCCCCCTCCCGCAGAGAAGGGAAGAGGAGGTTACTCACCTTCCAGTAACTGACATTCAAGATGAGCATCCCTGGGGGTGCTCCACATTAGGTGATGAGCGTCCCAGTGCCTCTCGACGGAGTTTTTCTTAGCAGTGCTTTGGAGACCATGCATGCGTGGTGCACGCAAGCCTTCCCAGTGCCATCACGCATGCGCCCCCCCCCCCCTTCAGTTCCTTCTCTATCCAGAACCCGGCAAGGATGTTTGATGTCTTGATATTAGGGTTTTCTGAAGTAGAGGGGAGGAAGGGAGGGTAGTGGAGCACGCCCAGGGACGCTCATCTCGAAGAACATCAGTGACTGGAAGGTGAGTAACCTCCTCCTCTTCTTCGAGAGGCATCCCTGGTGGTGCTCCACATTAGTGACTACAAAGCAGTACACTGTATGTAGGTAGGGACTTCGGATCAGGTAAGTATGCCCTTTGTAGCACAGCTTTTACTAATCTAGTAAGCCAGAAATCCAATGTGATCCTCTTCGTGACGTTATGCAATTTCCGTTGCTGTGATCTGCAATGGAGATGAAGAATTGCGAAGACAACCTGAAAAGATGGTTGCATTGATATAGAAGGAAAGTGTCCTTCTGACATTTAGTGTGTGCATCTGATCTTCAATGGCATTAGCATGAGGTTTTAGAAAAACAAACAAACAAATAAATAAAAATAATGCTAAGTATATCATTTGGTTGAGGTGGAAAGGGGAGAGCACCTTCAGTAAGAGTTTTGAGTGTAGTCGCATAGAAAGTTTGTCTTAAACAAAAGATACTAAAAGGTCACTAGGCATGAGAGCCACCATTCTACTCACTATTAATGGCATATGTGGATCTCATGGTTGTCTAGGTTCGCAATGTCTGGGTATACAGACTTTAGACCTTTTAGAAGTTGTTTGGTTATCGGATGTGCAAAGACTATGGTGCCTTCTAAGATGTAGTAAGTATTCTAAATAACTGGGAGTGGAGCATCTTGCTGTGGTATATTAGGTGAGGTGAAATGGGTTCCCTTTGTTAATATATGTTGTTGTGGTTGTTGTGGGTTTGTTTGTTATTGGTGGGTTTTTGTTTGTTTTTTTGGCGTAGGAGCTCTGCTTTATAATAAGATGTCTCCACTTGTTTGGAGCACTGAAGTTCTATGCCCGTGAACCATCGAGGTACAACAACTTGTGGTGGAGTCTCTGGAATTGAAGGTGAGGAGATGTGGCTCCTGGTTGGTGTAAGATGTTAGGATTGCATGGGAGTGTTATTGGGTGGTACTGCACCATCCTGTGCAGGATGGGGGACCACAGTTGGCGAGGCAAGCAGGGTGCCATGACGATGAGTTTTGCTTTACTGCTCAGTGTCTTTATTAGGACTCTGTTAAAGAGGGGGAAATGGGGGAATGCATAATGCAGGGGTGCAGTCCATGTTAAGGTGAGAGCATTTGTGAGTGAGTGCTTTCCCATGTCTGCCCTGGAACAGTCGCTTTGGCTTTTTGTTGTTCACTCTGGTGGCGAGTAGGTGTATGAGTGGGGAGCCCCCTCGTCTGAGTATATTGTTGATGACTGTATAATTGAGTTCACACTCATGGTCCCACGGTAAAGCTCTGCTGAGGGCATCAGCTGTGGAGTTCAGGATGCCCAGGAGGTGACATGCAGTTATACATGTCTCGGGGTAGGCGTCAGTTCCAAAGCGCTATGGCTTCCTTGCAGAGAGCCTGTGAGCGTGTACTACCTTGCCTGTTTATATAAAACATGCATGCCGTGTTATCTGTATATATTCTAATATGATTCCCCATGGTATGGGGAAGTAGTCCTTGGCATGGGAGGTGGACTGCCCTGAGTTCCAGGATGTTGCTGTGAAAGATGCGGTCTGCTGAGGACCATAGGCCTTGTGGTGTTTGGCCATTCACATGAGTGCCCCATCCCATGAAGGAGGCATATATGGTAATAGTTATTGTGGGGTCTGCGATTTGAAAGGGTACCCCTGTGCGCAGGTTGGGTGAACTTGTCCACCAGCGTAAGGATACCTTTACCATGTGCAGTAATGTGAGTGATTAGTCATGTGATGGACCTGAGGTTTGTATCTGAGTCGGAGCCAGCCTTGAAAGCATCTCATGAAAAGTCATGCTTTGGGGACCACTGATTGCATGATGCTATGTGGCGTAATAGTTGTAGACAGTCACGATGCAGTATTGAGGGCATCTCTTGGAAGGATTGTAGCAGGTGTCTGATACAGATGAGTCTGTCGGCATGCAGAGAGTGCCTGACTGTGATGGAATTGCAGTGTGCCACACTGAGTTGTATGGTTTGAGTAGGTGTAAGTGTTGATTTGCTGCGGTTTACCCGGAGTTGTATGGAAATGTGGAGCCACTGGTTCTATTGACCCTATATGGAGGAGGTGATCCACCTCTTGTTGTAAGATTGTCTCGTGACACACCCCAACGGGAACAAACGAAAAATGGAATAGGTTGATGTATTTTGAGCTTCCGGGGTAGGTGGTGTGGCCTTTTGTCTCTAGACTGGCCTCTCAAATTTGCATATTAGATTGTGATGAATGGTTGGGGTTGTTGTTATTCTGAGTACGTCGTCTTTGTTGTCTACCATGCCCACATTGTTGGTATGGCGGCTGGTCTTGTCTCTGATAATAGTACGTGGGTTGTGGGTATCTTCTCTGATATGGTTGGTATCTGAATTGTCTTGGTGTTGTTGTAGGTGTTTGGATGTCAAGTGACCGAAGCATGGCCCCGGAGTCCTTCATTGACTGCAGAAGTTCATTAGTCTTTGTCGAGAATAGCTTATCACCATCAAATGGGAGATCTTCCACAGCTGGTTGAACTTGACAGGGAAAGCAGAAGAATTGAACCATGAGGCCTTTTTCATGGTGATCACTGTGGCTATTGTCCTTGTGGCTATATCTGCTGCATCAAGGGCAACTTGCAATGCTATACGTGATATCGTTTGACCTTCTGAGATGATAATTTTAAAATGTGTCTTCTTGTTATCAGGGATATGTTCAATAAATGTGTTAAATTTTGCATAGTTGTTAAAGTTGTATTTACTGAGTAATACGGTGTAATTCGCTATCCTCATCTGAAGTGTAGCAGAAACATAAACCTTCTTTCCAAAAGAGTCCAATCTTTTATTGTCTTTTTCAGATGGAGTGGATCGGTTCTGCTGTTTATTTCTTTGCTGTGCAGCATCTACTAGCAGGTGAGGGGTGTGAAAAAAGAAATTCAGAGCCCTTAAGGGGAACAAAATACTTCCTATCTGCCTTTTTAGATGTAGGTGGTATCGAGGAAGCAGTCTGAGACAAAGTTTTCACCGGTTCGAGTATGGCTGAATTGATAGGTAGAGCTATCTTAGCAGATGGTGTCACCTGGAGGATGTTTGTGACCTCACAGTGAGAGTCTTGTACCTCTTCCATGGTGATATTTAAATCTATTGCGACTCTTTTAAAGAGGTCCTGAAAGGATGAAACCTCCTGTGCATTGCTAGCAGATGGGGGTAGGATTGCCTCTTCCGTGGTAGAAAGAGTTAGGCTGAAGTAAAGATGCCACCGAAGACTGTGGGGAGTATAGATCCTCACCATCATTTCTGTCAGTACGTACATAGGGTGATTTAATCAGAGAAGTGCAAGGTTTCTCTAAATATTTGGTTTTTAATTTTTTTTTTTTCCTATGCTGCTGCTGCAGGCATTGATTCCACATTTGCCACTGTGGAGGGCAAACCATGGGTGAAGGCATCCATGGGTATAGAGTCCAGGGAGCCATTTGTATTGGGAAGAAATTTGGCTGCGCAGGGTTAACTGGCAATCCTGACCCTTCTGAGTGTGGAGATAGCTGTGGTGAAAACATAGCCACCGTCCTCTGCCTCTTCCATTGACAGAGGGGAAGGTGATTGTGAATACTCAGAAGAGGGGGAGTGAGGATATCGGTTGTCACTCAGAATAGGAGATTGGAGCATAGGAGAAATTGTTAAATCTTTAATCTCCCTGTAGCTCTTGACAGGAGAATGTGGGAGCTGTGCTGCCACAGAGTGTACTGACTGTGGTGCGGGTGCCGAGAGAGCAGAGCTCACCACCTGAAGAGTTGCCCCTGACAACAGGGGAGGAGGGGTGGTGCCAAGTGGCTGCCCTGTGAGTGGCTGCGGTGCCATGCTGCAGTCCTGAGGTTTTGGCTGAGCTGGTGCTGAGGCAAGCAGCATCCTGCTTGGTGCCGCGTTTTTCGAGGCAGGCACGGTGTGACCTTTGCCTCTGAGGGGGCAGCTGTTTTAGCACTTTTGCTTTTACAGCGCTGTTCGCCCGAGACACATGGGTGGTCAAAAGTGCTGAGGCACTTATCAGAGGGATGTTGAGGCAGCGAGCTTGCCCGTCTTTTTACGGCTTCAGGGGCTTTCTCTTTTTTTGCCATGGTAAGATGACCCAAGAAGGGTGTCCATCCTTATCACCCATCAGCCTTAGCTCTCTATCTTTACGTGCCCGCGCTTTGAGCTTAGTGCAGTGTGGGCAGTCTTTTTGGGAATGTGAGTTGCCGAGGCACTTGACACAGTTTTCATATCCTTCAGAGGCTAGCATTGCCTCATTGCAGAGCATGCAGCATTTGAAACCGGGAGATCCCGTGCCACGGCTATGAAGTAATACGCTATCCAATCCACGGCTTTTAGGGTTTTTTTTTTTTTTAAACATTAAAACACTAATGCAACACCGAACAAGTGAACTAGAACAACGAACTAAACTAGAAGAGAAATCCTACAACTTTGCTGAAGAGAAAATGAGAGCACTGCTAAGTTGCATCTGGAGTCTGGGGACAGTAGGAAGGAACTGAAGGGGGTGGGATGTGCATGCGTGATGGCACCGGGGAGGCTCGCATGCTCCGCACACACGTGGCCCCCAAAGCACTGCTAGGAAAAACTCCGTCGAGAGGCACTGAGACACTCATCACCTAATGTGGAGCACCCCCAGGGACGCCTCTCGAAGAAGTAGTCCCAGCGCGCGCCTCTGAGGACTCCCCCGGTAAGTTCCCAGCAGGTCACAGACCTGGGGCAAGGAAGCAGCGAGCACATTTCTGGAACCCCCGGAAGTGACACACAGCTGCAGGACTTCCATCCACCCCGTGGGAAGCTGCCACTACCTCCACTGTCACTGGAGGTAGGTAGTGGGGCTTCTTGGGGGTGGGGGGAAATGGGGGACCCGAAACACCTCGTGATTGACTGATTGACCAAATTGATTGACCAGTCGATTGCAATCGATGGGTTGGTGACCACAAATTTATGAGATCATTCTTCACTATACTCATCTGTGAAGAACGGCTAGCAGGTCACAAAGATGGCAACCTACACTAAGCCAGGCTGGTGTACATATACACATGATTTGGGGAGGAGAGAAATTCAAGCTTTCCTCTCCTAGCAGATTCTAGGTATTTGGATTTTTTTCTGAAGCAAACAAGCTAGTGGTATGAGCTAGACCATGCATGGGCAAACTTGTTGGCCCAAAGGCCACACTGGGTGCAGAAACTGTATTGAGGACCAGGTTGGGAAGGCTGAGGGAAGCTATGCTAGTGAGAGGGGTGGGAGGAGTGCAGAAGATGATCTACTGGCACAGGACCCCCTAATCCTCTGACTACCAGAACCTGGGACAAAGGACAACTCACTCAATAATTGTCCTGTTTGGTTCATTACTTTGGAAATATTTGAGCTAGATGGACCAGCAATCCGACGTACTATAGCCACTCTTATGTTCTTCAGTAGGCAACCAAACATGCACCCTCACTAATCTGCTCAGCTGCAATACTGAAGAACTGGGGAACAAACTAACACTACAATAGCAGGTTAGAATAAGGATTAATTGCAAGGGTGACTGGTGAGAAAGGAAACTGGGGGACCCCCAGCTACATGAGCCCCTCCAGCCCAGGGACAATACTCCTTCCTACCCTTGCTCTGCCCCCCCCTCCATACCCTGGTTCCACCTCTTCCTCCAACCCCACCCGCCCCGAGCAGTGCAGCTCAGGGGACTAGTCGGGCTAGGATTCCAGCCCCACTGCACTCACCACTGCTGGCAGCAGCAGGGGAAGTGGAGCTATGCAGCCCCAGCATGCTCTACCCCCCTCCAAGCGACATGCCAAGAGAGCAGAGCAAGCTAGGGCCACGTTGATTCACTTTCCTCACCACTGCTTTTGAGTGCTTCTCTCCTGCATTAACACCCCTGGACGTGCAGGGACTCTGGTCCTGTTGGCTAGCTCCTTGCCCCTCCCATCCATGTTTAGGGCCGTGTGCCCCACCACCACATCGCTACTGATTTATCGATTATATATCATCTATAGGAGAAAGGAATGCAAATTTAGTACATGTTCCTGTGGTCTTCCTTAAAAGGAGAAAGACAACAACTTCCAATTACTAAAAATTCAATTCCTCTGAAAAAAAAGTCACAGGTTTGAGAGGAAATCTGTACACACTGGACGGTCTTTGCTCTAGACACCAGTGACGGTGCTCTCAAACAGAAGTAAAATGAACTAAGATCATGCAGCACTTCAGCAAGGGGAATTTGAACTCAAAAGGAAGCGGAGAAAAGAATTAAGATGCCTCTATTGTTGTGCATGAGAGAAAGCCACCTCAACCTCATTATTTGAGATCTGCCATTCCCTTTTTGTCTGTCAGGCTGTTCCAGTGAATTTGGTTATACTTACAAGTTCTGTTGATCAGTTAGCGGCTTTCTATATTAATGAGGTTGTTTTCTTTGTTATTTCAGAGTGTTAATTAATGTGCTTTTGGGTAAAAGATTATTTCATATATCCTAAAGACCTGCAAAGTTACATTCTTCTTCAGCCAAGAAATGCAGAAAAAAATATTTAAGTGTCTTAGTTATTTTCCCCTCTTAAGTAAATTACAAATACCAAAATTAATTTTTGTATAGCATGGCAAGTTCTTATACAACAAGAGTGTTTGGTTTTTGTTCAAGTGTGAATGCTTATACAGTAGTAAGGACAAGCTATGACAAGTTACATGCATCTAAGGGTCTTGAGTCTGCCATCCTTGTTCATGTAGAATACCACGTTAATCCAAAAGTACTATAGCGGGGTGGGGAACCTAAGGTCTGGGAGACAGATGTGGCCTCCAGCTTGCCTGGATCCCGCTGCTCCCTCCCACCCCCCAAAGGCTCATGGTCCCCCCAGCATTAGCAAGCTTGTGCTAGCGCTCCAGCCGCCATGCCATCCCTCTGTGAGGCTGGGGCCCTGTAGGTTTGGGTGTATAAGGAGAATGTGTTTCTCAGTGAGGGGTCACATCAGTGAGAATTTGTTGTGGGTTTTTTTGCTGCTTCTCACTTGTATGTGCCCCCTCCCCCAACTGATTTTTCTGTACTATAAGATGAGGCATAGGAAAATGAGCAGACAATATTTAAAGCATTCGGTAAAAAATATTTACCTTGACTCTGAGCCAAATGAAGGATCTTTGAAGTAACATATCTGGCAGTGTCAGCTTCTACCAACAAAGATTCTGAATTTATCTTCTCCAGCTGTGCCAGCAGACCCACAATCCGAGAGTTGTTAGTAAGACTGGAAGAAATGTTTATATTTAATGTTTCAATTTGTATTCAACATATGACAAAAATGGTTTCAGTCAGCTCACTGGGAAAAACCCCTTTAGTTACATTTTTTAAAGTCAAGTTTAGTTCTAAACCTAATTCACCAAGGATCAGTAATGTTTGAACAGTTTCACAGTTAAACACAGAATGTCCTGTTATATATTTAGTTTCCTCTCAAAATTAGCTTTTCTTCAGATACTAATGACATACTCATTAAGACAGCAATGAACACAAGAGGGCAGCATTGTGATACATTCTTAAAAAAGGTACTAAATCATCTTCCCTTGAAATCAATGGCAAAAACTCCCATTTTTTTCCAAGGATATAAGGGTACGCCCCAACTACGGAGATTACCCAAGGAAATCCAGGTATTAAATTTATATGGAAGATTCATGGCACACATTTAATTTGTAATTCTAAATCTACTGATATATAAAACTGGGGTTATCTTCCATGGAGCACCCTCTGTAGCTAAGACCTCTCTTGTCCAAGGGTATCTCCATAGCAACTATGACCAGGGAAGTCCCTGGCAGCTCTTCTCTGGCACAGATCTCAAGGAACATGGTGAAAGGGGTTGAGGAGAAAATCATCTGGGATCTAAAGTTATTATGGGCTTCTCCAACAATTCACTTCACGAGTGACGGAGACAGCTTTCATCCTCCATCTCCATAAAAACATCCAGAGAGCACCACTAGGAGAGGATGCAAACTTTGCAGAAGTTACTTCCTCCTTGGCCATCTCTCATAACTTTGTACAGGAGGGGAATCTAGCTATTAGGAATCCACTTTCAACTACCTGGACACTCTATCATTAGGAGCCTTGACTCTGAAGTTTGCCAGACTGGTCTACAAAAATACCTACAGAAGCCCCAAAGTCTTGGTACCATGTAGGGTGTGTAATTCAGATGGAGAAGGAAAGTATTCAAGAACATAAGAGAACCAGGGTCCCCACTATCGCCCCAAAGAGATGATATTTTATGGAGAAGAACAGAAGCAGATGACTTATCAGTTTTGAGCGTTCCCTCCTCCCCCAAACTTTTATTCCTCCTCAGACAGCTTAAACAAGCCTGTTTTGCTAATGACCACACCGAGGGGAGGAAAAAAAGAGTTGAGACAAGAAGCTTAAGAAATAGAAGCCAATCTTATCCTGAGAAAATAATGCTGTTCTCTATGGAAAATATAGATTACTGCTTTGGGAGAGTGGGAAGAAAAGTGTTTCAGGTCTACTGCCTGCACCAGATAGAGACCAAAAGCAGGTCATATCTACACACTCCCACCCCTTCCTGACTCCTGCTATCATACCTCAACAAGACTAAGTGCTCAATCATATCCTTGTGTCAGACGTTTCTGTCTCCTGCATAGTTCATTGTGTTTACCGAGGGTATGTCTACACTACAAAATAACCACTGCAGTAATTATATCAGCTACAGGCATCCAGAGCATCCTCCTTCTGCGTGTTCTCACCAGGAGAGCTTGCACTGACCAAAGTGGAACACTGAAGCAGTGACAGCTGCATGGGGTTGATAGCCAGAGCTCCCTGTCCCAGAGCTGACAGCTGGAGAACTCCTCACCCCAGCAGGAGCCAGAGTGGAAATGTGAAATAATAGCAACCACGAAACTGACAAGAATGTCAGTTTCACTGCTGGTAGGCTCCTTGATGTGTAGCAAGAAATAAAGAAGCTGAAAGATTTATTTTCACTGATATCTACTGTTTTCCCATGGCAAGTATTCACTTTCACCTTTCCTGATAAATCCATAATGAAATAAATGCAACATTAGCTACAGGCTCTTGTGAGATTTACCTCAAGCACCCTGTAAGCCACTTTGAGATGATCCCATTTATTATTTATTTATTTTATCAGTAAATTCTTTAGAGAATATATGCAATCCATTTGGTTCATGTTTTGCTAATATTTTTGGAGGAAATGCAGCACACAATCAAATAGACCATCAATATCAGGTGAGATGGGCTTTATTTTATTATGTTCATAAAAGTGAAGAAACTAAAGTGAATCAGAGTTTTAAATAAACAATCATTCCTAGCCATGTCATTGGAGTGGTCTCATTTTGAGAACACAAATTCAATTTAATCACTTACATAAAAGTGAGGGTGTTTTAAAGTAAGGTGCATTTCCTAAAGGCTCTTTAATACAGATAATATAAATATAGTATTTAATAAGTCTTAATCTCCTTAACAAGATAGTTTGAATCTCCAACATAAAATCAACTCTTTCAGCTTCACAGAATTTAAATACTTAAGTTTTATAAGTTAATTTTACTATTCGGATTGCATTCATTGAGCCTTCATTTTTAGATTCACCTCACCACTTGACTAAGTTTTAAAAATGTCCATGAACATAATTCAAATGATTGCTATGTACTACTTTGATTTAAAGAACTGGCATAGCAAAGCACTTCATTACAGTTCAGCAACTGTAAATGACAACTTATTTTAATTGATGTACATTGAGTTCTAGCTATTTGCAATAAAACTAAAGAATGACACCAGTTTTTAAAAGTGTCAATTTTATTTATGAAATAATGGATTATTGTTGCTTGAGATGTGGTTTTGCCCATATTATTTAGTTTGCCATAGGATTATTTTACTCTTAGATGTAAATATTAAAGCAAGAAAAAAAAAGACAGCTGACAAGTGTTTTATTCCTGTGGAAACAATTTCATGTAACAGCAGCAGAGGAAACTCATTCCAGCAACACTTCATTTTTCTACACTGACATCTAAACTATAGCTTCACAAGCATAACCTAAGTAACTTTTTAAAGGAGGATTGCTACATATTCATGTCCAATAGGACTGATCCTAAAACCAATAAAATACCTGAAAAATATCCTTGAGAAACTCAAGTTTACATCATAAAATCTCATTGCTAAATATATACATCTTTTTAAGCGCATGAGTAACAAGTGTGAACCTTTTTTGTAATCTGAATCTCCCTTCTGCCTCATTTGTTCATGTTTTGTTTCTTTGTGATAATTAGGCTTATCAAATTAAGTAAATAAAGTTTGAAGATGCATTCTTCCTACTTTTGCCTATCTGTAAATTTTGATCCCCAATGGATTTCTGAATTTGAGATTTACCAACATTTAATAAAAATGTAGTCCTTCCAAGCCTAGTTATAACCCAATTAGTTCTTTCATTATCGAGGGCAGAGGTGAACACTGCTACTAAAACAGGAATGATAATATGCCATGATAACAGATAATCTTCACCGACCCCCCCATTCAACACCACCTCTAACCCCCATCCAAAATGAAGATCGTGTCATCTGTATGCACAGAGTTTGAAATCATCCAGGATGACCTCATGATTACAACAGAAACCATGATATGCGACTGCTGACTCAATCACATGGTAATCTCCAAGGACAAACATCCTCAAATTTAGATCCAAAAGCATTAGGAATCCAGCAAGCCTGACTAGAAACTAGTATGTATGGTAGCAGCTTGTACACTAAGAATTTTTAAGTTTCTCAAGACTCATTCTCTCACTTGAATGTAGTTGTTGGGGTATAAGATATCTTACATTTAAAAAAAGGGGGCCAGTAATGCCACAACATCCAAGATCATCATTTGGAGGCGGGGGGAAGGGGAGGGCTGTTCCCCCCACTCCCAAAGTTTATAATAAGAGATGTGCCCACAGGCAAAGCTCCTAACTGTATTAGGGTATGTCTACACAGCAGGGCTAGAGATGAATTAAGATACGCAACTTCAGCTACATCAGTTGCATAGCTGAAGTCAAAGTAACTTAATTCGGCTTTTGGTGCTGTCTACACAGCAGGAAGTCAAAAGATAGAACACTCTTCCTTCAACTTTCCTTACTCATTGTGAAATGAGGGTTACCATGACTCAGAGTAAGTCGTCCTCCAACTCGACATTATTTTGAAATAAAGGCGTGTAGTGGGTGCACACTGTTATTTTGGACTAACGTCAGTGTAGATGTGCCCTTAGTGTGGCATGCAAGTGCTGCAAAGGAGAGGTATTGCTGGGGCCAAGAGAATTTGTATTTTGTAAGCAGGGTGATTAAGAGATGAAAGAACTAGTAATTGCCTATAAAACAGAAAACCATCTGCGGGGAGGCAGTATTGAAGAGAACACAGGATAGGGGAACAGTGTTCCCTGTAAACTAAGCACTTGAAATTCAAATGCTACCCAGCTGATTAGCAGAGCACCCAGAGCTGGCAGCATGCATTTCTGCTGGTGATGTAGGTCTGCAGATGCCTCAGTACACGTAAGATTTATTCTGCACATGAATGGATAAAAATTAGAGTGAACATTGCAGGAGACTCAGAAGAAATACAGCCATGACTTTTGAGACAAGGTTATATTCAGAAAAGAGGGAGATTGAGGCACAGATGAAAAGGGGCCAAAACCCATAAAAGGCAGAGCAGTGGTACAGGTATTTTCCCACTCTATCTGGCGTGCTTATGTGGTCCCATCACCATAGTATCGGAGCACCTACAATGTAGGAGTGATTTCTCCTGGATAAGATGGTTCATATATTTAAGTATGAGCATTTTTTAATATCTGAAAATGAAGATGCTGATGGCAATAGAAGTTTTACTTGATTAAGGACTAAAGCTTTGACCTTTGAACTTTCTTTTGAGACAAAAACCGCCCAGAGCTCCTGTGCCTGTATATTTCCAGAAGACACTTAACACAACAGTGAGAGAGTTGTATTTCACACAAGAGAATATTTAAAACCAAACACCAAGAAAATTCCAGGTTTTGAAGTTAAGGAAAAAAAACGGAGACTTCTGAGGTATCTCGGGACCGGTGCAGGCAGGAAAGAAAAATAATTTGCCTTTAAAACAGAAGTAAAAGCAGTGTTGTCAACTCATGATTTTGTCATGAGTCTCATGATTGTTTTCCTTAAAGCCCCAACTCCCGGAGCCAAGTGAAGGTGATTATTTCTGCCGTCATTCTTAAAGAAAAATGAAGTTTCTAGCCTTCATGGTTGTGGAGAAAGATCCAAAATGTAGCCTCTGTGCACCCTAAATGCGCAAAAAGCTAAGGATAAAGAGAACAGCAAACCTATATTTTTACATTGGCTTTGAAATAAGGAGCCTCTCTCATGATTTTGGGGGAGCTAGATACATGATTTTTGAACATTGGGATTGGCAATACTGTGAAACTTGAAAGTGTCAGTTTCACTCCTGTTTAAAGGTCAATTATTGTAGCCCTCAGAGCCCCAGGCAGGTGCAGTATAAACTCACAGGACCTTGCCCTTGCAGAATGTAAGTCACTTCACTAAGCGTGAAGTTTCTAGAAGTTAAGTGCACAGAAGTGATACAAAATCATTTAGATTTTTCTACAGTTCTTTCATTTGTTGTATTCAAGAGTTGATAAAGAATATGCATTAAAATTTTAAACCTAACCAATGTCCCTTAACACAAGAGGCCAGAACATATTATTGTTAAAGGGCAGTGGGCATAATATTTGTTTAATTCTTTTTTTAACATAGAAATTAGATACAGCACTCCTGTCAGTTAGCTTTTAAGTTGTATGCAAAAAACCCTAAGTAGCCCATGAAACAATGATTAAAAGGTTCCCTTCCTGTCCCCCCTCCCCCCGCAAAAAATCACAACCCAGTCTGAAATGATGTCCTTAACAAAGCCTCTCCAACAATCCTGTCTTCTCTCATACAGGACAGAGAGCCCAGAAGGAAACAGTTGGAGTAACAACAGTCCTGCAGTTATCCTGATAGGTCTTACACCACATGAACACTGCATGCACTATACTTGCAGGAGCAACCACAATCAAATCATGAAAAACATTCAATTTATTGTAAACTTTTCTCACTAAACTCATTAAAAGTCTTGATTGGAATGATTTCGTTCAGGGGCGGGGAATCGAAGGCCCAAAATCCTCTATTAAATAGGTAACTGAAAAACTGAATTCTGAAAATGAAGTTTGTGATAAACATCTGATGCTTTCTATTCTACCTGTTATATATTTCATTTTGAGTATAATAGCTCAATCTTAGAAAGTTAACCGTTTTAGAGAAAAGCGAGTCAAGGGAGAAAAGAAAATTAGAACCAAGATTTTACTACCCCACCCCCCCAAAAATCAGTAATAAGGATTAGAGTTTTGTTTTTAATCACCTATGCTCATTCAGTTTATAATTTTAAAGGTATAGTTCAACTCCACGAACCTCCTCCTCAGCCAGTTCTCTCTCACACACACACACACACACTAAGGACAGACCAATGTAGATTACTTATCCGCTGTCTAAATGTAAGACTCCACAAGAACAGTTACAAACCCCTAAAATGTTGGTATATATACACACACCCCAAACAGGAAAAAGAGTCAACTGTAGGGTGTACATGATTCACACATAGCTGCTTAAAGTAACCATACAATAAATTATCTTCCCCCTACTTTCATACTTAGCACTAACTTTGTCTTAGACAATCTTGTCCTCCTAGGTTTACCTACAGTCAGAAAAATTACGAGAAGCTGAGCAGACAGACATGAGATACTGCCATTAGAAAGCTCCACAGGCAAAGCACTGTTTGGAAACCTCAAAACTCCTGGGAAGGCAAAAGATGCTGCTCCTGGACCATGTTTGGGGTCTCCAAACATCTGTCAATTTTCTCTCACTTTAGAATCCTTCCGATAACTAATAGGGAGTGGAGGCACATTTTCCCCCTCTCTTACTACAGCTAGAAGGCTTTAGTGAGGGAGAGTATCCTAGTCTAGACTACAGGGTTTTTTCGAAAAAAGTGGCCTTTTTTCGAAAAAACTTCACCTGCGTCTAGACTGCTGCTGCATTCTTTCGAAATTAAATAGAAAGAACGCAGCAGTTTTTTTTGACTGCGGAAAACCTCATTTTATGAGGAATAACGCCTTTTTTTGAAAGTGCTCTTTCGAAAAAAGGCGTTATTGAATGCAAACAGACTGCCTGGGTGCTCTTTCGAAAAAGCGATTTGCTTTTTCGAAAGAAGTGGTTGGTTGCAGTCTAGACGCTCTCTTTCTAAAGAGTCTTGTAGTCTATACATATCCCTAGTTACTAACTATTGCAGAGCAGGGCTGCTATGCGGGGGTGGAGGGGGGAGAGGAGTTATCTTTTTCCCCCTGCAGATAGTGCCACTGACTGACTGTGCTTCAGCCTATAGCTTTCCACACCCCACCAAGCTGCAATTCAATTACATGGACTAACTGGTCATCCTCACTGATACCATTCAGAATCCTGTGGGATGTTTTACTGGCCAGTCTTGTCCTTTTCACTCTGCAACAGCTTGGGAAAGCTTGCAGCTATAAAAGCCATAGAATTGTGTGAAGAGTCAAAGAGAGAACAAAGCATTGGTTCATATCTGGAAGGGTATCTCAGCCATAAACAGATTCTCTTTTCAAAGAAAGACTGAATACTATAGATGTTTATGTCGTAGTTCTCCCCACTCACCAGGGAAAGGTCTCTCCTTGCCATTGGGAAGTGGATTTGTCAAGTCCTTCCCACTTTCCAAAAGGTCTAAGCATCTTCACTGTATTTCTGTAGGAATGGTGAGTTGACACATATCCATTACTCCTTCTGTAGAGAGCTTCTGCTACCCTGCAAGCTATATGCAACCTTCATCAGTTTCACTCGATGGCCTAATTCTAGAGCTTGACCAGAAAGAGAATTGAATCCTTAGACGTTACTATAGCAACCACTAGATGTCATCTCAGAATGGTGAGATACACACTATCCTACAGTGAGAGAGAGAACTTCGCCACACTCTGCCTAGCTTGCAGCCTAGTGGCTAGGGGAGGGGCAGCCTGACCCAGGTGTTTTCCTCAGCCCAAAGGCAAGCATGACCTGGTCCCAGAGAGCGCCCTCCGCCACAGTTGCTCCCCTAATCCAAAGGCAACCACCACCCAGCCCCGGACCACCCCCTTCCCAGAGCACCCCCCTCACCATGGTCAGAGTATCCCAGATCCTCCCCCAGCCACAGTGAGGGCAGCTTCGGACATCCTCTGGTGAGCCCCATGGCCTTAAAGCCCCCCTGTTGTGGCTTGACTCCAAGCCCACTCACACCCAACCTCTGCCCCAGCCCAGAACCTTCCTCCCCCAGAGAGATCCCTTGCACCCCTGCACCCCAACCCTCTGCCCCAAGCCTGAGCCCCCTTCCCACACTCAGAACCCCTTGGCCCCACCTCCACCACATGAATTTTGTTATATGCACCAATACGAAGGTGATATGTTGCACATCACCTCCATATTGGTGCAACATAATTCATTTTGCTCAACAGCGGATAAAATTATAGGGTTATCAACAGTGTTCCCTTTAATGACTGCAGCAGGCATGCAGCTCAATAATGCCAACTGTCTATGATATGCAAAGTATTTCACAGTTTACTCATCATTAGAGATAATCTGAACAAGACTATTACAAAATAAAACAAATTGCTATCTTCGCCCACATCAGCTTAGTATTATCCTTCCATGCAAAAGGTCAACATATCCTGAGTTGAATACAATTAAATACCTTTTTTATGGCACAATCATTGCTGAAAGACGACTTGGCTTTCACAAAAAAATTAACACTCCCTGGTTGGAATCCATGTTTATCTTTTGAAAGACTGGTCTTTAGGAATGTTCATTAACTGCCCAAGCAGGGACCACCACAAGCATTAGTCTCAAATGTTGACCTGTTCCCTAGTACCAGTGGACAACTACCCAAACTGGAAGTAACATACCCTCATTATAAACTTCAAATCCTTCCTGAGATTAAGAAATCCATGATAGCATATGGGATTTACTCTATTATAAAAAGCAATACTGTAGAAAAAACACATTAAAAGGTAAAATTTCCTGCATATTTTCTAACTCTAGGGGTTGAAAGTTTTCCAGAATTTCTAGATGATTTTGCTATTACAGTGAATTCCAAACTGAACTATTACAAATGTAGTAATTTCTTCCATTCAGAAGACACTGCACGAATTCTCTAAACTAGTGTCATCATTATGAAACTGTTCCTTATACACAAGCTTTTCAAGAACTGGACCATCAGCCATATATACACACACCCCTCAACATTTTGACTTTGATACCCTTGCCTTCATATTAGATGGCAAGATCGTCAGAGCAGGAAATGCATTTTGCTCATATTTTGGTAAAGCAATGTGTAAGTTTGCATTTCTCATGATTTATAAAATTATATTTTATTCCTTCAGCATCAGCCAATCATAAGCATGAAACGTTCCCAACAAACTGCGATCTGAGAAAGGTTTTGCCAAAAAAGGGTGGGGTGAATAGGTAGGGATTTTGTTTTTGAAGTGCTTGGAGAAAAGTTAATACGTTTAATTTTGGAGTATACTCAACTGCCTGCATACTTGGTTTCCCTGCTGCTACCCCTGTGCCCAGATACCTCTAGATAGGTGCTTGGTATAAACAAAGAACTAAACAAGTCAAAGCTATGATTTTGGCACTACTTAGGCTACCTTTACACTACAACCTAAGGATGGTATTCCCCTATTCATATACACATTCATATTAGCCCTCAATGAGCTAGCACAAGTATAACTAGCAGTGTAGCCTGGATCCAACAGTAGCACCAGCAGAGATATGATATGCTTAAATATCACACGCAAGTATAGAAAAGCTAATGCAAGCTCAATTATACTACTGTTGAATTTCAATCAGCAGGGTGTCCAAATGACCATTTTTTAATGCATGATTGGGATAACCATATGCACAAAGGTAAACAGCTTCATGTGAATTTTTGCATATGACCTTGTTCCAAAATAAGTAGTCTTGGGGTAATTTATTACTACTACTTTCAAAGAAATTACATGTAATTTTGAAAGTGTTTATTCGTAAGGTAAGTCTCATTTAAATAGGGCACTAGTGCATATAGGAAGGTGTTAGCATCTATTATCTTTTATACTGTGCTGATGAATATGTAAAAGAAAAATAACTCTAAACCAATTACTGTTTAAAGGAGAATAATGTTAAAGCTATATTTGTGTGAAAAGATTACAATAAATGATTACTACTGTTGCCCTATGGACCCATAATTTGTTTTGTATTTTTAGCTTTTTTTAAATGCAATGTTTCCTTAAAATGTAAAGTTTGTGATGCATTACGTGGAAAAATAAATAGAATGATCATCAAGAAGTCTATAAACTTCTGCCTTTACCTTTTCTCAGATGTTGTTTTTACTTTGCTCATCTTGGAAAACTTAGTTCTTCAATTAACCATCTCATATAATCTGTAAGACACATTTAAAAAAAAATTAAGACTTGTTAGCAATATTTGTCTTACTGTACAATGAAGTGCTTCCATCATACTCTCTGCACTGAAGTTTTAAAAACAAGTGATTTTGTAAAGTGTACTTGTTACTCCAAATGAAAAAAAAAAAAAAAAAAAGTAATTCTTGTTCTCAATTCAACATATAGGGCCTAGGGAAAGGAGCAAAATTAATAGACTACTGAAAACAAAGCAAGCACGCAGTGAAGTACTAAATTACTGTTTAATCATACTAAGTCTCAGGGAATATAGGCTTTTATAAAATATTGGGAAAAAAAACAGTAATCATCATAGTGCATGTATCGCTAACAACTTGCACAAAATTTCCAGAGAAGAAAGCTACCCTCTTAAAAAAAAAAAAAAAAGTGCCTCTCCTGGAGCCAAAACTCAATTTTTTTCCCCCAAACTTCATCTCAATGTTTCTCATAGGATACCTACTTTTGTTGATGGCCACACCACGGTCTTAATTTTGAGACCAGAAACCTAGATGCGAAGTCAGACCAGAATCTTTAAGAAGGACCGAAAAAATATTTTCTACAGAAACCACAACATGCTAATAGTTAAAATGTTCCCATCCTTTTAAGTACATCATGTCCTCCGAGTCTCTGGGTATGTCTACACTTGCACCCTCTTTCGAGAAAGGGATGCAAATGAAGACATTTGAAATTGCAAATGAAGCCAGGATTTAAATATCCCACGCTTCATTTGCATATTTGCGTTATGTCGCTATTTCAAAATAGCGCTATTTCGAAATAACAAACGCTGTTAAGACGCGGTTATTTTGAGAGAAAACCCTTCTTTTGAAATTAACCCATATTCCTCATACAATGAGGTTTACCAGTTATTTCCAGAGAAGGGTTCTCTCTTGAAATAACCGCATCTTAACAGCGTCTGTTATTTCAAAATGGCGACATAACACAAATATGCAAATGAATCACAGGATATTTAAACCCCGGCTTCATTTGCAATTTCAAATGTCTTCATTTGCATCCCTCTCTCGAAAGAGAGTGCAAGTATAGACATACCCTCCATCTTATATGGTGCCTCTGTTTATGGTCCTTAGTTGCTCAATCACTGAGATTCTGTCAGATGGAACGTGAATGAGATTCCCTATAATACACAGATTTCTGTGCAAGGCCATGTGTTATAAAGCACTGAAGTACAAGACAAACATGCAAGAATCAAACGCACTTATCTGCTTGCATTTTGTGGGTGAGAAACTGAGTACTAGCCCTCAAGTTTACAAGAACTTGTTATTACCATTGCCCCTCAAGCATAACAGGCAATCAGTTTTGTTATGCAATTAGCTGCTGAAGAATAGGAGAAGGGGTATAAAGTAATCTTTACCAGGCTTAGGGCGGGGGCCAGAAAGAATGAACTATCAAAAATGCATAGATCAAAATAAGATGCTTCACCAGCAAGGAGAATACTAAAACCAGGAGAAGAAAGGGAGTCTCCCCCTTCCCCTCCCCCGCAATCAGCAGAAGCAGCTGTAAGTGTTGGGAAAGTTTACAAGATCAATATAAACTGTGAGGTATAAATAGCTCCCCTCCACTTTTCTGGGAAAGGAAATTCCTTGCGGTAACTGAGGAGGGGGACGGGAGATCGGTTGGCACTACCAGCCTGTCTCTCTGGCTAACAGGTGCCTGGCTTGTTCATCCAACTAATGGTCAAATGTAGGATTTCTCTACTTGCTTTAAAAAAAAAGGGGGGGGGGTTGCCTAAAAGTTCAACAACTGAGTCCACTACATAAAATACCTTGTCTAGTCTATACTGTTTGCATTATTCAAACCAGGACAGCAATCTAACTGAAAGGAGAGGACATGAGATTCTAGGAGGCTTATAGTTCAAGTGGCCAATCTGGCACACACCACATTTTTGCTTGTGACATTGGCCAGCTGGCAGACAACTGACAGCCTACTGGCAGGGCATGCAGTATCCACATATTAACACACTGAAGTGCTTTACAAGTGGAACCAGCTACAGAGCTAGATGAAGTAGGATCACAAGATCTCTATTTGTTTCATTCTGAAGCCCACACAAAGCACTTCAGTACAGTAAGTGTCTGAACACTCCTGGCCAAGGAAACAAACAAACAAACAAACAAAGGGAGATGAGGAAAGAAAAGGACTATTAATGTTGGCAACCAAGGTAACTGGAGAATAACGTAGTAGTGGACTGAAGAATTATCAAAATTTCTCTTTAGTGGCTTGCTAGACCACATAGTAAACCTGTAAACTCTTTTTAAACAAACAAACCAACCCTGAAGAAATCCTCTGATCCTACCTACTTGCCCCACACAAAAGATACTCCTCTACCACTGGCAGTCAGGGAGCATTCCCTACAGATGTCTTTAAATTGATGACATCTCTTTAAATCTAGTGAATTAAAATGAAAACTTATAGTATCTGAAAATATTTCTACCTCATTCCAACTCAGAACTGGTATGGTAGCTAAAAATTTAAAAATAAGGTGTGTGTGGGAGGTTGGTCATATTTTTAATTACTAGATTTCCCATTGACATTTCATATAGTCCAGTATGCATGAAGTAATAATGCTCTGTGGGATCAGTTTATTAGTTAGAGAAAGAGCTCAATAACCCAATTAATCAAACCTTCAATTGCACACAACTTATTTGGGATTTTTAAAAAAATATATATCAAATGTTCTTTACACAAAAGTTGTAGTTTTATGTACATTTCAATATCTTCAGGGAGAAAGCCTTAATAAACTATGGTGTTTTTAAACAGCCAAACTGCACAAAAAATAAACTTTTCACGCAAAGTGTAACTCATTTAAATATAAAAACAGAATGCCTTTAAACTGCAACCCTGTCAATCCACAACAAATTTTATGTGTTTACACCATGGGTTCCGAAACTGGGGGGCATGATGAAATTCCAGGGGGGGGCGCGAGGCAACCTAGCCCCCCCGCCATCCGTCTTCTCTCCACCCCCCCACCAAGTTTTGCTGCTATTTTTGTTTCTTGTCCCTAGTCAGTTCCTTTTTTTCCCCCCCCTCAACAACTTTTGCTGCTATTTTGGGGGGGAGGGGGAGGAGTGAGGGGGGAAGGGTTTCTCAAAAATCCAAAAGGGGGCATGATGCCGAAACGTTTGGGAACCACTGGTTTACAGGATCAGTTCATTGTTATCTATTTATTCAGGCTCTTATATTGGTGTATAATTGTAATATGATCTGACATTAAGCCATGGCTATTTTTCCAATTCAACCAGAAACACCTGAGTTCAGGAAATTTAAAGCTATGGTTAAACTACATTTTTTTTAATGTAGCAGAGCATAAATAGCCTAAAATAATATATAAATTAAGTTTATAAGTTCTTCAAGCATGTGCAACCCTAACCAGTATGCACAGAAACAAGTTAAAATGGTTGCAAAAGTGCCACAGCCTGAAATGAGAAGAGTATATTAGAAAGGGAAGAAGTTATTTGGACTTTGGTTTATATGCATGATGTATTTAATACCTTGCATTTACGTAACAGCTTCTATCTAAAGCTCTCAAGTGAAATTTATAAAGCATGTTAATTCAACCTCAAAGCACATCTGGTAAACATCTTCATCTTTGACCTTCCATTACCTCACATGTGAAGCAGGAATAAGCAACTTCCCCAAAAGGTAGCATTGGGAGGGGAGAAATGTAAGTCCCATAACCAGACAATGTTTCTATTGGCCATGAATTAGTTTTCTTACTGGCCAATAACACAAAATTCCTCTGTTGTACAGCTCTTAAAACTAGAGTCCATTTTTAAGACACCTATTTGTTGTAAGTGAGAAAGGGGTCTAAATAGCAGAAATAGCAGTTCTATTCAAATTGTGAACAACCAGTTGGAGAGAGAGATGTGGATGTGTCCTACCAGTGTCAAGGCTTGGTCCTTGCACTCTTCCCTGCTTGCTTACATGCCTTCTAACAATGACAAACGAGGGGTGGGGATGAAAAAAAATATCTAGTTAGTCTTTAAAAATCATTTAAATCTAACCTCAGCTAACATACACCAAGATTCTGTCATCGAATTGTATGATTATTGTATGACCTCATCAAAGGGCAGAGGTAAAGTTGTTTGGGTACCTCAAATGTGCATTTCTTACTTTAAGATGTTTAGATTCTTATGTGTAACCTTAACTTTAAATTTCCTAGGTTTGTGCAGCTTGGTTTAAAGATAAAGAAACAAAAAACTGAAGATGTTATTTAATATAAGTTAGTGACATTTTCTGCCTTAATACGAACAGGTTATTGGAGATGTACTACTTGAAACTGTACAGGATTTTTTGTTGCCTTCTTCTAATGCCTGTTAAAAGTGCATTCTTCTATTGTAAAATTAGTGCCCTCTCGGACAGCCACCATAAAATAACAAGCTATCGCAACTGTATCAAGTTTGAGATGTTGAAATCTACAGTGAAAGAAAGACAGTAGTCCAGCAACTGGGGAAAATTACTCTAACACAATAACAAGAGTTTTACCATGAAGTGGAGCATGCCAAATGAACAGTGCATCTGTGTCTGTGTGATAAGCAGCCATGTTTCAGTATCTGACTCCAGAGCCTGTTTGTTACACCACAGCCACATTTTTATATTCACCTGCCAAGTGACCCCATCACACCACAAGTCCTGAATTTCTCCAAAACTATCTGCCCTGATGTGTACAGGCCTCTGCCCCGATGTGTACAGTCATCTCCTAGATCGTTCAGAAAAATAAGGTTTGTTTGTTCCTTTAAGAGGCAATATCTTGCCAAATTAACTGGAAACTCCAATTCCAAACACAGCACTGGCTTGGTTTAGAATAAAACACAAGTATTAACAGTATACAGGTTAAGTGATGTCAGCTAAAAAATAAAAACAGGTGGAGATAAAGTCAAGCAAATGACAACTTGCATCTACAAATCTGAAACTTAATCTAGCAAGATAGTGTCTCCAGGTAAGATTACTTGACTAATTACTCTTGGTCCAGCATGGCTGACTCTCAATCAAGACCACAACTTGTACATGTGAAGAGTTACCCTTGTCATCTCAAAGATTCACTGCCCCTCTCTTTATAATCTGTAAACCTTCGACAAGCATCTCTCCAACTTAATTGAACCTGCTTCAAGAAACAAAATTCCCTCCTCCCCCAAGAGTTATGCCCTTATCACCTCCCTTCATCAGCTTGTTGGTTTTGTTTAACTTTTATGCAGAGACAAATGAAGCTCTATTTCATGAGCAGGCTGACTAAACAAGCACGATTCTTTAGTAGTCACACAACAACTCCCAACCAACTTGTGAGCTTTGATGGGTCTGTTTACCGCATTTGTAATTTCACTGCCCCATATCATTCCACTCCCAGGGTGGATTAAAAAAAAAACACTGATTTTTTTTTTAAATTAATGGATTGTTTATTATTTGAATTATTATACTAAATTTTATTTAAAAATAGTTACAATTAGATATCACAAGCATGCTACATCTACACTTTCAGTTTCATAAAAATGAATTAATGGTTCTAGTCTGTCCAACCTAACAGCTCAGCTCTTGCTTCTTGAAAGTTTTAGGCTTTCAATTTGTTTCTCAGCAGACTAAAAAGTAATGTGCCAAGGCAAGCTTCCTGCCTCTCCTAGCACTGCAGACCACGCTATGCCCCAGAAGCAGCCAGCAGCAGGTTCCCAGCCAATGGGGTTATGTCTAGACTACAGCTTCTTTTGGAAGAAGCTCTTCTCAGAAGAGATCTTCCGAAAAAACTTCTTCCGAAAAAGAGCGTCCACACTGCAAAAGTGCATCAAAAAAAAAAAAAATCATCTGCCTTTTTGAAAGAGAGTATCCAAACTGAATGGATGCTCTCTCACATGTAAGCTGTGATTGCTATGGACGGAATGGCCATGAGGGCACCTGAGCTTTTTCCTCTTATTGCAGAAGAACTCCCTCTTTCTCTGTCCTCCCATGTCTTTTTGCGAAAAAGTTTTTTCGCACAAAGGCTTCTTCCTCGTAGAATGAGGATTACCAATGCTGGAAAAACCCCTCTGTTCTTTTGATTTTCTTGTGGAAGAATGCAACTGCAGTGTGGACGTTCCTCAAATTTTGTCGGAAAAATGGCCGTTTTTCCAACAAAAGTCTGTAGGGTGGACATACCTTGGGAGTGAGGAGCTAGTGCTTCGGGGCAGAAGCAGTACATGGAGCCCTTTGTGCTCTCTCCTCTCCTCCCCTACAAGCCAGGCCTGCTGCCAGCTGCTTCTGGGGTGCAGCACAGTCTGCAATGCCAAGACAGGCAGGTAGTCTGCATTAGCACTCCCCACTGGTCACCTGATCATCATGCAGCAATGAGACCCAGTGCCTGACATTCCACAACCCAGTACTGGATCACGACCCATAGTTTGAAAACCACCGGCTTAGCTAATCCTCATGGTTTGTTTAATTAAGCCAGTGGTTCTCAAACTGCTATCTGTGGCTCACTAAAGGTCTGCAGCTGCTTTGCCAGTGGGGCTGCAACTTGAGGCTCAGCATCCCTGCCCTCCCCACCAGCAGGGAGCTTGTACTGGCACTCCAGCCCTGTACCACCACCACCCACAAGATTGGAGCACCAGATTCCCACTCAAGGAGGGGGGAGCCCGAAGTCTCACCACCAAATCCAGCTTGCAGGGTAACAAACGGTTCCATGCACTGCTGGGGGAACGGCAGCACATGGACGTGCTGCCTGGAGTCTTTTCCCACTGCTCCTGTCAGCCAGAATCCTGGGTGTGGTGGTAGGCATGAAGCCTGGTAAGCGCCCACCCCCTGCTGAGATCCTGCACCCCCAGCCAGCTTCTGCACCCTCCCTCCTGGCCAGACACTGCACCCTCACCCCCTCCTGCATCCAAACCTTCTGGCTAGACCCTTACTCTCAGCACTCTACTTCCCACCAACACCCTCTGTCTTTACCTCCTCCTCCACCCCAGCCGTATCCCACTTCCTGGCAGCCCCCTCGCACATACAGAATGCCACACCTCAGAGCCTGGGGGGGGGGGGGGCTCTCAAGCTAGTAACCTCAGGATTCTAGAATCTGGCACATGGGAAGCCCTGAACCTTAGTCCTTCATGCCCTCGCTACCCCCTCCCTATGGGACTGAAGCACCAGGGGAGTGAGGTGTCTCAGTTGGGTGCCACATCAGTGAGGGTTGGGGATTTTCGGAAGACTTTTTTGCTTCTGACTTGTGTGGTCCCCCAACTGATTTCTATGGATCAGCGCCGCCCCCCCCCAAAAAAAAGGGTTCTCCACCAATGCCATAAATAAAGACAATATTGAAACCTTTTGTTTAGGACATAAAATATTTTACTTTATTTAAAACAAAGTTTGGTATGCATGATAAAGTTAAAGTTCTTCATCTGTGTAATTATTCTGATTTTAATTAATATTTCCTTTTACTAGTTATATGCACCCCCTTCCGTTGCATTGAGCAGTGTGGGCCCCAGGCCAAAAAGTTTAAGAAAAACTGAATTAGGCTTTAATTAGGTTTAGAATCTATCACTCAGGTATACAATACAGAAAGCAGCAGCAAGAGCCAACTAGAATTGCCATGAGTGTCATTGTCTTATTTTATATTACATAATACATGCTGCTTAATTTGGAATATCATGGCCACAGACCGTAAGGATGATGCCATAAATCTATTCTCTATTTTACTTCAGTATAACTCAGATTTTCCTGGGAAACCCCATTCTATACTTGTTTTTTCAAACAAACAAATGCCAGTTTGTTCAATGGGGCTTACTGGAAAATTAAGTGCACTCTAAGCAGAGTCACACTTTTTGGTAACTTGATTTAAATAAATTTCTGGTGATTTAAATAAGATTATTTAAATCAATCCACCCTCTCTGCTCTATTTGTAGTCAAGACCTTCACAGACTTGTTTCTATTTTGTTCAAATATAGTTTTTAAGACAGAGGATTTCCGTAACTCCACATGCAGCATTGTCTCACACACATATTCCTCAATATTAGCCAGTGTTTTATTCGTTTTGAAATGATACCTCACAAGGCGTAGTTTGTACAAATATCATTGCAGTAGTGCATAGGATGTGAATGTGGCACGGTTAGTCCTACACATCTCTACCCACAATTTGTAAGATAAGTTTATTAGAGCTTTGGGTGAGTGATCATTTGATCAGAATAAAATGTCCTTTTTAGTTGTAAATATTAGTTTACAACCCCTGGGGTTCCGCGAAGTGAAAGTAAGGGTTCCGCGAGAACCCGAACCCCCCCCCCGCCCTTAAAGAGACAGAGAGGAGCCTGGCACGCAAAGACACTGGTTCCTTCTCTGGTTCCCCACTGCCCTTTCAGACACCTCCCGTCCCCCGCTGCCGCCCTGCTTTTTCCCAGGGACCTAAGTAGGTCAGTGGTCTCCAACCTTTTTACACCCAGGATCACTTTTTAAATGACAGACCAAGCCAAGACCTACCACCCCGCCCCTTCCTTGAAGCCCTGCCCTCTCTATTCTCCTCCTCTCCATCACTTGCTATCCCCATCCTTATACTGCTGCTTTTTTTAAAAAAAATTCTTCTATAGGAAGAGGTTTTTCCAACATTTGGCCTGGCTAGACTGGACCAAATGTCAAAAAAAAAAAACCCTTCTTTTGGAAGCCCCCTTATTCCTCGTGGAAAGAGGAATATAGGGGTGACCGAAAGAGCATGTTTGCTCTTCCACTAAAAAAAGCGGAAGAACAAACGCAACCCTGTATGCAGAAGAGTTTTTCTGGGATCTCTCAAGAATCCTGAAAAACTCCTGCAGTCTAGCCGGACCCTCGCTGGGTTGAGACAGGATGTGTAGGCTCTGGGGTGGGAATGAGGGATTTGGGTGTGGGAAGGGGTGAGAGGTGCAAGCTCTGGGAGGAAATCTGGATGCAGGAGGAGGTGGAGAAGGGACACTGGCTTGGGGAGGGGGCTCCAGGCCAGGCAGTGTTGGGGTACTAAGCAAGCCACAGGCTTGTGGATGTGAGGGTGCAGGAATTTGGGGTGGGATATGTGAGGGGCTCAGGGAAGGGGGTTCCAGTGTATGACAGGCTCAGGTCTGGGGAAGGGAGAATGCAGAAGTGGTTGTGGCCAGATGGGGGCTTGGCCCCAATTGGGGGTTTGTTGGCCAGGCTTCATTTTTAAATAAAATACTATGTCAAACACAAAAAGTTTCTGCATTGTCTTTATTTATGAGAATGGTGGAGAACCTGCCTTGAGTCAGGGGTCACTGACTCATAGAAAAGTCAGTTGGGAGCAGGGGACAGTACTGGGGAGCGGTGCTAGTGGGTTCTGGGGCAGGGAACAGGGTGCCAGTGGGGGACAGGTTTCTGCAGTAGGGGACAGGGTGCCGGTGGGGACTGGTTTCTGCAGTAGGGGACAGGGTGCCAGAGGGAACTGGTTTCTGCAGGGGTGGCAGGGTGCTGGGGGGGCAGGTTTCCACAGCAGGGGGAGGGGAGAGAGAATGGTGGGGAGGGCGGGGGACAGGTTTGGGGCGGGGGAGAGGGAACAAGGTTCAGGGGCAGGGAGTCCCCTACACCAGCCATAGAGGGAAGCCTCTGTCCCGTGCTCCCTTCGGGGCTGGATGTTGGATCAGGAATCTTGTCAAAAAGTTGAGGCTGTGCCACTATCAAACAATACTGTCACACATCGTAATCACGATCTTGCTGCTGACATCGAGAAGGAGCTTATTTTTCAGCTGCATTTATATGATGCATATGCATTACAATTAGACGAGTCCACTGACGTTGCAGGTCTTGCCGTTTTGCTTGTATTTGTCCATTATGATTTTAATAGTTCTACTGAAGACGACTTACTTTTATGTGAATTTTTGCAAACCAATACGACCGGTGAGAATATATACAATTGTACCGATAACTTTATGAAAGCACATCAAATAAGCTGGGAAAAATGCGTTGATGTGTGCAGTGATAGTGCCAAAGCAATGGTAGAAACAGTGGCTGGAGCTGTAACACAAATAAAAAAAATGTAGCACCCAACTGCACCAGCATTCACTGCATTCTCCACAGACACGCGCTGGTAGTTAAGAATATTTTTCCCTCTCTTAAAAATGTGTTGGACGAAGCAGTACAAATTATTAATTATATAAAAACGCAACCATTACAATCAAGACTGTTCAAAATTATGTGTGAAGATATGGGTAGTCAGCACACAGCCCTGCTTCTACATACATACAGAAGTTAGGTGGCTATCGCGAGGCAAAGAGCTGGTTAGATTATCTGAGTTGCATCATGAGCTCTCCGCATATTTGATGGATCACAAATTCCAACTGTCTGATCATTTAACAAACTTTTTGTGGTTATCGTGAGTTGCGTATCTTGCAGACATCTTTACAAAACTAAATGAAGTAAATCTGTCACTGCAAGGAAAGAATGTAAATATCTTTAATGCAAAAGATAAAATTTTGTCATTGTCATGGAAGCTACAGTTTTGGATCTCGTCTGTAGGACAAAATAATTTGGATTGTTTACCAACCCTGAATGATTTCCTTGAAGAAAATGAATGCAAACTTGATGAAGATATTCGCAGCGACATTGCAGATCATCTCCGCGATTTATACACGAACATCATTAAGTATTTTCCAACCATTAATGACAATAACTGGATTCGAAATCCATTAAGTTTAACAGAAAAGCCAGTCAGTTTTCCTACACAAGATTATGAAAACCTAACTGAAATCGCTTCAGACGGCCAATTAATACAAAAATATAAAGAAGTTTCTCTGATTACATATTGGGGTGACTTATGTCAAAGTAAAGAATATTCATCTTTATCAAGACACGCAATTCGGCAGCTGTTACCCTTCGCCAGCACATACTTGTGAGAAACCGGGTTCTCGAACAATGCAGCAATGAAAACGAAATACAGAAATCGACTGAATGCTGCGCCAGATATGCAAATCCAACTTTCTAGTATTAAACCAAATATAAAAAGAATTTGCCAAGAAAAGAAAAAAAACCATTCTTCGCATTGAAAACTGTGAATATAATTAATATTATTTGATAGCTTTATTTTTTGTACATTTAATATGATTTTTGTTTTAAAATATGCTGAATTAAAATTAATGGTGATCTCATGACCATATTTAGCATCTTATTACTACTAGTTGACTACTAATTGTGGTGTACTGGAAGCCCGCTCCCCAGTCTATGTGTTTGGGTGGTGGTGTGTTTTTTGTTTCCTCTCGACAAACTTATTCCCTGGCTGTAGGAGTGCCTTGAAATTTTTCTGAGTTTAAAAGGGTTCCGTGGTCAAAAAAAATTGGGAAACACTGTTCTAAGGGACTGATTCATTTTTCAGAGATTTTTACACAGCTATACAAAAGCCTAGAAGTGCTAGCCAAGGGAAATTTTCTATTTTCCATTGTAAATAAGACTGAACTTTAAGTTACACTGCTTTACTTACTAACAGTCATGAAATTCCAAAGTGTTCCAGGGAGATGCCAATTTTGATATTATCTAGAGATCTCTGTCCAAGGTACAGATTCAAAAGCCTACTTTCTTTATGCAGCTCTATTTACATTTTAGTGATCCAAAATATGCTCAATTCTTCTTAAGCAGTTATTAAACTTGTAGGACTCAGTGATATTTCAAGTGATCTTTACATTGTACCTAACTCTATAACACCTTATTTTACAAAATAGTTATAATTATTATTTTAAGTAGCTACATAATTTTGCCTATGTCCAAACTAGTTCCTAATGTCTTTGATACCAATACGACTTATTAAATAAGAGTCAGCCTGTATTTACTGATTTTTTTTTTTAGGAAGTAAAAGGCAGACAACTGCAGAATTAAAGATATACAATGTATGGGATCAGTCATATCCCTCTAAACCAGTTTTAAAAGTACACTAAAACATTTGTGAGTGTTCCAATTAGGGATGTGAAAGACTAGTTGACTATCTGATACACTAGTTGATCAGTCACTTCCCCCCACCTTGCTGCCTCTCTTAGTACCTTGTCTCATAAAAAATTGGAAAATCTATTTTCAGTGCCACAATAAAAATTTTCCAGCTCTTGAACCTGGAAAATTTTCTGAGAGGGTATTTTCACGTGTACTATTGTCTTGCATCCTCCTATTTATTTTTTTCAAATATTTATTATAGAAAACTTTTGAGCTGGTCACATTACAGTAAAAATCTGGTCTTTGTCAAGGCTAACATTAACTTGCAGTTTATACAGAGGCATTTAAAAAAGAGCTTATACAAAGCTTCATGAAGGTCTGACACAGTCAAGATGCTTGAAATAGTCAGCCAACATCAGATGACAAGAATGCTCATGGTGAGCAGTATTACATTTTTACTGTTAGTATGGTATATTTTACACAAAAAAGCCTAATTATCACTCTGAAGTTAACAAGTTCTAGCATATGCAATCCATATTAGACCTGTGTCAGAATTTCCAGTGATAGTGTTAAATTAATTACGTTAGTTGGCAGTATTATCTAGGTAACAATGATCTTACTTTCCCCATTCCCAATTTTTTTTTTTTAATTAAAATTGTAATTTGGCTAATAATTGGTTTCAGTTTTAAGCCTGCCAAGCAAACCATAACCAAAGGAAAACATGATCCTCAAAAACTATTAAGAGATTTAACTTCAAATAAAAGTGTTTATAATGGGAACCCCCAAACTAATTTTGGCAATAAACGTAAAAGAATTAAAACAATTTCAGAAAAGGCAGTGGGAGATGAGACAGGCAAACATGGAACTTCAAGATAACATCTGGGGTGGGACTCATAAGACCACCTTATGTGGACCGTTAATACCTGTAATATTTATGCACATTGCCACCAGGCAAAATTCACAACCCCATGTTAGGTCCCAAAACTCACAATGCAATGCGCAAGAAGTGTTAGGTCTCTCAACAAAAGGGGATTCACAAATACTAGCATTTTGAGTGGGGAGTCACAAACTAGCTAGTATGAAATGCTAAGAAGAGATGTGTGGCTGAGTCCCATCCCTCAGTGTGAGTTAGGCCCAGTCTATACTACATAGTTTGATCAATGTAAGGCAGTTTATGTCAACCTTATTACAACATTGTACACGCTACAACCTTGTCCTGCTGATGTAAGTGCCTTATTATAGTGATTCCCAACCTTTTTTATACTGCGGACAAACAAACCCATTCACAAGCCTTTGGTGGACTGGTAACATTTGCATAATGAATATGCAAATACACGTTGCTTGGCCACCAAAAGCCCCAGCCCCCAGAGGCGCTACAAACAGCCGGCTTCAGCTCTAGCAGTCGCCATGTGGCTGCCGCAGCTGAAGCCAGCTATTTGCAGCGGTTCTGGGGGCTGTGGTGACCCCCAGCCCCATGAGCCCCTAACCCCTACAGCCCACCACACCTCCACTACCTCCCAGCACCAGCCTTTGACCCCAGAATCCAACTTCCAGTGCCAGCCCCCTGCCCCTTAAAGCCCCCCACCATCAGACCCCCCAGTGCCAGCCTCCTGTTTCCAGAGCCCCACTGCATCCAACCCCCTCCAGAGCCTCTCCCCCCCAGTGTTCACTACTAGCCCTACCCCCCAGAGCCTGCCCCTGCCCCAGCCCCCCCCGCACCTAGCCCTGCGCTGCCTCCCAGCCGCCAGCTGGGCGCTGCTGCCTAGGTCGTGACTGCTCTAAGGCTGCAGTGCCAAACTCCGCGCGGCCCTCCCACCGCTCTTCTGGATCCAGGAGAAGACCCCACCCCTGCCTGGCACTGGTTGGCTGAGAGGTGGGGCAGGACACACCTCTCCAAGTAGCCATGGTGGGAAGGGAAGCACTGAGCTGTGTACCCTAGTCGCAGTCCCCAAAGCTGTTGCTGCCCAGCAGCCAGCGGTTTGCAACTTGGTGGTTGGGAACCACTGTCCAACATAATTCCATCTCCACAAGAGATGTAGCACTTATGTCAGCATAGTTACAGCAACACGGTGTCTGATATAGATACTGCATTACTTACATCTGCTGTTGACTCAAATTTGAATCCACATTTTCCAAACCCCGGGTGACTGGGATACTGGGTAAAGAATAGGGATGTTAAAAAGCAGGTAATCGTAACTGAGTAACGAGGCATGTAATAGGAAAACTTTAAACAATGAATAGTCTTGCAGCATCTTCAAGACTGGCAAAACATGTATATGGTATCATGAGCTTTCATTGGCACAACCCACTTCAGATTAAACTTCCATGGGTTGTGCCCACAAAAGCTCATGCTACTGTCTATATTTTTTTATTAGTCTATTCGTTTTTTTAAGTTTTTCCAGTTACCAACTAACACAGCCACCCCTCTGAAACTAGGGATGTAATAATGTAGTTGGTTAAACAATTAACTGATCGATTAATTCTACTGGCTACACGCAGCACTCTTCCTCCCCCAGCGGCACTGCCAACTAAGTTTTTTAGCAGGCTGGACAGCAGCCTGGCTCAGTCCCGGTTCGCACAAGGTCTCAGAAGCTACCCCTGCTGCAGCTCTGCAAGGAAAGTACTTTAGGAGCCAGCAGCCAAGGAGCCTGGCTGAGTCCTTGTGCAGAGCCACAGCAGGGGCTGCTCTAGGAACCCAGCACAAACCGCGACTGAGTGCTTGCAGTCCTAACCCCTAGCGATTAACCATGTAATCAACATTTTGTAACCAATTACACACTTCTTAACATCCCTATGAATAACTGCTGAAAGACTCAGCAGTTCCATGATTACATGCCCCTGCAGAAGCAAGTGGCTCCCCAGGGAGCCAGTGAGCACCAGAAGCTGGCTTTTAAGACAGCTCCTGCCTGCCAGCCCTGCTTCTAGGGAGCCAGCTTCCATCCCGCACTGCTGCCTAGGATTTTTTTTTAGGAGGAAAGAGGATTCACTCAAACTTAAGGGCAAGAACAGTATCTAGTTCCCTTTCTCTGCTGTGTCTGATTGCATTTCTCTGGTCAGCCAACATCCAATGGCATGATGGTAGATTTCAGAGTCCCGGCAAGTAGCAGGAAGCAAGGCACCTGCTCCTCCTGTTTATGCTGCTATGATGGTGAAGTTTGCTTCACGCTCTTCTGTCTGCAAAGGTCACTGTTTGGTGTATTAACTCAGCATCTGCAGGCTTCCAAGTGACCCCCAGAAAAGCAACACTGAGAAACTAGCAACCTATTCCCATTAATATTACCTAACCAAGAGACAATTCCAAATGAACTTTTTTAAAAACTTCACAGTTTAGTTAAGTGTGTGTAGTCTGTACTAGTTGAACTTTTGATTCTTTTGGAAAAATGTACGCCACCAGTACTTCCCACTACATATATTCAAAAATTTGTAAGTCTGAAGGTTAAAAATTTGGTTGTTTTCACTTTTTGTTTGAGCCTTAAGCGTCACATTTTCAGGCTCTTCTTTGCCACAAGGAGGCTAGGTTTTTTTTTTTTTTTTTAATGGTTGGTGAGATTTTTATAGAACCACAATTCCATGAGCGA
Organism: Pelochelys cantorii; assembly: GCA_032595735.1. Classification (NCBI taxonomy): domain Eukaryota; kingdom Metazoa; phylum Chordata; order Testudines; family Trionychidae; genus Pelochelys; species Pelochelys cantorii. The sequence continues at coordinate 90,475,591 of CM064330.1, read as the reverse complement.
GGGCTTTCAGAAAATCAGATATTACAGACCTCATAACCACTGCAGGAGATGGTAACACACAACTCAGCTGGGCTTAAAAAATGCAAAGTCTTTGCACAGTACTGAATATTCCTCCCCACACTTATAGACTAAGTCTTGAGCCAGGATAATGAATTCTGAAGGCAGCAGGGCAAAGGCAACTTTTTACTCTATAAAAATCTTGTCCATTGTAAACAAAACGCTGTCCAAGAAAGAACCTGTTATGGCTGTTCACTGATAACTAATCCTAGGAAAGTGAGTTTTTTAAAAGTCAAAATCTGAAGTGTCTAGATCTTTGGGTGCTCTCTCTATAACCCAACGCGAAAAAATGCAGCGTCTTTGCCATGTTTGTGCAAAATATGCTAAATAGAATTGGAAGTTTTTTATGATAAAAGCATGATATTTACTACAGGAAACGGGTTATGGGGGGGAGGGGAGTAATCTCTTCCTGTTGAAAGTAATTGTCTTCAATTCAATTGTGGAAAGCCCCCCAACTATAAAACTCACAGTGAAAATGATTTTTTTAATAGTACCAAGGGTAGGGAGGGGGGAGGAAATCCTATTGAAAGTCACATCATTTCAAAGACAAAGGGACAAGCTATTACTAATCAATTTAAATATGCCAAGACATCTCACTTTACACATTCTTACAGGTACAAGAGATGTTTAAAGAAGAACTAGGGGGCAGTGCCCCCTGCTCACTACACACTACCACTGTGGAGGTAGGCAGCCCCAGCTCTCCCCTCGGCCACCCCAAGGCCAAGCCAGCCCCAACTCTCCCACCCCGACTGGCCACTCGGGGGTTAGGCTGGGGTGAGGAAGGCCTGGCTTTCGCCGGGCCTCTGGGGAGAGCCCAGTCCTAAGGCCACCCTGTCTCTCTCCCCCCCTCTGGCCAGGCCCTTCTCTACTCCCCCCCCCCCCGCCCTTCACATCTCCATTCACCCCTGGGCTGAGCCCAGCTTTCCCCCCAGCCACCAGGGGAGGGGGGAGTTGGGCCGGGCTGAAGCTGCGGCTAGCCCCCTGTCTCCCTAGCTGCCAAGAGTGGCTGAGCCAACACTCTCCCTGTCTCCCCAGGAGGGTCCGAGGCCACTGCAGTCCTGAGACCACCCAGGCTCTTGCCCCCTTACACCCTTTATTCCCCCATCCTTGGCTCTTTCCTCCCTTGGCCACCAGGATGGGGGTCCTGCAAGGTAACACACATCTCCCTTCCCTCCCCCCCTCGGCTACCAGGAGGCCTAACCAGGCCCCGCTCTTCCCCCTCAGCCGCCGAGCACCAGGGAGGGAAAGGGAAGGAGAGAAGGGAGGGGCTGCAGGATGCAGAGAGACATGATGACGTCACTCTGTCGTCCTGCAGGAAAAAGTTTTTTTAAATATATAGAGATTTATACTGGTCATTGCCACAATACTCATGCATGCCTCTCACAATGAGGTCATGATGCTTAATTTAATATTAGAAACATTTCCAGCTACCACTATGAGTTAAGAATAAGACTGACTGTATTTCAGGATTTACCACAAAAATATTCGAGAACATATACACAACAAAACGAGCTCAACAAAAGGTATACTAACAAGCTAGTTGCAAGTAAATTACATTTTGCAAAAATGTTGTTACAATTATTCGAGTATGAAAGTTCCTCTAAAATTACACCACTAAATTCCCCATCTACTAGTTTGCACAATATCAACATTTGTACAATACAGGTTGGACCTCGCAGGCCCAGCACCCTCGGGACCTGACCAGTTCTGGACAAGAGATTTGAGAGCACCAGCCTGCCCCCTAAGCTCCGCTCCCCAGCCTCCTGTATTACAACAGTATCTGAAGACGACCACACCCAATCAAGACTAGGTCCCCAATGCAACAGATACTGCACAAATAGGAGAATATGATCTCTGCCCCAAAATTTAAAAGTAAAAATTTTACATCTACAAGATAATGAAACAAGTAAAAGCTCAACTAACTTTGATTCTCTAAACAGTTACAGAAGCTCGAAGTTTGTAAAAAGGGTGTACGCAGAAGCCTCAGAAACAGTTTACTTTCAAAAGCGCGTAAGAGATGGTATTACACCAGACACTTAAGTAACTTAAAAGGGAGGCACTTAAGCACTTTTGAAAATATCACCTGTCTATTTGGAGTGCCTACAAATCAATTTCATGGCAATTCAATAGAGAGATAGAAGGAAAAAGAGACTAATATTATTTAAATTAAAAGTACTATTACTGAGACACAAACCTATGGATTTTTCAAGAATGTGACATGAAACAGATTCCTGGCAAGTTACACCACAAAGTACACTTACCAAGCATTATTTCAATCGTGGCCATTTATGTACAAATACCTATTTTAGTTTACCAACACAGTTAGTACAGTGGAGGCATGAGAGGGAAGTTTTGGAAGGCCAGCAATAGAAGTGGAATATAGTATTAGGTTTAATTTTCTGATTTATGAGTGAGACGCGTTTTGTTCAAGGGCCATCTAACATCACCCGAAAACGTCTAGCACCATCATACATAGGTATGTAACAAAAAAAAAAAGCTACACGCTGTAAATAAGGGAAAGAGCGAGAATGCGCTCCCGCAAACTGTGTGACCTAGCACAGTGTGTCTAGTATCACTTACTAGATATCAACACTAAACAAAAACAGGCAAATAAAAGAACCCTCCATAATAGCGCTAAGACGACCTGAGAACAGCCCAGACCAGCTACTAAGGACGCTCAACATTTCCACGGCAAAAGCCCCGGCGCTTCCCGCTCCATTGCGCCGACCGCCCCTGAACGCGAAGAATGCAGGAGAGCAACAGCCCCTGCGGGCTACCTCGCCCCAAGGCAGGCGGGAAGGTCTTGCCGAGGACCGCGAGAAGGGGCCCAGCCTGCACCAGAGGCAGCCGAGGGCGAGCCACGTCCCCAGCCCCGCTAACCTGTCGCACCCCCGCCGGGCAGCCGGGAGAGCTGCTGCAGAACCCGCGGCAGCGCTCGCTCCGCGCCCGCTCCCGGGTCGGTCTCGCTGCCCGCGCCCCGGAGCCCGCCCGCCTGCCCGGGCTTCGGCTTCACCTTCCCCCCGGGGCAGGGCGGCGGCAGCTGAGCTCCGCGAGGCTCGGCCTCCGAGCCGGTTCCGAGCGCCTCCCGTGGCGCCCGGCCAGAGGGAAGCCATAGCCTCGCCCCCCCCCCCTCGGGCCAAGCCAAGTGCGCAGCCCCCGATGTTTTTATACAAACCCCGGCGGCGGCAGGAACCTGTCCGCGTCCTGGAGACGTCAGCGCGCGCTCGCCTCTGTCCCCCCCCCCGGCGCAGCCCCGAGCGAGGAAGCCGCGCACGCGGCGGGAGGGCGGTAGCCGCGCAGCTGACTGCCCGCGCGCGGAGCCACGCGCCTGCCTGCTGTGCAGCGCTGGGGGGGGGGAGGGCGCGCTGCCTTGCTGAAGCTGGGTTAGCCTAGGTGACCGTGCCCTGCCTCCGCCAACGGCCAATGGCAGAGCTTCCTGGGAAGGTGACAGAAAGCCCCTAGTGGGCAAGGAGAGGAGGAGATGTGCGGGAGCCCTGGCCAGCCGTATCAATTCGGCCCCCTTGTGAGCAGGCAGTGTAGTGCAGTCTTTCAATTACCCCTGCCTCAGCGTGTGCCCAGGATGGCTCTGTGGCTGAAGCCGGGTTGCTAGTGAGAAAGGCCCTGGATTGTGGGGTCCCTTTTCCCCTTGGATGTGGCGAATGAGTCAAAGAACCACAAAAAAAGAAAGGATAAGCCTGTGGTTACAATATGTGTCTCACCCCCAAAACCAAGATTGTTTGTACCATAGGCAGGCCCACACACAGGAGGGGTGTAGAGGGTGCAAAAGCAACCCCCATGATCATCAGTGGGGCTGATTCTGGCCAGTTCGGGCAAAGCTGGAGTGGCCCATTGCCCCAGCTCTCCTCCCCCATGCTTCAGCCGGCCAGGGGAAGGCTGGGGCTGATCTTCCCCCCTGCCCCCCAGGAGCGAGGCCAGGGATGAGGCTTGGCCTGCTCCTGGAGGATGGGGATGGGAAATCAGCCCCAGCCTTCCCCTGGCCAGCCAGTCGGGACCATAGGGGTGCATTCGCACCATTGCGATCCACATTGACCAAAAAAAAGTACACACACACCCCAGAAATTTCTGCATATGTGCCTGATAGGTGTCTACATGACACGGGGAGAGTCACACCAAAAATTTTCCATGGAGCTGCTAATTGCATGTTACTCATTTGAGGGGTGCACAGCTTAAAACATAAGGCCTGATTTTCAGAAGAGCCCAGCATTTACAACTACAGCTGAAGTGAATGGGAGCTGCCACTGTTGCCTACCTGTGGAACTAAGGAAGAATGCTTTAAAGCAGTGGTTCCCAAACTTTTCAGCATCACGCCCCCTTTTTGATTTTTGAAAAACGCTCATGTGCCCCCCCCAGCAAAAAAAAAAACAACAACTGACCGGGGCAGCAAAACTTGATGGGGGGGGGCTGGGTTGCCTCACACCCCCCGCCCCCCGGAATTTCTTCAAGCCCCCCAGTTTGGGAACCCATGCTTTAAAGTGTTTGAGGAACAGGGGTCCTAAATTTTCATTCTGGCTGTATTCCTGGGGGCCTATCACTTTGATTTTCTTTCTTTGTTTTTTCCACCTGTAAAAATAGTATTGTTTAAGTTCCAGGAATGTCAAGAGAATTAATCAGTTAGGGTGCATCTGCACAGCAGGGCTTAACTCGAAATAAGCTACATAAATTGAACAATGTCAATTGCATAGCTTATTTCAAAGTAGCTTATTTTGAATTCGGAGTGTCTACACTGTACTTATTTCGAAACAGAGCACTGTTCCTCCAGCTTCCCTTACTCCCCATACAATGAGAGTTACAGGAGTCGGAGTAAGAAGCCCTCCAGCTTGACAATATTTCGAAATAGTCTGCGTCTACACAACAGGCAGTTAAGTTATTTCAAAATCCTAGTTATTTCAAAATAATGTTGTTGTATATATATACCCTCAGTGTCCCTAAAGTGCTTTGTACATATGAAGTGCTACAAAAATGCTAAGTATTCTGAAAAATCAGGTCCTAGTTGTCTTAAATTGGGGTGCCCAGTCATTGAGCTACAGTATACAACACTAGTGTTGACTTTTCAAAATGTTTACTTTAATGTCCTGGTGCTTCAGTTTCCCATCTGTAAAAGCCCTGCCTACCTCTAAAGAACCCTATTTTCTCTTCAGCAAGCTCTTTAAAGATGGACCTGAGTGCAAAAGGAAACTGATAAAAATTCCTGGGCCAAATCCCATGACATGCTTAACTCAGGACTCTCAAACAATTTATGATGCATCCCAACTTGAAATTTGATAATTTTGGTTCATAGAAAATTGTCATTCTGAAATTTCAGTTCAGTTCAATTCAATTCAGGTCAAAACGAATATTCACTCCCCCAAATTTCCCCCAAATAGGCAACTTTGAAAAACTTCATTCTAGAAACATGGTGTTACATAAAAGATTATTCCAGATGGCTAGTTTATGAAACTGACATAATTCATCAGTTTCACTGCTGCCCAGCACTGAATGGTCCCATGGATCTGACCTGTGAAACTGACATGGACAATGTCTGCAGCAGACTACTGCAAATCCTGGTTTCTGCCAGCCCCAGGGCAGCCCAGACACATGGACCACCCGAGGGACAGAGCTAGGAAATCCTAAGGCCAGGAACCTAGGGCTGCCTGCCAGTCCAATTGGCTTTCCATGCTGCCTGACTGATTCATGAGTCTAGCTCCGCATCAGGGAGCCTAGAAATCCATTTTGAGATTCAACAAAAATTCATCAAACCTTAAGGCTACGTCTAGACTGGCATGATTTTCCGCAAATGCTTTTAACGGAAATGTTTTTCCGTTAAAAGTATATGTGCAAAAGCGCGTCTAGATTGGCACAGAGTTATGCATTTTTGCGCAAAAGCGCATCTACATTGGCGGCGCGCTTTTGTGCAAAAGCAGAAGCCTAGAACCATTTTGCAGAGGGCAAAAGGGCACCAGCCCTTTCCGGGGGCGGGGGCTGGAGCTCCTTTGAGACACGTGCTTAAAGGGATCTCCCTGGACAGCCGTTTCTCTCCTGCTCCGTGCTTTAGTACCTCTTGTAGGGACTGACAGCCGTAGCAGTTTTGGTGGTTGCCCTCTGCCTGTTGGACACCACTGCCTTTTGCCACCTAGTGCTTTTGCCTGGTTTTTTTTTCTTTTGCCTTGTTTTGTCTGCCATGGAGCCAGGGGTGGCCATGTGCCTGCTCTGGCCCCTGCTGGCCATTTTGGAATGCCTGCAGCTGGTGCTCCAGGCTGGTGCCCTCCTGTTCCAGGACCAGGAGGCGCAGACCGCTTTGGACTCCCTCACCAGGGAGGCCATGGCGTCCCTGTGGCATCCCCACCCCAGGGTGGAGAGGCCACTGTGGAGACTGGACACCAGTACGGACTGGTGGGACCGGCTGGTCCTGGGGCAATGGGGTGACCAGCAATGGCTCCGAAACTTCCGCATGCGAAAGCGGACGTTCCTGGAGCTGTGTGCCTGGCTCGCCCCTACGCTCCAGAAAGCCACCACCCGGCTGCGGGCACCCATCCCCGTCAACAAGAGGGTCGCCATCGCACTTTGGAAGCTGGCCACCCCGGAGAGCTACCGATCGGTGGCACACCAGTTCGGGGTGGGCAGATCCACCGTCGGTGTCATCGTGATGGAGATAAGTCCCAGGGGGAGTAGGGGGGGGGGAGGGTGCTGCACTCCATGCCCAGGGGCAGCCAAGACTCCAGGCTGGGCCACCCAGGGGTTTGGGCCGTCCCTTCCTTGCACAGGCCTGCTGGTGGGGGGGGGGGGCGTGGGGGCCCTGGTGTGTGTGCATGTGCGTGTGCGTGAGGACAGAGGGAATCACGGGGAGGGGGGGGTCAAGGGAGCACACACTCACCCCTGCCTTATGTGATGTGTTCTCCTGTGTTTCTCTGCACCCTTCTGCAGGTCGTCCACGCCATCAATGATGTCCTGCTCCCGAGAGTGATCCGCCTGCGCGACGTGGACGCTACGCTGGCCGGCTTCGCTGCCCTCGGGTTCCCCAACTGCGGAGGAGCCCTGGATGCAACCCACATCCCCGTCCGGGCCCCGGAGCATCGAGCAGCCCATTTCATGAACAGGAAGGGGTACTGCTCGATTGTTCTTCAGGCCCTCGTGGACCACCATGGCTGCTTCCCGGACGTCTATGCGGGCTGGTCCAGCAGGGCACATGACGCCTGCATCCTCCGCAACTCCGAACTGTTTTGCAGGCTGGAGGCGGGCACCTACTTCCCCCGGCGGGAGTTTACTGTAAGGGATGTGCCTATGCCCATCTGTATCATCGGGGATGCGGCCTACCCCCTGCTGCCCTGGCTAATGCGGCCCTACACAGGGCGGCCGGACCAGAACCAGGCCCCGTTCAACGACCACCTCAACCGGGCCCGGAATCAAGTGGAGCGCGCCTCTGGCCGCTTAAAAGCCCGCTTCCGTTGTTTGCTCACCCGTCTTGAGATGGGTGAGCAGAATGCAACAGAGGTAGTGGCCGCATGCTGTGTGCTCCACAACGTTGTGGAGCGGCGTGGGGAGGCCTTCCTCCCTGCATGGATGGCAGCTGAGGGCCAGACTTATGAACAACCCCACACAGCTGCCATCCGCCGGGCGCACCAGGACGGGGTGCGCATCTGAGAGGCCCTGGTGGGCATGTTCGCACAGGCCCCATAGTAGGGTCGCCTTGGTCTCCCCATACAACTCCCTCCCATCACCTACCCTTCCCCCACCCCTCCCCTTACCTCCCAATAAACACCAAACACAGTTTTGTTTTCAACAGAAAAACTTGTATGTTTTTATTTACAAGGGGGAAAGAGGGAGGAGACCTTCAACTGGGAGGGGGAGGAGCTACTCCTGGGAGGGGTGGCCCCTGCGACCGCTCCTGCGGGGGAGGACCTGCACGTGGGGGGCAGGCCGCGTCAGGGCAGGCTGCATGGGGAGGTGGGCAGGAGGGGCAGGAGCAGGAGGGGCCGGGACAGGAGCAGGAGGGGCAGGAGGGGCCAGGACAGGAGGGGCCGGGGGCACTGCTAGGGGAGGGATGGCAGGGGCACGGGGCAAGGCCATGCCATAGTGGATGGCATGGCCTATGTGGGCGGTGAGGGTGGCGATGGAATCTGCCATGCGGACACACTGGGCCTGGAAGGCGCCCCAGGCCTCCTAGCGCCACTGCAGGTCCGCCTCCACGCGCCAAGTGATGGCTGCCTCGACGCGCTCGACGGCCTGCACGTGGTGCTGAAGGAGCTGGTCCCGGTGGCGGAGCCGCTGCCTCAGTGGTTGGGCGGCTGGGGGTGATGCTGCTGCCGCTGCTGCTGGACTGGAGGGTCCCCGGCTTGTGCCTGGTCCCGCTGCAGGGAACAGAAGAAAGGATGGGTCAGTCAGGCAGCCCGGCCACTGTCCCTATACCTCATGCCCTCCACCCCACCCCTGAGCCCAGATGACACCACAGTGGTGTGGCTTGGGCCCACTCGGTTACCTCCCCTCCCCCCCGTGTTGTATGTTTGCATAGAGGACCGCCCCTGGAGTAGGGTCCTCCTCCATGTATTGTAACCACCAGTCTGTGTCCCGGCCCCGTGGAGGGTGGGAGGGTGCTTGTGTTGTGTTAACCTGTGGAACTCCCTGCCGGTGGAGGCTGTGAGGCTTTGGGCTAATCAATGGTGTTTGACAGGGAGAGAGATGAATCCCCACACAGTGCCTGGGAGCACATCTGGCAGACGTGGTCTGGGCTCTCAGATCCCCATCATGTGGGATGTCTCCTGGACGGAACCAGGAGAGAGTGACTGGGGAGTCTACCATCCTTGCAGCAAAACTCAGGCGGCCCTAGGGCCAGCCCGAGCGCTTCCCCCCTTCCCCTCCGGCTAGCCCTCACACACGTAGCCCAGGGACATGTGTGGCTGCAGTGGGGACTTCCCTCGGGGGGGCCAGCCAAGGCACCGGGAGCAGGCGAGGGGCTCAGTGGGGGCCACGCTCACGGGCTGTGCTGCTGCAGTTCTCCCAGAAGCAGCTGGCTGTGCCTCACAGCCAGGCATGGGACAGTGTGCCGTTCTGTGTGCTGCACCCTTGCGGAGGTGCGGGCTCTGGCCTGAGCCCCTGGGGCCCTGGCTGGTTCCAGCTGGCATCCACCCTTCGCCCTGGTCCCGCTGGATGTGTGTGAGCAGCACGGTCCCAGGTGTGCCCTGGAGCTGCTTGTCGCGGCCACATGCTGCTTGGTCACCAGGCTGCACATGCTGCTTACTGCCAAATGCTACACAGCTCGTGCAGCTCACGTGGCCTGAGTGACGTGCTCTCCCCCTCCCCCCTCTGGGCGCCTGGCTCCCCCCACCCCCCGCCCTTGTGAGTGCAAAGTGCAACACTCACCAGTGGATCCTTCCCCAGCCTCCGAGGATGCGTGGGAGACATCGGGACTGCCAGAGGGGGCCTGCAGGGTGGCAGTGGTGGCCTCATCCTCTGACGCACTGCTGGGGATGTCTCCTTCCCCCGTCTCGGTGGTCCTGGTGATGGGGGGGGGGGGCGGGGCGCTTGCTGCTGTCCACCGTGACATCCGGGGCTTGCGGGGCTGGCTGGCCCAGGATGGCTTGGAGCCGCCAGTAGTGGTGGCAGGTGTTGGCTCCTGCCCCTTGGCCCTCGCTGGCCCGGACATAGCCCAGGCGCAGTTCTTTCACTTTTGCCCGGACTTGTTCCAGGGTCCGGGCTGGATGGCCCTGGTGGGCGAGCGCCTGGGCCACGTGGGCAAAGATCTCCGCATTCCGGCGCCGGGAGCGGGTGTCATGGAGTGCCTCCTCCTCCTCCTGCCACAGATCCAGCAGGGCCTCCAGCTCCCCCGAGGACCAGGATGGGGCCCTTCTTTTTCTAGCCCTGGCGGCCTCCTGCGCTGGGGGTAAGGGTGGCTGATCCCCACCTGGAGCTGCCATTGCGCTTGGGGGGGTGTCTGCTGGATGGCAGGGGCCACGTGGCAGACCTCTAGCCAGAGGTCTGAGGAAGGCTCCTGCCGCGTGAGCTCAGCAGCCTGCGTCTGCTTTAAGGGGGCTCGGGTTACCAGGAAGTCCAGGGAGCTGACTGTGGCTACGGAGTCTCCAAGCGTCCATAGGGCTTTTTTCCATTTAGCCTGCTTTTGCGCAAAATGTCTTAGCTGCCTGTCTACAATGGCCCTTTTGCGCAAAAACATTTGTGCAAGAGGGCTTTTTCCCGAGCGGGAGCGTCATTGTATTTGCGCAAGAACACTGACGATCATACATTAGATCGTCAGTGTTCTTGCACAAATTCAAGCGGCCAGTGTAGACAGCTGGCAAGTTTTTGCGCAAAAGCAGTCTAGACGCAGCCTAAGTGTTTTCTCAAAAACATACTTTGCCCCAGCCTCTCTAATTGGAGTGTTTCTCAGCCCTGTTTCCTTCTCATGTATGCTTGTAACTCTTGTCTGGAGACATCAGCAAACTGATCGCACTATCATTTACCAGTCTTTTCTTTTTGTCATGGAAAACGTGGAAAAATTAGCTCAGATAATCAAAGACAGAAATAGTAGGTGATTGCCCAAGGATAGAAAATAATGACTAAAACCTACAGCTTAAGTAGAGATATAAAATATACTGACAATTTTTTAAAGCTAAAAATAAGTTGACAAATACTGTTCATTTTAGTTAAGTAACAGAGCATCTTTCAGAAGATAAGATATTCAGAAAATAAGTTGTGTATGAATGATAAATAAAACAAAAGTAGAGTCATTTTTTGACTACATGAAAAGTAAAAGAACAGTCATCTATTGAAAAAAAAAAGGTACCAGACATTTTGATCTGTTTCATTTTTACAAACATTTGTTTTGATTTTCAACACATACAAAATTATACTTTATGGCTACATCTACACTGCAGACTTTTCATGCAAGAACAGCTGTTCTTGCGCAAAAACTTGCAGAGCGTCTACACTGCACGCATGTTCTTGCACAAGTAAATTTACAGTAAAGCGTCGGAACAGAGGGCTTCTTGCACAAGAGTTATTCCTTTCTCCACGAGGAATAAGAGCTCTTGCGCAAGAAGGCAGCGTGGACAGGCAACAGGGGTTTCTTGTGCAAGAAACCCCTATGGCTAAAATGGCCATCAGAACTTTCTTGCGCAAGAGAGCGTCCACACTGCCATGGACGCTCTTGTGCAAAAGCACATGGCAGTGTGGACACGCTCTTGCGCAAGACCTTTTGCACAAGAACTCTTGCGCAAAAACCCTGCAGTGTAGATGTAGCCTATGGATTAGTGTACGGAATTAAAGGAAAACAAAGAGATGAATGAGTAATAAGAATAAAATGGACAAATACAGCTGAAATGGTTAGGACCAAACTATGGGTCAAATTGTATCTTCTTTTACATCCTCGCAATCCTATTCCCTTCACCAAGGTTATTTGGATATTGTAAGCAGCGGGGTGACAGTCCCGTCCCGTCAGGTAAGAACTATGCCCCCCCTTACTTGCGCTTCCCCGACCCGGGGTTACGTTCTGAGAAGCTTTCGGGTGCACTGGCCCGTGATTCCGGGCTTTGTCTGCCCGCTGCTGCTCTCTCACGGGCCCCAGCCCAGAGCCCTAAGGACAGGTTCGGAGGGACCCGTCCAGCCGGAGGGGCTAACGCCCGCAAAGCACCGGCTCACCGGCTCCACGCCCCGCCCTGGGCTACTTCCTACCCCACCGTCACCCCCTGGACCCCTTTTCTTGACCCCCTTCTCTTCCTCTACGGGTGCATCCGCCACTCAGGTGCCCACTCTCCCTCCTCCTCCTCCTCCGGCATCTTCCCTTTACTCCCTCTCCTCTCTCGGCGTCCTCCCCTTTCCTCCTCCCCTCCTTCGGCGTCCTCCCCTTTCCTCCTGCCCTCCTTCAGTGTCCTCCCGCCGTGACGTCGGCCGGCACGCACGTCACGGCCCATGTGGCGTGCCCCGGCTCCCGTACGCCGGCTGGCATGCCCCTCCGGCGCCGCCCCCGCCTCTCAGCTGAGCGGCAGCGGCCGTACAGGGGCCGCACGCCACCCGCTGTCTCCGCGCCGCTCCCAGGAGCGCGAGCGCGACTGCGGGGTCAGTGCGGGGCGGGTCTGCCTCCGCGGGGAGGAGGCCGCCCGTCCCGTCACAGATATAAATAAAAGCAGAGTCTGAAACTATGCCCTCAGACCCACATTCAGAACTCCAATTCAATTCTAGGGGAATTTAGCCCTAAAAATGTTAACACCTAAACATTCATTTACTATCACCCATGTGAGCTTCACCCATTCATCTCAATACTAGTCAGAATATAATAGGTAGGTACACATAAATAAGCAGTCGGATGGATTCCTATTCTTAAAATGCTTCCAATTCTACCTGGTTACATAGAGGGCATTTGTAACCATACCACATTTTAAATAGATTGATGGTAGACTTTTTGTTGTTCATGTTTTTCACTTACAAGTTTGAAATCTGAAGTATCTTTTAAAAGATTCAGACCTAGGGGAGGATTATTTGAAAAGATAAAGTATTTATAAAGAGAACTTAAACAACAATAACTGTACATTCTTCTAGTTAATTTTTGTTTTAAAAATTAAAGTCCCTTAGGCTATGTCTACACTACAGAGTTTTTCCAGGATACCAGAGGTATCCCGGAAAAACTGCCGCGTCCAGGGAATGCGTCCACTTTTTCAGAAGTTTCTGAAAAAGTGGGTGCATTCTTTTGGAAGCCCTGTATTCCTCATTTTATAAGGAATAAGGGATCTTCCAAAAGGGGAGGTTTTTCCCCACATTTGGCCCCATGCATATGGGCCAAATCTGGGAAAAGCCTCTTTCAGGAAAAAAAAGGGGGAAAAGAATGCAAATGTAGACATAGCCTTAGACAGCAGAGGAAGTAGAATGGAAGTTAATGGAAAAAGTGAGACGGGAAGAAGAAAAATATACAGATATACACTTTCCCGATTCTGCTGTTGCTTCTATTCTATCTCCTGCCTAGCATACTTTAGAACACCCTGAGCAGTGCAAAGCACTGAAGAATCTGGTCCCTTGTGATAGTACTATAGGTTGGACCTCCCTGGTCTGGCAACCTCAGGACCTGAGGGGTCCCAAACAAGGGAGTTTGCCAGATCAGGGGAGGTCAGGCCTCCGGCTCTCCCAGAGTTCTCCTCTTGGCCACCAGTCTGGGCAACGTGCTGTCCTGGCCCGCTAGTGGGGTTCCAATCTGGGTCAGCAACCTTGCTCCAGCCAGTGGGGTTCCCTGTTTGCAGCCACTGGAGCTTTGCTCTAGGCCAATGGGGCTCCCGGCCCCCAGCAGCTGGTCTGGTCTGGCCGGCAGGGCTCCCCGTAATTCTAGAATAATTGTTTCACTGAAATTTATTAAATAACTGCTGGCAATGGCCAGGTCCATTTTATACTTGTAAACTGCTCCTACTTAACAATTAGAGCAGCATTCTGATTCCGGATGGATCCTCTATTTTAATTCCTGTGTGAAGTCACTTTATAACTCCTCTACCTGACAAGATGACAATCATGAAATTCCAAATAAGAGAATACAGACTTTGCTTACTTAAAAAAAAAAAAAAAAAAAGACGGTACATCTATGCTTATGGCAGCATGCAGAAAAGGCGCTCTCAGATGTCCTGAGAGGCCCAGACTACTTCCAGCTTTTGAGGTCCCTAGCCATAATAAAAAATGACGACACTTGAAAACAAAAATGGCACCAAAAAGAGGAGTGAGACATAATTTGAATATTTTATTTAACAAATGCTTTTCTAGTCTTTTCACATCTCTTATTTGCTTACATTTGCAGTGCTAAGCTGAGAGTATGTCACATTTTGATCTGATAGAAATTTGCAACTTATTTTTATGCACAACTTATCAAATGCCAAAAAGTTAACAAGTGTCTAAATTTGAGGCCCCCCATGAGCTTGAGTTCCAAGGCAAATAGCCCTACAGGCCCCCCCCCGACTGCCCCTGATGTAGAGTACAGACACTGCACAGCTAGCACAGGTATAAACAGCAGTATAGGTGACGCAACATGGCGTGAGCAGAGATACACCAGAACCCCCAGTGGATATACTCTACCTCTCCTAGCAATACCTCCCACCTCTCCTATTTTAGCAGTGCAGTGTTCTGCAGTGAAAGGCTCCAGGAGAGAGCCACCAAAGCCTTTTCCCATTCCATCTCCACTGCTGGAACCTTTCACTGTGGGTGTGTCTACACTGCACCCTTACCTCCAAATAAACTACACAATTTGAGATACACAATTTGCGTAGTTTGTTTTGAGGTAATTTTGAAATAGCTTATTTGGAAATTTGGGACTGTGTAGAAATAAAGCGCTATTCCAAAATGTCCATTACCCCTCACGGAACAAGGGTTCCAGGGAAGCCAGAATAACGCACCCGTTATTTCAAAATCTATTTTGAAATAATGGGCTGCTTTAAAGATGCAAAATGGCTATTTCGGGATACTTCTGGTATCCCGAAATAGCTCCTCAGTGTAGACGTAGACTGTGAGTGTAGCAGCACATTGCAGCGTGGAAGCAGCCTGCCTTTCTATGTGGCCTGTAGCTACTCATATCAGCCACAAGTGCAGACGAGTCCTTATTGTCAGAAGCAGTCACCCTCTCCTCCCCCCTCCCTAAATCCCAGGCTTTCCTTGAAACCATCTTGGTTTTTTCCGGGGGTGAGTTTCAGGAGCAACCTTAAAAAGGTCACTTCATAGGTCCTCCTGTCTTTGTTCTAAATTATAATTTGGCTGTTTGCACACCTTCTTCCTTAGCTGCCAAGTGTTAAGAATTAATGTTCTTGTTATTCCTCTTCCATTCATAGGTGTTGATTCCATTCACTTTTTGATGTCCATTCCTACCAATTCAGGTAGTTACTTAACTCAAACACCTAGTTCTTATTCCCCTTGTCATAGTCCGTAACAATACAAAGTGGATGGATAAAGTGAGACGGTAATGCATATACCTCATACCTGTTTTATAAAAAATGTCCTCATTTGCTACAATTGTATATGCACCAGTGAAAGCCTACCTGATTTAGGGCCTGATACAGAAAAATGCTGGGCATGGGCATATTTGACTCCCACACTATGGCAGGGTACATCTACACAGCAGCGTTATTTCAGAATAACTGACGTTATTCTGAAATAACAAAGAGCGTGTCTACACTACAAGCCTTTATTTTGAAATAATGTCAAGCTGGAGGGTTTCTTACTGCGACTCCTGGTAACCCTCATTTCATGAAGAATAAGGGAAGTCAAAGGAAGAGTGTTCTTCCTTCGACTTCCTGCTGTATAGACAGCGCCCAAAGCTGAGTTAAGCTATTTCGATTTAAGCTACGCAATTGACATAGGGTATGTCTACACAACAGGACTAAAGCTAATTGATTTCACAGGAGCTGAGATGCACAGCACCTTGCAGGAGGTACTCAGCACCCTCTGAGACTGAGACTTGGCAACATATGAATTGAAGATTCTACCTGCTCTTCAGAGTCACTTGTAAGTATCTAGATGCTCACAGTTTCTTTGAAACATAACTTTTTAATAACTATAATTGCCTAATCTACTCCATAGCTCTATACAGTGAATGAAACTAGTCACTTTCAGACAATAATTACTGCTCAGTTCTTATTCCTCAAAAATCATCCTCTCATTTGAAAGCACACACTCAGTCTCTGTGAACACATTTTGATTGTTCTCTGTCATTTCTTTTAGCCTGATCACTTGGTAGATTTCTAACATAGCCTCTGTTCTTTTTCCACCTTTAAGAATAGCTTTTGTTTACTCTGATGTGTTATTTCAACACATACAAAAGCATTCCAGTTCAGCTTCACGTCTGGTCTATACAGCTATTATTTGTTTCGGTTATAGTATTATAAATGAATAACCCATCAAGTGACCAAACCAATTTGTCAGAAAGCCTAGAAAACTCTTAAGTAAAATGGAATTTATCATATTTCTTTTGCATATATAGCTCACAGCTTATAGAGCTATAAAATTATCTTGCATGCAGTTGTACATGGGAAGATATTTATTCAAGTATTTTATTTCCACTTTTTTAAGTTGAGTGAATGATTTTTGTAGTCTGTTTTCAGACTGAAGCACTGTGCACGAAAGGCATGTATACAATTCAATTACGCACAATAAGCCATTAAGGCCAACATTTTCAAACCAAAATACCCCAACTGAGGCACCTAAATAAGAAGCCTCAATTTTATAGATGGAGACTCTGAAAATTTTTGCTGAAGTCTTTCTTTCCAATGAAGACCCCGATCCTGCAGCTTGTGCACCAAGAATTATATTTTACTACCTTTACTCATGTTGAACAGAACCGTAAACATTGCCATTCATTACTATGGGTTAGAGTCTGACTTCCTTAATCACACTGATTAATTCCTTGGGGACTATCTAAACCCCATTGAATTCAAAAGACAATCTTTCCATTCAGCCCAGTGGGGCTTTCCTTTATCTGTGAGCAGTCACAACAGAATTATTTAAACCCTGTCTTATGTCGGTATGTTTCAAGACCAGCAAGAATTGCACTTTGGCCCAGTTGAAGGTCATCTTCCTTTCGTTTGATATTCACCTTCCATAGAGATTGGATTTTCATGAACTTTCATATAGCTGCACTTTTCAATTACTTAAATTGACAGGGATATCAAAAGTAATGCTAAGCCTTGAAACAACTCAGCATTATTTTGAGAGTTCTCTGAAGAGGAAAAGAGTGTGAAGAGGAAAAGAGTGACCTCTCCCCCACCCACAAAAAAAGAAGAATCCAGTCTTTGAGGAAATCTTACTAATAATAAATAGTTGGCAGCAGGTGATCCCCTCTCTCATGATGGACTTGATATATTTTCTTTTGCTTTTTGTTGCCTTTTTCAAAGTTACAGATTTATTATTTATTATTAATTATTATTATTTCTGCATTTTTTAAATTAAGAAAACATTGGCATCTAAGTGCATACACATAAAAATCTTCAGTTAGCAAATGTGAGGGTGAAATTCACAAATGGAATGTACTTGTTTCTGTTTTATGTTCAGACTTTAATAATCATTGGTAGAGCAAGAGGAAAATGTAACATGATATAAATAGTCAAGTATTACTGGTAACTTCCATTGTTGTATTGAATTAACTGACCTTATTAGGTGCAGTACTTCAAAGTCTACAGATGTCTCTGCATTTATGAAGATCAAAACTGTCACTATTTTGCACTTAAATAATCAAGTTTATTTATAAATCTCGGAAAAATCCATGCTATTTCAGTATGAGATTCTGCAGTGTAAAATGGAAATAATTAAAACGTTACTTACAAAATAATAAATAAATGGGGGGGGGGGATCTGTTACAAAATATATCTGTATCTTCAGAAATTAATTTTACTGTTAAGGGGAAAAAATAACTGGTGGCTTAATTATAGCACCTTGAACAGTCATATGAATGACTGGAGCAGAGCCCAGATTTCCTCTTCTGTAAATGAGAAAGAAAACAAACATTCTGTTTCAGAAAATCTTTCCCCCTTCCTTGGATTCTGTATTATGGAAAAGCAGAAGACATGCCATAGTTAAGGGTGGAGGAAGAGTCACATTACAAGCCTCATTTTTAATGTCCTCTCATCTTCACCAAAAACAACAAGCCCTGAGCAGCATAGGCCTAAGAATCTTAGTTATTTTTCTTTCCTGATTTGACTAACATCAGGAACAAGAGGCTTGTTTCCAGGACTCTCTGGGTGCTCTGCAGGACATGGATAGTGCTGCAGATGGTGGAAGTAAATGATGGTGTCAGTGTTAAACATTTCAGCTTGTCTTCAGCATGTATTAAAAATGCATCAATAATATTCAAAGAGTGACAGGGAGCCAAAAGAGAACTACAAGGTGTTGTGAGGCAAGGCAATAGTATAGGCTCAAAATAAAAGTGTTGGGAAATTCCCTGAAGAAATGAAAGAGTGAAAGAGAGAGAGAGTCTGTGTGTGTGTGAAAAAGAGAAAGAAGGGGTGTGTAAGTAAGAAAATATATTGGCTAATCCTGTCAACTACACACATTCCCCCCCTTGCTGCCTCTGTATCAAATGAAGCAAGGGGGGGGGAGGTGGAAGCTGGTGTCTCCCCATCCCTGCACTGCTGCCTTTGATAGAGAGGCAGCAGCATGGAGGGTGAGGGGGCAAGTGGGAGCCAATGTGTGAGGAGCCAGCTTTTTAGCCAGCTCCTATCAATCTTCCCTCTCCATAGGTTCCAAAACTGGGGGGGTACACCCCCCTGGGGGAGCCTGAAGAAATTCCAGGGGGGGCACAAAGCAATCCAGCCCCCGCCCCCCGTTAATCCCTCCCAAGAAAGAGCCCGGTCCGTCCGGTAAAAAAATTCAGAAAATACCATGTGAAATGTCCGGTACTTTCTGTTTTTCCTGGCTCTGGCCTCCGCCGGAACACGCGCAGCTTGGGTTTGCTGGGGTAGGGGGAGGATGGAGCATCCCGGGCAGACTTCAAAATGGCTGCCTTAAAAAAGCAATGCCTGCTCTGCTCTTAAAAGGGCAAATTTTTTTGTTGTTGTCAACAACTTTTCCCCTGGAGTACCGGCACTTTTTTTTTTTTTTTTTACACTGGTCCTGGGAATTAAAGGGGCAGCGACTGTTTTTCAGCCCCAGTCAGTTCCTTTTTTTTTTCCTCAACATGTTTTGCTGCTATTTTGGGAGAGGGGGGTTGTGAGGGTTTCTCAAAAATCAAAAAGGGGGTGTGATGTTGAAAAGTTTGGGAACCACTGCTCTAAACTGTGCAGCAGCACAGCTTCACAGGTTATTATCAGACCTGCCCAGTCAGACACTCAGGGCTCTGTGCAGGGAGCTGACTGACTGGGCAGGGGTGATTAATCACCTTTGAAGCTGTGCTGCCCTGCAGCTTAGAGGGAATACTGTGTTGGTTCCATGGACCCACCTGCCCCCACTTGCTGCCTCCTACAGAGGTAGGGTGGGGAGATGCAGGGAGCTGTTGCTGCAGGGGAGCCAGTGTTGGGGGGGGGGGAGAATCTGGCTTAAAAGCTGGCTCCCCACAACTTGCCCCCCCTTTCAGAGGCAGCAGCATGGGGCGGAGGACAGGGGAGGCTGCTTTGCCTCTGTCCACAGTGGGCCAGGACTCACCGCGGACAAAGGCTGCTCCATGGCAGCAGCCCTTGTCCGCACAGGGTCTGAGCTCCCTGCGGACAGGGGCTGTTTTGCTGCAGTAACCCCTGTTCATGGGGGGTCCGAGCTCCCCGTAGACAGACAGCTTGGCCCCCCCCAGACAGGGGCTGCTGCCTCTGTATCAGAGGCAGCAGTGTGGGGCAGCAGCTGGGAGCCGGTCTGTTCGGGTAGCAGGTTTTTTAACTGGCTCCCCGCCCAGCACTGGCTCTCTCCTGCCACCCTGAGCTGCTGCCTCTGATAGAGAGATAGCTGCACAAGGTGGCAGGGGGGTCCCTGGAAGTGGGGCCCAGCCCACACACACTGCCGGCCCTACCACCAGGGGCTATTGAATAGTCGTGTAACCACTAAAATTTGATGTGGTTATACAACTATTCAATTACACACTAACATCCCTAATCACATCACTGTAATTCCTTAAGAGACCCCTGCAGTACATCACTGCATCATATTCTTATTAAGCCTAAATCAGCCTAGAATGTCAGGGGCGTGCACAAGATGGGGCAAGCAAGGGCACAAGGATCCCAATGATTGTCCGGGAAAGAGCACTGAACTCCTCCAGCCCCAGGGCTGCAGAGAGGGGGGAGAGCTCATCCCAACCCAAGCACTGCAGTGGGGGCTGACAGTTCCTCTGGTCCCAGTGCATGGCGGGCAGTGAGGGGGAACAAGCACCTCCTGGCCCAGGGGCCTTGGACAGACCAGATAGTTTGTCCAGCCCTAGGGCCAAAGCACAGAGGAGAGAGCCAGCTCTTCCTGGGGCTGCGAGTAAGGGGGAAGGAGAGTAAGCTCCTCCCAGCCCCAAAGCTAGTGGGGACAAAGGCTATATCTAGACTACAGTTTTTTCGAAAAAAGTGGCCTTTTTTCGAAAAAACTTCACCTGTGTCTAGATTGCCACCACGTACTTTCGAAATTAAATCGAAAGAATGCGGCAGTTTTTCCGACAGCGGTAAACCTCATTTTACGAGGAAGAACACCTTTTTTTGAAAAAGCTCTTTCGAAAAAAGGCGTTCTTGAAGGCAAACAGGGCTTTTTTGAAAGAGAGCGTCCAGATTGCCTCAGTGCTCTCTTTCAAAAAAGAGAATTGTTTTTTCAAAAGTCTTGTGGACGTCTAGACGATCTCTTTCGAAAGAGGCTTGTAGTCTAGACGTACCCAAACAGAATGGCTACGTCTACATTGGCAAGATTTTGCGCAAATACTTTTAACGCAAGAGTTTTTGCATTAAAGTATTTGTGCAAGAGAGGGTCTACACTGGCATGTGCTTTTGCGCAAAAGCATCCGTGCCAGTGTAGACGCTCTCTTGCACAAGAAAGCTCCGCTGGCCGTTTTAGCCATCGGGCTTTCTTGCGCAAGAAATTCATGTTGCCTGTCTACACTGGCCTCTTGCGCAAGAACACTTGAGCAAGAGGGCTTATTCCTGAGCGGGAGGGTCATAGTTCTTGTGCAAGAAGCACTGATTTCTTACATTAGAATGTCAGTGTTCTTGTGCAAGAACTCGCGGCCAGTGTAGACAGGCGGCAAGTTTTTGCGCAAAAGCAGCTGCTTTTGCACAAAATCTTGCCAATGTAGACACAGCCAACATGTCCCTCCAAAAGGAATCAAATTTAAATTCCTATGCATGCCAAGGTGGGCAGAGCAGGGCAAGCCCCGACCCTCCAACCTTGTTCCCGCCCCCACCAGATGGGCACAGAAGTCCCTGATCACCCTTCCTGGCAGGAGTACCTTGCAGGCAGAGCAGGACAAGCCCTGAGCATCCAGTGAGGGTGGGTGGGAAGGGACCGATGTGGGTCGGGGGTGCACATTTTTATGGGGCCTCCCATTCTTAAAAGGGTCCCTGGCCAGAGCATCTATCCCTCCTAAATTTCCAAGGCCAGCTAGGAGGAAGAAGAGGAGAGAGGCACCCTCCCCCCATCATTGCCCACCCCCGCAAAGGCAGGGCCCATCCAGCTGTTCCATTCTGGCTATGCCACTGCTGCCCTTTCATGATTCCTGCTGAATATATGTAGGAGTTTAAATATCAATGTAAAATAAAATGATAGTAAAACAAACAAAAATAATGAATAATGTTCATTGTGTGTTCAATATGATATACAAACATTAGAGAATTATGGCAAAAAATTTAAATGTGGGTGTCTAAAGTTAGGTATCTTTGCATATTTAGGCACCTAAATCAATGCTCTGATTTTAAAAAGATATTAAACACTTGGAACACGACTGCAGTCAGTGGGAAATGCATGTGCTTAACACCCGCAAAAAGTAGGACACATAATTAACTGCCCATATATGGATAGTGGTGTCTAACTTTAGGCACACAGGTTTGAAAATGTTAGTCTTAATTCTTATAATACCTTGACAAGTGGATATTCCTACCACAGTTTGTCAGATGATGAAACTGATGCAAAAGTAGCATGCACTAAACAAAGTAGTAAGTAACAGAAATGGAATTCTACATAATGAAATCATGGAATTATCATTTTATGTGGATAAAATGCAAGCATAAATGAAGATATATTGAAGATCTAGCAGCTGAAGCTGCTGCTATGATAGGAAACCACAGAGCTATTTAACAAGTGACAAAGGGCCATCCTTATCCATACAAAGAATACACAGCTGTGTAGGACATCTGAAAATGTGGAGCACCACTGGGTCTTAATGTCCATTCATCTGCCTCTTCCTATTCCTGTTCTGTGGTTCTGCTTCAGATGAAACTGAAGAAGCAGGTTGTGCCCACGAAAGCACGATACCAAATACATGTTTTGTTAGTCTTTAAGTTGCTGCAAGACTATTATTTGTTTCTTTTTTTAAATCTACTGTGTTAGTTTATGGGACCGTAGTTTAAAATTTGCTTTACAAATATTTTCTTAGCGTGTTATTGAAAATTATAAAATCTCATCTCTAAAAATTCATCTCCCCTCCACCTCCAGGCTGCTGCTGGGCATAGGGGCACACCAGTGTAATAGTACTGTGTAAGGCCCCATACATCCTACAGATGGCCCTGAAGTGACTAAAATCCATGTGGAAATTTCAAAATAGGACATGGGCCAATAAAAAGCAAAGAGGGAAAAATACTTACAACTGAGACAGAACAGAAAAACGGAGAGGCAGAGCATATCAAAGATGTCCTCAACAGACCCAGATCCTCTCACCACCAAACATGGGAACCAACCTAATCAATAGAGAGCAGATGAGCAAGCCATCTGATTATGTACTGGATCACCTGGGAAGAGATTTAGTTTGACTGCCTGACATCCCTGTTATTAATAAGATGAAATTACCATATGCCTTCAGTATGTTGTTGAAACTCCACAATACGGGCTCCATAAGAAGGATATCTGCTGCCATCCCTCCAACTATTCAGTAAGATGTTGGAAAAAACAGATGCCTCCTGACCAATGGAAACATGAAATCATTATGAGAATACACAAGAAGGGTGACCTTACAACTGGAGAGGAGTTACTTGACTCTGAGTTGTAGGGAAAGCCATCTGCAGTGCAATACAACACAGGACAAAATAGGCAGAGGATATAAAGCTTAGACAACAGGCTGGATTCAGAAACAAAAGATCATATATAGATCAGATAGTCATAATAAGGACTCCCACAGAAGAGCATATAAAATGGCAATTTCCCCTCTTCATTAATTTCATTGATTTTTCAAAACACATTTATGACAACCTGCACGGACACACATTGTGGAATATTCTTAAGTCCTACAGAATCCCAGTTCAAGTTGTCAGTATCATCAAAGCCATTTACAGAGATGCAAATTGTTTAAGAGTTATCAACTAGACAAAGAGTGATTCAATGTGGAGTCTGGCATAAAACAGGACAGCATTTTATCTCCACTATTGTTTGGCAATGCCATAGACTGGATAATGAAGAAGTGTTGAAGAAGAAGAATGTAAATGAAAAAGTTCAACCTAAACACTGATATAAAATGGGTAGAAGGCCAATGCCTAGAAGACCTAGACTTTGCCATTGATAATGCACTACTGAGAAACGCCCTTGAAAAGTTACAAAGACAGACAGCTACAATGGCAAAAATAGCATGCCAAGCAGGTTCATAATTGGTTTTGCTGAAACAAACATCCTTGAAACTCAGACAGCAAGCATTAGAAAATAAAAATATCAAGAGAGTAGAACAATTCATTTATCTGGGCAGCATCCTATTAGTCAGTTATGACCTCAAGAAAGAGGTGACATCTAGGATAGAAAAGGTACCTAACCACATTTTTTAATCTCAACAACATATGGAAATCAAAAGATATACAGCGCCAGAACAAAAATGGGAATTTTTAATCTAATGTAATCTCAGTGATAACATACAACTGTGAGAGCTGGAGACCTACTAAAATGTTAGACAGAGAACTAAATGTCTTCAAACATGGTTGGAAGGACTTCATCATAAGGATGTAATAGTGCAGTTGATGAACCAATTAACGATAAGCAAAAGCTTATAGGTTAGCGCTATAGACTACATGCATTCCTCCCACCTCCCCACCAGTACATTTTTTAGGAGGCTGGCCAGCAGCCCGGCTCAGTCCCAGTTTGTGCGGGGTCTGGGATCTACCCCGCTGCGGCTCTGCATTTAAAGTGTATTAGGAGCCAGGCAGCCTGACTCAGTTCTGATTTGTGCCAGGTCCGGGAGCTCAGACCTTCCCTGGACAGGGTCTGCTGCCACTCCATCCTGCTGCTTCTGTATCAGCGCCATGCGCTGCTGTATCAGAGGCAGCAGCATGGGGTGACAGGCAGCTGGTTCACCAGGGGAGCTGTTTTTTAAACTGGCTCTCCTCGTAGACCAGCTCCCGCCTGGCAGCAGCATGGTGTGGCAGGGGGCTCCTTGGGAGTGGGGCTGGAGTGCACTGGCTGCCGGCCTCATCCCCAAGGGCTATAGAATAGTTGGAGTAACTGATAAGAATTCATGAGGTTAATCAACTATTCAATTAACCGATATTTAACATCCCTACTTCATCACCAATGAAGAAATCACCAACAAGCAGATTGTTTCCACTAAAATCAAATGGAAACTCTCGACATACTGGTGGCATGTAATCCAGACACCAACACAGACTTCTACATGAAGTTATCATCAGTGGAAATCAACTGGTAAGAAATAATAAGGGCAACAAAAGAAATCTTGAGAAGACTGCTGAGCAGGAAGACCAAAATAGCTGATCTCAAATCCACAGAGCAAATGGAAGGAGCAGCAAATTACAGAGAGGAAGAGAAGAAACTGCTTTCGGTTCTGTACACTGACATTGATTTGGGAAGGATACTGAACAAAATAAAACTAAAACCCAGTGTGTTTTGTTCAAATAAACATATTAAATCAAATATTGTTTGTTTGTAGTTTAGCCAGATTTTTCCATTATACTCCATTTCATTTTTATAAAATATCTACTTATGATGTTTCCCTTTTTGTTAGCTTTCCTTCTCCTTTTCATCTTGCTCTCTTTGCTTTTTCTTTCTTTACATGTTATGGTGTGATGTATATTTTCCTTCCTCTTTTTCTATTTTTTCCTCATTTTAGATCTTACATAATATTCAGTACTTACATTTCTCAGGTTTTTTTCAAAATAATTCTTTTAACTCTCAATTTTCCTTAAGAAATTTTTATTTTCTGATTTTGCCTTTTCCTAGCTTCTTATTCTTCCAGCTTCATCCATATTGCTTCAATTATTTGCAAGAAAAATCTCCTCTTCCCTGCCTCTATGCATGGGCAGAGACTTACTTCTATATTGATGGGAAATAGTGGTATTTTTCTGCTTTTAAAGAGACCACAGCATGATGCACAATTCTGAATGGTGAGGCTGATTAAATAGAACAGCACTGAAAAGAAAACATGAATGTGCAGGGACTGCAAAATTCATGAGAAGCAAAAAAGAAACTGATCTGAGCCTGGCATCTGATATTCAGAGACAGATTTACTGTCACAGAACAAATACTGTAAACAAGAAACTGGGTCAACAACCAAACATTTCCTTCTATAGGAAAGTTAACCTAATAATGTTTCTTGAGTAACAGAAAATAATGTAAATAATTAAAACAATGAAAGAGGACATAATTAAACTAACTCAAGAACAATAATCTCACCTTACAATGATGCATTGAACTGGATCTTCATCCCCAGATCAAAGGAAATATGACTATTTTAGTAGCATCTCCCTGCCTTTTTTACATTACAAAATTTGACTGTTGCTGTCAACAGATGTCAGCAATGAGTGGCAGCTGAACCAATTCTTAACATGAGAGTCTGCAGAAGTCTATCCTGGGTCCAATATTACTTTATGTTTTCCTTAATCACTTCAATGTTGGAGTAGAAAGAACACTTAAAAGGTATGCAAATGACACCAACCTCAGAGTGGTTGCAAGCACTTTGGAGGACAGAGTTAGAATTTAAAATGATTTTGATAAATTGGAAAATTGGGTGGAAATCAAGAATATGAAACTCAATCAAGACAAGTGCAAAGTACTATTTTAGGAAGAAAAAAATCAAATGCAAAAGTATAAAATGGGAATAACTAGCTAGGCTGTGCTACTGCAGAAAAGGATTACTGGGTTGCAATAAATCACAAAGTGAATTTGAGGGTTTGTATACATCCACACTATAAAATTAGGTCAACTTAACTTAGGTCAATCTATAGCCACAGCAGTAATACAATTGGCTGTTAGTGTCCATACCGGGAGTGCTTGCATAGATGAAAGTTGTGTATTATGGAACACTGTCAGCTGACTGAGACACTCTTACAGTTTCATGAGGCTCACAGATGGAGCCCCCAACCCAGAGGTGGAGAGTAACTAAGTACATTTTTTCAGTATTTGTACTTTACTCAAGTAATTTATTTTTGTCATACTTTGACTTTTACTCAAGTAGCTTTTTTAGAAAATATCATACTTTTTACTCCACAACAGTTTCCGGAAGCACTTAGTTACTCACTACTTTCATCATTCTGATTTGCCTAAGCACAGCTTCTTGTGCAAGCACCCAATCATCCACAAAAATAACCAATCACAATGACCCTGCCAACAATGAAGACTTTTAATAACCCCATTAACACCTTTTCATTCAAAAACAGTATCTATGCAAAAACAAAAGGAAAAAAATGTAGCACTTTAAAGACTAACAAGATGGTTTAACAGGTGATAAGCTTTCTTGGGTCAGACCCACTTCTTTCCTATTAAACCATCTTGTTAGTTTTTAAAGTGCTACATATTTTTTCCTTTTGTTTTAGCAAGATCAGACTAACAGGGCTACCTCTCTGTTAGTATCCACGCAGGCACTGCCAGCCTGAGACTTGAACAACCAGGGCAGCTTCCCAGGGTGATGTGCTGAGGGGGCACATTTGAATAGTCTCATATAACCTTACTTGGGGCCAGCCAATTAAATAGGAGGGAAACCCAGCAGCCACCTCAGCCAAGGTCAGGGAGGACAGAGGCACTTACTTGTGTCAGGTAAATCCTCTGCTCTGGTGGGAGCAGCAGTGTGGATGCCTAGGGCAGGACCTTCCCAATCTCCCTGGAATAGAGGGCCCCCCCGTTGGAGCCCTCTGGTGAGAGGGTGGGACAGGCTGTGCTGGAAGAGGCTCAGGGTGGGCAGGTGAGTTTGGTGAGGATTGAAGAATTGTGTTTGTGTGCTGACTGGCTGGGATTTGGAGCAACCCTGCTATCTGGGTGTGTGCTAATGTAGAGCAGGTGTGCGTCACACCTCCCTTTTTCCCCTTTTCCCCCCATTGGGGAACTGAGGAGAGCTGGGCTACTGGCTCGGGAAGGAGGTATAACACTTTGAGTTGTTGGGGGAAGACCTTTAAATTGCCCCCTCCCGCCATGAGCAGTTGATCTTTTCCTCCAGCTTCCCTGGCTAGCTCAGAAGTTTTGTTCACTTTTTTGGGGTGGGGGGGAAGCTGCTGCTGCTGCTTCCCCAATGTGAGGCAGGTGGATGCAGAGGAGATGAGTGTTACTGAAATCAGCTCTCCCATGTGCCCCCTAGGGAAATGAGTCACAGTGGGTGATGTCTGGCTGGATGATTGAAACACATTTATCTTCCATTCAATTTTTAATGACCTATCCACACTCTCAGGTTTTGTTTGTTTTCACTACAAGTTGTATTTATCAGTACAGCTAAAATTTCTCAGGTCAGGGGCCTTGTTGAAGCTGTTTCTGAGCAATGTTGTTGTTTCATTAAGATTAACACTAAGGGAATTTTCTTTGCTCCTATCTTAACCTGCAAACATTCTTCATGCTCTCTGTAAGTCACTGGGGTTCCTAGGGTGAGAATCTGAAGTTAAGGTGTGATTGTTGGGACTTGCAGTTTCAATGAGGCACTTAAACTCAGAAGAACTCAGGGGGAATATAGGCTCTTTCCCATCCCCCCATCTTGTGTGCAATGCTTCACCCTGCTGCTCTGGCTGATAAAAAGGCTTGGTAGAATACTCTGTTTTATAACTTTGTGTAATGTTTTAAGCTTTTCATCTTTTTATAATTTTCACAGTTATTGGGAAATTATGGAGGGAGGTCCAATAATTTTTTAATGATGAAGTGGAGATACAAAGAGCTCAAGCTTTAAAGCTGTTAAAATCCACACAGAGACACAAGGTGGGTGAAGTAATATATATTTTAAAAATTATTTTGGAACAGTTTTGGTTGGTGAGAGAGTAGCCCTTTTGACCTTCACAGATCTGGAGAAGAGCTCTGAGGAGTTCCAAAGATTGTCTCTGTCACCAACCATATTTGGTCCAATTAAAGATATTCACTCACCTGGTGACTCTCATCCAGGCACCAGTATGACTACAACAAAAGCCACCATATCACATGTCAAGATACATGTCCATATATATAAAAATTATCCTAACAC
The DNA here is from genome assembly GCA_032595735.1 of Pelochelys cantorii. Classification (NCBI taxonomy): domain Eukaryota; kingdom Metazoa; phylum Chordata; order Testudines; family Trionychidae; genus Pelochelys; species Pelochelys cantorii. Next base: position 90,447,570 of record CM064330.1, on the reverse strand, counting down.
GAGACATGATTTGTTGATTTAACTATTCATTCACTCATCCATTTGTGACAAGCCCAGTTCAGAAGTTTATATAATTGAATTTTAACTCTAACAAGTGCTCAGGAAGCATTTTTCTTGCTTTCCCTATCTGTAAATAATTTAATTATTACTGATGGAAATATTTCAGGATGTCTGTGTACTGTGAAATCTGCTAATTTCTAAGTTATTTGCAAAGAAACAAACAAAACAAAATAAGCACAAAAGCCCCAAATCCCTAGAGATTTCAGGTGCCTAAGTAACAATTTCAGAGGATAAAGTTGCCTTCCCCAGCCCCACCACAATCTGAACTGGCATCCCTGGTGAGTCAGGAATGGCCAGAGGGCTACAGGAAGGCCACATGCACAAGGTGCAGCCCCCATCTTACAGCAGGGAGCTTGCCATGAGCTGCAGACCAAATACCAGGCATAAAGGGCAAGTGCTGTGCAGCAAGGAAGCTGCCAGTGCTTCTTCACAGCAGCTCAAACTGTTGAGGAAGAACCCACTGAAGGGCAAGTGACCCACTATATTTCATTTCACAATCTGATGAGATTCAAAAACAGCAGCTGCTTTCTGTGTGTCATATCTGAGGGAAAACATTTAATCCAGGGGTGGGAACTTTTTTTGGGTTGGGGGCCACTGACCCACAGAAATCAGTCAGGGGCCACACACAGTGAGAAGAAAAAAACCCCCACCAGAACCCTCACTGATGTGGCCCCCAGCTGAAAAGAAGAAAGACATTCCCCTCGCACACTAGGGTCTTGGGGGGGCCTAGGCTTGTAGATTGTGTATTCCAGCCCCATGGGGGGATGGCAGGAGGTTGGAGCACCAGAACAGGCTCCCAATACTGGGGGGAGTGGGAGGAGCCCTGAGCCTCAGGGGTCAGATCCAGGCAAGCTGGGGACCGCATCCAGACCCCAGGCCTTAGGTTCCCCACCCCTGATTTAAACTACAATAATCCATTCCCCATGTAGCTTTTAAAGGAAGGGGCTGGGCCAAGGACTATGACAACTCCCTTTGCAAGGGGGAGAGACAATAGTCCTGTACTAAGGGGAGCAAGGGACTGAGCAGCTTCCAAGGGAAATGCAGGGGGCACCATGCCCAGGGTAGGGAGGGCCGGGGCACCAAAAGGCAAGTTTGCCTAGGGTGCCATTTTCCCTAAGGCTGGCTTTGTATGGAGGAGTGGGGAACCCAGAACCTCATGGGCTGGGTCTTGCATGTGGGGGAGAAGAAGCACAGTGCCACGTGCTGCTGCTCATGTTTCCCCCGGCTGGGGGAATGCGGTGCTGGAAACTGCTCCTGAGAGAGTTTCCCCACTGCTCCTATTGGCCAGATTTCAGGGCTACCTCAATAAGGGGTTTTGTTTGTTTTTTGGGAGGCATTGCCTCTCAGTTGTGTGACCCCACCTGATCTTTCCATAGGTCAGTGGCTCCTACCCAAAAAGGTATCCCCACCCCTGATCTACAGTTTTCCAGAAGGAGCATCTTCTTTAGCAACGGCTATTGTTGTTTCACACACACACACATAAGTATATATGCATATATATATAAATGCACATTGTGTGTATGAAAAATAATGGTGCCTTATGATAACTCGGGTGGTTAACCCTAGATGTCCATAGGACGGCTACTTTTTACTTCTAGATACTTGAGTACAATTAAGATGCGATACTTTTGTACTTTTACTCAAGTATTTTTTCAGAAGGATACTTTGACTTTTACTTAGTTACATTTTTTTCAGAGTAGCAGTACTTTGACTCAAGCAACTTTTTGGAGTACTTTATCCACCACTGCCCCACCCACACTGGGGTAATAGCCTAAACTGTAATCTGATGCCAACTCAGAGCCTACTATCAGTGACATTGATGTACTTGTCAGTTTCATGGCTGCCTCTGGTTGAGAGCAGCAGTATGGGGCTCACAGCTGGAGTTGTAAAACTGACAAAAATGTCAATTTCACTACTGAGAGTAGGGGGCCCCACAGAATTGCAGAGTTCCTGGGAAAAGTGAGGGGGCATGGCTCTGCACTCCCTGAAGGGGTGAGGCATTAAGTGGAAGAGGCGGGGTTGGGGCCTAGCCTCCACCCAACAGCCCTTCAACACCAACCAGGGTTCCAGCGGTGATTTAAAGGGGCGAGGGCTCTGGTTGCCACCACTGTTATTGCTCCCAGTGGGCCCAAGTGGGAGGCTTCTTGCTGTGAAATTAAGCTCAGTGCTGCACTCACAGCTTGGGCTGTCAGCCTGGGGTGGGGATTCCAGCTGTAAACTGGGCACTGGACTGACAGCTGGGTGGACAGCCAAGAGCCAAGCCTACTAGCAGAGAAACTGACATTCGTGTCCATTTCATGGCTCCCTCTGTAAGCCGCAACTGCTGCTCTAAATAAGAGGCAGCCTTGAAACTGACAGCCAATGTAAGTAATGACAGCCAGTATAAGTAATCTAGTATCTGCAGGGACACTACATCACCCTAACTGCACTGACTTAAGTACTATGCCTCTTGTGGAGGTGGAGTTTGATAGTGTAACAGGTCATTTATTTGGCAGAAGGAACTTTCTACTGTAGACACCGACATAATTAGGTTGATGTAAGCTGCCCTACATCAACCTAACTCTTAGTTTACACCAACCCTCAATCAACAATGTGACATTGCTGTAAAAAAGGCAAATATCATTCTGGATTAACAGGAATGTCATATTAGAAAGACAAGGTGGGATAGGTAATATCTTTTATTGGACCAACTTCTCTTTGTGAGAGTCAATGTTTAGAGCAGGGCTAGACAAAATATGGGCCTGGGAGCTGGATCCAGCCCACCAAGCTACTGGAACTGGCCCATGAACCACCCTTCCAGAACCCTCAGGAATACAGCTGCCACAGTTGAAAGCACAGTCGAGGACTCTGCTTTGCTAGGAGAGGGAGGCTGTGTGTGATCTCCCCATCCCCAGTCCAATCCTCAGCTCCTATTAGCTGGAAACAACCAGCCAATAGGAGCTGAGAGATTAGTGGGGGAAGGGGGGCAGCCAGCACAAGCATCTTCACCCCTCCTGGAGCTGAGAGCCATGTGGAGGGAACAGCATGTACTTTAAAGTGATCCGGGGCTGCAGCAGGTGGGGAGCCTCACCTGCCTTGGGGATGCTGCAAGCCAGGAGACACTTAGGTAAGTGCCTTGCAGCCGAGCCTGCCCTTGGCATCCCAGCCCCTCCTGCACCCAACTCCCTCCCCCAGGTCACCATCCAAACCCTCTGCACTCCCCTATCCCAGATCACAACTCCCTCCCAGATCCTGTACCTCCACCTACACCCCCCTCCCTCAGGCTAGAATCCTCTCTGCACCCAAACATCCTCCCAGACCCTGCACCCATTCCCCTGCTCCAGGTCTCCACCCAAACCCTCCAGAGTCTGCATCCCCTTTTCCCAGGTCACAATTCTGTCCCAGACTTTGCACCCCCTCTTAGAACTCCCCCAGGCCAGAATCCTCTTTTGCACCTATACTCCCTCCCTGACACGACACCTCAATCCCATGCCCTAGGTCACAACACCCCTCTTTCACTCAAACTTCCTCTCAGACCTCACACAGTCTCCTGAATCCCAGACCTTTACCCTGTGTGTCCTTCTGCACCCAAGCTCCATCCTAGACCCTGCATCTCTTCCACAGGAAAGTGTGGCCCTTGACCACTTTCCAACATCTTGAAGTGGCCCCCCCCACCAAAAATTATTGCCTGCCCCTGATTCAGAGTGACACAGACCTCTTCTTCGGGTCTGGGAAGAGTACTCCCAACACCACAGCAAAATGCAAGGTGAAACAGATTGTTTAGCCTAAGTAGTTCAGATTGTAAGGGACCATTCAAAGTAACCCCCTAACTATCTCTCTTTGCGCTATGATTGCAGAGATGTTAACAGACCAGTCTATCTTGAATGGTCCCCTACTATTATATGCTACTATTTATGCTAAATAATCTGTTCCACCTTGTAATTTGCTGTGATACTAGGAGTACTTTTCCCAGACCTGAAGAAGAGCTCCGTGTGACTTTAAAGCCTGACTTTCTTACCAACAGAAGTTGGTCCAATAACAGATATTGCTTTCCCCACCTTGTCTCCCTAACATGACATCCCTGTTAATATATTCTATTTCAACCTACAGTCCTTGGACCTCTGGGTGTCCACAGATTCTATCTGATTTCCAAAGGTCTGCAACTCTGCAGAAAAGTTGAGGGCGTGTGGGAAGATGCGCCAAGGCACAGAGCTTTTTACCCGTGGTTACGTTATAGCCTGCAAAGTCTGGGAGGGGATAACCTCCTGGCACGTACAGACTATATGAAAATCGTGGGGACCATACCTGCTCCCTCTGCCCCGCAGCAAACGAGTGCCTTGCTCCAGCTGATGGCAAAGGGAAAAGCAGCAAACTCACCGAGCCACGTTTCAAAGAGGAGGCCGGCCAGGGGTCCCCTCCTCCAGCCACACAGCCCCTTTCCTCCCCCGTTCTTCGTAGGCCTCCCCACCGGCTCATTCACATCCACTAGTGACTAGCCCGTCCGAGTCTCCTTCCGCGCGATACTCAAGCAGACAGCGTATAGGGGTTGCGCATGCGCGGCCGCAACTCACTTCTCCCCCGCCTCCTGGGAGGCGGGCATGCGTCAGAGCCTGCTCGGGGAAGGCAGCCCGGGCCGGGAGTGATTTTGCGCGTGCGCAGCGGCCGGGCCGGGCTCCGAACCAAGAGGCTTTTCTGGCCCGTTGCGGCGCGAGCCGGAGGCAGTGGGCTCGGTGAGGTGATTGGCACAGGGACCCGCGCGGCCCCTGGAGGTGAAGCCCCCGCCTTGCCCTGGCGGTAGAGACCCCTGCGCACGGCCCCTGGGCTGGCGTAACGGCTCGGGGGCCGCTCGCGCGATGCGGGCGGTGTGGAAGTTACGCGGGGGCGGGGGCGGGGGCTTTTGCCCTGTCCGCAGCGGGGGGGGGGCCCGTCGGGGGCTGGGCCGCGTGTGCGGCCCGGGGAGCCCCCTCGCAGGCCTGGCGCTGCCCGCTGGGGAGCCTCGCGATGGCTCCGGGCGGCGCCCTCGCCAGGCCAGCCGCTGTCCCCTGCCGCGCGGTGCGGTCATGGCCAGGGTCACTGTGCTGCGGGCGGAGGCGCTTGCGTTCGTCCCCGCGCCGTGGTGGCCTCCCATTGGGAGCAGCCGCAGCAGGGAGCTGTCACAGGGAACCTGTAAAGGGAAAATCAATGGGCCTCTTTATCTCCTGCTCGCTTCTGTAAGGAAGGTCGGGCTTCATTTATTTCAGCATCCTCCCTCCCCTGCCCCGCTGCTCTCTGCCCCCCATGATCATTAGCGAATGGGTGAAATGATGGCACTACCTGACAGGAGAACGAAGGCTGAGCGATGGAAAGGGGAAAGTGCTTTTAAACTTCCCCTTTTAAAAACTCCTGATTTTTGGTTCTTGTTAACTCCCGTGTTTCCCTTCAGGGACTATTATTTACAGGAAGTCTTTGCTAAATTTCTAACATTGCTTTTAACCGAGGGATGTCCCTGCTGGGAATCATCCATGGTACCTCTCAAAGGAACCCCAGCAAAACCCAAGACTGCACTTGGCATTTCTGATAGGTCTAAAGTAAAACAAGCAAGGGAGTGGAGCGGAAACATATAAGCAGGCACAAGACCAATTTTTAAAATAATTCTGTATAGGTTACGGTTGTATGATGCACAGTTTACAATAATATTTTAGTCTGAATGTGGTTGCAAGTAAACTTACAATTTACTGTTAGTGCAAGAGTGACTTTGTACATCTGATTCCTCTTGTTTTGGGTCTTTTGCATAGCAATGGGAGAGAGAGGTTTTTGCTATTATGAAACCTCAAAAGGTAAAGTTTTTAATCAGAATTCCTTTGGTTTTTTTTAAATATTTGATTGTGTTTAAAGTTGATTATGTACCATTATTAATGGTTATCCAGCCCAGGAGTGGTGATATTCACATTTTGCAGTTCTGGTTCTTGGGAGTTGAAATAGTAAAACCTATTGAAGGGATATTTTGAAAGAGAAAACATGCTTTTTAAAGGGATTGTCAAATTACAAGCTGGTGAATTTTAAATGTTGTCCTTTGAATTTACATCTGATTAGTCCCCACCCCTTTTTATGCAAGATAAGCATTGGTTTCCATTAAATACTTTCTGTAGCTTATTCTTGATCTATTATTTGGATTTATAGGTATCATATTATGGTTATGAAAGCTTCAATAGAAGATGATGATTCAGGATGGGAGCTCAGTATACCTGACAAGATGGAAAAGAGTAATACAAACTGGATAGATATTACCCAGGATTTTGAAGAGGCTTGTAGAGGTAAATTGTATTTCTCAGACTCTCAAGGATTCCATTTTTTAAGAGGGCCAAACATAATTCCTGAAACTGCCTAAGGCCCCACTTCTGCAATGAACTTTGAGTGCAGGTTCCTCCTTGACTTTATGGAAGTATGTAGATTCAAGAGTGAGTCTGTGTCAAGATTATGGTATGATTGGGGTCCGTGAGATTAGCAACCTACTTCAGAGAATTAAAACCTCCACCCGTGTGTTCGACTGCTTTCCTCCTTATGATTTTTCTCATTCTATAGTTTACTTTTAACCATTCCTCCTCCAACCCCTGTCCTCTTCATGATGGGAAATCTAGTTTATCCATACTTGACCTGCTTTCTGTTTTCCTGGAACTGCCAAATTTTTCTAGGTTGAACACAGCCCTGTATCCTAGAAATTGACTGTCCAATGCTAATTTTTATTCATTTCTGCACTTGAAACAAAACAGATAAGTTTCTCATGGGAGGTAATACATTCAGGTTATTTGGTAACAAAGATCTTCAGTTACTGTAAGATTGATACTCACTGTTTGCCTTGTGCATGATTTTTAAACTGACCCTTGTTGCAACATTAAATAAAAAATAGCACAACTGTAACTTTCCACCAGTATATTACACACATTATTTTACATGCACCATCTGAGAATTTCCTTATATTCATCAAGGGGGTTCCTTGGATACTGTGTTAGATCAATTTTAAATGCCCTTTGAATTGGTGGAATGGCACAAAGAGGGTGCCTTCAGTGACAGCATTGAGAAATTGGTGTCACATTCCACAGTAACTGTGCCTATATTCCCACGCTTAGTCCACCAATGGGCACTTCAAGCTTGGGAGGAGACTTGTGTCTCTTTCCCTCCTGATTGGGATATTAGGGCTGCAAGCTCCCCGGCTTACACTGATATTCCCAGCAGGCCAGACTGTCTAAACAGGCCAGCATCTGCACTGTGCTTTCTTTTTCGTGGCTAGGAATAGTGTAATTGCCATCAGTTAACAAGTTACCACACAACTCTTTCTGAACAAGCACATTTATTGTTAAGGTAAAACCACTGCAATGAAAACATACTAAAAATATTAAAAGAACTTACATGCATGCTAAACAGCTTACAAGAAGTCACCCTGACTCCAGCCTCTGGCTTTAGTAGGTCAGTATTTAAAAACCCACAGCTGAATTTTCTCCATGGTTACAAGTTCATAACTATCTCAGACTCTTAACCAGAATGCAGACCAAGCAAGTCAGGCCTGTTTCTTTATACAGTTCAGGCCTTTGAACTCCAACCTCTCGGAACAAGGTATTCAGCAATCACCCTCAGCATTTGGGTTTTTGCATAATTGGATGGAAGAATGTACTCTAACCCAGTGTTTCTCAACCTTTTTTTTATAAAGTACCCCCTTTAAAAAAATAAGTACCCCCAGTACCTACAGTTTTCAGACACACAATATTTTTTTCTACCATTGCAACACATTTGTTTAAACAACTTAATCATAGCCGGGCAGGCGATGAAATTTTTGGGTGTAAAAAGTACAAAAATAATAAAGCACTGTAAAACTTAAAACAAAAATTCAGTTTTCTCCAAATTTCAGTTGTGTTGATGTACCCCCCAGACTTCTCTTGAGTACCCCTAAGGGTACTCTACCACTGGTTAAGAAACATTGCTCTAACCTCTCCTTAGGCATTTCCCTGGAAATGCACTTGCTGTCCTCAAAGTCCATTTTTGTCTTGCACATTTTCAGTATAGTCCTGTGGACTCCCAGATCTCTCACATCATCATATCTGTTCCCTAGAGAGGTTACATACAATCGTGGTAACAATTATATATGAATTTTGAATTTAGTGCAATATATCCCCAAGTTACTTAAAATTAATTCAATAAGGCTTTATAAAGATATTGCAGGAAATTGTCATATCTGTCTATGACACTTCCCTTGGGTATCCAAGTTGTGAGGCACCTTACTACCACCTGTCTTTAGCATGTGGAAGTCTTGTCTGTGCCTTGTGTCGTTCTGGTCCCTGACTTTACCAGCCTCTAGCAACACAAAGCACTGTCCATCAAGTCTCTGCAGGCCTTGCTGTCTCTGTACAGCAGAAGACGGGAGCCTTTTTTGGGTTGGGGGCTAACAACCCACAGAAAAATCAGCCGGGGGGATTTCCAACCATTGAAATGGTGGAGCCTGCAAGCGTCATAAGGATGGAGCTTCCCTGCACTGCATTTCCCAACCCAGAGCTGCTTCCTTCCCCTGCCAACCAAAGCCTGTGGATCTGGTCAGTGAGGCTCCCAGCCCCCCCCAGCAGTGAGAAGCCAGCACTGGCACTCCAGCAGTGCCCCCACGTGGCTGGAGTATGCCCTTCAGTGGGAGGCAGGGAAGAAGGAAAGCTCCTTGTGGACCAAATCAAGGCAATCCGGCCTGCAGAGCCGTAGGTTCTCCACTTCTGTCATACAGTTTAGTGATAGCCACATACCAACGTCCAAGTCCTATAAATGTTCTTCTGGAGTGCCCAGCCCTAGTTAGGGATGTAAACAACTAATCGACTATTCAACTATCTGATAAGCAAAAGCTTATCGGATAGTTGACACACTAGGGCTATGTCTACACTCGCGGCTTCTTGCGCAAGTAAGGCCATTCTTGCGCAAGAATCTGCAGAGCGTCCACACTGCCCGCCTGCTCTTGCGCAAGGAAATTTACAGTACGGCGTGGTAAGAGAGGGCTTCTTGCGCAAGAGCTATGCTGTTTTTTAACAGGTGTAAGCCCTCTTGCGCAGGAGCATTTGCACAAGAGGGCAGTGTGGACGCTCTGCAGGGATTTCTTGCACAAGAGAGCCCTATGGCTAAAATGGCCATCAGAGCTTTCTTGCGCAAGAGAACGTCCACACTGCCATGGGCGCTCGTGCTCAAAAGCACAGCACACACATGGCAGTGTGGACGGAGTTCTTGCACAAGAACCCTTGTGCAAGATGTTCTTGCACAAGAAGCTGCCAGTGTAGACATAGCCTAGTTGCTTCCCTCCCCTTGCTGCCTCTATCCACAAAGAGGCAGCAAGTGGGGGGGGAGGGGGGGAGCCGGCTTAAAAGCCGGTTCCCACCAGCTCCAGCTCCATGGGAGGGGGCAGGGGCGTAGCGGCGGCGCTCCAACTCTGAAATGTACAAGAGTCCCAGTAGGGGCTCTTGTACATTTCAAAGCGGATGCGCCTGCATGGAGCTTGAGGTCAGCAGGACTCTCCGCTGGCCCCAGGCTTCACGCAGCATTTCAAAGGGGAATGCCCTAGCCCTTATCGACTAATCAAATAGTTGATGGAAATTCCATCAATTATTCAATCAGCTTATTAATTGAAATTTAACATCCCTAGCCCTGTTTTTGCTGAACACTCACAGACCTGTCAAAATCTTTGTTTCCAATGGAATACTATGCACCACCTTAAAAGATTGCTAGCATTTTCAGTTAAATATGGCTGAGATCCCCTTCTAATAAAATCAAGCTTACTGGCAACTTTTCAGTTCACAGATTGAAAAATGCCAGAACACTTCTTTGCTCCTGCAAGTAGACTAGACTGGACCTTTGATTTTCTCCTGAAAAACTGTTTACCTTTTCTTTTTAAAGGAGGTTAAATGTTCCCTCTAATCTTTTCCATCCATGTGCAGAATAAATTTTATATGCACAGAAGCATGTGCAAATGTGCACCATCAATAGAAACACAGAAGCTAGCTGTAAGTGCTCTGCTAATCAGCTGGACAGCATTTGAATCTCTCTCCAGCAACCATAAAAGTGCACAGTTAACAGGGAACATTGTTGCCATATCTTTATTAGCATTTGCCTCTGTGTGCTAATAGTTTTCTACTGTGAGACACACAGAGGTTCACCAAGGAGATGTCTCCCTCCCTCTGTCTGGAGAAATCTGTTTCTGAGTACACTATCTGAGTGTCCTTTAGCTACCAGGTCTAGAGACGTGATTTTCAGCATATATGTATAACTCATGTTTTTTCCACACACACACAATGATTATGATGACTTGTGTGACATAAGCTTTTATTAGCAATCTTACATGACATTCTTTTGGCAAATCCAGAGGTCCAGTCTGTCCCTGTGCCTTCTGCCAGGTGCATTAAGAGGTCTTTGAGTCACACTTTCACATTTGGTATTATATTTTGCCTTCAGCATCAACATACATCCAAAGATGGAGAATCTAAAGGTAGCAAAATAATGCATGACTTTCTTCTGTATCTTGCAAAAACAAAGGGTCCTGTGGCATCTTCTTCTTTTGTAGTGTAAAGCCTGTTTAACTATTCAAACTACCTGTTTGGTTAAATATCTGTGATGAGCTGCTTTAAAATATCCAATTTCCTGATTTGTCCTGTTGTCTTCCTTCTAGAATTGAAGTTGGGAGAACTGCTTCATGACAAACTGTGAGTATGCCACAGAGGTATAATTTTTGAGATGGGAGTAATATGGATTAGTATTTAGTGATCAACAAGACACTTGACCTTTCTGATTTTGTCCTTATACGCTATCTTTTTGTATTTGTCCTTAGCAATTCATGAATGTTTTCCACTTTTTGTGGAATTCCTTTTTGATTTTGTGGTCATTAAAGAACTCCTGATGGAGCCATATTGGCCTTTTACTCGTGTTCCTATCTTTCCTTTGTGAAAGAACTTTGCATTTGTGCCTATTAATATTGTCTGTTGGAGAAACTGACAGCTCTTCTGACCTGCTCCTTCCCTTAGACTTTTCTTCCTATAGGACCTTACATAGCAATTCTGAGTTTAAAATCTGATTTTTCTTTTAAGTTTTTTTTATTTTGCGGCTCTCACTCCTTTTGTTTTCTTAGAATTGTTAAACCTATAATCTAAAATGTAACTTTTAAATGATATATAATTTAGAATAAATTATGGGTACTATATAGTGTAAGAATGACAGGATTAATGTTTGGATTCAGCAAAGCTCTTGGACGTGTGCTTAGATCTCACTGATGTCAAAATCACTTCCATGAAAGGAGTATCACTCTTTTATCAGTCTGAGCATTTTTACCTTGTTCGAAAAATATTTTTCAGATTTTAATGCCATGTCAACAAAGATACAACATTAAAATGTATGAGAAGTTTCAAAAATAACATTTTAATTAAAAAAAATCATTACAGCCAGTAGAATTTAAGCACATGCTTAAATGTCGTCCTGAATAAGGACGTGTTCCTGAATCAGCCTATATATTGCAGTACGAGCTGTCCTCATTATAAGTCCAAGATGCATTCCAAAAAACTTGGACTTACAGTGAAACAACTTAAAGTGGGGAATTTTTTTGACTTCTACAAGCGTCAGCGACTTTAGTGTAGAACGGATGTATACTGAGGCGATTTATAGCTGAGACACCCTTTAGTATTTTGTGAGGCATTTACTCTCTGAAGGCCCAGTAGATTATATGCCCCTTGTTGAGTGGGTTATATGCCAGAGTTAAGGCTTTATCTGTTGATTTCCATGCTCCAGCTTTAACCTGAATTTTATCTTACACATTTATTAGTTGTATTAACCATTATTACAGCAACAGAATATAGTGTCAGAAACCAGATTGTTTTTGCATTATTTGTATTAAACCATAATAAAATAAAACAGGTTTAATGCATGAGTTCTGCATTTCTGGTTTGTCAGGATAGAAATGTAAATTTTTTTCTATTTGTGGCTAGGGATGTTAAAATGAGTGTAATTAAGTAACTGTGTAACCACTGAAAATTTGCAAAATGCATTAACTATTCAATTAGTCAGTTACCCAATACTTAAGATCCTTATTACATACACATTCACACAAATAATTAGTAACTGGGTAATTGGTACTTACAAAATGCCTCAGGTTGGGCACCTACCATCACTAGTTACTCTTGATAGTCTTAGCCAGTGTGTTGACAAATGGCAAGCTCAAAACACATCATTTGTCACTGTTTCACAAGGTGAAAAATGTTAAATCAATGTTAAATCAAATTGATTTAAATCATGATTTAAATCACTAGTCAGATTCAATTTAATTATGGTTTTCAACATAAAAGTGTATTCTTGTTGGTTGTCATAACCTTAATACGTATTCTCAACTCAGAAATAGATGTAGGTTGCATTTTTAGTAGGTGCTCCCTATACATTTTAAAGAGTGATTTCTTTTGAAAACTTTTCAGATCAGTTTTACAGCAGTGTTTCTCAGACGCTTGAAGAAAGCTGTTTGCTGACCGCTCCAGTGTGTTTATTTACTGGCACTGCAGCCACGGCGCCTCATGGCTCCCATTGGCTCCGGTTTGCCGTTTGTAGCCAAGGGGAGCGGCAGGAAGCAGGAGGCTCTTTAGGAGCTTCCTGTGGTTCCCCTTAGCTGCAAACAGTGAACCGGAGCCAAAGGGAGCCACAAGGTTCCGTGGCTACAGCACTAGTAAATAAACACACCGACACGGCCAGCAATCAGCTTTCTCCAAGTGGTTTTGTGGGCCACTTTGAGAAACACTGTTTTACAGCTATATCAGAAAATGAATGATTGCTTGGTTATTTCATTTACCTAAGGTAATTGGAGTAGATAATTATGAAGTCTTTGGGAAATGAACTATCTCCAATTCAACAGGTTAATCATTAATATTTGGACGTTTTTCTTGCCGTGCTGTATTAGGAGAATGTCACCAGACAGACATTTAAAAGGTTTTATTTAACTAAAACAATATGTATTCTGGATTTTTTTCTTTAACAGCAAACGTATAATATTTTAAAAAACAAGCATATGGATTTTTGAATTTAGGTAAACATTCACTTTTTTTTAAGGTCGGGTTTGTTTTTTGTTAAAATTGTTTTTAACTAAAATAGTTAGATTAAATATTTTTAAATGAAAATTAAATAGACTATGTCAGCCAGGTCAGCATGAGAAACTTAAAATATTGGGTTCTATTCATAGAACTTTTTGAAACTTTGCGCTTTCAGAGAGGTAAAGGATTGACTTGGTGTACACAAATTTGCAGCGGGACAATAGGGTTGAGGTCTGTTATTTCTCGCCTCTATATATTTATTTGTTTCTTTATTTATTTAAAAACATGTTTTTGTTAACAAGCATGTTAGCTCTGGAGACACAAATCAACAACTGGAGAACTGCAAAACTTAGCATCTCTGATGGTATCTTCTAGACTGAGCACTGAGTTCCACTGGGTATATAGAAAGATTAATCTAAATAATCTATACAGAAGTGTTTGAACCTCATAACATTGGGTCTCTAATCCATGAACCATTAGAACTAATTTACAAACTTTTCTTAAGCATTACTTGTTAGAATTTATAATTCCTATTCCACGATGAGACATATTTAAGCTATGATGTATCTTAATTAAAACGATTTCTATCCACCGTGCTGTCTCACTATTTACCAGTTTTTTTTTTATACTAGAGCTTGAAATCCATTGGTTTGAATAAATTAATTGATGGGATGCTTAGTTTTTGTTGTTCTTCATTGCTGTCCTTAGTTTTGGTCTTTTTGAAGCCATGTCTGCCATTGAAATGATGGACCCCAAGATGGATGCTGGCATGATTGGAAATCAAGTTAATCGAAAGGTTCTTAACTTTGAGCAAGCTATCAAGGTTGGTTCCACTTCTTTTCTTTTTCTTTTTTTTTTTTTTTTATTGACTTTGAAGGTACCAAACTAAAAAACCCAAACAGAATTTTAATAAATTATTGTTGAAGTTGCACACAGCTATCACTTCAATGGTCTGTGTAAAATGAATATTTTAACATTTAATAGAGAATTTGTATTATATTTTCAGAAGAAATAACATGCCCTATTAAGCTACAGAATAAGTACAATACAAATAACTACAATATGTTTTCCCATGCTTCATAAATATATTCTTCTAAGATGAAGATTTATTAGCTTATTTAGTCCCTACTGTTAAAAAGATATTTCAGTCTCGTTGCAGTACTTGGTCTCTCTACAGATATCGTAAATTGACACCGGATTTGATAATGTGGATTCCTGTTCACTAGAAACTGGACAGAGACCAAGTAATTTAACAAAGGCCATGGAACACCAGTCTGATGATGATCTTTTACTTCTGACATTCTCAAATTGAACTGATGAAGTAAAATTGAAAGATCCTGCATTCTTCTAGAGGTATCCAGTCACCATAATTAGATAAGAAAAAATAAACATTTTTAAAGGGTCAAAAGAGAAGCACCTATAAGAATATATTTGATTTTTCAAATTGTGTATTTGGGTGCATTGAACAAATACCTTACCAGTTAGGAAACCATCATCTTTTAGGCTATGATCTTGCTGTCAATGGAGCGCATGTGAAGTTTCTTCTAAGACTGGTTATTAATCCCGTGTTTGCATATATATTGCATATTTTTAAATGTTAGTTTAACCAGTTTTATTATTTTTATAGGCTATTTAAATGATGATAGAATGAAAGTGCTGAGAGAGTTCTGTTTTACCTATCAGTGTGAGTTTTTTATTGTGCTCATTGCCATGATATATATTGCAAAAGGATTCAGCATTCCAAAGATGTGGTAGCCATAGTTACCAAATTCAGTCTATTTTTGTAAATTTCATGTTCATAACATTTTTAAAATCTTGAATTTCATCATTTCAGATATTTAAATCTTAATTTCACAGAGTTGTAGCAAAGCATCAATATTTATTGAAAAATGGCTAAGTCAGCATTTCTCAAACTGGGGGTCCTGATCCAAAAGGGGGGTTCTGTGTGTGATTCACAGTATTGCTGCCATTACTTTTGAGCTGCCTTTAGAACTGGTAGCTGGAACATGGTCGCTGCTGGATGGGTTCTGAGCTCGGAAAGCAGTGCAGCCTTCAGAGCTGGATTCCTGATCAGCAGTTGCTGTTCTCTGGCCATCCAGTTCTGAAGGCAGTGTCACCACCAGTAGCTGTGCAGAAGGAAGGGTGGCAATACCATATTTTGCCATCCTTACTTCTGTGCTGCTGCTGGCAACGGCACTGCATTCAGACCTGGGCACTTGGCTAGCAACTGCTGTTCTCCTGCACCCCAGATCTGAAGGCAGCACAGAAGTAAGGGCAGCAATACTATGACTAGAGTGCTGCACGGATACAAATTTTGTATCTGTGTCCACAGAAATGATCCACAGATAACCACATATGCAGATGCGGATACATGCGAATATTTGCAGGGCTCTAACTATGACCCTTTTACAAATAGGCTTGAGATCCCCTTTTGGGTCAGGACCCTCAGTTTGAGAAATGCTGTATGCTTGTACCCTGTAGTATAAAAGTGTATAGTTCAGGGTAAAAGTATACAAAAGGCCAAGTTTCACAGTCTGTGATGGGTTTTTCATGGGCATGAATTTAGTATGTCCATTGTATGAAGCTGGTCAGCAAAACCAACCAAACATAAATATCATGTTGAAATTGATTTAACATTGCATTCTAAAATTCCCTTTCTGCTGTGCAAAGAATGGCATATCTATTGTTTGTTTAATCTATCACTTTGACATGCTTTTTTCCTTTTAAAGGATGGCACCATTAAAATTAAAGATCTGTCTTTACCTCAGCTGATTGGAATAATGGATACTTGTTTTTGCTGCTTGGTAAGAATTTGGTCGTCTTAATGCTGTTTCAATATTTTCAGAACTGGTGTTTAAGTAATTAAGAAAAATATGTAGGTTTCCTTGGTAAGGAAGGATTTTAGGTAAATTGATCCATTGAGCAGCCATATATTTACATATTGTAAATTTAAATTTGGTGTAACAATTAGAACTTGGAGTGATAGTTCATTAATCAGAGTCTCAATAAATTTTGTGCATTAAAAGAACCATTAGTTCAAAAAAAAATCTGGGGTTTTGACTGATGTACTGGAGAGAAATTATAGAATCTTATTTAAATTTAATTTAGAAAGCAGATCAAATTCTATATATTTTCACTTTGGCTTCTTTACAATATAAATCTTTATATGCATAAGATGATATAAAGATACATATTAAAGGAGATGTGGAAAATTATTTTTAATTGAATGTTTAAATGTGTGTGCTAAATGCCACAAAATGAAATGGTAGGGTTTTTTACTTGTTATTTTAGAGGAAATAATTTAATACTGCAACCTGCTTTCTCTTCCCCCATTCCCCCCGCAACCTTTGGAAAAAAAAATGTTGCATTTAAGTAAGTTCACCAAATCTACTTTGGTCCCTGTCCAAGCAGGGCCTCATGGTAGCTCTAATGTCACTGTGTTGTACATACTAGTTGATCACAGTGGAGCGGGAAGCCAGTGATTTGTGACTTCGGAGGATGTGAGATGATATAGCAGAAGGGAAACAGCTAAATTTTTATAATTTACAGAACACATTTATTTAATATTTTAAGATCACCTATCCAATTTCTCTTTAGTCTGTAAAATAATATCTTAAATATAGACTAGTATGGTCTAGGTGTCCCTCCCTCCCAATTGTCTTTGTAGAGATTAATGCCTACTTAAGTTGGTTTATTATAATGTAACTCGTCTAAGAAGTAAATAAAAAAATTAAAAGGTATATGGGTTTGTTTCAACTACAACTCTGCTGTATTTCATAGTCTATTAAGAATGTGCCGAGATTATTGAAGTATTCTCTCTGTTCTTATTGATGTCAAGTTTCACAATGTTATACCAGGAGGCAAGGGGAAGGAAGCTGTGTTTAGGCCTGAAATTGTAGACTTACTCATATTTTAGTAGCAGACTACAGTTGTGACTTCTTACTTGTGTAGTGGAACACTAGATGAGTGCTACATGTATAGTATGTAATTCAAGTCCAGTGACAAGAACCAGAACTTTCTTGATTACTCCTTGAATTGGGAACTTTGTAGAGGTAAGTGGTGCATAATACTGTAGCATATATCCCTCTTTCCTTTCCTTGGTCACCCACGTCCCTAGCCAACAAATCCAGAGATGTTGATGGGCGTGAGAGATTCTCATTTAGTCCTTTTTGCTGATGGAAGGTTGGCACACAATGGAGTGTCCTTGAAGACTGATTTAGCTAGGATAAGATAGAAAAGAATGATAATACTAAAACATGAGGACTCCAAAATAACATATATACTTCTATTTTTTTCCCCCTAGATAACGTGGTTAGAAGGTCATTCCTTGGCACAAACGGTGTTTACTTGCCTATATATACATAATCCGGACTTCATAGAAGATCCTGCCATGAAGGCTTTTGCTCTGGGGATCCTTAAAATCTGTGATATTGCTAGAGAAAAAGTAAATAAAGCTGCAGTTTTTGAAGAGGTATGTTTCAGTATGACCTGCGATTAGTCTGTAGCACTATAACTATACATGATGCTTTACAGAAATTTAAAAAATTGCTTGAAGAGCGAAGTTTATGACCACATTACTGTAGAATGGTCTGGGTGACTGGCTAATTTTTTTGAACAAAATATTACTGATCGCCTAATTTCTCTTAAAGTTTTTCCTGAATTCATTATTTTCTTTTTATTTTGTAGAATACATGAGTGAGCAAATAAGAATGCTTTTTATTGATAAACAGCCTCTATATGAACAGAAAAGGTAATATAGGTCATAGGGATGTTAAAGACTAGTTGACTAGCCGATAAGCATTTGTTTATTTGATAGTCTTTTGACTAGTTGAGAGATCCTGCCCTCCCCCTTGCTGCCTCTATGAGAGGCAGCAAAGGGGTGGGGAAAGGGGTACTTCAAAGTGGCAGCACCACACAGCTGTGCAGTGCTGCCACTTTGAAACACTGCCTTGGGGTTTCAAAGGGACAGCGGCTGCACAGCTGATCCATTTCAAAGGGGCAGCTGTGGAGCCCAGGGTCAGCTGGTGACTCCCCAGCTGATCCCCGGCTCCCCTCTGCATTTTCCTGGTACCTGGGATCAGCTGGGGACTCCCCAGCTGACGCCGTATTCCAGGGAAATACCGCATGGAGCCCGGGATCAGCTTTAAAACGCACAGCTGCCCCTTTAAAACACCGCCTCTGTGCGTTTCAAAGGGACAGCTGCTGTGGAGCCTGGGGTCAGCTGAGGACTCCCCAGCATTTCCCCGAGCTCCTAGCGGCATGCAGCATAGCATGGAGACTGAGTCCCCCACTGACCCTGGGCTCCATGGCTTTGAAATGCACAAGAGCCCCTGCTGGGGACTCTTGTGCATTTCAAAGCAGGCACGCCGCATGCAGCCCAGAGTCAGCGGGACTTCCCGCTGGCCCAGGCTGTATGCAGAGTTCTGCATTCCTCCTTTGAAATGTACAAGAGCCCCCACTGCGGCTCTTGTACATTTCAAAGGAGGAGTGCGGAAGTGCCTATCGACTAGTTGACTAGTCGATGGAAATTCCATCGACCTAGTCAGCTAGTCAATTAACAGCATTTTAACATCCTTAATAGGCCAGAGTAGAAAACTATTAATGTGGGGATTAATTGCCTGCTCTTGAAACCAGGTGTATTAGATAATTAGGACTTTTTTTGTTTGTGTAGCTTTGAATTTTCTGGCCAGGATAAAGCAGTGATGAGAGAACACTTCACATCTTCCACTCCCCTCCTTCCCTCATATTGTACTGGGAGTCAGGATATCTCTTCCTCTTTTCTGATTGTTTTCCAGTCTTTAACGGGTTTAATACTTTACTACTTTTTACAGTGCTTGGAGATTTATGGATGGAAAGTACTATAGTAGAATATTATTGCTGATATATATATTAAAATGAACTAGCTTGTAGGAATCTGTACTGCAAATATTAAACCCCTCCTGAAATACTCATTGGTTGCTGCATAAGACCATAACTGCAGTTTTTGCAGTAGGTACAGACAGTTAGAAAAAGTGTAGGATTGCTGCTGTATTTCAAACATGTTTTTGGTGAAAGCACCTAATATTCCATTTTACATTTAGGAAGATTTTCAGTCCATGACGTATGGATTTAAAATGGCTAATAGTGTGACAGATCTTCGAGTTACAGGTAAAATTCAAATCATTTGAAGAAAAGAAAGAAGTAATTCCTGAAATTTTCATTCTTTCAGCTCAGAGATCCATTTTAAAATGTGCACAACATATGAGCCATTTCCATTATTACTTACATTATTTTCTTCCTATATATTCCATTCTGAAATTCTGATTGTGCATAACTTAAATTTAAAAAATGCTTGAATTAGAATCTTCTAATTTGGCTTGTTTGTAAAATCTGAGATTAACATAAATTTTTAATGACATAGTTTAAATAGTTTTAAAACTGTTAGCATTTAAAGTCAGCATATTACATGCATGTACATGATTTTGCTGTGTTTTCAGTTGATTGCATGTAGAACAGGGATCCTCAAATTTCATTGCCCTGTGACCTCCTTCAGACAACAAAGTTACTTTCTGGGTGATGCTTACTGGTTACGGTTAACTGGCAGGGGCTGGAGCAGCCCCCCATCTGCCACACACCGGGAGTTGCTCCAGCCTGGCTGGAGCAGCCCCCGCCAGCAGAGGGAACCCCCGTGCCAGCCCTTCTGCTTGTCCCTGTTTAAGCAGTTAACCAATAAAACAGAATGTTTAACTGGTTAACTGATTAAATGGGATTTTACATCCCTAATATGACCTGGAGAGGGAGGGGAAGGATGGGCGGAGCCCAAGTCCTGCTGTCCTCGGTGGGAGTGGAGCTCAGGCTGCAGCTTCAGCCACAGGTCCCAGCCCTGGTGATGCCATTAAAATGGGGTTATGACCAGTGCACCCTGTAAGCTGTGTGCTTTTGCTGCCACTCAGGAGAAATTCAGATGCCACCAGCTGATTAGCAGTGCGCCCACAGCTAGATTTTTTTTTTTTTTAATGTATGCTGGTGGTGCACATTCACACATGGTACACACAAAAATGTATTCTGCACATGTGTGGAAAAGATTAGAGAGAACATTGGTTGTGGCTAGGGATGTTAACGTGTACCCATGTACGCGATTAACCAATAAGCCTGGGTTTATTGATTAACTTTTACAGTTACATGATTTTCTCCCCTGCCACTTCTGTACAGCGGGAGCTGGCTTGAAAGCCAACTTCAAAGTTTACAAAAATAAACATGTTTTAATATCCCTAGTTATGGCCTACTTTGGGATCATGACCCACTGTTGGAGAACTGTGGATATAGAGCCATGGTCACCAACCTGTCAATCGCGAGGGCTCGACCAGTGGATCGCGAGATGTTTGGGGCCCCCCCCGCTCCCCGATTTCCCCCAACCCCCAAGAAGCCCCACTAGCTAGCGCCAGCTTCCTATGGGGTGGATGGAAGTCCGACAGCTGCGTGCCACTTCCAGGGGTTCCAAAAGTGCGCTGGCTGCTCCCCTCCCCCAGGTCTGTGGTGTGCTGGGAACGGGACGGGGGGGGAGTCCCCAGAGGAGGCACGCACTGGGGTTTTCCCTCCTCTGCAGTGGGGGAGTCATCCCCGGAGGAGGTGCATGCTAGGGCTTTCCCTCCTCGGAGCGGGGAGTCGTCCCTGGAGGAATTCCGGCAGAAGGGGGGTGTGAGGGATTCCCTACCCCCAGCAACACCCTGTCCCCTGATGCAGAACCCTGTCCCAATGGCACCCTGCCCCTGCCCCGGCCCCCTGTCCCCTGCCCCGGCCCCCTGTCCCCTGCCCCGGCACCCTGTCCCCTGCCCCAGCACCCACTAGCACCCTTCCCCAGTACCATGTCCCCTGCTTCCACCAGCACAGTTGGGGCCACATTAGTGAGGCTTGGGGGGTTTTTGGAGGAGTTATTGCATCTCACTTGTGTGGCCCCAGCTGATTCTTCTGTGGGTCAGTGACCCCTGATTCAAAACAAGTTCCCTGCCCTTCTCATAAATAAAAACAATGCAGAAATTTTTTGTGTTTGACATAGTATTTTATTTAAAAATGAAGCCTGGCCAACAAGCCCCCAATTGGGGCCAAGCCCCTGTCTGGCTGCAGCATCATAACACTCCTGCACATACACACCCCAGACCTTAGATCTGAGCCTGTCACATACTGGAACCCCTTGTCCTGAGCCCCTAACATACCCCAACCCAAATTCCTGCACCCGCACATCCAGAAGCCTGTGGCTTACTTAGTACCCCAACCCTCCATCTGACCCCAACATTCCCCAGCCTGGAGCCCCCTCCCAGAGCCAGTGTCCCCTTCTCTACCTCCTCCTGCATCCAAATGTCCTCCCAGAGTTTACACCACTCACCCCTTCCCACACCCAAATCCCTCATTCCCATCCCAGAGCCCACATGTCTTGTCTTAACACAGTGAGGTTCCGGCTAGACTGCAGGAGTTTTTCCAGGATTCCAGAGAGATCCCAGAAAAACTCTTCCATGTCCAGGGATGCATTTGTTCTTCTGCTTTTTTTAGTGGAAGAGCAAACATGCTCTTTCAGTAATCCCTGCATTCCTCGTTCCATGAGGAATAAGCGGGCTTCCGAAAGAAGGGGTTTTTCTGATATGTGGTCCAGTCTAGACAGGCCAAATGTTGGAAAAACCTCTTCCCACAGAAGAATCGGGGAAAAAAAGCAGCAGTGTAGAGTGTATAAGGGCTGGGGATAGCAAGTTATAGAGGAGAATAGAGAGGGCGGGGCTTCAGGGAAGGGGTAGGGTCTTGGGGGAAGGATGGGGCGGTAGATCTTGGCTTGTTCTGAAAAGTGATCTTGGGTGTAAAAAGGTTGGAGACCACTGATACAGTGAGAATGAGAAAACTTAATGCATTAAGAACTTCTTAGTTTTGGACGAGTCTAAAAACTCTGAAATGCCTAGAATTGAAGATTGGCTGAGTTCAAGATTTAACCTTTGTCAAGCCAAATAGTTCCATGTTATGTTGCAAAGCTCCATTTGTAAAGAAACATTCTTTATCACAGCAAATAATTTTCATGCAAAGAACTAGCTTTAATGCTGTGGTAAGGTTGAGAATTCAAACTTTTTTTTTTTTTTTGACAGAAACTTAAGTGGAAACTAAAACTTAAGAGACCATTAGTCTCTAAACATGTAAACTTATTAAGTTAACTGTTTATTTCCACAATGTCTTCTAAAAGTTAAGATCACCCAATCTAATTGTGCACCTGCTCCCTCCTAACTTTCAGGCACTTTAGTCAAGGTGGAAACTTCTGGAGTTTGAAACCTGAAGCTCTGGACATCAGTCCTTTATTTACATTGGGGGGTGTGTGTGTGTGTGTGTGTGTGTGTGTACACGTACTTGTAGATCTCTGGAGTTTACAAATTTGTTTTTCTGCAAGTACTCTCAGTCTCTCTGTGTGTCTGATATATATGTAACCTAACTGTCAGGCTGGTTCCTGAAAAGCACATACTCTTAGATATTATAGCTATTTGTTAAATTTTGCAGTTTAACAACACCGATTTCTGAAATTGCATTTGCTTTGGTGAATAGTCCTCTTTGTGGTCCAGAAATCAGACAGAGGAAAGGTAGAGAGAGTTCCTTCCTTGGAACAGCTGGAGATAGGATGGGTAGGTTCAGATTAGACAAATACTTTAGTCAGAGACTGATACAAAAACTGGAGTCAGGGATTAGGGACAGCACCTTTGTAAGCACCACCCCCCTTTTAACAGCTGAGGGTAGGAATTGGACTTTTTGTAGATAGCTTGATATCACCAAATAGGGCTTTATTGTTGATGACCTTTGGCTAATATGTGCTTCAAATATTTCAGACTTTGAATTAAGCTCACTATTCTCCTCACCCTTCTGTGTTGTATGTTTGCATCTGAGTTTAATGAGAATAATGTATTGGAGTTTTTTAAATGTCACTTATCCAGGCATGCTGAAAGATGTAGAAGATGACATGCAACGAAGAGTAAAGGTATTTTTTTGTTTCCTACTTTTTTAATCTGTTCTAGAATAGACCTTAAGTAACATAGTTTCCATTTATATAATTTGTGTAAACATATTACTAGTATTTAAGGAACATTATTTTTGTAACTTGTTTCCAGTAGTAAGGTTCAATGAAGGAAAACTCAATTTTTTTTGTATGCATGTATTTGTTTGACACTAGCATAATGTCTAGAGCAGTATTCAGTGTTGTTAGCTAGGACGGACAAGGTTCATAGGTTTTTCAGTAGGAATAGAAAGAATATTGTGGTGTAGGAGGTCTGCTAGACTGGATTGAGACTTGGTAACCTGGATTTAATTCCTGTTCAGATACCACAGGACTGTAAAAAGACCCTGTGCATCAGTCTACTCATGGTGTATGTGTGTAGGATTGATTAATGTTTGTGGATCACTTATATGGTGATATATGCCATATAAATATAGTTACAAATCAATTTAAGATAACATCTAGTCTTAAATTAGAACTGATTTTAATCTTATCTAATTTTAGAAATATCTAAACCAATGTTTTTACCTCTGTATCTAAGTTCTTTTCTAAACAATGGCATCTCTTTTGCAATTTTATTAATATGTTGTGTTTCTAACTCCTTCAATTTAAGAGCACTCGAAGTCGACAAGGAGAAGAAAGAGATCCAGAAGTTGAACTAGAAGTAATGAACCTTTTACTGTTTTTTGGTGGACTGTATGAAATAGTTCATATTTCTTACATAAGTGTTTTCAGTAACTATTTCTAGCATGTATCCTGAAAGAGAATAACATGTTTTACCATTGTTCTTCAAGAAAATAGAGAAGAATCTATTTCACTGTAATATCTGTAGGGTTGTTACTTTTATGGTAGCACTTAAAATGTTAAATTTGCATGAATTGTACCAGCTCAAGCAGCAGCAGTCCAACTAAACTTCCTGATCTCTCAAATATAATATGATGTGTGTTCGTGTTTTTTCTCTTCTGTGTTGGGAAAGGATGACTGGAGACCGTTTGTCCCATAATGTCATCAGTTCACTTCTTCAGATACAGTAATTACTTTGAAGAAAACTAGGCCAAATAAGTAGCAAACAGACTTTGAAGGCAGGGAGTAGAAAGTACAAGAGCAGTTTATAACTTTTTTTTTTTTAACTAAAAACAGCCAGATTTTATTTTTTGAAGGGTTGGCATGTTTTTAGTAACTTTCTCCTAACTTTTGGTACTTTTTTATATTGTTATAGCATCAGCAGTGCTTAGCAGTATTCAGCAGAGTGAAGTTTACCCGTGTACTACTGACAGTTCTTATTGCCTTCACCAAAAAAGAGGTACAAATACTTGAGATTTCTGCACTTACTCTGTATGTAATCCTTTGAAATGTTTGGGTGGTTTGTTTTTGGTTTTCCATTTTCAAAGGCAAAAAATTGTCCTTCAGAGTCTCTTATTCCAATATCTCAACTCTGCAGCAGCACCATCAATTTGGAGGCATGGGTGATCTCTTAAGAGTAGCAGCCCACTTTCCACCAGCACCAATATATTACTCACTTAATTCTTAGGAAGATATAGGATCTTGCACCAAAATATGCTGCTGTTCAGGCAATAACAAACTGTTGATGAGTCTGGAAAAATCTCTTTATGCAAATGAAACCTGAAAGATAGCGTTTCCTCTATTTTGTAAGTCAGGAGGGCTATCGTGAATTAGTGACTATCAGTAAACATTTTTATGTCTTCTCCCTTTTTGGGGTTCTTAATTTCTATCCTGGCTTCACTGTTGTTTGGAAGAGGAAGGGATCAGGGCTGTGTAAATGGGCCCTCTGTTGCACTTAGAAATGGAACTAGCAGAATCTTGTTTGGGGAATAAGGCAATGTGCTGTGTTTATTGTGAGTGCAGAATTCACTTACTGTCCCTAGCTACTAAAAATATCCACCATACATACATGCACTTCAACACACAATTCTATGAACAGGATATAATTACCAGCCTCAGCTGCTCATGCTAGTCCACTGTCCAGGTTGTCTAGAAACAAGAAAGGGAGCCGAGTCATGTCTGCACACAGATGCTCATGGATGATGATCGTAGAACCAAAAGATCCAACTCTGTAGTTTTGCATTCATCTTTTTGTATGTTTAGTCCATAGAGCCTGTCCTATCCCACTATCCCAGGGCACTCTTTGACCATGAGTCATCAATTAACAGCAGATGTGACTTTGATCTTTTTTTTGATGGGGCTTTTGTCTCTCTCTTTCCTGGGTTGGTTCTCTTGCAGGGCCCACCACGTTGTTCTTTGGCCATCAAGTTGGTGCTGGCAGCTGGTCAGGAAGACTGATCCCATTACACACATATCTATATTCACACTTTTAAATGTGATTGAAGTTGTGTGTGTGTGTGTAAACAGAGTTAAGGTCGTACAAAGTTTAAAATGTGGTTTCAGTTCCAATATGAAGTCATGTTTAGTTACAATTTTTAAAAATATTACAACAACAGATTCTTCAAAGGCAGTTCTTAACAGGCTACTAACAAATTCATCCAAAAGTGGTTAACGCTGCTTCATTTATAAAATCTCATTCATTAAAAATTGGTCCACAATTCCTGAGGTTACATAGATACTAACGGGCTGTGCCCCCTGATCGCTATGCTCACCAATCCCCCTCTCTTTGGAGGTAGGTGTCTGGCCTGGGGGGAGGGTGCAGGAGTGGGTGGGGTTTCTGGCTGGGGGCAGGGGGACAGGAGTGGGCTAGGGGTATGGGGTTTCGGCTTGGGGGGTATGAGTGAGGGGGCTGGGGGATGAGGTCTCGGCAGAGGGGGTGAGGGGGCTGGGGATGTAGGGTCTTGGCAGAGTGGTGAGTGAGGGAGCTGGGGCCATGCTGGGAGTCCACGTTGGTGCTCCAGCCGAGACCCCGTGCCCCCATCTCCCTCATTCACCATCCTGCAGAGCAGCAGAAAAAGCCTCCTTAAAGTGCATCCCTGTGCTCCTGTTCCCCCAGCCAGGGGAGGGGAAGGGAAGCAGCAGCACACGGGGAGCCTCAGGTCTTTTGGCCCCCCTTGCAGGAAGTTGGCACTGGTGCTTCAACCTTGCTGGGGGTGGAGCAAGGCTGGAGCCCCAGCGCAGACTCCCTGCTGTGGGGGGAACAGGAGGGGCTGAGCTGGAGCTGGTGAGGGAGGGGGCTGGGTGGAGGGGCAGGAGCGAGGAAGCCTGCAGCAGGGCATGCAGGGAGCTCGCAGCGTCCTGCCACTGCGGACCATGCTGCCCACGGGCCTCGCTCTGCTTCAGCTTCACCTGCGAGGAAGGCGGGTGGCGCACAAAAGAGCCAGCCCGGCTTTCCCCTCCTCTCCGCAGCAATCCAAACTCCCTTGGCTCTCCCAGCGGCAGGGTGTCGCACACTCCAGCACTCACGATAAAGGGCTGTCCGGAACTAAGCCAGTGACCCACCTTGTTGCCGCCTCCTCCCCCGGCATTGCAGCATCACTGCGGGAAGTCTCTGACTCTCACCTACCCTCCCCCCGAGCCTGTTGACACTGACATGATCTTGCAGGAACATTTTTACGCACGCACGCACGCACAGAGAGAGAGAGAGAGAGAGAGAGAGAGAATTCATTAAAAGGGTGATTTCATTCCTCAACCTTACACTTCAACTCAGGGAAAATGAGGTGCAAGTATTTTAGATGCAGAAGAGACTAGAGCACATATGGAGGAAATTGCATTCTGAATTTAATCAGCAGCTATATAAATAATAGGTTTAGCTATTATGACAGGGCTGTGATAGATAAATGTGTTTGTTTTCCACAACCAAATCCTGATATTCAGAACTGTTATGGGTGACTGCTGACAAACTGTGCCAGTTTCCTTCACGTGGTCAAATATTTCTCACTTTAAATTCTCCATTTAGTTCATGGTTAAGAGTGATTGCATTCGGGATCTGCATGGGAGTGTATTTTGTAGCAAATCTGTGTTAAGGCATTGTGTTTAAGGCAAAACTACAGAAAGTGAATATTCGTCTTGCACTTCTTTTTATTGATACCAGTTTCTGGCCAGGTTAAGTTTTTTATCATCAGACGGTTCTTCTGTCTATTAAGTTTTTTTATAAATCTCTTAAATATGCTTTTTTAAAAATCTTACTTGTAATATTTATCTTGCATCAAGGACAGTTAACCTGTTTGTTCCCAGCAAGCAATTTAAACACATGCTTAATTATACTAATAGGTGCAGATCTCCTCAAATGTCAGAAAAATTGAATATTTCAGTACAATATAAATCATTACCTTCTGATCAGCAATTTGCCATTAGGATTTTCTTAACAGTTTGAAGCAATTGTATGGACTTAAGCATCTATTAAATAGAACATTTAAGGACTCCTTATTTTCAAATGAGGGATATATTTATACTGAGAGACTATCTCTGTTACAAGTGTGCTTCTCTTATAAGCTGACAAAACTCGGAAGCTAGAGAATGTGCTTTTGACATATACTAACTTATCAGTGAAGTTTCAGTGGTTAAGGGTTATTAGAAGCTGTACAAAGCATGCACTGAACAGATGCAGGAAAACCTACTGGATCAAAAATGTAGTGTGTTCTATTTTAAAAAAATCTCATATCTGGGTTCTGATTTTTGGAAGGGTTACAGAATTTGCTTTCATACAAATTTAGATCATGAAGAATGTGAAAATGTTTTCATTATATTTTCCAGACAAGTGCAGTTGCAGAAGCTCAGAAGCTAATGATTCAAGCAGCTGATCTGCTTTCTGCCATCCACAACTCATTACATCATGGTATCCAGGCTCAGAATGATACTACAAAAGGAGGTAAGCATCAGGGTTAGTAGTCCTCTCCTGCCAAAAACATAGTGTCCTTGCAATAATCTAGGCCTTTCTCTAGGGCCACACTCAGGCAGGTTCAGAGTCTCTTCCCCTTCCAAAATCCTTTCCTGCTTGGGAACCATACTGCAGACTTTCCATATTTTCTGGTGTTGGCAGCCTTCCACTTAAGGGGACATTCAGTCTGAGTTTCCTGTAAAAAAAAACATAACAAAACAAAAACAAAAACACCCCTTTTTAAATGGCGATCTGTTATGACTGCATCCTGGGTTGAGGTTTATTTTCAGTCCCTGCCCTATGGTGATTCACTTGTCCTGGGTCTAAAAGTCTTTGTGGGCATCAAAGTCTTATCAGCTGTTTTTTCTCTGTGACTCTGTAGCAAGAATCAGCTAATTCCGTGGCATTGTTAACTTTTATAGAATTCTAGAAATATAGCACTGGAAGGGTCTTCAGTTGGTCATCTACTCCAGTCTCCTGAACTGAGGCAGGAGGAATAAGTACTATCAGACCATTCCTGATAGCTCTTTTTCTTAAAAACCTCCAGTGATGGAGATTTCATAACCTTCATGGATAGTTTGTTCCAGTGCTTAAGTAACCTTACAGTTAGGAAGTTTTTCCTAATATCTGACCTTCATCTCTTGTAGCAATTTATGCTCATTAGTTCTTATCCTGTTCTCAGGGGCTGTGGGGAACCATTTATCACCCTTCTCTTTGTAACGTCCTTTTATATACTCAGAGAGAGTTACCAGTCTTCTCCACACTAAACTGATTTTTTTATCATAGGACATGTTTTCTAAATCTTTAATCACTTTTGTTGCTCTTCTCCCAATTTATCCACATTTTTCCAGAAATGTATACAGTACTACAGTTGAGGCTTTATTAGGTTACACAGGAAATCTGGCAGAGTTAGGAACTGAACTCTGATTCCCAGGAGTCCAAATCATGCCTTGAACACAAGAATAGACCTTTATACTTGTTTTGTAGAACAACTAAATAATTATCTAAGGAATCACCTCCTTTCCTGGTCAGATAAACTAGATTCTCTTTGTTATGAAAGAGATGATAGTGGTGGCTTATAGCATGGCATTTTTCATGAGAGCTCAGAAACTCTGGAACCAGCTCTTCCTGTTTCAAAATAGCCAAATTTCCTTTCACAGAGGCAGTATGGGTGTGGTAATATATTTTACATGGTTATAGCTATGTTACATACAACACATTGCTTTCAAGAATGCTAGAGAGACCCTCTCTGGGTTTTTGGGGAGAATGAGTATTTGCTTCCCAGAAAGCTGACAAAGTGAAAGAATAGTGATAGAGATGCAGCCGTGTTAGTCTGGTCTAGCTGAACCAAAAGAGAGGACTATGCAGCACTTTAAAGACTAACAAGATGGTTTATTAGGTGATGAGCTTTCGTGGGCCAGACCCACTTCCTCAGATCAATTTGTGGAAGAAAATTGGCACGACCATATATACCAAAGTGATACACTCCAAAAAAAAGTGAATAAACCATTTTGTTAGTCTTTAAAGTGCTGCATAGTCCTGTCTTTTGGTTAAAGTAGAAAGAAGTTTTTTATTGTGGCTGGCTGAGATCCTGTTTGAATTACCATTTTAATGCTGTTGGGATTTTGCTGCACTACAAAGTATGAGTTAGGCTGGGTGCTGGTAGCGCAGAGCTGGGCAAGAGGCTGTCAGCGGGATGGATCAAGGACCACCTAGCACTTTGATCTGGCCCATGGTAGCTCCCAGCTCCACCGCTAATGTGTTGCCTGGAAGCCACTGGGGAGGCGCAAGCCCTTTCATTTGCTGCTATTTAAAGGGCTTGTGACTTCTGGGCAGCTGTCAGGCAATGTGGTAACAGCCGCCCAGCAGGCACAAGCCCTTTAAACTGCTGCTGTTAAATACTTCCACATTAAATAAATACTGGAGTGCATATACAGGTTGAACTTCTCTTAACTGGGACTCTCTGGGCCGGCAACATCCCTGGTCCAGAAGGACCATGGATGTTCAGGAACAGAGACTTATGGAGGGCCGGTGGCTGGGAGCCCTGCAGCATGGTTGGAGCCCAGTTGCGGGACTGCCCTGTGGCAGCAAAACCAGGAGCACAGCGGCGGGTGTAGAGGCAGTGGGGCTGAGCCCAGCAGCAGGGCTGCTGCCTGGCGGCAAAAGCGCCCAGGAAGACCGGGAGGCAGCAGGGTTGTCCAGCTGTGAGGCCTGCAGTGGGACTGCCCAGCAGCCCTGCTACTGCCCAGCAGTGCAGCTGCCTGGTGAGAGTAGGAGGCAGTGGGCAGGGCTGCCCTAGGGGGCCAGGAGCCTGACCACGGGGCTGCCTGGCAGTGGGGCCAAGAACCTGGGAGTGGGGCTGCCCGGTGGCACAGCAAAGAGTCCGGCAGCCCCACTGTTGCCCAGTGAGGCTGAAGTCCAAGCAGGGCTGAGGTCAGGAGCCCTGCGGAGGGGGCCAGTGGCAAAGTGGGGGGGAAAGGGGCTGGGAAGCTGGCAGCCAGTCCATGGCTGGTGAGGAGGACCGGTGGTGGGGAGGGAGAGCAGAAATGATCATCCTTGATCTGACAAAGTCTCTCATCCAGGACCAGTCAGGTCCCCAGGGTGCCGGACTAGGGAGGTTCAACCTGTAGGATGTTCAGAAAATTGCAGAAAAAATGTTTTACATTTTCAAGTGTAGAAAGTAAAGATTGTCATTAGTAAAGTTTTAGATATACATTGAAATAATTCATTATCTGTTTGATAAATGTTTTTTTTCTGGACCAATTCTTAATGGATATATTTTTAAATGATGTTTCTGCTTGTGAGACAATAAAAGTAATTCACTATAGAGACTTAGGCTATGTCTAGACTGCAGGCTTCTTTCGGAAGAAGCTTTTCTGGAAGAGATCTTTAGAAAAAACTTCTTCGGAAAGAGCGCGTCTACACAGCAAAAGCGCATCAAAAAAGCAGTCTGCTTTTTCAAAAGAGAGCGTCCACACTGAATGGACGCTATCTCGCATTTAAGCTGTGATTACTATGGACAGAGTCGCCACTACTGTGCTTTTTCCTCTTTCCTCTTCTTTCAGAAGAACTCCCTCTGCCCCATCCATACATGCCTTTTTCTGAAAGAGCTCTTTCGGAAAAAGGCTGCTTCCTCGTAGAAAGAGGTTTACCAATGTCGGAAAAACCCCTCTGTTCTTTCAATTTTTTTTTCCCAAAGGAACGTGGTTGCAGTGTGGATGTCAGTGAAGTTTTTTTAGAAAAATGGCCGTTTTTCCGAAAAAACTGTGCAGTGTAGACATACCCTGAGTCTTTACCTTAAGACAGGGGTCACCAAGCAGTAGATCGGGATCCACCGATAGATCTGGGAGCCTCTGACAGGTGATCCTAACTGGTTTGGCTGGGAGACTATCAAGTGCCTGCACTTCAGGTGCCCCTCCTCCCACTTCCCTGCTGCTCCTGCCCAAAGCCTCAGAGCTGCCCCCTGGGAGCCTCCTGCTTGTTGTGCAGAGTGGGGGAGACAGGGACAGGGGGGCACTGATGTCACTGTCCCCCTCCCCTGTTCCCCATCTTCACAGAGTGAGAAGGGTGGGACCTCGGCAAAGGGGTGGGGGAGGGGTATTTGGGTTTGAGGTAAATCCTGGACTGGCTTAATTAAAAAAGTGTGCTTTAAAAGGTTGGAGACCCTGCCTTAAGAGATATTAGGAAAGATGTAGAAAGAACTTATTATCCTTGTAATGAACCAATGGAAATAGAGCAAAAAGTTACCATGATATGTCAGTCTTTAAATATCTACACTCATCTGCTCCACTTGATTTTTTTTTTTTTTTTTTTAACTTGCATTTGTATAAGTCAATTTAGGTCATGAACTGACTAGCCATTAATATAGTATAGACCTGGAAGTACAGGGTTCTAATCTGCCTGAGACTTTTTGTCATGGGGGCAGGAAGACCACTCAGGGTAGGGTGGATTCCATTTAATACTTAAACCTTTCTGCTGACCTGTGAGAGAGGGTGCTAATTGGGTGGTGGTTGGTTTGTTTTTTGTGATGTAGATTATGTCCAAAAGAAATGGACTAAGACCAGTGACTCATTATGTAAGCCACAAGGCAGCCAACAGAGGGTAATGAATGTTAAGCACTATTAATCCTGGTGAATTCTGAATCAGCCATTGAATAAAGTTTACACATACTTCATATTGATATCTAGTAACTAAGACCTGAATCTCTGATCCATGTATTTCCCAAACTCAGTTAATTAAAAATGTGTGTGTGTTCCTTCCTGCATGTTATAAGATTGTTCTCAGTTTATTGTAATCAATTGATTTTTTTTTTTACATTGATGATGGCCAGCTAAAACACCTGAAATTGATATCTTGACTGCTTACACCAGACCTGCTTCCCAAAACATTCAGCAAAAGCTATATGTTTTATGTACTTTGTTTTGCTCCTTTATTCAAAATTGTTATGCAGATGCATACTGTAACTTGAATTCAACTTAAAAAACAGCAACTCAAAATTTCTTAACCATAAAGTAGTATTACTTTTGTAGTTTTTTGTTGAATTCTGACAGGATGGCTTGGTCAGCTTTTTGAAGAGGAAAGATTTGAAAACTTATTTTGATGCATGAGGGAAATGTTATTTAAATCTTTCGATAATGGGAGGCTTGATTACTCTTTTTTACAAACCATGAGATTTGAAGGAGTCTATCATATGACTCCAGCATTAAAGAGACTTGGAAACATTTGCTATTTAGTAATAAGAGGTGCAGATTTACATTTCTGCTAAATATCACTAGCCTGAGAATAGTACAAAGTACATGATTAAATGAAGACTGTGAATCATTTGGGTTTCAGAAAGGCCCCATGGTGCTCCCCTACCCATGTGAGGACACTCCTGCCTTGCGTAAAGGATTATAGTTGAAATTTTTCTTTCTCCCATGGACTCTGATAAGGGTTAGCAGATCCAGGAGTGGGTAGCTTGATTAATCAGGATGCTGAAGATGCAAATCTTTTAAATGTGGTAAGGGCAGGTCTCTACTACTGCTTACATTGATCTAACTTAACTGCTCAGTGATGTGAAAAAGATACCCTCCTGAGTGATGTAAAGTAAACTCTGTCCACACTGGTGCTATGTGCAGCTTCATTGATGTCACTTCTAGTGTAAATCTGCCCTAAGTTATGGGGTGATGTTCAGACTACACAGCTAGCTTGTAGAAAAATAAGAATTTTTATTCATACACTGTTTGTACTAATTTGCATGTTTAAATGTTGAATCTCATGATAATTAATAATGAACTAATTAATATAGCTAGTAATCTAAATGTAATTGTCAATTTCATTTACAAGAGAAAAATATTCATTTAATGTTTGGAATAGCTTTCTTTCATAGCCAGCATGACTTAATTTGGGTAACTAATCAGCAGATATTTAGTTTGGATAAATGAATGGTTTGTTATATACTTGCAAGTTTAAAAAAAAATCAGAAAGCCCAAATCACAAAATCTTTCTTTTTCTGTCTTTTTAAGATCATCCTATTATGATGGGTTTTGAGCCTCTCGTTAACCAGAGGTTGCTCCCTCCAACTTTTCCTCGATATGCAAAAATAATTAAAAGGGAAGAAATGGTCAACTATTTTTCCAAACTTATAGATAGAATAAAAACTGTTTGTGAAGTGGTCAACTTAACTAATTTGCACTGTATACTGGTGAGTGTGAATTCTGTGTATTATCTTTATTTAAATGGAGATGAGAATTTATCTGAATTGTTCAAAAAAGAATTATTTCATTATATATGTTTATCATTGTCCCTAGAACCACAGAGGTTGTGTATTTAAAACTTCAGATTTTCCCGCCTTTTGTAATACCTCCTGAATGTTTGAAATTACACTTCTTCCTGCTACTTAGTACTTTTCCTTTTAGCAAATATCTGTTTTTTCTCTCCTATCCCCTTGTTCTCCACATCTTGCTAAAATTATTATTACAGATAATGATGAAACACAGTAGGGCTAATTAACTTATGTTCCTGTTCTAATTGAAAAGAGAACTGCATCTACAGCAGGCTGAACACAATACAGTCCTTACCGAATTGAAGAAGATACTGACTTTTCATTGCTTTTTTATTGCTTCCCAATAGTGAGTTAATATAATTTTTAGAATTCTGGTAAGCAAATTCTCCACCCCCAAATTATAGATTTAAATGAAGCATTTAAATCCATGGTTAATTCGATCCCTATTCAGAGACTGACAAAAATATGATTAAGCATAAGTTCTTTACTACTTAACAGAGACTTTTTGAAATTAAGGCCTATGAAAATTAAGGTAGGTTGCCGTGTTCAGTCTGCATTTGTATTTTCTGACATTTCACTGAATTACAAAAGAGGCATGATTCACAGGGCAGAGTTCCAAGAAAGAGGACTAAAATCTTTTTAACGTAACAACTTTCTCTTAGACATGCTCTCTGTAATGCTAATCAACTTTTATGAAAATTATGAGTTTAAGAGTCAGACCTGTCCGTCATTTACACATCTCGAGTTTAAGATGACCATAACAGTTCGATAGTGTCTCTTTTTAAAAATTTTTATCATACTGTTGGTAGTTGGAAGGAATTTTAATAATTGTCTAGTTTTATTCAATATGACTTAAGATTTTTAACAACTCTTGTACTTTGAGACAAAATCACATATCGACTGAAAAATGTAGTAGTTGTTTTTAAGGTTATTCACACTGATTTCATATTAAAGAATTAACTCTTTTTTGTACTTTTTAAACTGGTATATTAACCTTCCTTCTCTTTCCATCCTAAATGTAAATTAGGATTTTTTCTGTGAATTTAGTGAGCAATCGCCTTGTGTTCTTTCAAGATCTCTCTTACAGGCAAGTTCTAGTTTATGATGAAATGTGTTTTACTTTTTTATAACAGCACTAGAATGAAATAATCACTTTATTTAAGAACCTACATTGTTCTTGTTTTACATGTTCAAATTATATAGTTGATATCAACATATTTATTAGTATGAAACATTTGAAATGAATTGAACTCTTCAGATTTTTATTTATCAAATGTTGTTTTTTTTTATTTTGAATAGATGACAGTCTAAATACAGTATTGATTTTATTAGCTTTTGATTAACTTGAGCAAATACTGTGTTTTAAAGATGATTATAAACAGAGTTAAATCTACTTCCCTTGAAGTAAGCCAGGAGTTTGCAGATAACTCTTGTAAAATCTTTTCACCTGCATCTTCCCTGTGCAGTCTCATTGTGGAGAGGTGTAGTGTAGACTGAGCAATGGTTTTCAAACTAGGGGTCATGACCCAGTACTGGGTTGTGGAATGTGTCTGCCCCCAGTACACCTACAGTAGGTGTTCTGGGGAAGGAATGTGGACGGGGCCAGACTGATGGTTTGGGAAAGCGATGCTGCTTAGCATACCAGCCACTCGAGTTGCTGGTGATCAGTGGTGGTGCTAAGGCAGGCTTCCTGCCCATCCTGGCACCTCAGGCTGCATTGTGCCCCAGAATCAGCCAGCAGCAGGCCCAGCTTTTGGGGAGGGAAGAGTGCATAGGGCTCTGCACAATGCCCCTGCCTTGAGCACTAGCTCTGCACTCCCATTGGCTGGGAACCTGCTGCTGGCTGCTTCTGGGGCGCAGCATGATCTGTGGTGCCAGAATAGGCAGGAAGTCTGCCTTAGCACCCCCGCTGCACCACTGACCGGGAGCCACTTGAGATAAGCCCCTCCTGCCCGAGCCCTGACTCACTTCCAAAGCCTGAGTCCCCTCCTACAGCCAAAAGCGCTCATCCTCAGCCCCACACTGGAGCCCACACTGTAGTCAAATTTTGTTGGGTCGCAGGCATCAACCATTTTCTTCAACTGGGTCATGGGGAAAAAAGTTTGAAAACCACTGGTATAAAGGGCTACCCGATGGTTGAATATTATCACACAGAGGATATTTCTACTGCTATATCAGCAGCTGAAGGTTGGGAAAGAACTGAATGTCTGTAGCCTGTTCACTCCTCAGTGTTCTATTAAATAACACTATAAGGGTTTTTTTTTTGCCTCAGAGTAAAATATTGTCTTACAGCAGGCTTTTCTTTGAACAGCAGTGACCAACTTCTGACATCTGGATGTCTTTGAACCTGGAGCTCATGGAAAAACATTTTTTGTTTGTGGGAAATTGTAAAATGCTGCTGTTTAAATTTTCCACAGAATATTTTGGTTTTTGAATGAAAACCCAAAAGCTATAAAAGTCTAATTGAATAAAACCTCAGACTTAAAATCTGTTCTCAAGAAAATGAAAAAAATGTTTTTTAACCAAAGATACAAAAATTACCAAAAAATGTTTTTTCAAAACCAAGTTTTTCAGTGTTTGGTTTTTTATCAGAAAACAGGAAGATTTTGACCAAAATTAAAACATTTTTTCATTTTGGTCAAAAAGCCATTTTTGCTGGAAAAACTGTTTGAGAATTTCTCTTAACTCTAAATGTTAGGCTGCAGGAGGAGAAGGAAAAAGAAGGTTCACCTCACAATGGCATTAACTTACACTCAAAGGAAACATTATTCTTTGCCTACTCCCTGGATAGCTAAAGAGCATTGTTAGCAGGGTCTCGTTTACTGTGTGATATATCACAGAACATATACAACAAGGACCCATGATTAGGGGAGTGGATGAAAAGAGGCAAGACAGTTGTCAGAGACCAAAGCTGATATGAGGAACTGGAGAGGTTTGCAAGAGGAGCCTCTAACTTGCAAAACTTCTAAACTGCATTGAAATGGGTATCTTCCCCTTATAGATCTGTGTTTATGCACAGTGTCATAGCTCCATTCAAGTCATAATTCCATTGCCAGTTTACACCAGCTAAGATTCTGCTTTTTAGGTTCCTCAGCTGTGCAGCTCCTAAGGCGCCTACCAATAGATCCTGCTTAACATGCACTTTGAATGCTGCAGGAGGGGGATGCTGTAGTCATGGAGGGGAAAATTAAATGGGCACATTGGCTATGGAGGCAAAAGAAAATGTAGATAATAGAAGGCACCACAAGGCAAGTTCCTTTCTCACACCTACCCTATTGCTTGCATTTTCTCCTGCCTTCTGGGACATTGCTTAGCCTCTCCTCTGCCACTCCCCAAAGGATCCTGGCCAGCAATCTATATAGCACAGATAGGAATTCATGTGTCAAACCTTCAGAACAGAGGACAACTCTGTTATTAGTGCAGCTATATAATCCGTTTGCATGCTGAGCCTCCATGATTGTAAGTCAGGAGTGATGTGAGCAATGCTCACTGCCCCTGTTGTGTCAGAGAGAGTCCCTAGATGCCTCCCAATTCTGGGTCTCTCACCATGTACCTACCAAACAATTTAACTTTAATGGAGTGTATCTCATAAGATTTTTGAAATCGTATAACTACTATAGTCACTTCATAAATCAACTATTATTCTATAAAAAGTATATTTCTACTAATAGATGATTAAATTCAAAAAGAATCTTTTCTTTCCAGACTACTTTTCTTGTGGATAATAAGAAGGTATTTGGTACTCATCTCATACAAGATATGGTGAAAGATGCATTAAGATCGTTTGTCAGTCCTCCAGTACTTTCTCCTAAGTAAGTAGAGCTGCCTTTATTCTGTTTAAGCATCAGTGCAAAATATTTCACGTGCCTTTCTGTTTAAAATCACGAACCTCAAATTTCAGTTCAGTTATAGTAAAATATATAATCAGTTGTATCGAAGTAGAGATTCTTAATGTATTGAAGAAGTCACAACTGCCGGTCCGCAAATCTCTGGCTGCCGGTTCTTATGACCTAGATAGTATAGGTTGTCCTCCTTTTTTTCCTAACATAGCTTAAGTCAGTATCTCTTCTCTTAGTTGGATAACAGTCAGTATTTAGAGCAATCATAGTTTCATATGATATCATTGTGAATATTTTCTTATAGATGTTGTCTATATAACAACCACCAGGCTAAGGACTATATTGATTCTTTCGTGACCCATTGTGTTCGGGTAAGTATCAGTTGTCTTTAAAAGGCCCTTAATACATATTTAGTCATCGTTGAAGGAATTCAGCACCTTTGGAAATGAGATTGAGATACCTGACTTTAGGCTAGAATTTTTAAACACAGATTCCTAAATTCTTAACTTTCTAGAGATAAACATAACTCTTGCCATTTGCAGTCCCAGGATCAGCATATGGAGGATCAGTTTTGTAGTATTTATAAAATGGGTGTAGGTCTCTAGTGATGGAAAGTAATTTCATGTAACCCAGTGAACACATATTGTTCAGAAAGTATAAATATTTATCTGTCTCTCCAATGTGGAGATGTCTGTTTAGTATCTGTGTTTGAAGAAGTTAATGTATTGAAAAACACAACACAATGTGAAAATTGAGAAAATGTATTTAGGGTGGAGCCCTTTCACACATTCTGCTTGGTTGCATACTTTATGTGGCTCAGTCTGTAAATAAAAATACATTGTGGTATAAATTCATCAATGGTTTTTCTATTTCAGCCATTTTGTAGTCTAATTCAAATCCATGGACACAATAGGGCTCGCCAGAGAGATAAACTGGGTCATATTCTTGAGGAATTTGCCACTCTGCAGGATGAGGTAATGTACCAGCCAAGAGGCCAGCAGGCTTCATCCTCCTGTGTGTTTTTTCCCAGTGGAACATCTAGTGTTGGGTTTTCTGTATATGAATGAAGATTTGTTCCCCATAACCTTTAATGTCCATTTCTTAACCTTAAAATAGTCTTCTTAAGGGATGTGAAATTACATTTAAAATGTTTAACAGTTAACTGGCCTGGCACATTACACTGTGGAGGTGGGTGCAGGGACTGCTCCGGCTGGGCTGGGCACCAGTTAACCAGTTACCTCTTTACATCCCTAGTCTGCTTCCGCTCCCTGTACTAGTTAGAGCTGCCAGTGCACATAAAATTAACAACAGAATAGAGAAGCTTCGTTCTGAGCCACTTTAAGCTCAGAGCACATCTTATTTCAAACATGAAATTGCATCTGCACAAAATGAATGTATAAAAATATTAATTTGAAATATGTAACAAACCAGATTTTTTTAAGTATAAAATATATAAAACTTACATTAACATCCCTGTTATCCAGTATTAAAGAACTTGTTCTCAATACATCTTTGAAACAGTTTCGAAATTGAGGATGATTGACCACCGTGGGAGGTTGCATTTCACTTGTAGGAGATGGGTCAATTTTTTTAAGAGTTAATGAAAAACACTACTTCTCAGGCTTTACATGTTAAGGGAGAGAGAAAAGGAGTTTGGAATGGTGAAAAAAAAAATTTGCCTTTGTGGTGGGTCAGTGTTTCATGGAGATGCTTAGTAGAGGGGTTTGTCAGTATTACTCTTGAAGTGTCTCTTCCTGAGTTTGTCGTTGTTTAGGACTACAGAGACTCTCTCAATTGTAATATTTCATGATAAAAAAATTGAAATTCTTCAGACATTTGCCTAAAATAAAAACAATCATCTTTATTTTGATATTATTTTACATGCTGATAGTCATCTGGAGCAATAGTCTAGTGATTTTTACAACTTAATACTGTGGAAGTTCCAAAAATATTTTCAATTACCTGTATGGTATTGAAACCATAACAATCTGTTGCTCCTGGATTTTCATTTGCATGTGGTACGTGGCTGTAATACTCATACAGGTTTGCCAACATTAGTAAATTTGCCTATTTAGTAATTAAAATGGTCAGTAAAATCAAATCATACGTCAGTAAATAAGCAATACAGAAAAATGTTTTATTTCTTCTTCTCCAGGCAATTAGTAAATAATGCACAACACAGATTTATGTGCTTTTTGGACTGCATGAGTCACAGATTTTGTGTGAACTGATTTCTCTTGTTTACATGTAATAAGGATTTATTTTACTATATTTTCATTCTAAATGTTGTGAGTGTTTTAATTGTGGCAAGACCATGGATATTGTTTCATCAGTATTGTTCTCACTTTACTATAGCTTTTCAATTTTTACTTACTGTTTGCTGTGTCTTTTTCTGGCAGGCAGAGAAAGTAGATGCAGCACTTCACAGTATGCTGCTGAAACAAGAGCCCCAAAGGCAACATCTGGCTTGTTTGGGCACCTGGGTCCTCTATCATAATCTCCGCATCATGATACAGTATCTTCTGAGTGGCTTTGAATTGGAACTTTACAGTATGCATGAATATTATTACATATATTGGTAAGAGTATACATTATTGAAAGCTTTGGGGGGAGCGGGAAAGGGGAATGATCTCACAAAGACCAGCATATAAATGAATAGGACAATGCTAAACCAGTGTTTAAACTGGGAATTAGAAAATTCTCACATCCCAAACTGACTGCACGAAATACTTACTATCACTGCATCTTAAAAATAAGAGATCGGGGGGGTGGAACCCAATTGGGCCATCTTGTCTCTTCTACCATATTTGTTCTCTCCAGTGTATTCACTTTTTCACCATCCAAATGACTGCTTAGCTCCTTATTTAGCTTATTCCAATAGAACAGTGGTTTCCAACCTTTTTTTTTTATACTGCAGACCAGCAAACTCATTCACAAACTTTTGGTGGACCGGTAATATTGTATTTGATATTCATTATGCAAATAAAACATTATCAGTCCACCGAAAGCCCTCCAGAACTGCCATGAACAGCTGGCTTCAACTTTGACACCCCCCCCCCCCAGTGCCAGCCTCTTGTTTCCAGAGCCCCACTGCACCCAACCCCCCCATGTCCCCACCAGTGCCAACCCCTAGTCCCCAATATTAGCCCCATCCCCAGAGCCTCCCAGTGCCAGCCATGTCCCTGTAGCCCCCCTCCCCACTACTAGCCCTGCCTCCAGAGCCTCCAATGCCAGCTCCCCACTCAATACCTCAGTGCCCCCCAGTATCAGCCTCTTAGAGCCCCCCACTCCTTAAGACCACCCACAATTCAGCAGCCCTAGGGCCGGGCACAGAGAGCTGAGAGAGGGGAAGGAGGCTGCTTGGAGTGACCCATGCGGGGACTTCGGCAGAAAGTGGCAGGTCCTGGCATGTCGGGGCAGTTGCACAGGGATTAATGGTTTGGCATTTGTGCAGCAATAATTTTTGATCGGGGCGCTCCTAAGAATTTGATAAGTGGTCAAGGGCCACATTCTTCCCTTATTAATTGAGGAGATGCGGGGTCTGGGATGGAAGTTGGGTGCAGAAGGGAGCTTGGGATAGGAGATTGAGGTGCAGGAGGGGATGTGGGATCAGGGAAGGAGTTTGGGTGCATGAGGGAATAGTGACCTTGGGCAGGAAATTGGAGTACAGGAGGGGGTATGGGCACAGGCAGTATTCTAACCTGGAGGTGTTGTGTAGGAGGGGTGCAAAGTCTTGGAGGGAGTGGTGATGTGGGGCAGGGGTGCAGGGTTTGGGTTGTGACCTACGATAAAGGAGGGGGTTTTAACCTGGGGCAAGGGATTGGGGAGACAGGTCTGGGAAGGGGGTATGGGTGCAGGAGAGGATTCTGACTTGGAGGCGTATACGAGGGAGTGCAGAGTCCAGGAGAGGGTTGTAACCTGGGGCAGAGGTGCTGGAGGGGATGTAAGGGTTTGGATTGTTACCTGGGGCAAGGGATTGGAGGGGAGGGTATAGGTGCAGGAGTATGGTGAAGAGGGTTTGCGGGGTGCAGCAAGGGGCTGGGGTGACAGAGAATGGCTTTGGCCGGGAGGTGTTCAGCTAGGTGGGTCCTGGCCAGCAGCCCAGTAGGGCTCTTGGGCAGGTTTCCTGCCTTCCGTGCCCCCTGCACACACTTCAGAGTGGCTAGCTATGGGGCCCATGTGTTCTATGCACATTATGCACTCCAAAGATTGTGCTGGGGGTAGTGGCAGCACCTGAAGACTCCCCTGCATATCTCCAGCACACAACATGCTGAGAACACATGGCCTCCGCAGCTGGCTGCTTTTGAGCGGAGTGCGGAGCATAGAAGATAGGGAGCCTGCCAGAGGATCCCACTATGCTGCAGGCCAGATCCGGTGGCTTGGCAGGCAGACCGGATCTAACCCATGAGCCATATTTTGCCCACCCCTGTTTTAATGCTATTTTTTAACTCAGTTGAAAATGAATTCTAATGTAGAATACATACTGTACTGTTACTCTTCAATACTACTTGCATCGGTAAGGGAAAGTCAAATCTGCTACATCACTGTTTAAAATAAATGTATGACTGGATCAAACCAGTCATCCATCAAGCTTAATGTCTTGTCTTTTGACAGTGGCCAGAGCCAGACCCTTGAGAGAGAATGAACAGAACAGGGCAATTTTGAGTGATCCCTCCCCTGTTGGACAGTTAGAGGTTTAGGGACACCTGAAAAATGGGGTAGTCTCTTGATTAATAGTCATTGATAGACCTATGTTCCATGAATTTATCTAATCCTTTTTGGTACCCAGTTATAACTTTTGTCCTTCCCTGGCAACAAGTTTCATAGGTTGTGCATTGTGTGAAGCCCTCCTTTGCGTTCTTGCTGCCTGCTAAGTACATTGGGTAGCATGTATTTCTTGTGTTATGTGAAGAGTTAAATAAATATTTCCCTATTCACTTTTTTCCATATCATTCATGATTTTATAGATCTATCATGTCCCTGCTCTTAGTCATCTTTTTCTAAGCTATCCAGTCCTAGTATCTTTTCTTTTCTTGTATGGAAGCTGTTTCGTGCTCTTAAATCATTTACATAACTATTTGAAAAGGTACAGAGATGGGCAATGTTGAGATGGAGCAACCAGAGATGAATGAAGTATTTGAGATGTGGGTGTACTTTGGATTTATGTAGTGCATTATGATAGTTTCTGTTGTTATTATCAATCCCTTTTCTAAAGATTCTTAACATTCTGTCAGCTTTTTTGACTGCCACTGCACATTGAGCAAAAGTTTAAGAGAACTAGCCATGATGACTTCAAGGTATTTTTGGGTTGTTAGTTAATGTAGATCCCATCATATTGTGTTCACAGTTGAGATTCTCTCCAGTGTGCATTATTTTTCACTTATCAGCATTGAATTTCATCTGTCATTTTGGTGCCATGTCATCCCGCTTAGTGAAATCTCTTTGTAATTCTTCACAATCAGCTATGGACTTTGCTATCTTGAGTAATTTTATGTCATCTGCACATTTTGTCTTTTCACTGTTCTTCAGCCCCTTTTCCAGATATTACAGATTCCAGATCTACGGAGGGTGTGAAACAGTGATTAATTTTATAACTTTATGATGCTAGTCTATGAATTTGGCTCCCACTATAGTCAGGGCAATCAAACTGGTTCCATGTTGACATACTTTCAAACTAAGGCATTTGAAGAAAACATGACAGTAACTAACGAATTTGTTTCTTTTTTTGGTAGATTTTTCTTTAAGGCCAGAAAGGACCATTACATTGTCTAGTCTGACTGACTGTGTATAAGGGTAGTGCATTCTACCAATTTACTCCTGTACTGAGCCCACAGCTTGTGATTGGCTAAGGTATATCTTCCAGAAAGTCTTCCATTCTTGACTGGAAGATAGATTTCACTAGATGGAGACGCCATTACTTCCCTTGGTAGTTTGTTACAGTGGTTAATCACCCTTACTGTTAAAAATATCATCTGAATATGTTTGGCTTTAACTTGCAGTCACTGGTTCTTGTTATGCCTTTCTTTGCTAGATTAAAACCTTTTAATGCCTAGAATTTTATCCCCACAAAGGTACTTTCACATTGTAATCCAGTCACCTTTCAGTTGTCTTGTTAAGCTAAATGGATTGTGCTATCTCTTTTTAATTGAAGTATAGTAGCAATTAATTTTTAGTAATGCTTCTACATTATTTTATCAGTGCCCTGAATATAAGGAAAAACATAACATTGAAAATTTGTTAACATTGCCATCTTGTGGCAATTATGATTAGTATCTATTTGCAGCTTGGTCTTTTTTTCCCTGCTTTGAATGACTGTACATATTATCTTGGTTAAACTACAGCACTAAATAGTATAGTTTGATCTTTCCACTTGATCTTTAAGTAAAGAACAAAAACGTTCTTGTTGA
Source organism: Pelochelys cantorii (assembly GCA_032595735.1). Classification (NCBI taxonomy): domain Eukaryota; kingdom Metazoa; phylum Chordata; order Testudines; family Trionychidae; genus Pelochelys; species Pelochelys cantorii. The sequence goes on along the minus strand of CM064330.1, from coordinate 90,403,689 downwards.
AGAAAATAATCCTCAATTGAAGCTTTCATCAGAATTCTATTAGGAACACATTTGTGGACTGAACTATGAATTTTTTGAAGCCTTATGTTGATTGTTCTTCATGCTCTGCTCTCCTAGACTAGTTCTCCCCACCCCCATCTTTGCTATTCTCTTGCAGAATTCTGTGTGTGATGGTTCAATATTAATTAATTCCTGTGTTTCCATAAAGTGATAATCCACGATTTTACTTATTAAAAACTGTAATGCTTCAAGTATATCTGTATTAACTGTGTACCCTAATGCAGGTATTTCATAAAACTAAAAAGTTGGCATTTGAAATGGTCAATATTTTTAAAAAGTATTAGTTAAAAAAAATTAAAAGGGGTTGCTTTAAAATACTTTGTCCCTGTAATTTAATATGTTCTGTTCCTAAACTCTTGGATTATTTAAATATTGGCCTGAAATCTTCTTCAAGATTTTTGAAATGTTTAAAAATCCTGTAACTGAATACTTCATTGATTTAAACTAGGGATGTTAAAATGCATTTAATTTTGTAAACATGTAACCACTTAAATTTGCAGCAGTTACACATTTACATGTGTGGGGCCAAGCGGGAGCCTGTGCTCATGGGGGCCAGTTTTAGAGCCAGCTTTTCGTGAGCACTGGCTCCCACCTGCCTCTGTATCAAAGACAGCAGCATGGAAGCTGGTGCTCGCCTGCTCCCTCCATGCTGCTGCCTCTGGGAGGCAGCGGTGGGGGAAGAGGCAGGCAGCTCCATGGGAGCTGGCACATGCAAGGAGCCCCCACCTGTATCAGAGGCAGTGGGGCGGGGAAGGAGAGCAGGTGGCTCCAGAAGCAGGCTTAAAAGTCAGCTCCCTGTGAGCAGTGGCTCCAACCTGCCTCAGCCCCACCCCCTGTGCAGGTGTGGGGGCGGGGGTGGCACTCCACAGGAGCCAGCATGCACAGAGAGCTGACTTAAAAGCCAGTTCCCCATGAACACTGGCTCCCGCCTCCCCTCTGCCTTTGATACTTCGCTGAATTGTTTAAATGGGGTTCACAACCCTAATTTAAACTAGTTAAAGAACAAAAGCAGTTTTATACCATTATTGAGCTTTCTGGAGTTGTGATTTTTTTCTCCAGTTAGTCTAAAAGAAATCTGTTGTGTGTAGCAGTCTGTTGCCTTCATGAAAGAAAAGGCACATTATAGTTTTGCTGTGTTAGATGTAATAGCTGTAGGTATTTGTCTCAATTTACTGCAGGTATTTGTCTGAATTTCTCTATGCCTGGCTGATGTCAACACTGAGCCGTGCTGATAGCTCTCAAATGGCAGAAGAGAGAATAATGGAAGAGCAGCAGAAAGGCCGTAGTAGTAAGAAAACAAAGAAAAAGAAAAAAGGTATAATTGGTACACTAGCATTATACCCATGTAACTTCACTGACCTCAAGTGGTATGTCTATACTGCAGTTTAAGCCAAGGATTAGTGGGATTCGGGTCAGATGACCCATGTTAGGGAACCCTAGGTTTGAGCCTTTACATTGCGTTTTACCCAGTGTAGGTACTTTACTAACCCATGCTTAAACGTAGGGTTTTTGTGTTCACATTGCTGTGTGTAGACCCCTGTCAGAGTAACCATATCCTGGAGGCTCTAGCTCTAGCTCTGTACCCTTCCCCAAATGTGGCTGCTCTATCCCTAGGAACATGGTGCTCTGTGGGATGACTTCACAGCCTGCCTTGCATGTTACCATGAACTAGCTCCATTTGCAAAAGGCCTGATTGTTTCACTTTCCATTGCAAACTCAGGAGGCTGTCTGACAAATTGGTGATCAGAAGAGAATGGGTTAATACTGCTCTGAGCTGCTGCCTTTCACAAAGGGGAAATGGCTTCTGTTTTCAATAGAGTGAATTGCAAATTACTGGGCTAGAGAGAGCTAAGGAAGTTGTCCCCTCCCCTCGAATTTTATGATACTTCTGGCTGACCCTAGGACCTGAATTAAGTAGGGCTACATCCACATTTGCAAAGCAGTAAGCCTTGGATTCTGTCCCCCAACTTAATTCAAGCTCAGACCCTCCAACACTGTAATTGGGAGGTTAGCATTTTGTCCTTACTTTTTTCTGTTGGGCAGAAAAACCAGGTTAATTGCCTGGGGCTGAACATGAAACTTGTTTTTAATTAATGGAATACAATTTAATCCATAACCGGTTCTTCCTAGCTCTTTGTAAACTGATCTTCTCTTTAGGAAAACAAATTACCTGTCTCTCTCCTTCAACTCTTTCATGTTAGCAGCATACTGTGAGAGAAATGTTAACGGCTATTGCTCCACTCTTCCAGGGGAGCATGCCATGCTTTGGGAAACACTGTCCTACAAGAAAGTATAGCTTTACAAAGGCAACATTTGTCTGAGTGGAAGGTGGAACACGTACTGTCAGCTCAAATGTTTATTACATTCCTAATAAGTTCTATAGGTTTCAGTTCAGCAAGGTACGTAAGCAACTTAACTTCAAGAATGTAAATTGTCCCCTTGAAGGCTAGGGATTACTCATGAATAAAAGTTAAGCATGTAATTAAGTACTTTGCTAAACTGGGGATCAAATAAACATATTTGTATGTCTTAATTTAAAAGGAAAGTTTCTAAGTTCTAGAGAAGATGACAGGAAAACCATGTGATACTGGTAAATTAATTATTTTAATGAATTTTGCCTCCATTTTTTCTGTATCATTATTTTGAGTGAAAAATCTTTTTATATGGAATTTACAGTTCGGCCTCTGAGCAGAGAGATCACCATGAGCCAAGCGTATCAGAATATGTGTGCTGGGATGTACAAGGTAACTTTTTGCTGAACACATGGCATACATAGAGTTCATTGTTGTTATATGATGGTGTTAAACATTAATCTCTCCTCACCCTTTTTTGTAATTTGTTTCCATTCTGTTTTTGGCATGCCAATCCCTTCTAAATTTCCTACTTTAAATAGTGCTTTATCAGACACACAATGCTATTTAAAATCTTCCAATGAATATGAGTAAGACTGAATGGTCTGTGCCAAAGCCAATATCTTTAGGCACTAACTGGAACTTGTTTATAGTGCCCTCCCCTATCGCCAAAAACTATACATGTTACTAGCTGAAATATAATAAAGCGAACACTGAAAGTATGTTTAAAATGGAAATATATATCGTTAGGGCCGCTATCAATTTCATGGCCGTGAAAAATGCTTCACAGACCATGAAATCTGATTTCCCTACTGAAATCTGTTCTTTTGTGTGCTTTTACCCTATACTATACAGATTTCACAAGGGAGACAAGAGAGTTGCGGGGGGTGGCTCACAAGGTTATTTTAAGGGGTTGTGGTATTGCCACCCTTCTGCATTGACTCCAGAGCTATGCAGTTGGAGAGTGGTGGCTGTTGGCTTGGTGCCCAGCTCTGAAGGCAGTAACACAGAAGTAAAGGTGGCAAATCCATAAAATGCTATTCTTTCTTCTGTGTTGCTGCTGGTAACAGCTCTGCCTTCAGAGCTGGGCTGCTAGCTAGGAGCTGCTGCTCTCCAGCTGCTCAGCTCTGAAAGCAGCTCCATCACCAGCAGCAATGCAGAAATAAGGGTAGCAGTACCATAACCCTCCCTACAAAAAGCTCATGGATCCTCTCCCCTAGCTCCTTTGTGGGTCAGGAGCCCTATAATTACAACACTGACATTTCATATTTAAATAGCTGAAATAACGAAATTTATCATTTTTAAAATCCTAAAAAAGACTGAGTTTTAATAAGGCCATACATATAGTGCTAAAAGAAATGGAATGCTGATTCCTTAGTCTCCCCTTGTCTTCCCTCTGGCAAGTGAGTAGGGTGAAATATTAGCTGACCAACAGAGGTGCTTCAGATGTGATTTGATCTCTGAGTAGGCTCTGTCATGAATCACTCCACCCTCTCTCTGTCACAAAAGATTTAAGAGGAGTTACCTTTCTAACCATTTGCTTGACTTCTTTGGTCCATTGTAAAGCACATATAAATAGTCAATTATCTAGGCAGACAAATAGACAAGAGTAAAATCCAGAGTCTGGAGAAATACACTTATAACCTTTTGCCTCCGACACCTGGAAAAGTAGTTCAGAATGACATTTTCCCCATCATTCCTGGGTGTACCATTGTACATTTCAAGATGCGATAATGCTTGTGTGTTGTGACAAAATGCTGAAGTTTTTCACTCTGGTCTTTTTCTTTCCTTCACCACCACCTCTTTAGACGATGATAGCTTTTGACATGGATGGCAAAGTGAGAAAACCCAAATTTGAACTTGATAGTGAGCAAGTTCGATATGAGCACAGGTTTGCTCCATTCAACAGTGTCATCACGCCACCACCAGTGCACTATCTGCAATTCAAGGTGAATTCTTTTCAAACAAACAGTCTTAACATTTAAGATTCAACTCTGCCCTTCAATGTTTGTATGTTCCTTGTAAAATGAGGTCCTGCATGTACACATATATGCCTAGTGGCTGATTTTATCACACACATGGAAGTTTCTGAATGTGTTGAAATATAGTATCTTGCCTTTAATCTATTGACTTTGATCTGCTTAGGTTTAAGTACCCATTCTCCAGATACTTAATGATGTCCTGTTCCTTGTCCCCTCTCCTATTTATTTCCAGTTTTCATATCCCCTACTTGTAACTCCAGTCATCTGAAGAAGTGGGCTGTGCCCACGAAAGCTCATGATACCATCTACATGTTTTGTTAGTCTATAAAGTGCTACCAGACCATTTGTTGTTTTTTTTCATTTTTTTAAGTTATTTAAGCAATGCAGAGGATGACAAGAGGCTGTTCACTGTATTTGCAGTAAGAAAAAATGAATTGAACTTTTAACCATTTTTCCCAATTTTGTTGCTGTGTTTTTTGTAACGTATGCATTTGTGTGAAAAGGATATCAAATTTGATACACACTCAGCTACAATAATAAACATTTAGGAAAGGTGGCTGTTTAACAGACAAAATGTTAATACTGTTGTAGCAAGCAAGGTATGTTAAACAAATGACATCAATTTTGCGTGTAAAATGAACATTTAAAATGCAAATCAGGCCATCTTTGCTTTGTGTGCGTCAACAACGCTGTATCCTTTTACCCATCTTAAAAATTATTTTTTTTTTTTAAGGAAGAATAACTTTAAAAAATAAAAAAAACTTGTCCAGCCTGCTACACACAAGTCTGTGCTAAATAACCACCTAATTTTATTGCTCTTCCCTGTCCATCTTTCCTTCTTAGTCACTTCCCACTAATTTGCTGCATACTTCACCACATCAGTTCCTCAGATTGCAAATTCTCCAGAGGCAGGGATCATGTCATTTATTTGTGCTGTGAGATGCTATATGATATTAAACTATTTTAGTAAAGCTTACAATACATGTGATTTAACTGGTTAAAGCAAATACTGATTTGACCTCTGCTATTTAGTAGTGGTAATATTTTAACCAGTAACTCAGTTTGACTTCAGGAAAAATTGGTTTTAATTAAATACTGTAATTGGTTTGATCCCAGTCAAAAGCAATATAGAAAAGTTTGTGCTGTTAACTATTAATTTTTATATATATATATATATTTTGTAACATTTAGGAAATGTCTGACCTAAATAAATACAGCCCCCCTCCACAGTCCTCTGATCTCTATATGGCAGCTAGCAAACACTTCCAGCAGGCCAAAATGATATTGGAGAATATTCCTAATCCAGATCATGAGGTAAGGCTGAACTGAAATGTAAATAAATAGAAGTAGGAGCTCTTGTTCGGAGTGCATTATTGGTTTTGTCATTACTTTGAATTAAAATGTATTAGAAAATCATAATTCAATTATTAAAGTGTTCAAGTATTTAATGTAAAATTCTCAGCTTCCCACGTTGACCTGCCTACTATAAATCATGGTGTATTATAAGAACAGCATTTTGATAGGGAAGGAATCACTTATATCCTGTGCAACAAGAAGCAAAAGGTCAATCCCTAACAAATAACCCTTTGAAATCTGCAGAGGTTTGACAATCATAAGAATGAATAAGAAATACCATGTTTTAAAATAGTTTCCTGATCAAGCTGGTTAAATATAATTGATATATTTGTAAATTTAGTACAAATTGCTTTAACCTCTTTTAAAATGGGATTGATATTCCAGTCAAACTATTATATTATGGATTTTTTTTTCTTGGCTATAAATTGTCACTTGAAAATGTATTACTACTGTGTAGGTCAACCGAATTCTAAAAGTTGCTAAACCCAATATTGTTGTCATGAAGCTGCTCGCAGGAGGTCACAAGAAGGATTCTAAGGTAAGAAAATCACAATTACATTGAATTTTCTGTCTTTATTGAATAACACAGGTCAACACTTCCCTATCTGCCACCTACCTAATAGTTGAATGCACAGGTTCAGTTAACTATTCTTAAGCCTTAGAGCAGTGGTTCTCAAATCGTGGTTCATGGCTGGAGTTCAGCGTCGTCGTCGTCCCCCCACACACACACGCGCAGCAGGGAGCCTATGCTGGTGCTCTAGCCTCTCCCCCCTTTCCCCACAAGGTTGGAGTGCCAGTACTGTCTCCCCTCTGGGGGTAAGAGAAAGCCCTGAGACACATGGTATGGATCCAGCTCGTAGGGAAGAAGTGGAGCCAGAAGCGTCTCCGCACACTGCTGCTCCTCCTGCCCCAGCTCAGGGAAGCAGCAGGCAGACGAGCTGCCTGGAGGCTTTCCCCACTGCTCTTATTGGCTGGAATCTGGCCAATGGGAGCAGCAGGAGGCCTTGCCTGAGAGTGGTGAAGGCAAGTAAGTGCCCCACTCGTTCATGCCCAGACCCCGTACCCCAAGCCCCTCACGCATTGTCCCCCTGCCGAGATCCTACACCCCCAGCCTACTCTTGCACCCCAACCTCTGACCCAGATCCTGCATCCCCATCCTTGATCCCACATGCTGAACCCCTCATTTTTGTCCCCACCCCAGAGCCTATGGGAGTCCACAAAATCCACTAACCCCGGAATCCCAGAAGAGTAAATCTGACCTATGGGAAGCTCTGAACCTCAGTCCTCCCTGTACTTCCCCCTCCCGCTGTGCGACTGGCACACCAGAGGAGTAAGATGCCTCAATTTGGGGTCACATCAGTAATGGTTAGGGATTTTTTTTGCTTCTTGTGTGGTCCCCGACCCAAACAGGTTCCTCACCCCTGCCATAAATAAAGAAAACATTGAAATCTTTTGTGTTGAACATAAATTAATCTTTACTTTATTTAAAATGAAGTTTGATAAACTAACATGAGAAAATTAAAGCATTTAATCTGTTTAATTTAATTAGAATATTCCTTTCTTCCTGCTTAAATTAAACTCCCCCCTAGCTGCAGCATTAGCAAAATGGCTTGGAGGGAATTATGTATTGCACATTAACTGGTAGTCCACAGAAAGATTTGTATTGAGCTAGATGGGCTACAAGCCAAAAAGTTTGAAGACCACTACCTTAGAGGGAATACAGATCTGATCCAAATATGGGAAACATTTGAATTAATGTGCTGACCCTAGAAACATGTTGAGAAGCTGTCACTTAGTTTAAAATTTGTTGTGCCCTCAAATGTTAGAACGCTGGGAGGGAAATTAGCTGGGAGGCTGCGCCTAGAATGTAAATAGCACTTACAAACAGGAGCTATAATGTGGGGTAAGGTGAGGCTAATGATGGAAGCCAGAATAGGCTAATAATTCTATGTATGGATAGAATTAGACATGGAGAGAAAGGAGAGCAGTTGGTAGCAGTGAGTCCAAGAGAGTACAAGTTAGCAGTAGCAGGGTTCAGGATTGGTGAGAAGTAGTAGGAGGTTCTGGATGGAAACAGAATAAATTAGCTGAGGCTGGGGCAGATAGTGGGTGAGGTGGAGAGTAAAGAGCATTGGTGAGACAGGAGAAGTATCCAAAGGTGGAAGCAGAAGTATGGAGAATACATATTTTGAGCAGGAGGCAAGCGGCTATGTGGATGAGAAATAAGGTGTTAATAAAATTAGCTGATAATTAACTTTGCTTCTCTTTCCAAATAATTGTATTTCAGAAAATCCTTTTTAAAAATAAATGCCTTACCTTTTCAGTACTCACGTGCATGGCTCCAATATAGTGTGAGGTCTCAAGTCTCAATGAGATTTTAATTTTTCCATCCACCTCCTTATTTTGTACCATTCTCCCCCCACCAAGTTGGTACCAACTCAATCATAGTGCACGCTCTAACTGAGAAGGCTGATGGCTTCCTCAAATGGTAGAGTCCCTCTTTGCCCCTCACTAGTGATGACTAGTCTTTCAGAGACTTTTCTGTAACTCCGTAGCTTTTGATGTGATTTTTTTAAAGTTGATTTTTAGCTGAAGGGATTTGCTTGGTTTCTTGATGGTGTAAAGCTTAAAACATTATCAAAGAAAGCAAAACTAGTGTTCTCTTCCAAGAGACACATGCCATGAATTACTCTTCATGGGTCAAATAATCACTAGTGGTGTATGTCAGAATAATCTTTTAAACTCTCTTCCTCTAGGTTCCTCCAGAATTTGACTTCTCTCCTCACAAATATTTCCCAGTTGTGAAGCTTGTTTGAAAGACAAGAGATGATTATTAGGATACCCTAAACTGCAATCTGTACATCAGATACCGGATTTGAAATGGAACATTTCATACTGTACCCAGAAGTGAAATGGACTTCACGGATAAAAGTACTGTTGTATGGAATATCTTTAGTCTGACTTCCTTATGTGACCTGAATGACAACTGCTGTTTTAAAGTGGTTTGTATAATGTTCTATGAGTGAAGCTGTTTTTAATCAACTGCATTGCTGAACAGCACTGTACCTTATTTGGTTTTATTACAGATTTAATCATAAATCATTTTTATGAATTCTGACTGACAATAGTTTTTGTAAGGATTTAACTCATGGCTGAATGATAGGCACAGTTACGTTAAAGTGAAATTCTTTCAAGGACTTGTTGAAAATAGCATTATACAATCATAGAAGTATAGGACTAGAAGGGATCTCAACAGGTAGTCTAGTCCAATCTCCTCCTCCTCAAGGAAAACTATGTAGTTTGACTGTTCCTCACAGGTGTTTGACTAACTTGTTCAAAGATAGGGATTCCACAGCCTCCCTGAGCAGTTTATTCCAGTGCTTTTTTTTTCCTTGACAGTTGGGAAGCTTTCCCTCATACCCAGCCTAAATATCTCTTACAGCCATTTAGGCCCATTGCTGCTTGTTCTAGCCTCAGAGGTTAATGGTAATAGTTTTCACCCTTTTCCTGGTAACAAACCTATACACTTGAAAATGGTTGTCATTTCCCCCTTCACACACTTTTCTCCAGTCTTCATAAGTAATGTTTTTCAGACCTTTAATAATTTTTGTTGCTCATTTCTGAACTTTGAATTTTTTCCACACTCCAGTTGAGGCATTATAAGCACAGAGTAGAGTGAAAGAATTTACTACTTCTGCTAATACATCCCCAAATGTTTGGGTTTTTTTGTTTTGATAAGTGTTATCCAGTTGACTTATATTAACTTGCAATCCACCGTAGCCCTCGGTCTCTTTCTGCACCGTCATTTCCCATTTCACCATGTGCAGTTGATTGTTCCACTTACGTCAGATGACTTTGAATTTTAATCCTATCTTCCAAAGTACTTGCACCCCCTGCCAGCTTCAAAGAATGCTAGAATTGGAAGGGACCTCTAGAGGTCATCAAGTTCAGTCCCCTGCGCTCAGGGCAGGACCAAGCACCATCTAGATCATCCCTGACAGATGCCTATCTAACCTACTCTCAAATATCTCTAGTGATGGAGATTCCACAAGCTCCCTAGGTAATTTATTCCAGTGTTTAACCACCCTGACAGTTAGGAAGTTTTTCCTAATGTCCAACCTAAACCACCCTTGCTGCAATTTAAGCTCATTGCTGCTTGTCCTAGCATCAGAGGTCAAGGAGAACAATTTTTCTCCCTCCTCCTTGTTAACACCCTTTTAGGTACTTGAAAACCGCTATCACGTTTCCTCTGTCTTCTCTTTTCTATACTAAACAAGCCCAATTCTTTTAGTCTTCTCTCATAGGTCATGTTTTCTAGACCTTTAATAATTCTTATTGCTTTTCTCTGGATCTTCAATTTCTCTACATCTTTCTTGAAATATGGTACCCAGAATTGGACACAATACTCCAGTTAAGGCCTAATCACTCATTGCAGAGGAAGAATGACTTATTGTGTCTTGTTCACAGCACTGGTAATGCATCCCAGAATCATGTTTGCTTTTTTTTGCAAGTGTCATACTGACTCATATTTAGATTGTGGTCCACTATGACTCCCAGATCCCTTTCTGAAGTACTCCTCCCTAGACTGTCACTTCCCATTGCTGTTGTTCACAAATTTTAAGAGTTTTCTCTATGCCATTATCTAAATCATTTACGAACATTGGAACAGAACTGAACCCAGGACTGAAGGCTGCAGTGGACCCCCGTGCCCTTCCAGCTTGCCACTGAACCACTATTAACTGTTTGGAAAACCAGTCCCAAAGAGTAATTATGCACCCACCATATAGTAGCACCATCTAGGTTCTATTTCCTGAGTTTGTTTGAGATGGTTATGCAAGATAATATCAGAAGTGTTTCTAAAGTCAAGCTAGAGCAACTACCACTCTCCCCCAGCTACAACCTTTGTTATCCCTGGAAAGAAAGTTATGTAGGTTTATTTGTCACTTTTTTTTTTTGACAAATCCATTCTGATTGTTGCTTATCACCGTATTATCTTTTAGTGTTTGCAAACTGATTGTGCCATTTTCTTAGCTTGGTACTATATTTGCCCTCTTCTAGTCCTCAGGAATCTGTCCTGTCTTCCATGAGTTTATTATTATGATCACTAGTGGCTCATATCTCTGCAGTTCATTCTTGGAGTATTTTACGATGTGCTCTACTGGGTCCTGGTAACTCAAGACATAACTTCTTTCCCTCTTCTAGCTGCAGGTTCTCTCTCATTTTCACCAGTGTTCACTCTGTGAGATGTCTAATATTTACTAACCTTTTAGTGAAAACTGAAACAAAGTCAGTACTACTGCTATTTCCATTTTGCGCTGGTGTCTTTGCTCCCCTCGTTGACCTTTAAAATGGGTCTGTCCTGTCCTTGGTTGTCTTCTCGCTTCTAAAGTATTTGAATGTTTTCCTGTTCCCCCTTGTCTCTTGCTAGTTTAAGCTCATTTTGTGCCTTGGCCATTCTGAGTTTGTGTCTCAATTCTTGTGGTGGTTGTTTATATTCATCCTTTGTAATCTGATATAGTTTCCACTTTTTGAGAGACTTGAGTTTCAAATCATTGAAGATTTTTCTGGTTAACTCAGGGGAGTGTCTTGCCCTATTTCTTATCTTTGCTGGGCAGGATAATTTGCTTTTGTACTCTTAATAATGTCTCCCTAACATTGAGCTGTTTTCTTGTAAGCTGTTTTTCCCTTTTAGATTTTCTTTTCATGGGATCTTACCTATCAACTCACTGAGTTTGCTGAAGTCTGCCACCTTGAAATCCCTTCTCTTTATTGGGCAGTTTCCCTCCTACCATTTCTTAGCTGAGGTGAAAGTGATCATGAAAAGACAAATTAGTCTATCTTCCATTTCCAAATTCTCAACCACTTCCTCCCTGCTGGTTAAAATCAAGTCTAAAACACCTTCTCCCTTAATTGTTGTCTCCAGTGCATTCCAAAAATGTGGTGGATAATCTGTGCCTTGTAGTAATATTTTTCCCAACAGCTGTCACTATAGTCCAGTGTTTGGGATGCTTTTGTTAGTCTCATCCACCTCTTCTAATTAGGTGGTATATAATAGATCAGTGTTCTCAACCTTTTTTTATAAAGTACCCCCAGTACCTACAGTTTTCAGACACACAATTTTTTGCTACCGTTGCAACGCATTTGTTTAAACAACTTAATCGTAGCCCGGCGGGCAATTAAAATTTTGGATGTAAAAAGTACAAAAATTATAAAATGCTATAAAACTTAAAACAAAAATTCAGTTGTTGACGTACCTCCCAGACTTCTCTCTTCCTCAGTAAAGCCAAGATGTAACAAAAGGGAGAAGGAAAAATTTCATTAAGGAATTCCTGTAGACAGATTGTGTTGCTGTCAGAACATAAAGACTTACAAGGGAAGGAGCTAATTGTTCAAACTGACTGTACAGCAGTAGCTTTAATCAATATTTGCACATGAGAGAGTATGGTATCCAAACACCTTACAGCAGTACATCTATCTACCATCCAGTCTAATCATCAGTCATCTCTGCCCTTCCTTCTGGGCAAGAGGAGTGTATAGTAAATTGTTTATCAGAGCAGTTAATAGTCGAGTTGTTCTAAATCTGATGAAATTTGTCTTATGAAAGGCAGTTCCAAAGCTATGGATCTGGTGGTGAGCACACCATCTCCTGTTCTCATCACTACCATGACAATCTTTAAATGTCTTGATACTCTCACATAAACCTATTCGGAAAGGTAAATCTGTTTGCAAAACACTTGTCAAGTCAAAATACATGCACTTCATAGTCTGTGTTTTGCCTACCTCATTGCCCAGAGCTACTGTAAGGAAAGTGGGTTTTAAAAATTTTTTTTACAAGAAGGTAGAAAACTCATTCAAGCAACAGTACACAGTATTTTCTTGAGGCAAGCAGATGTTTTGTAAAAGTTAGGAACGAGAATAATAGTTGGATTAAAAAGTAAGACCAGAAGGCAACATGAGCTGGATTTTCCATTTTGCAGGAAATTATGCAATTTTAAAATTTTGTGTTCTAAAATGGAACCGAAATATTTAAATTTTCCTCAAAACAAAAATTCCAAGGCCTTAATTTTGGATTGGTTGAAATGTTTATCAAAATATTTTGTTCTGATTTTCACTAAGTTTTTTTATTATAGGGCATTTTTTTTCTAAATTTAGTTGGAATCTACAAAGGGAATATCACTTGAACAACATTTAGCTCTCAACAAATTGACATTGCTGATAAAGCAGTCTTCTGACTTGTTCTACAAAATGGCTTAATGGAAGTTGAAGCTGAAGAAACCAATAATTTAACTTCTCCCCTCCCTCTGTAAATTCAGTACTGGTACATCTAGACTACGTTTGAATTTTGAAAGAGGATATGCAAATTATGCAGGAATATGCATATCTTCTTCTGATCGCTTTTTCGAAAGAGGATCATTCGAAAGTGAAAGTAGTCTGGACACGGGGAGGTTTTTTGGGAAAAAACACATCCAGACTACTTTCACTTTCGAAAGATCCTCTTTCGAAAATGCGATCGGAAGAAGATATGCAAATTCCTACATAATTTGCATATCCTCTTTTGAAACTCAAATGTAGTCTAGACGTGCCCTAGATGATACTTAGTGCATTGACCTCTCTACTTCTCCACATTGTGAAGGACTGTGTCTAGATAGCCAGGCAAATTGGACTGCTCACTTTCAGAGGAAACAACCTTCCACTGGAAATATACAAGCTGGCCAACAGGTAGTATGTTAAACTAGCAGTAACTTCTCTTCTTAATCACATGTATAGAGTGTCTGAATTACAACATAGGATAAATGGACCAGCTACCCTCCCCCACAAACCAAACTAAGAGTTAACATTGAAAGTAAACCAACCCTGTTTGAAATAAGTTAAATACACATTGAGAATGATTTAGGGTTTTTTAAACTTTTTCTAAAATGATCAGTTTTTATTGCAAAAACATTTTGAAGAAGACAAAAATCAGTTCCCCACTCCCTTGAGTTCATAGCTTCATTCAGGAAACTCAAAATGAGTACAAATGACCTTAGGCAATATACAAAGTGTTTAAAACCACAGTGCTGAGTGAATCTAATTTCTCTTGCCCCACTACAAAAAGCTTTAGTTTTAAAATTCTTTTCTATACAGTGAACAAGTTCCTTGCCTTCTACATTTAAAACCTGAATCCTTCAAAAACATTTAGAAAGTAAGTTTTTCTTTACAAACAATTTTATAATCCCCTCACCCTCCATCATGACTGTCATGAATTAGTGTCCATCTTGCTTATTGAAGCTGTTTGGTATCTAATGGCTAGGATAGATCATTTAACTTCTTACTAAAAACTGCAACTACTGCCAAAGACAATACATTCCAACTTTGTCAATATGTTTTTAGAGAAGATGTGCTCTTAGGTCTTTCCTGTTCCTTTATCAGTCTACAAAACACTTGTTTTTTTTTCCTTTTCAAGTTAGTATAGCCCACACCCAAATCATGAATACAATGTATTTTGGGCAGAAAAGCTTCAGACATGTAATATTTCTGTGTCTGGCTTACTGTATAATGAAGGTTATAGAGAACATTGCAATGCCTTTCTTAGGACAACTTAAAAGAAGTTTAAATTATTCAGAAACTCTCAAATAATGCATTCATTTGTGTATAACAAAGGCCAGGTTTGTTACAGCTTCTGAGAACAACCCTATTTACTGTATGGCAGCTACCTTTATTTAAGGTATAAAAAAATTGTGCTCACATTAGTAAACTAGATTACTGGCACAGATATAGTCTACTGTTAAGAATGGTATACAGTATATGACTGGAAAGGAAATAAAGTGCATAAGTAGAATGTAGTTAGTAAGGCATCATTTCACTGGCTGTTGTAGAAAAGACTGCCTTTAAATTATACTCTAATCCAGTCATGCCTACTACCTCCTCTTTCCTTCAGTTCTGTTTTACTTGTTAACAGTATAGTGTTTTGCATTTAGTATCTGAATTCTTGTTCTGGGTTTGTTCAAGTAATAAAAATAGAGCTCTGGAACAAGAGTTACAGGCTGCAAGCTCCTTTTGTTTTCTTTCATGTTTGACACCTTGGACTATGCAGGGATTTGGATCTTGATATTGAAGGTAACCTATTTGCCAACCTGCCCATTTTCAGCAACTAGGATTTACAAGTGGAGTCAAGGATAGAACCTCAGTGGTAGCTGAGAGTGTGTGGGGTACTAATAGTTTTAAAAACAGCCTGCTGGAGAACTATTTCTGACAAATGGTGTGGTGGACTTTGCACACTTTAAACGCCTGCTTCAACAGGCACCTTGGAGTAACAAGCAGAGGCCAGGGCTCCCAAAGATATCCCACTGGCACAGGGAGGTATTGTATATGTTTGTTTACCACAATGAATACATTCAACAATAACAGTGGCAATAAAGTTTTCTGGTATGCATAATATAACTACAGTGGGTTCAATAGAGCGCTGTGTTGGACGGATGAAGGAAAGAATACATATGGCACACCATTTTAGGCCTTCCCTCAAACAGTGGTAACCAAGTCAATTTGATAGAAACCTACTAAAATGAGTTGTACAACCTAATCCACACCACCTTGCTAGTTTGTGAATTCAGGTCTAACCTCTTAGAAGTGACCTCCCATGGGAACCATGCTATTCTTCTGTGGTTGAGAGAGATATCATTAACAGGAGGAGAAAAAAAGCTATCCAAAAGCCATGTAGTTTGAAAGGGTCAGGTCAACTATTCCAACCTTTGTGGTTATAAGGACTAAATGTACCATTTACTAGGGACAGATCAGTCTAAGTTAGCATCTGAAGCACAGTAGGGATTCAAAATATGATCCTAGAATTACTCCCTCTCCCCTTTGTTCATACCATTGTTATGACTGTACAACTTAACTGCTTGCTTTTATTGCTAGCTAATTAAGAATTTAAAACAGTAAAAAAATTCACAGAAGTCAGAACTGCCTTAACTTTGTAAGAGACAAAGTATCATTTTAACTGTTGAAGCATAGTACGAAAACTTCACAAGTGATATGGGACCCTTTTAAAACCTGGACATGGCAATCAAGCAGTCTAGCTTCACCTGGATCTTTGATTAGATTTGCAGGTGATTGAGTCACATCCAGTGTACTTCTGTTCACAGCTTCTGTGGCTCCTCTACACCTTGCTCAAATAAGTGGCTCTTCATGTTCAAATCTTCAGAATTTTGGACTAATGAGAGAGGAAAAAAGTGAAATTCTTAATACAATGTAAATTGGAATACCTGACACTAAAATTTCCATTTGTAAGAGATGGAACACAGAGAGATATTATAGTCCTTACTGAAAGGATTGTGTCATTGTAAAATAGTGCAATATCAAAAGTATGCAGTTCCGGGTTTGTTCTTATATATATGATGAAACTGTACTGAGTCTGATTCTCTCCTTTCTCATGAAAATGGAGAGTAACTTCACTGCAATCATAGTGCATCAGAATAAATCTGGTGACAGCAAACTCAGGTCCCAGTTATATTCAAATCAATCACAACAGCATCAGTTAACTGAATAGAAAGCCAGCTAGCTTCATCCCAGTTATAAAAGTAATCTTAACATTTAGTATTCTGCATACAAGAGGATTAAAAAAAAATCCCTCAGGTTTTTACCATGCAAGTCATTTTCACTGTCAGCCAGCGCTGCTTGCTTGTCAGTTTCAGATTCAGCCTCATTTTCATCTAAGTTGTAGTCAACTGCTACATTGTTCTGGTTCACTGCTTCAGCTCTCTGTTTATCTATAAAGATATTTAGTTTTGTTAGTTATTGGCCAAAAACTTTCTCGTTGCAATAGAGTGCTGTTTAGATATATAGTCTCTCCCATACTCACACTATAACAGATAGAATTTGAAATTTGATTTCCCTGTGCAGAGAGTCAGTTCTCAGCTATCCACTTTCAGAACTAAGTTTGCTATAACCTTTGTGTATATAAAGCTTGACAACAGAAAGAGTTGTAGGGATGGAAGGCACCTTCAAGAGCTCATCTAGTCCAGCCTTGGTATAGGCAGAATTAACTATACCAACAGCATGCCTGACAAATTTGTCTAATCTGTTCTTTAAAAAGCTCCAAATGACAAGTATCCATTTTCTTCCTAGGTAACATGCTCCAGTACTTAATTAGCCTTATAGAAATTAAATATTAGTAAAAACATTAACTCCCTTGCTGCAAATCAGTACAATGAATAGATTCAATTTCCTGTATCCCAAGATGCTAAGCTAGTCAGTGTTCAGCAGGACAGGAAAAGCAAGTGTTAGCAAAATATTACTGAAAGAAATGTTAAGTGCTAACCAAAAGAGAAGAAACTCAATACAAATGGCAGCAGCTATTAATGGTGTGTTCAAAAGAAGGATAAAGAACAGGACTTCCGGTTTCACGATAGTCCACATATGGCAGCCTTGCAAGCCTGTCCAAAGACACAGGACCAATAAAACTAATTTGGTAGGTAAGTAACAGTATTCGTTTTATTTTTGTGAATATGGGCAAGGACATTTTGTGCATATGCAGGTAAATTTTCATGACAGTTCTGAAAGACTGATATGAATAGCAAGTATTGTATGTAAAGTTAGCCTAACTACATATATCACATTCAAGGAGCATGAAAGATTTAATAAAGTTCAAAAGAATAATCTTAGGCTTCTTGCTTTGACTTTGCTTTATCTGCTAAGGAATATACTCTAGTACCACGGTGTCCAACACGTGGCTATTTGGCCAGTTGAGTGTGGCTAGTTGGCTTGAACAACGTGGCTGTTTGGTCCGTTCAGTGAAGCTAGTTTTCTATAGCAGTAGCCACTATAGCGGCTGCTACTTCAGAACTAGTTGGACTACGCCTCTAGTAGCTGGAAAGCACAGGACTAGTTTTGAGCAAAACTGGGAGTAGAGAATTCTTTTCATTTTGCTACAGTCAGACAGTCTTCATATTCTGGTCTGTGTGAACTCTTCTTTACTATCCCTCTTGTCTGTGTACTTTTGATTTTTACTCTACATGAAATTCCAGATATAATGCTGTCACTAAGACTGCACCACTATCAGAGCAGCTAGAAGTGTTGATGTGTTTAAAGAGCCTTAGGGCTGCCAAATTAGTGTAGCTGGGTCATATATTAAGTGTGCCTTGTACCTAATACTGAAGATGACCATTTAAAGACAATGATTAAATACCTGAAATACACAAATAGCAATGGAAAAAATTCAGGTCCTAGCCCTTTCACCTGAAGTCTATGGATGTATATTGGATTTCTGGGGGGGGATTAGCTAAAATTGGAGGTCTCTGTACTATAAGTGGTAAAGTACTGCAGTATTTACTAAAGAAAGCCTTTGCAGTACTGAGTCCCATAAGTGAAGAATGTTTCTTCACTATGCATTGAAGATTAAGATGAGCCAATGCATAGAAAAAAATCCACATAAAATATTTCTGTTTTGGGAAAGAAAAAGCATTTATACCTCCAAAGTATATGAAAATGCACACACAATTTATGGCTGCAACTTTGGTACCCTGTTCATTGCTCTCTTTCAAGATTGCATGTGATTAACTTGTATAGTGATGACAGGTTATTCTCACATTTTCTGTAGTGCAGTTACTTCTTGCACCTTTTGGCATTGTAGGCTGTTGCTTTGGAATTGAACAGAGGAAATTTGAAAGATTATCATCTTAAGGCATCTGATTTAAATTTTTATATACACATGTTTATTAACACTAAAAATGTAGTTGCATTTGAAGTGTTACTATAAGGCCCTGTCCACACTAGAAATTTTTGCCAGAATTGTAATGTCAGTGAGGGGAGTGGTTGTTTTTTTAAATTACATTTCTATATCAACTTAGTACAGGGGTGGAGAACCCTTTTTGGGTCAGGGGCCACTGATCCACAGGAAAATCAGTTGGGGGCCGCACACAAGTGAGAAGCAAAAAAGATTGTGTAGTTCAGTCCTATGGGAGGTGGGGGAGAAGAGGGCTGCAGCACCAGTGCAAGCTCCCCAGTACATGTGGGGGAACCCAGCCTTAGGGGCTGCATCTGGTCCCTAGGTTCCCCACCCCATCTTAGTATATATGTCAGGATGTGAGTGTTTTTGGTGGTATAGCTTATTTTGGCCAGGAACTGTTAAACTATATTCAGCAAAAGCTGTATCAACACTAGAAAAATGTCAGTTACACGGAATTACTAGCAAACCTTTTCTGTTGTAGCCTTGGGCGATAATGGAAGCCAAAGATGCATGTCTGCTTAAATACATTAGTTGCTAAACGTTTCATCCTTTGGGCCTAATCGTGCAAGATTCTGAATGTATCAATAGAAGCCAAGGGTGTGCACTATTTACAGGAGAGTCAATGCTTCATAGAATCAAACCTATAGAAAGGGCAGAGCCTAAGGACAGCTAGTATACAGGCAGGAGAAATGGAATGATCTGCCTAGTAAACACTGAGCAGTGAACTAAAGTATAATGGCTCTAGTTCACGAGGTGTGAAGTAATAAAGAGTAAATTCAAGCTGAATTGTCTTCAGGAACATATATTATAGTGCAAGTCTGCCACAGTCAGATCCATAACAAATATTACGATTTAATAGAATTTCCCATTAAAAACAGCATTTTTTTCAAACACACATTCCACCCCTCACTGCAGATATATTTTAATAGCTCAAATCTTACTAGAAATTCTCACGAGGCATCTGCTATCAATGGACTTGCTTGTGTAGATAAAAGAGCAAGATTTGTCCCAACATCAGTTCTAAACAGGCAGGACGCTGATTCCAATGGAGGAGATGACCCAAATTACAACAAACAAGCAGAAGAGCTGGAAACAAAGTCCAGCTTTCACCCACGGAGTTAGGGAGCCTGTCTCTAAGCATCTCTCTCACTAGGGATGTGAAGGACTAGTCGACTATTCGCTTCCCCCCCTCCCTTGCTGCCCCTATCAGATAGAGGCAGCAAGGGGAGGGGGAAAAGAGAGGGGTACTTCAAAGCAGCAGCGCTGCCTGGAGCCCAGGGTCAGCTGCTCCATGTGGTGCTGCCGGTTTGAGTGCCACAAGGGAGCCCAGCGTCAGGCTCCTTGTGGCATTTCAAATCAGCAGTGCAGCTTGGAGCCTGGGGTCAGCTGGGGACTCCCCTGCTGACCCTGGGCTCCATGAAGCGCTGCCACCTTGAAATGCCGTGGGGAGCCGAGCGTCCGGCTCCTCACGGCATTTCAAAGCAGATGGAGCCGTGGGGCAGGTGGGGACTCCCCAGCTGACCTGGGCTCTGTGCAGCACTGCCGCTTTAAAATGCCATGGGGATGCCCAGCATTGGCTTCCCCATGACATTTCAAAGTGGCAATGCAGCATGGAGCCCAGGATCAGCTAAAGACAGGCCACATCCAGGCCTCCAGCCTCTGAGGGAAGTTAGCCCCAGCCCCTCCCCCTCCATCCCAACCCCCACAGCCTCAGCTTGCCTCTCCCCCATGCTTTGGTGGCATGCTCACTGCACTGCCAGCCGCGACTGCTTCGGGCAACATGGCTGTAGAGTGAGGGCAAGGTGCTCTGGGCAGCAGGGAGCAAGGGGTCCCAGAGGGCAGGGCGGATAGGGGACAGAAGCTAGATCACTGGATCCAGCTGCAAGTGATTTGCACCTAGATAGCCTGAATGAATCTTTGTACTAACCATCCTGACTAGGCTCCTGGTCATCCGGCTGAGCATCATAATTTAAGAGGTGCTCCCTTTCTATTTCTTCATTTGGAACATTTTCTTGATTGACAGCATGACCTGCAAATGGTTCTTGCATTTGGACAGACTCCCTTTGTGTATCGCCTTCTTTAAGAACATTTACCCCCTCATACGGATTTGGTTCCTTTCCTGGTTTAGGAGGCAATTCTTCATGATCAATGACACTTTTAGCTGAATCATGTGGGGGTCCTTGATCAACAGAAAGCTTCTCATCTTTTACAGGGTCCTCTTTGTTCACCACGTCCAGATCAAGCATCCCTTCTGTAAAGCAATGTGCAGTAAGAAGTCTAGCTGTAGCAAAACTTTAACAGTTAAAATAGGATCAATTGCCCTCTGCCCAGCCCACCCAAGTTCATTTTTTTCCCTTTACAGGCACATCTCTTTAAGCTGCATCAACTCTAAAGAACATATATGCATAAATCAAGGTACCCTAAGTTAAAGGCGCTATTAGAAACCACTGCAGGATTTGCATTTCATAAAGACTTTAAGATCTACATTGTGTTTGTTTTATTATACATAGGGGGAAAAAATCTGAATCACTTTAAGGTTATAATAGGGGAGATCAATTAGTAATTGGACGTACAAAGTACAATTATTTAAATAGAGTACTAATGGTCTACGTAAATGCCCTTTTCCCCCTCAGCATTAAAAGTATAAAAAATGTATTTTCTATTGGGGGGGAGGGTGCATGCACTTCTCTGTTAGCAATACTACTGACTTGCTCTTCAACAAAATGACAACTTACAACAAGGGTTGACCAGTGGTGATATTCTACAACTAGCTGGTAGCTGCTTCAAGCCTGCCAACAGGGGGGGCAAAGAGGGAAATTGCCTTAGGGCTGGGCAATTCTAAAGTGCTTGGGGCTCCCAACTGCCCCCACTGCTACTGCAGCAGGTATGGAGACCAGAGCCCAGACCATTTAGAATTGCTTCTGGAAAACCACCTAGCATGCTCCAGAGCCCCCTACCACATGCTCTGACTTTGCTTTGAGGGCCCACGGGAGGGAAGGGAGGAGCCAGCTGCAGCAGTGGGAGGAACAGACCCAGGTAAGCCCAGGTACCCCTCTCACTGGCTGGAGGGCCAGGTGGCCCTGGATGTAGAAAAGGTAGGTCACAGCCCACTCAGGCCCACCCATGCCTCTGTCCCTGATTCCAATGCTGAGCCCAAGTCCTCTGGCTCTAGCCCCTACTACTTTAACATGCGCTTTAGCCAATTGAAGTATTTTAATTTAAAAAATATTTTAGTCATTAGCTATTAAATATAAAACTTTCAATAAACATGGAAAAATCTGCTGAATTAAATGATATTCTTTATTAAATTAAAATTCAATCTATTAGAACCCATTTCTCACCTCTGTTGCTATTAAGGTATTAGTGATGTAATTAGCCGATCTTACCTGAGCCTCCATGAGATTCAATCTTTGGTTCCTTTTTTACACTGGATGGTGGCTTTGATATTTCTAGAGATACATTTCCAGGAATTTTGTCCTCTTTTTGTTCCTCGTCTCCTTTCTCTGCTTCCAGGTCATGCAGTTGGAGCTCTGGTCGATTAGAAGTTGGCAGCTGAATATTATCCTTAAAAACATATACAGACATAGGTGATTTGTCTGTCCAAATGCTCATTCCTAGGATCAGATTTATATCTTCTTTTTTAATTCTAACTAAAGAAATCTAAATGCATCACAAACCAATTCAAGAAATAGACTTGAATTGAATTAAAGTAAAACACAACCCAGATAAACTACACAGCACAATTTCCACATAGATCACATAAAAACAGTTTGATATAATGCCTCTTCTGGTATTACCACCCAATACCATCTGCTTCTGTAGTTGCTATACATAGTGCATAGGTGCTATTGTTCTCCAAGTGTGACGGGTACGTCCCTCTGATGCACCAAGAAATAGCTGTGGGCACAGAACAGAGACAGTGTACTGGGCTGCTATGCTGGGGCTGGAGGAGCTAGACTTATTTTTCTCAAGGAGGGCTCAGCTTTCTATAAGCTTGGGATCACTAATTGTTGTTTTTTAAGTTTATTTTAATTTAGATAGATTAGTTTAACTTGTATTGTTTTCTATAATCAATGCACATATTTTTGTTGTTTATATGTCGTAATGCCTGATCACAAATTTATCCAAGTCTTATTCCCGAGAGCAGAGGAGTGACCAATAGGGACGTCTTGTAAAACCCTAAATGCCATCTCCTTTTAAAAAAAAGTGTTGCAATTCTTACCTCCATTTCAATGCTCGTGTATTTGTACCATCTGCTTCTTTATCACAACTGTTGACAAATGAAAGCCACAATACCACCCTAAGAGTGACATCTCCACCCCCCCCCCCCCAGGACTGTTCACAAAGGGAGCTGGCAGCTAACAAGTGTGGTTTTAGTACAACAAATACTTTCCAAGATCAGAGATACCACTTTGGCTATCCTAGATGCTATAGCATGAGTGTTCACTGATACAGGGACTGTGCACAATCAACCACACATAACAGACACCAGCATCAGATGACAAGGTGAGTCAGTCACAAAAAATGTCAACTATGCTCCAAATGTGGTATGCAGAATACGGACTAGTCCACTGTGTTTGAATCTTCAGGGGGAACTCTCAAGTCTCAGATAAAATAATTCCAGGTGAAAGGAGGAAGCTGGCAGCCTCTTTATATAAAGAAAAAAACTCTGGTCCCCCAATTCAGGAGTGCAGGAAAACAAACAACTGGCTGGCTCTAATGAAGCACGCACTAAGACCGACCAGGATATAGGCAGGTATTCCAGGATTATGAGAACCAAAATTCAGTTAATCAGGCTTCTTCTGTGATGGAATGGAACTAGGCTAAACATAGTATCAAGAAAATGTCTTAACAGTGAGATCTGTTAAACTGTCTTAAGTCTCCCCCAGCTAAGCAAAGCAAGTTGTCATCACTGATTAATTTACAAGTGATCTGACAATAGAACACGAGAGCATACACCCGGAAACCTTGACTCTACTGAACTGCTTAAAGTTTAATGGCTGTGAAAGAATATCAGCTTAAAGCTTTGCCACTTTAGAAATTCAGCCATTGAAATTTTAGAAGCAACAAACCTTGAGCATTTTACTAGCTAAGCTAGTTTGCTTTTACAAGCATAAAACTGAGCAGCTCTTAGAAGTTTCTGCTGTACTACTGAACTTAAACTTCATTACACCCAAGTTATTTTTTCTCTGTATGTGTTTTCAATGTGTGCAGTAGAGGAACAATTCTACATAAGCTCAAAGAAGCCAGGGAGCACATAAAGCACTTCAGAGATGCCCAAAACATAGAATTGTCCGTGTCAACAAATAGGAACCTGATAGTATAGAAACCACATACACTGTGCACAAAATGTTTCCTGTGCAAGTTTGTAAAACTAGAGATGAACTAATATTGCAATGAAGTATTTACAGTGTCTGAATAAAACACACAAATTCACTGGGATGGTATTTGCACCTTTGTGTAATATGCAAACGTGTATATATAGCAAGTTGTTTTTAAGAACATCCATGGGAAAGAAAAATTCTTGAATAATTGAAAATGTTTGTTAAAGCTTATGTAGAAAGCATTTCTATGGACATCTTAAAAATGTCCCATTTCAATCAAAGTCTGGGACTTGGGTGACTAAGCCCAGCACAAAAAGTAAATATACAAACCATTCATTTACTGAATGGTTCAGAAGTTATCCATAGGATTAAATAGGTTTGCACAAAATATCTAAATGATTTTTAACAATGAAGAATTGCCAAAATGGGGGGGGAAGGCTACACCTGGATACATTAATTTGGAATGAATACGTGACATTCAACTTTCTAGGTAACTCTGCATATAAGACTTTTCAGGCTCAACACAAACCATTTTTCACTCAAGTGCCTTTATAAAATGAAATTGCCACATAAAAAAACCTTTAAGGTACATTATTGTAAATTTGTTTTCATATATTACAGCTTTAAAACTTTTTTAAAATGTGTTTTAGTTGTAGTATAT
The DNA here is from genome assembly GCA_032595735.1 of Pelochelys cantorii. NCBI lineage: Eukaryota > Metazoa > Chordata > Testudines > Trionychidae > Pelochelys > Pelochelys cantorii. The sequence goes on along the minus strand of CM064330.1, from coordinate 90,379,252 downwards.
GAAGAGATAAGATACCTTAAATTCTTTCAACAGATATAATTAATTACATGCTCTATCAAAGATTAGCAATGCATGTTAAGAACATTTGAGGTGAAGGTGTTTGTGGTTTCTGGGTCAGAGTTAAGGTGATTATTGGAATGTACAAGATGACAATGTACACAACAGTATTGTTACTGAAAAATATGAACTATAAAAGTAAATAAACATTTGACCAGTCCCTACATTTTAAGTGTTATGGTTTGACTGTAGTTTTCTAAAACTGTAAAGTTTAACTACATGCATTTTACAAAACTCTCATGGAAAATGTACCAACCCCGATATATGCGACAGGAAAAGAAAAAAAAAATCATCCCCACGTAACTGAATAGAATTTTTAAAGGCTGTTTTGTAGTATAGTTGATACACAACTAGAAGACTTATCCAACATGGTCCGGGGCTAGCCCAGGGAGGCGGAGGGCCATCTGGTGCAGTGGGTGGCTCCTCTCTGGAGACAGTGGGGGCCATGCTGCCAGCCAGTGGCTACTCCCCAGGACTGAAATGCTTGCTATACCCCTGTGGTCATTCGTGAGTATAACTATCCCTGTTACAACACCCCTCCCCTTTCTGTTTGATGTGAAACATTAGCATTCCACACACATTCCATTGTCCTAGCACAACCAAAATCCCACCCTTGCTTTAAGTTATGACAAGAGGAAGCTGCACACCAAATGTAGTGGTCCTAGCTCTTACCGTTTAAGAAGAGTTCTTAAATAAATGGACTCAGATGCACACACTCTAAAATATATTGTAGATGTACTGTAGCCAAGTCTTTCCACACAGGCAGAAGAAAGGTATCAGTCAAAAGTCGGGTCGACAACTTAACACTTTCAAAACTGAATACTGAAAGCCCCTCTATCGCTTATTTCCCCTCCCCGGAACTCATCTGCTGTCTATAAAGCCAGGGCTGGAGGAGCTGATGTGAAGCCTGCCTCCCCAATCAAGGCACAACTAAGGGTGTCTGTCCCTGGAGTGAGGAACCAGAGAGAGGCTGAGGGGGCAGAATGGGCAGTTACTGACAAGATCCCTCCCCCTGCAGCCTCAGCTGCTCTTCCAGCCCTCCCCAATCACAGTTACTGCAGTAACTTTTAAACTTCAGTGTTGGACACTGCACAGGTCTCCTTTCAACTGGGCTTACTGGTTAAAAACTGGATACCTGGCAACTCTAAGTAAGCTTCACTCAAACAGCAGGTGTCAAGCTGCAGTTTCCTCATTTAGTATCAAACTCTGACAGTACAAGCTTAACGGGATGGTCTAGTTAGTACATTATAACAGAAAAAAATCATGAGCTACTGCTGCTGTTTTAAGGATCCAAGAGTAGAACCCGAGAAAGACAGCAAGATAACTCAGCTCCATTGACAGCTTAAATAAAAGTACAACCGACTTTCTGGGATGGGAAGGTTAAAAAAGACAGCCAACCAAAACAAAAACAGACTTACCTGGTCATTTTTGTTGGAATTTTTCAATAAGTCTTTGATGTCCTTGGCCTGCGGTGCCTCACTGCCTTTTTTTGTAATCTCATCTATCTTTTCTTCACATTGTTCTTTTAACTCTTTCATCTGATTGATGCATTGGGACCTCAAGGAAAAGAACAAGTAGTTTTAGAGGTACTATCATCCCAACATCTCTAATGGACACACCTTTCTACAAGGTGCATCTGTTTCCTTTTCTCATTTTGCTGATTTCCAGCTCCTACCTCTGCACAGAATATGAAAAAAACCACAACAGAGAAACAGGAGATGAGGCTAAACTCGTCACAGGGGACATCTCCACAAGAAAGTTGTTTTAGTTTAATTAAATGTGTCATTCTACACTGGTTTAGTTAAACCAATGCAAAAGGATACATGGACATTTGTATTTTGATTTAAACACCAGGCTTATTTTGGTTTAACTTAAGTCAGCATCCTCTTATGTGCCTCAGGACCAAAGACCAGAAATTATAATTCGACCTAGTAAGTTATCTTTTGGCAGGAAAGGAAAAAAGAACAAAGAAACAGGGAAATCTTGGATGCTGTTGGACCTACAAATTTATCTGAATGGTGAGCTCAACTGTAAAAAGTTTGTAAACATTCATAAATTGTTACATAACCTATAACAACAAATGTTGGTGGGGAAAGGCATGCAGGGCTGTCCCTAAGCATATACAAAATATGCAGCCGCAGAGGGTGCCTGAAAATTTGGGAAGTCCTGGCTCTGTGTTGTGTGCTGTTATTTAGCTCTAATTTACCCCTCAATGTCTTCTAAGAGCCCAGTAAGCAATGAAAGTGTTGGTAAAATAATACTGACTTTCTGTGTCATGGCAAATTCTCTGGTTTGGCAACAGTCAGATCTCAAGGGTGCCAGACTAGAGAGGTTCAACCTGCACCAGTTTCAGGTGTTTCCTTTAATTTGATGACTTTCTTACATTTAGAAGATAGCCAACCAAATCATGCTTTTGAAAAGCCAAAACTCTCCTGTTGCAGCACTAAGAAAATATTAGCAAAGGTCAATAACTGGTCATTCCATAGAATCTCTGTCTACGTCTTTTCCTTTCTAGATATGAAGTAAAGGCTTTTTTTATTCTTACAGTAAAAACAAATGACCTGCTCACTTGGGATATACCTTCACCTCAGAGTTTACTTGGGATAGCCAAGCCCATCTGTGAGCCTCTACACAATCGGCAACCGAGGCTAGCAAGTGGGCCACGAGTGGCCCTCCGTCTCAGTGGACCGCAAAATTGTCACAACCAAGACGATCTTCCAGCATTAGATGGTTGTGCTAACTGCGCTTGTGTACCTAGAATCTGATGGTGTGATGACTGGATTGTAACAGCGCTTTGATTGGATGCAGGAAAGCACAATTCTCACAATGTTACGTGCAATCAGCACTTGCCTCACTTCAAGTGCCCTTTCTTTACGTGTGTCACTTTAGTAATACCAGTAGGAAAAAAACTACGTGGATGGAAACCAGCAGACCCTGGCCACCCAGTATGTGGGCAAGAGTAAACAAAACGTCTTGCGGGACACACACAGAACTGATGGAACACATGCTGCCTACCACTGCTCTACATTGCAAAGCCATACTTGAGTCATTCCATAGCCATATCTACACAGGTGTTGCAGTAACCTGGGTGAGGCACTAGCACTGGGGACGTAGCCCATGGTTCTTAGTGCTGTGCTAACCAGAGCCCCATTAGGAATTGTTTTGCGATTTATGGTGGATGAATTTGTCTATCCTTCCTGGGTCCCTGTTGAAGTGTTCTAAGCTCACCAACACACTAAACTTTAAAGCTCTTCTAGCTCTGTTAAATTAACTTAGCTTCCCCCATGCCTGCTGCTTAAACATACCAGCTACTTCCTAACATTCCATTACTTCAAAATATCATCAGTCCAACTGTTTTCTATGCAGGATCAATACCTAGAGGCTTATAAGCAGTACTTTGAAATGTGTAATTTCCCCTCTCCATCTTGAGAAGTCACATGGCAGCTGAGCCATTTGCAACACAGCTTTCTCTTTTAAAAAAGTGTTCATGTCTAATTTCTTGGCACTTGTTATACTGGCATTTCAGTAAAGAACTAAGAAAAATATTTTCAGAAATGAGGCACATTTTGAAAGAACATTGTTTTTTCGAATGGTAATTTATATCAACTACCCAATGCTTTTGAACAGACCCTGTTATATTAATTTAAATGAAATAAATAAACTTAAAGGTGTTTATATAACCCGTCACTAGTTTTTTCCACATTTGGGGGCGATCAATGTGCCCCAAACTCACCTGGAAAAGATCCAACTCAAATTCAGTCCTCATGGACTGCTCAACAATTGACCCCTCTGACAATACTAAATAAAATGCACCCATTACAGTAGCATGTTTGTGATACAGAGAGCTTCCCTGTCCACTAGAAACTAGCCTGACATCACCAATTTATTTCACATATTACAACCTGGTGGCTGGTGTCCTGATTTTCACTTTAACTAGAGCTGCAGAGATTGAATTATTGAACTCATCTTAAGAAAAGCAAATAAGTTAGAAGAATATGCAACTGAACATTCACATAAGAATTCAAAACAACAAACAAGTCTGGGTGTTCTGTTTGTTTTTAATAGCATGTAGGTGGAGAAGGCAACATTGTACAATTAAGAATTGATTTTTTTTTAAGTGTAAGTATACAATTTATGTTAGGCTACCATGTAGGCTATCTTAGCCATAGAGTACTCTTAATACTCCACAAGTTGGCTCAGTTTTTGCTTACAACTCTAGTGGGTTAAAATCAAAACATAATCCAATTTCAGGAGAGAAGTTTTAAATTTAAATCCCCAAATCCACCTGTAACTTTTGCTGTTGGTCTCTATAAAAGAAAAGGTAGGACGGGACATGTATTGAAACCAAGGGTCTCTTGATTAGTCAATAGATGAGGAACATGCTCTTCTTAAACATTTTAATATTAGTAAGACCTAGGGATGTGGAAGTTGTTGCATAAAAGCCTCCACCCAAGCTATTACTTGATTTTACACATGGATTTTCTGGAAATACACTAAACTGTAAGGTCCTGCCAATACATGACTTAGAGACTGACAAAAACCTCCTGCTAACTGCATTGCTGTGGGGAGGGGGGAGCAGTTGTCTTCTAAATCACTTCATTATTGATGATTTGTAAATGATTCTCTGAAGCTCTGTAATTGTTTCAGCTGCATTGCCTTTTAACTCTGCAATTTGTTGTAATCTTAAACCTTGCAACCCTTCAGTTTTGTAAAACCTTGCAACTTTATAACTCAGCAACTTTGCTTTAAGTTCAGAAACTTACTGTAAGCTTGGTAATTGTGGAGCCTTGCAACTTTGTAATCTTTGTAGCTCTCAGCCACTTTTCTTGTAACTTGCTCTAAACTGCATTCTCCCCTGCGATATGAATGTGTGAGAGAGAGTCAGGGGTGGGCAAAAGGGCCTCTGCAGGCCTGATGCAGCCCACCAAGTGGGTGGACTCGGCCCATGGAGACCCTGCCGCTCCCAAAGCCTTCTCCACCCTGTCCCCGCCCTGCAAGCAGAGCAGGGGCAGAGCGGAGAAGGGTTCACGCACTCCCCTGCTCCCAGGCCTTAAATTGCCTGGGGGTGGCAGAGCGCACAAAGCCTCCTCCCACCCTGCCAGGAGCACATGGCACTTTGAAGCTCCAAGCGCTGCTCCCGGGGGGGGAGAGCGGAGGCGGCTTTGCACACTCCTCCGTCCCTAGGCCCTGATTGGCCTGAGGGTAGGGTAGCTAGCATGCCAAGCCTCTTCCAGGGCATGGGTACCTAGTGGGAAGGGGAGGCAAAGGGGCTCCCCCACCCCCAGACTAATCATGGTCTGGGGGTGGATAGCCCCACCCCTTCCCATTTAGGCCCCATCCCTTCCTAGGTAGCCCGGGGCTACTTCAAACATTATTGCCCATCCCTGGTGTGAGTGGAGACTATTGTGTGTTTAGGATTAGAAACTGCAAGGCTGAGCACATGGAGCCAGCTGATGAGTCGTCAGACCAATCAAGACTGAGTAGGGTTGCCAGGTGTCCGGTTTTGAACCGAACAGTCCAGTATTTGAGGGTTCTGTCTGGGAAAAAAATTAAGAAAATACTGGACACATAAAAGATCTAGTATTTTCTAATTAGGTAAGTTTTATTATTATTAGGCATATCAGTACGTAGTTGCGTATTGCCTGGCTGGTAGACATGCTCACACTGTGTGAGTGTGTCTACCAGCTAGGCAGTATGCAACTACGCGAGAAGGGGATGGGGACGGTGCAGGAGGGAATACCCGGGGCCGGACTTGCTCATGCTTCACCGGGACCGTGAGCGGGACAGGCAGCACCCCAGGATCTGCGTGTGCCCGGGTCAGTCCCGCTCCCCGCTGGCTGATTCTCTCCCCCTGACCCCCTACTGGCCAGCCCCGCTTCCCGTCGGCCGGTCCACCTCCACCTAATCTCCCCCAGCCAGCCCTGCTGCCTGCCATCCAGTTCTCCCCCCATCTTCCCAATCTCCCCCAGCCTGCTCCGCTCCCCCCAACCCCCTCCCGGCCAGACCTGCTTACCATTGGCTGGTCTCTCTCCCCCCCCATCTCTTCCAGCCAGCCCCGCTGCCGCTGCCCCGCCCCCCCCGATCTCCTCTGGCCAGCCCCACTGCCCTCCCCCCCCATCAGCTCTGCTTCCCGCAAGTCAGTTCCCCCCCCACACACATCCACCCAGCCAGCCCCACTCCCCTCCCGCCCCAAGATCAAGTGTAGGTGGTATTTTTTTTTTTAAGCCACATGGTAACCCTAAAGCTGAGCAAACAAGGAGACTGCTGCTTTGCTGGATCAAGGGAAGTCTGGGCATGCTGGATGAGTCACAGGAGTTGTACAGAGGCAATAAAAGGAGAGAGCACGTGGCAGAAACCCTCTTTCTGAGAAGCCCTCTTTCTGCAGCCAGTTTCTTTCCTGACCAACACCCCAGCCATGATCAGCAGACAGACCCTCCAGAACCTACATGCCTTGGCTCCTTCTGTAACTCATATGCCTGTGTGTGTGAGGGCAAGAATGAATGCGTGTGAGTGAGTAAAGGTGAAGGGGTGTGTCAGTGTGTGTGTGTGTGTGTTAGTGTCACCTGGTTCCCCTCTAGTTTAAACCTTCAGTGGCAGCTCTATCCTCTTTAGTTTAACCATATAGTACATATAGTGGAGTGTTAATTCCTCAATCAGTAAACCCATACTAGAGTAACCCTGAGTGGTCTCCAGTGGGAATTTTATGGGTTACAAAAGTATAACCATGTAAAGCTTAACCAATAAGTCTGTGCTCATCGATTAACATTCACGGTTACACACAGGCTCCCAATACACACTGGGAGCTGGCTCCCAGTGTGCACTGGCTCCTGGGGAGCCGCCTGTCACCCTGTACTGCTGCCTTCGATACAGAGGCAACAGTGGGGAGGAGGACAGTAGGTGGGAGCTGGTATGCACTGGGATGCACACACACAAGTTCCCAGGGAGCCAACTGCCACCGGCTGTAACTGTTGACATTTTCAGCAGTTACAATAACTTAATTACATGCATTTTAACATCCCTAGTAAGACCTATACTTTACTGCCAAGCACCTTGGCCTGATCCAAAGTCCACTGAAGTCAGTGAAAATGATTCAGTTTTGCAAACCTCCCCAATATTGGGAGATTTTTAAAGGCCTAACTTTCCTTTTAAGCATCTAACTTGCCTTTTGTGTATCTGAAATATCCCTCACATAAATAATCTTAACTGCTTCAGTAATCAGCACTCGAACTCGGAAATCAATTCATATTCAATCCTTATTATAACTAATTCCAAAATCAGTAGGGTTACCAGATAGGTTTCAAAAAAATACTGGACACATGTGATCTCAGAACGGGGCAGGGGGGGAACTCACACCGGCCAGCAGGGAGTGGGGCTGGCCAGAGGAGATCAGCAGGGAGGGTGGGGGGGAACTGGCTGGCGGGAAGCAGGGTGGTCCGGGAGGGGGTCAGCGGGGGTTGGGGGGGATCGGCTGGCAGGGCTGGCCGGGAGAGGGTCGGGAGAAACAGGGCTGGCCAGGGGAAGGAACCAGCCGGCAGGAAGCAGGGCTGGCCGGGAGGGGTTGGGGGGAGCGGTGCTGGCCGGGAGGGGGCTGGCGGAGAGTGAGGCTGGCTGGGGGAGATCAGGGGAAGGAACTGGCTGGCAGGGAGCAGGGCTGGCTGGGAGGAGATTGGGGGGAGCAGGACTGGCCGGGAAGAGTTCATGGGCGGGGGGGGGGGGAACCGGCCAGTGGGAAGCAGGGCTGGCTGGGAGGGCATTGGAGGGAGCGGGGCTGGCTGCGGGGGGAACTGGCCAGCGAGTAGTGGGGCTGACCCGGGCACATGCAGATCCCAGGGTGCTACCCATCCCACACATGGTCCCAGCAGGGTGCATGGGTGAGTCTGGCCCCAGGGATTCCCTCCCACCCCGGACCCACCTCCAGCCCCACCCCCCTCCTCTCTACTGCGTAGTTGCGTACTGCCTGGCTGGTAGACACACTCATGCAGCATGAGCGTGTCTACCAGCCAGGCAGTACGCAACTATGTACTGATACTCCTGATAATAATAAAACTTACTTAATTAGGAAATACCGGACATTTATATGTCTGATATTTTCTCAATTTGTTTCCCCGACAGAAAGCTCAAATACTAGACTGTCCGGTTCAAAACCGGACACGGGGCAACCCTAAAAAAATCAGGAAATGAGAATATCAGAACTGAATTAAATAAAAACAAAACTACAGACTTACTTCAGACCCATAGTCCCCACTTAATGAATTACCATCACATTCTTCAGTAGAGAGTTTTTTAAAAAGCATTTTGTAACATCTTAAAAATTTAGAACTAAGTTGTCATGCTATACATTTTTATTTTATCTTCTTGATTCCGCCTCTGCTTCTAACATAAGCTACCATGGCTCAGTTTAGCTGACTTCCTCATTTGCATGTGAGTACCTGTCATCATGGCATAGCACTGGGAATAAAGTTTGTTGGACCAAAAAATAACTAATCTGAGTGGCTAGTCAAATTTCAAACCATGGGGATGCTCCAATTGGAAGTAGAAATTGATTACATCTGATTTTTTTTTAAATGTAATCTTGTTTATTTACAAGGAATGTACAAAGTCCTGCTTCGTCAAACACTGGAGGAACCAAGCACAAAAGACACAAGTTTCTTAATATATATACAGTCTCAAGTCTTTTTGGCCAACACCAGACTCAAAGCCAAAAGCTCTCCATAACTTTTTCTTGGTTTTTCCACTTTTTGCTTCTGTCTCTTTTTTCTTGTTGCTTCTCAGTTTGTGTATGTTCTGCCTTTCCTCACACCCACACTCAGAATATCAAAGGGAACCCTCCCCCATACTGGGCAGAGTCTAGTTAGGCCTTTTTTTAAGAAACACAGGGCTCCATAGTGTTTCTTACTATCGTAAGAGATGGGTGAGTTGGGATGAGGCTTAAACCTCAACCCCTAACAAGATTTCACCCAACTCCTAACATTACCATTGCTCCCTATACCACCACAGATGCTATCCTTTGTGGAAGAGGAAAGAACAGAGGAGTTTATCATATGTGAAAGTATTTGCATTCCTGTCAAGATGAAAGGTGAGCTGATCATGACTAATTAATTCCAAGAGGAGGAAATGAGAGTCACTGTACTGAATAAGGAACATTTTAACTTGTTGCCAGTATGCAGCAATGCAGACAACAAAGATTCTTTCATTCTCTGGGCATGAAATCACCTTTCTGAATTTGTGTGTGCTAAAAACATAAGAACTGTTACAAGATCTTATACTCTTAACCCTAGATGTAACAAATTCTTCTGAATTACTAGAGCCGTGGTCACCAACCCGTCAATCGCGATCGACTGGTCGATCGCGAGGCCTCGACCAGTCCATCGCGAGGCGTTCGGGTAACCCCGCCCCCCATTTTCCTCCCACTACCTACCTCTAGTGTAGTGCCGGCTTCCCGCGGGGTGGACGGAAGTCCTCTCTGAAGCCCGCGTCACTTCCGGGGGTTCCGGAAGTGCGCGGGCTGCTCCCCCTCCCACAGCTCTGTTGTGTGCTGGGGGAGGGGGCGTCGGCCCTAGAGGAGGAGTGCGGAGGCTTCCCTGCGCCGCCGGCGCCGGAGGGGTGAGTTGGCCACAGGGGTTTCCCTGCGCCGCGGGAGCGGGAGTTGGTCCTGGGGTTTGGCCACGCTGTGGGAGGGGAGGGAGTTGGCCGGGCCAGGCTGCGCCGTGGGAGGGGGGTTTGACCCCAGGGCAGGCGCCCGCGGGGGCTGGCCATGCTGCAGGAGGGGGTTTGGCCCCGGGGCAGGTGCCCACGGGGGTTGGCCACGCTGCGGGAGGGGAGGGGCAGGGCCGCGCTGTGCCGCGCCGCAGAAGGGGGGTTTGGCCCTGCCAAGGGAGGGGTGGGGGTTGCCCCTGGTGTAGGCTCCCGCGGAGGTTTGGCCCCGCTGCAGAATTGGGGGGGGGGTTGCCCCCGAGGCAGGCTCCCGCGGGGGGCAGGGGTTAGCCCCGGGGCAGGCACGCTCGGGGTTTCTCTGCACCGCGGGGGGGGGGGGGGGGGGGGGGGGGGAGGAAGGGAAAGAGAATCCTGGGAGGAGGCAGATGCAGGTGACTCTGCTGCCACTGGCACCCTGTCCCCGCTCCCAGACTCCACTCCCCTGTCCCCAGCTACAGAATTCTGTCCCCATTCCCGTCCCCACTCTCCGAACTCTGTCCCCACTGGCACCCTGTCCCCTGCTGCAGAACCCTGTCCTCTGCCCTCCCAGCACCCTGATCCCTCTCCCCTGCCCCCAGCCACAGAACTATGTCCCCACAAAATGTATAATTATAAATGCTTCATTTTAGATTTAAATAGCATGAATAAAAAACAGACCATTTATTTCATAATTATAAACACGTGATTTTAATTTTATATATCGCGTAATTTAAAAATAAAGTGTTTATCAGAGTGTGTAAGTAAGGGCTGGGGATAGCAAGTGATGGACAGGAGGAGAATAGAGAGGGCGGGGCTTCAAGGAAGGGGCGGGGCTTCAAGGAAGGGGCGGGGCGGTAGATCTTCGCCTGTTCTGAGATTTAAAAAGTGATCTTCGGTGTAAAAAGGTTGGAGACCACTGTACTAGAGTGTACATAGGTTTTAATGAACTGTTTCCCTCCTAAAAGACAATAAAACATTTCCCATATGATTCATAACAAAATCTGTTGGAGACTACTATAACATTGAAAAAAAATCAATTATTTTCTTATTTAACGTGTACAATTCAATACTATAGCAATGCTGTCTGTATTGGAACATCTGTTTTTTAAACAAGACTATTTATAATTGGTCATGCTTCTGAGTAATTTCTGAACTATATCGGACTTCTAATTTTAAATCATTTTATGGTACCGAATGATACCACTCCTCCTCTTTTTCTGCTAAACCCTGCTCACTAAACTTAAACTGTACTCATAAAGCATTAGCAGTTCTCAATGGCAGCCATGTAGGCACAGTGAAACTGCCCTTCTTCTAGTTACCACCACCTCATCTTTTTTTCATTAACACACATTATAGAGCACATTATGAAACGATTGGTTTTATTGCTCTTAAAATAAATTAGAAGATATTATTTTTTCCTTAAAAGTAAATAACATTGTGAAGATCTCTTTATGTTTTCCAACAAAATAATTACTTCAAGAGGCTCGACACACGAAGATGACAGAAAATGATCATTCCTAAACCTTTAGAATGCCTATGTCACAAGTTCTTTCTCCTTCTCTCTCTATCCACATTTTAAAAGTGTGATCTGCCCTTTAATGAGCAGACTGGATGGTTTTCTCTGCCTCCAGTCCTGCATCTAGCATCAGATTATACAGTAGAGGCCCAGAAGACACAATTCTGTCCTCCCCTTCCACATCTTCAAACATGCAAACAGGATTGATTTGGCCATCAGTTGGCTTCAACACATTTAGAAAACCAGGTTACATATACAGGGCCCACAAGGTTTCCATTTTGTAAGGTCAACAGTTGCCTAGGTAAATAGGGTGAGTCACTAGGAAGTCAGTTGTTCTACAGTTTAAACAAAGTCTACAGTGTTTACTAACATGTCACCTGTCTTTGTCTAATGTTCATTTAATAAGAGAGACGTCACTTTTGAACTTTATGAGAAACAAGGTTAAACGTTTACAGATATTTTCATTTGAGGCCACCAGTTAACCTTCAGCACAAGTTCTCTGGAGCTCGAATGCTGAACACCCATATTTAACACGCAGTTCAAAATAAACTAGATTAAGCCAAGTAATATGTAGCTATTTTAAAGGTAGCTCAAATCTGGTGCAGAAGAAGGTGCTCCACATACTAAGTATCAATTCACAAATGCATTGTGTACAATCAGCAGAAAGGAACAAGACAGAGACTGATCACTCCAAAGCAGGAAAAATTGTTATTGATTTCAAGTCTGTATAAAAACAGCAAGAATAGGCCTTTGTTGTAGTACCATTTTTTTTCTTGGTGACAAGATGTCAAGATTTATCAGAAACCAAACTAAGCTATTGTTTAAATAGGGCCTGACTATTTCATTCCGCTGCTATGGAAATACCAGTCCTACCAGTATAGGAAACAAGTTAACTTGCTGCTAACTAAGCAGAAATTCATAATAATTATATGAAGCAAGCAAAGACAGTTGCATTGGCTCATCCTTCACAAGATTCAGAGAAAGAAAAGTCAATGTTGTTATAAAAGGGGAAAAAAGCCAACCCATATTTATTACAGGAAATAATATTTTCAAACAGCTTCCATAGGAGGAAACAACAACTAGTGAGTACACAAAAGTTTAAAAAGATAATTGGAGTTCTTATCAGCATCCCTGCACATATACTTTGTTATTCACAACTTACAATGCTGCGGAAGTACCTATTTCCATTGCTGTTCAGGGCATAGTAAAATAAACACCAAAATCATGGCTTCCGATTCTGGCAGATATCTACCTACCTCAAATTTATCACAAGAAATTCTTCAAAACTTCCATCATATTTAAGTCAAAAAGGACTTTCCAGTACATTAAATCCTATATAATTTACTGAGATTGCCACACAGGTCCAGAAAACATTTTTGGCTTGCACCACAAGAGCTTGAAGATTTGTGGTTTTCCCCTGAAGATCAAAAGAAAGCAAAGTGGAAGGACATCAACTGCCCAAATAAACACCCAACGACCCAACTGAAGGACCCAGTGGCTTGTCACTCTCATTGAAAACAAGTCCATTTTGAATCAGATCCACACATCACATGGTAGACACTCCTATCTTCTCCATAAACTGGAACTAAAACACAATCCTATTTCTAACTATAGAAACTGACCAAACTATGGATCACCTCATCAATTAGTATCCCAAACAATCCACGACTCAGTGGTATTTCAGTTCATAGGCGCTGACTCCATGGGTGCTCCAGAGCTGGAGAAATGCCTGTTAAGTGCTCCAGTACTATGGTGATGGGGGTCACAAATACTCAGATAAATCAGCAGAAACTAATTAGGACCATATTTGGTATACTATTTTCCTTTTCAAACAAACAATGCTGTCAAGTCTCAAAATATCTACTAGCAGCATTATATTTTAAAATGATAACTATGAGGAAAAGTACAGTATTCAAGTAGAGGTTTCAAAAGGATAACTTGACTTCTGACCTGTCATTCTGTAAGTCATACATTTAAAAGAGCAAACTTACATCTCATAGGAAAATTTCTTCTGAAGATTAGTCTGGTTTTTCTGAAACTGGTTCACATCCTGTTGTAGCTTTCCATATTCCTTCTGTAACTTTATCAAGTGTTCTGGGTGGGGAAAAAAAGTTTATTATTTTAATGAAATATTTTAAACAAATCCCTCCCTCCAAAATCAGATACACAACTTTGATAGTGAGAAAGTTCCGTTGGCTTCTTTCCTCAGTCTCCCACATTCATGATGCTTTGGCAGGCTAAATACATAGTCACATTGTGGCACCCACTGAGCAACAAAAACACGGAGAACATAGGAGAGTTTTCAGTCTAATAAAGCTCTGTTCTCTGCCTCCCCTATACAAAGGAGAACTCTAATCCATCTATGTTCTCTGGCTGCTCTTGGCCTACAACCTAGAAGACTAGAGGTCACTGAAGTGCAGGCTACAATGGTAATTTTTCTACTACTTATCTAAATTCAAGTTTACAAGGCCTCCTCTGTAATACAGTTTACAGTTCACATAGCAGGACTGTTTGTAAGTTAGTAGTTTTCTGCAGTAGAACCTCATCCATCATGCTGACATACTTTGAATGCTTTGGTCCTGACAAAGAGCTTTGCATCAGAAAACTGAGCATATCAGAGAGATTGACAATTGTATTCACCAACTCAGAGACCTTGCTATCAATGGCCCAAATGCTAAAAGGCATAAACTCACTAGCAATGATTCTGAAAGTGTCAAAGGAGTTATTAACTAGTAAGGCCAAAAAATTTTTTTTCGAATGCGTGTGTATGATTCCCGTGGACATCAGTGCATCCATATATAAGAGTATAGAGTTTTAGAGTTGAAAGAGGATTATACTATGTTGGTGGAAGCAGAGAAGTTGTTCAAATATAGACTATTAATATAGGAGGAGTCTGCTCTATTTCATATTTGTTATTTTCTCCCACTTAAGATATAAGGCTGTGGTATCCTGCACTCAAAGCCTCATGGCTGGACTCTTGACTGCATGAAGCCCCACTGAAGGTAGCATGGCTATACATGAGCCTAGGAAGAACCTGTACAAGGTCAGGGTCTAGGTTATGGCAGTTCCTATACTTTCTCCTAGCTTTGAGAAGCAGAGTACACACACCTGAGTAAGGGAGTAAGACTGAGACTTTGAGAAAACTGGCTTTAAGTTTGATAATTGAACTACAATAAAAGGTACCTTTTAGATTCTGGATAAATTGCTCATTTGTAGTTATGTTATTCATTAAAACTGCCTGGAAAAAAAGTGATACTGTATTAAAATAATGTTGATCAAACCATTTATCTAATAACATAATTAAATCATTCTTGAGAATAAAGCAAAAATTTATTTCTAAGCAATGTGATAAAAAATTTTATGCCCCCACAACTGTATTAGCTGCAGTTGGGATCAGTTGTGTTGTGCATTGGGATCAATTCCTAGATTATGAAAAAGCAAAAAAATTGTACTGTGCAAGGCATAAATCAACGAAAAATCATCATTCAAAATAAAGAAAGATCACTACATTTTAAACAGGTTACTCACTTGAAGTATGAATTCAAAGAGCCCACCGCTAAATACTTGTTTACCATCACCTCCATTTCATATTAATATTATAATCACAGTGACAATCAGAGTTAAAGTGTACTTATCAAGTGGCTCTTTAAGAAAGAAAGAAAGATTCACCCAACTGCACCCTTTCAATAATTCTTTTGAGGCAAAATCAGCAAGCCTACTTTAAGGTTGCAGGTAAAATGTGCCAGAAGAACACAGTCCAACAATACAAATAAAAACTGTACCAAAAATCAGTAAATCAAGGGAGAAACGTCTTTACTATGAAGTTTTATATTACACACCATTACAATTAGTCCACTTCCCTGATGGATGGCACCCTCAGTTCCACCTCAGGACAAATGAGGATGTAATGTGCCCTTCCAATCCCACAGCTTTAAACCCAGACACACTAAAATGGCAGTAATCCCAGGAGGGAGGAGAAGGGCAGAAATCCACATGCACACGAGTAGGGAGAAAACAACACTATCTGAAAATAGTCACAGACAAATGTGCTTCAGTGACTAATACACAGAACTTGTACAGGAAACCAGGTTAATTTTGAAGACAGAAGAGCATGTCTGTTTACACTTATAAATCCATGCATCTTCTGAAGGATCTATTCGCTATGCTTAGATGTAATTTATCAGGATTCCCATTTATTCATCCCAGGATGTACTCAATATTTCACAGACTTCAAAGATCAGGCTACAATCAATTCCAAAAGAGGTTTTTCACAGAAACAGTGCTGCTGCCATACAGTATATAGGCTGCCTTAAATGGAAGGATCATCGCTATGCTCAAGATGGTCGTTCAGTCTGTGCTAGGTATGTAAACGAGTAGTTGACTAACCAATAATCCTAGGCTTATTGGTAAATCTAGCCGACTGCTTGCGTTCCTCCCCACTTCCTGCTCAGTATCAGAGGCAGCAAGATGGGGGGGAGGGAGCAGGAGCTGGTGCCAGGGGCAGGGAGCCGGTTTAAAAGCTGTCTCTGTGGTGCCGCTGGATTACTATTATTGTTAATTAGTTACAATTTCAGTTGTTCCCAAAATACCACAAGTCTTGGTTCACTGAGTGCACAGTAAAGAGACACGGAAGACAAGACAGTGTATGGGATAGATTTACAACACAAGCCAGGGGAGATCAGGTAGAGAATAGGCATGTGCGTTATGTTTACATATCTGGTAGTTACTGAAATTCATTTATTTAAATTAAATCCCAAAATTTCCCTTCCTTCATCATTCGCCACAAAGGTCTACCCACCATTTGTCCATCAACATTCTTCAAATCTAGTGTCTTTATGCTCTTCTCTCTTCATATTTTGAAAATTATTTGAAGAAGTATGCTAGCCACAAACCCTTTCAAACCTAGGTCATGAGATTAAAACATCAGCAAGTGTACTCATTTTTTTCAAGGCTTTCAAAAGGTCACTGAACATACTTTCTCTATTATATTTCCTGTAGGCTTGTCAGAATGCTGCAGACTCATTTTACATGTTTGAGCAAGAGAGCTGTGTGAAAAAAGTCTAAACCAATTTTCAAGCCAATAATGGAACATTTAAGCCATGGAGTTTTCCACTGAACTTTAGCCTTTATTCTCTCTAGAAGTTACAGACTATTCTCCTCAATTAAATTAAACTGCATGAAAAAACTCTTTGGGACACACTGAATGGTTCAGACAACTGCTAATGGAGACCAAGCACTTTACCTCCAGCTCAGTGTTTGGATTGTGGTCAAGGCTGTTGAACATTAAAAGTCTACAGCTTCTGCCACCTATTCTGCATTAGGGATGTTAAATATTGGTTAACTGAACAGTCGATTAATGTCATGAATTCTTATTGGTTACTCAACTATTCTAGAGTCCCCGGGGGTAGGACCAGCAGCCAATGCACTCCGGCCCCACTCCCAAAGAGCACCCTGCGACTCTAACTTTCTGCCTCTGATACAGAGGCAACAGTGCAGGGTGCCAGCCTGGAGCTGGTTTGTGAGGGGAGCCAGTTAAAAAAACAGCTCTCCTCGCAGACCGGCTGCCTGTTGCCTCGTGCTGCTGCTTCAGATACAGAGGCAGCAACACGGGGTGGCAATAGCCCCTGTCTGGGCCGGGGGGGAGGAGGGGGCAGCTGAGCTCCCAGACCCAGCGCAAGCTGGAACTGATCCGGGTTGCCTGCCCTCTTGGCTCCTAATACACTTTAAATGCAGAGCCGCAGCAGGGGTAGGTCCCAGACCCAGTGTGAGCCAGGACTGAACTGGACTGTTGGCCAGCCTGCTAAAAAAATTTACTGGTGGGGGCGGAGGGAGGGGGGAAGAAATCCATGCAGTCTATAGCATTAACCTATAAGCTTTTGCTTATCGGTTAATCAACTTCACTACTACATCCCTATTATGCATGATAGCTGCCAGTGGTTTTATTTCATTTAATCTCTTATTCCAGAAGCCAACCACAGAACACATCACAAAAACCATCACCACTGCTGTCAAATGAGCCAACTATCTCAACAGAGGCACCAAGGAGACAGTGGGCATAAAGAATGAACTATCCTCCCAAACCTGCAGATCAGCAAAAACACATTTGCCCACTGTGCATTCTCTGCAGAGACAATTTTTGTCATTGTTGCCATCAAATTTAGCACATGTATTATCTCAACATTCAATTGCAAATACAGAAACATTTAGCAATATGAATAGAATAAAATACATTCTGGGAATTTTCACTACAGCTATGCATTGTACATTAACCCCTTTTCAGTCATCAGCTATGTTACCATACAGTGTGAAAAGGCAAAAGTTTTCAACAGTATATTCTCAATCCACACATGAGCTGAATTTCCATGCCTCGGAAACATATGGACTGGCCTAATACGGGGAGTCTCACACATCATCCATAATACAAATACATTTAAATAGATATAGTCTCCATTCCCATTTATGAATATGTCCAGTTGTGGGAGAAGTGGTGGATGTGGTATACCTAGACTTTAGTAAGGCATTTGATATGGTCCTGCATTATCTTCTTATCAATAAACTAGGCAAATACAACTTAAATGGGGCTACTATAAGGTTGGTGCATAACTGGCTGGATAACCATTCTTAGAGAATCGTTATTAATGGTTCACAATCCTGCTGGAAGGGCATAACAGGTGGGGTTCCACAAGGTCTGTTTTGGGACCGGTTCTGTTCAATATCTTCATCAACGATTTAGATATTGGCATAGAGAGTACGCTTATTATGTTCGCAGATGATAGCAAACTGGGAGGGGTTGCAAGTGCTTTGGAGGATAGGGTCATAATTCAAAATGATCTGGACAAACTAGAGAAATGGTCTGAGGTAAACAGGATGAAGCTTAATTAGGAAAAATGCAAAGTACTCCACTTAGGAAGGAACAATCACTTTCACACATACAGAATGGGAAGCAACTGTCTAGGAAGGAGTACTGCAGAAAGGGATTTAGGGGTCATAGTGGACCACATGCTAAATATGAGCCAACAGTGTGATGCTGTTGCAAAAAAAGCAAACACAATCCTGGGATACACTAACAGGAGTGCTGTGAGCAAGACATGAGAAGTCATTCTTCCGCTCTACTATGCGCTGATTAGGCCTCAGAGTATTGTGTCCAGTTCTGGGCACCACATTTCAAGAAAGATGCGGAGAAATTGGAGAAGGTCCAGAGAAGAGCAACAAAAACAATTAAAGGTCTAGAGAACATGATCTATGAAGGAAGACCGAAAGAATTGGGCTTGTTTAGTTTGGAAAGGAGAAGACTGAGAGGGGACATGACAGTGGTCTTCAGGTATCTAAAAGGGTGTCACAAGGAGGAGGGAGAAAAATTGTTCTCCTTGACATCTGAGGATAGGACAAGAAGCAATGGGCTTAAACTGCAGCAAGGGAGGTTTAGGTTGCACATTAGGAAAAACTTTCTAACTGTCAGGGTGGTTAAACACTGGAATAAATTGCCTAGAGAGATTGTGGAATCTCCATCTGTGGAGATATTTAAGAGCAGGTTAGATAGACATCTATCAGGGATGGTCTAGATGGTACTGGGTTCCGCCATGAGGGCAGTGGACTGGACTCGATGACCTCTTGAGGTCCCTTTCAGTTCTAGTGTTCTATGATTCTATGAATATGGGGACCATCTCTGCTGCTGATGTACTTTCCCATAGGATGAGGTTTGAACAGAAGTTGCTTAAGGGAACATATTGAGTTTATTTTACCTTCTTCCAATTCAGTCTAGCTAAAATGCATGTCATCTACCACCTATGATCAGACCATTTGAGAAATTGTGCTTAACGAATGGTTTTTGAAGGGACAGCTGCCCATTTATTCATGAAAGAAATAAGAGCTTATTCTAAGTAACATAAAACCAGACTGAACTTACTTTCCCTATGAACACTGATAAGTCCAGTACTTTACTACTAAATCTGTTTTAAATACAAAACTAATTTCTAGCTCTGCTGAAAAAAGTCTGAATATATTCAAAGTAATTCTGAACTGTAATTAAACTAGAAAGATCATCATCAATTAAGGCTCTGCCTGCAAATGTAGTGGCTCAGAAGCACAGGTTACAATGTATAAGGATTCATCTACACTTAAGAATTGCTGCAGGTGAACTTGAGATGTTTCCCCTTAAAATTCCTTCATACACAAACAAAATATTCTGTTGTATATTACGTGGTGTTTTAATGTGAGTTAGCAAACCCATTTTGGAAAAAGGTTTCCTTAGATGCCGACTGAGTTGACCCATGGCAAATCATGCGTGGTTACATCACACCCCATAACAAGTGTTGTGCATTTGTCAGATCTGCATGCCAGTATCCCACTCTGCTTTCTTGCTCCCTGAGTCAGCTGTTTCCCCTCTACAGCATCCTAACTGGATGTCACCTCACCCTTTAAATAGCTGCATACAGCCAGATACAGATCCAAATTAACTGTACAGATAGGTACCACAGACTGTTTTTACTAGCAAGAGCTTGACCACATGTTTACTAGATGTGGACTCCCTGACTGAACCACACACCCTGAATGTGGGTGATACAGTGAGCCAAGTGAGCCAGAGTTGTAAAGCTCCAAACCACCGCCATTTAGAGTTTGAGGCTGTACCTGAACCACAGTGGAACAAAGTGATGTTGGCCTAATTTTGCTCTGGCTCATGGGCTTTTACACTCCCCCACCCATCCTCACACTTACGAACTCTCCATTCCTTTCAACACTGATTAAAAAAACCCCCACAATCACCACAAACTTGCTATGTTCCCATCTACACCTACTGTGGTGCTTATTCATCTGTCTTCCTCCACATGGTCAACTTCTGCACCCTTCACAAAAACAGTGGAGCTCTATCACTTAATAAGGAAAGTATTTGTTTTAAGTTAGGATTCTCTCTTATCCTCCCCCACCCCAATCAACACACATACCATAGTGGGAGCAGCAGGAAGAGGAGAAACAGTATGCAATAGGACATGGGATATGGAAAGGCAAAGAAGTTCCGGGAGCACAAGGTCTTAAAAGTTTGCTCAGCAGCATGATTGCTCAATAAAATGTATAACGCTAACAAAGTTAATCTTGGTGTACTTTTACTTATTATTTACAAAAGTAATCTGAATGTGTGAGTCTGCATTCATGGTTCTGGGAGTTAGACCCTCCTTTCTCTTGCTGAAGAATCACTATCATAATATCTGCATAGGCAGAACATTAGCACAGCACTGTACTGAAAACGTATTACAAACTGGACATACACAGTGCATCAAGAACAAAGACGAAAAACTGCACCATAATGTTAATTTAAGTGCCTTACACAAACATACACAACTGACTCCTAGATTCAAAAGTAGGAGCACAATACTTTATATCAGGGCTACTCAACACGTGGCCCGTGGGCTGCATGCAGCCCGCAGCGCATTTGTTTGTGGCTCACGGTGCAGTTTGGGTTTACACGGGACTCCACATGCAGTCTGCGGGTGGAAGCCAAAACAAAAAAGTAGTCAATATAATGGTCTTCTGTTGATGTGTGTTTTAGTAGTAAAATTCCTGGACTGTCATTGCTCATTAATAGTGCTGTCATATGGGTGGAAATGGAGTAAATATTGCATTTTATTAATATCAGCAGAACTGACTTAAATGGGGCCTGCATGTTGTATAGTCTTGCCTTAATCTTTGTATTCATGCCCATCAGTGTGAAATAAGCTATTTGCATGTATACGCAACCACACTTAAGTTGTGGCCCTTGGCATGTGCTATGAGCATCATTATGGCCCCTGGAGCTTCCGAAGTTGAGTAGCCCCATGTTACATACTCCTGAGTGGCTGTACCATTCCATAGAAGCCTCCTTTATGGTTATTCTAAATGTTCACCAAATGTGCCCGCCTCTGCTGCTCCTATCCATGTGCAAGTCGTTCCTGCTTGCCTTCGCAGTGGTTGTGCAAAACACAGCAAACAGCTAGCAGAATAGGAAGATGCTCCTCATCAACTTCCTCCATCTGCCTTCCCTGTTCCAGATGCACAATCATTCTGTGAGTATAGTTTAATAGTTCCCTTCTCCTATCCAATTGTCCAGGAAAGGGCTCCATAAGCATCTCCTAGAATGACTGGAGGAATACCATTAAATCCATATTGACCATGGGTGCAAAAAGTCCAGATTTTCTGAAGATCCAGGCATCATAGGCTTTTCCAGACCATCCCATATAAATATTGGAGAACCTTCCACAGCAATCAACCAGGTCTTGCAGAACTATGGAGGAAACACCCTTTTCTGTTGATGAACTCAAAGGTCTGATGTGGTGAGCAAACAACAGGCATATAGGTCCCATCAGTGGCTCCTATAGAATTAAGGGAACCCAAGCATGCAAAGCCATTAATAGCTAGCTACTTATTGCATACCTGGGAGGATCATCATCTTAGGGACATTGGTGCACATTTCCACTACAAATGCCCCAATGGTACATCTACCAATTCCAAACTGGTTAGCAAATGACCATCAGCAATCAGTGCTGGCAAGCTTCCAGATAGTGATGGCCATGCTGCTGAGAGCTCTCAGGTTGGCTGTCTGCTACTGCAGCGCTGAGGTGAGCTCAGTGCATAATTAAGAAAGTGACTTTTGACATTCTGAAGTTCAGCCATCACTGTCGGTCATCCCAGGTCTGCAGCACAATCCCATCCCACCAGTCCATGCTAAATAGCTGAGCCCAAAAGAGGCACTCCAAATGACTCTGCTGCCAGAAAAGATGTAGGAGAAATGCCTATTTGTTTTGGATCTCTTCCTCTTCCCCAGATGTCATCATCATCAGCCTGGTTCTGTATTCAATACACAACTTCAAATATTCAGCCAGCAGTATATTTACATTCATGATCATGAAAATGACATTACTCAGAACTTCCTCAAAGCTGCCTCCAAGGAACAAGAATATTGGGATGAAACAAGAGAAATCATGGAAATAGCCAAATAAAACAGGGTTACCCTAAAGAAATCTTAAAATGCATTGGACAAATGTGTAGAGAAACAGCTACCAGGAAAAGAAGAAAAACAGAATACAGTAAACCCATTATTCCACCTTTATATTTATTGATATTCAAATTATTATTGACCCTTATTGCTTGGTGAATCCCTATCAGAACGGAGTCAGACTAACACTGATGAAGAACTAGTTTGTTTCCAAATTTTATTTGGTCACGGAACCCTTTTAAACTTGAAAAATTTTGCGGAACCCCTAACAGACAGCAACTGGTTTGACAGCTGAAGCTTCGACTTTGTCCGACACTTGTGCTAGTAGATTTATATTCAGTCACCCATTTGATCAACGCTCCCTGAGAGTGAGTACGGGGATTTACGGTGGTATATAACAGGTGATCGCACCCTGACTACGTGCGCAGCGCTGAGTAGTAACATCATCGTCTCCACTCTCTGGCTAAGATGGCATTACACAGGGACACTTATCGTGGCAAACACAAATTAAAATTGTTTTCAATAAAAATAATAAATGATTAAATATTAATTATTAATTTTTAATCATAAAATGTTATTGTAATAGAATTTTCTCGCAGAAACCTTATTTTCACTTTGCGGAACCCCGGAGTTCTGCGGAACACCATTTGGGAAACACTGAACTAGTATAATTGAGATGAGAACAAGGCCTGTGGTATCATTCCCTTAACCAAGATCCCTACAATAACATGGCCAAACAGAATAACAGACAACTTTAAAAGTCATTTGCAGATTTCTGACATATAGCAGAAATAACATAGCATTTAACATAGCATTTGTGTATTAATATTTTATGAGTACATCACATTTATTGATTATTCTTGTACACAATGTTCACCATGTTGCTTGACGGACTAATTGACTAAGTAGTCTTTTGGATATGAGTTACCTTACAATCAAATATTTACAATTCAAGTCTAGTTGTACTAAAGAATTAGATAATATAATTTCTTTTCTTAATCTGCTGCTAAAAAGGAAAAGAAACCTGATCTGAATGACTGAACTAAACCAAAAAAATCAGGTTATGATTTTGATAGACTATCATAATCCTTCACAAAAAAGTCAGCCAATCAAGAACGTTAATGTGAAGACATGTGCTACAAGAACACACACCAAAAATATTTATAAAAAGGTATTTTAGAATTTACCAAGTTAATGTAAGTGTAATGCATTTTCTCTTTTAAGTCAGAATAATTTGTTTTGCTCTCAAAATATCCAAAAGACACTAGTCCATATTATTACTTAGTGATATAAGAGACTAGTCGACTATCCAATAGCAGAAGCTTATTGGATAGTCAACCAGTGATGTGACTAGTCGCTTCCCCCCCATTGCTGCCTTTAACAGAGAGAGGCAGCAAGGGGTGGGGAGCAGGAGCCGGTGCTGATGGGAGCTGACTTAAGAGCAAGCTCCCCCCAGCACCATCTCCGCGAGGGTCAGGGGAGATAGACGCATAGCGAAAATGGTATGAGCAGGGACTAAAGCAGTTTCCACTTGCACCACTTCTGTTGTGATGCTGCTTTCGTAATGTACAAGAGCCCAGCGGGGCTCTTGTACATTTCAAAAGCAGAAGCCTTGCAGCAAGGGACTCCCCCGCTGGCCCAATGCTCGGGGCTTCTCACTAGGACTCTTGTACATTTCAAAGGCTGAGGCACGACAGGGAGTGTGGGGCCAGTGGGGAAATCCCCGCTGCCCCTGCATTCCGTGCGGGGTTCCGCTTTTGAACTATAACAAGAGCCCAGCCGTTCGAAGGTGGAGGCGCCCTTATAGACTAATCAAATATCCCATCGACTATTCAATTAGTTACTTGATCTAAATTTAACATCCCTACTTAGTGATGCTGAAAAAAAATTTAAATTTCTAATATGAAACTTCAAGAAGGGAAAGTCTTTTGTACTGACCTCAAAAGGGAGGTTCCTGTATAGCATCTACTGCCTTTCAGAGAAGGCCTGGTGCTTGTTCTCTTGCAGACACAGGGATAGGGTTGGAGGGACTGTCCCTTTTGCCCAGTGGACAAAGCTCCTAACACCCCCAAGCACAGATGTTGATCCATTCTCAGTAGATGTGATCCCAGCTGATCCTACTCAGGAGCTAGGGGCAGTCCTGATGTCAGCCAGCTCAGCAAACCACCTTTCAAGCTGCTATCCTGCAGATCATTGGAGAAGTGGAGGGAGAGCGATCACAATTGCAGAGGGGCCCTGTTGAGCTTTTCCAAAAATCTTCTGTGTTATACTATCTGCTATCATGGCACTACATATCTGGTATGCAACTTACCCAGCACACAATAACTTGCAGCACACAATAACTACTGTTATTCATCCACAGCCACGTAGACAGAAGGATAGTAAAATGAAAAATAGTATATCTAATAAATAACTGCAACAATTGATTGGCCTTGCATGCTACCTGTGAGTTTGGTCAGGTTAAAAGCAATTTATAGCCCAAAGATCTGTTCTTTCCCAGATCAATGGAACACCCCAAATTTCCCCCCCCCACCACCCACATCACATGCCCTGCAAAAACATAAACATAAATAAATACAAATCCCCTCTCACACACATCAAATACTTTTGGTTTTCAATCAATTTTTGTTGAAGTGCTGATCATGCACAGAACAGCCTGGAATAGGAGTTAGTGAGCCATACTGCACGTTAACTGCAAAATCTAGGACTGAGAATTTCTGGGTAAGAGACCATGCCTTCTGAGCGCTTTTCCATCTGCAAAGGCATTACTCTTTTCTCAGTCAAAGCATTTCAAAACCCACTGCTTTGAGAGAAGAAAGGCAGTAATGTATTGATTTATAAGCTCTCCCATAAAGGGCTAAGTGTTCTTTTATGAACGTCATTCCCTCTCAGGAACAAGGAAACTGAACTAGACTCCATTTCTTCCTTATTCACCACAGAGGGCAGGGTTGCTCTCCGTCCCCACAATGGCAGGGAGTTTGGGTCACAGAAGCGTTGTATATTGGGGTTCCTGGGGGCCAAGGTCAATACTTGGGATGTTAAGGACTAATCGACTATCCGATAAGCATTTGCTTATCGGATAGTCAGTCAACTAGTCGATTCCCCCCCCCCCCGCTTGCTGCCTCTATCAGATAGACGGGGTACTTCAAAGGGGGTACTTCAAAGCAGCAGTGCTGCACAGCTGAGCCCGGGATCAACTATGCTGCGCTGTCGCTTTGAAATGCCAAGGAGGCGTTCAAAGGGGCAGCCCTGCACACCTGATCCCCAGCTCAGCTGTGCGGCACTGCCGCATGCACATGGAGCCCGGGGTCAGCTGGGGACTCCCCAGCTGATCCCGGGTTCCGCAGAAATGCCGCACTATAGCCCAGGATCAGCTGGGGAGTCCTCAGCTGACCCAGGCTCCATGCGCGCTGCTCCCGGACTCTTGTACATTTCAAAGGAAGAATGCACAAGTGCCTATCGACTAGTCGATGGAAATTCCATCAACTAGTCAATTAACCATTACTTAACATCCTTAGTCAACACTGCAGAGCAATACACTGCTGGAGCAGCCATGCTTTCATTGGCTTTCCCTCGCCAGAAGGGTTTCAGACCTGCAGTGAGGGGAACCCATGTCAGCTTAGTCAGTATGATCTTGTGCTAAGATCTCCAACACAGGGATGGGAGGGGGGAGTTGGGAGTACAGAGCCATGAAAATCGCCCCAGCCCCTCATCTAAAGCTGCAGAATCTGAACAGGTCACATCTACAAATTGATTTCCATGGAAAAGTTGGAAAGTGCAACAGGCACACACACCTTCCAGTACTAGGATGCCAGAACATACTACTCTCTGTTTGAAAAGGCAGAGGACCACAGAGAGCCCAGTGTGTTACTGTTCACTCAGCGTGGGCTATAAGACTGGCCTTATAGTTTTACAGCAGACCCTAGGGAGTGTTCCATTACTAAAAGTTAGAGGCCTGCATTTTAGGAGGTACCATTTAAAGGAAAGCATTTTGGAAAAAGAAGTCTAACAATCTTCCCACAGTTCAGAGGGAATCTGCCAACAGGAAGGAACTGTAAAATGCAAGAGTTCTCATTACTTCAAAAATATCGTTAAGTGCTGATGTCTCTGTGTTAGGCAGCATGAAATTTAATTTTTCTGGTTATATTACTTGAGTGTGCTGCTTGAGAAGCAGAAGTGGAACATGAATGGATACCAAAAATCGAGAGTGAGGCGCTGTACCTTCAGAGATGCAACCAGTGGTATCTTCACTGAGGAAAGTAAGGACAAATGGTCCCCACACAGGGATGTTTTCCAAAGGAAATCTTTGAGGAAGGAACACCTCCCTAATGAACTTTAGTAACAAAAGGCTGAGAAAAGCTATATTTAAATAATGCCATAATATTATTGAAAAGTAGATGCGTGTTATTTTTCATATCATTTTCCATCTGTTAAAACAATATTGCAGGTCCCAAGCATTCAAAATCCACAGATTCTAGTTCCTCTGTAAAAGTATCTAAAAACTTCTGAGCTTTTTTGCTAATCAAATTGGGTTTTGGGAGAGGTGAGCCGGGGCACAACACAATGTGCAAGATCTTCATATACATATAAGAACCATTACCATCTATGCAAGTACAAGGGAATACAAACATTTCTATAATTCTAGCTGCTATTCTTAGTTTTAGAAATTAATATATAGGCCATTAAGCCAAATGCAGCAGTACAAAATAGGGATGTAAAATCCTGTTTAATTAGTTAATCTGTTAAACATTACTTTTAACAGATTAAACGGGACGGGTGGCCTGCGGGGCCACGGGCAGGCTGGAGTGGTCTCCCCCTGTCATGGTCAGGGACTGCATCGGATGAGGTGGAGCCCCTCCCCACACACCACAGCTAGGCTGGAGCAGCCCCCACGATGGTAGGCCCCACAGGACTGGAGCAGCCCCCTGCCGCACAGAGGGCAGGGGGCTGCTCCAGCCCGCCCCCGCCACCCCCCCCCAGCAGTTAACTTAATAGGCAAGGCTTACTGGTTAACTATTAACCTCCCTCGTACTAAGCTTTTGTCAGTTCCAGGGAAAACCGTCACTTCCATGTCAGTGCTAATTCGAGACAAAGCACTCTGTGGCAAAGGCTGGGATTCAGTGTAGATTTAGACCTGTCGTTCCACTGTCAACCAGATTTTTACCTTGAGGCTGCTGTTGACATGATGGCTGAATTTAATAAGCATGCACAGTGGTTTTTTATAGACTTCCATCAGGCCTCTGATTCAGTGCATCAAAAGCAAGTCTGTAGGATTTAACCTGCACCCCCTGGAAAGACGATATCCTTGACAGAAGAGCTCTAGAGTGGAACGGAGAGCACTGTTCAAATTAATGGTAGATTCCTATTTCCATTTATTTAGCAAGGATGCATGCTGTCACCATCGTTGTTTAATAGCGGCACTGGCAGGTTGGTGGATAAGCTTGAGGAAGCAGCTATCAGTGACAGTGAGCTGAACCCCACTGTACTTTGAGATCCTGAAAACACTGATGGCATCATCTTGTTTGCTCAGTCAGGCAAACGGCTTCAGCAGAAGGCCAATCTTGTCAGGCAAGAGAAGCACACATTAGTTTGGCTTTTTATCCAGTTAAAACTAAGTCCCTGATCATTGATTACAAGCCGGTCATGATGAACCTGTCCAGATGACATGCTGAGCATGGGACAACTGTCAAATATTTGGGCATACACACAGATAATGCTGGAACACTCCTTTAGCAGAAGCTGTTGCCATGTTTCCATCCCAGCAGAGGCCTCTGTGGAGATGTCATGACATCAAGCTTGCCATAAAGCTGCAGAGCCAGAGAATCACAGTTACACCAGTTGCTGCTGCACATGCAAAGTAGGTGCTGAGAAAGACAAAAGACCACTGGGATTGATGTTTTCAATTCTCATTGTCGTCATCAGCTGCTCCGTGGCAGGACAAGATCAGAAATGAGGCTATTCAAACCAGCTCCATCAGCACCAGCTGGGTTTCCACCAGCTTTCTTGGTGTGGGTATATTATTAAAATGGAAAACCAAAGGATTCTAAAGCATGTTTACCATAGAAAGCCTCCATATGGTGAGCAATTACAAGGGCATCAAAAGTTTCTGTGGTGTGCTAGTATTGGCACTGATGGACATAAACTGAATGTCCAGCCTGACCACCTTAAAAACCTAACCACACATTGATCCAGGTGATGTTCAACCTGCAAAGAGACTGTAACCCTTTGGTATTTACCCTGATGATCATGCACAGGAGCATGAGGCCAGGTTAAATTAGTTTTATCAAAACAAGATAAACAAGAGCAGAATTTGATCAATGCTAAGTAAGGACTCCTTAAAACTCCTCCTATAACTTCTAAAATGTTATTGAGGGCATGTCTGGACAACGTTTTTCTTTTCAAAGAAGATATGCACATTGGGGGCGAATTTGCATAACTTCTTCCAATCGCATTTTTCAAAAGTGGTTTTTTCGAACAATGCGATTGGAAGAAGTTATGCAAATTCGCCCCCAATGTGCATATCTTCTTTGAAAAGAAAAACGTTGTCCAGACATGCCCTGAGTGTCAGCATCACGTGCTATGTGTGTTGTATTATAATTGCATGTAATGCTTTCATGAGACAGTAATTTCGATGTATTGCCTCCATTTTCTCACCAATGAAAGGTTATTTTCTTCATTAAAAATTATTCAACATTTCTTTTACAACCCTGAATACTAGAGATCTGTGTTAGAATTCCATTTTTTCAGCACTACACATTTTGCCACTGCAGGTTGAACCTCTCTAGTCCAGTAACATCCGTGATCCAGCAAGATTTTAGTTAGCTGGATACTCACTTATCATGCACGTGGCCAAGTTTCCTGCAGTCCCATAAAGTTTGTTTACAGCCATCAGTCCTGGCTCTCGGTGTCCAGTGCTGTTATTTCACTCTCATTTGCCCCTAAATGTCTTCTAAGAGCCCAGTAAGCAGTAGAAGTGTTGGTCATGCTGCTAGACAATATTGACCTCCCGTGGCTTGGCAAATTCTATGGTTCAGCACTGGTCAGGTCCCAAGGGTGCCAGACTAGAGAGGTTCAAACTATTGTAGTGATGGCTGCATGATTGCTTCTGTATTATCGGAAAGATTTAAATAATCCTATTTCCTTACAGAGAATAACATGCTATACATGGTTAACAATGAGAAAGTTGCATTCTAAGGCCAACAGTACAGTTTGAAGAAGTCCTACCTTCTCATCCTGGTGCATTTTATTGACATTTTCCAATTGAAAACCATGGAGGGACTGAATTTTATCAATCTGCTCTCGCTGCTTCTCTAGTTCTCCTTGGAATTCATTCTTTTTGAGTTCAACAGCTCCTCTCTCTGCTGCTGCCCTGCGGACTTTCCTTTCCAGTTCCATAATCCGACTCTGAAAAGAAGCAGATAAACAAGAGACAAATATAAATGGCTCCTATAAGTCAGTGTTACAAGGAGTGTTTCTGTGTCTGATAGGACTTCAAACTTTTTGTGCAGATTAATCTGTTATGGATTTTCAGTCTATCACATTTCCAATTAGTCACTACTTAGATCTGAGGGTATAAAAGGTTTTGGTCCCAGAATCAGGCACATCCAAATTAAGTTCAGTGTCTGTTTGGCAATTCCAGTGTGCACAATGACAACACTCCCATGGAGGGCAAAGCAACAGTTTAAATAATTGTATTAGCATAATTAATAAATACTAATGTTTCAACCCATTAAAAAAGTTTAAACTAGTGTCAAATCTAGGTCTAGAATCTAGATCTGAAGATTTCTTGCATTGCCACTACATAAAATACCTTTAAGATAGCTCAATGGGTTACAAGTAGTCTACAATGTAATATGCCATTTCTATTAAGAGGCCCCTTTATCCACTACTGAAATCCAGCAGCTGCTTAACCAGACACAACAACCTCATGTTAACAGTTTAAGGCAGGAAGCAAGATATACCTTGTAACTAAACCTGCATTAAGAGATTGAAACATACAAGTTGGCTGGACAGCAGAGTTGAAACCCCTGTCCTCGCAAAAAGACCCCTATCCTGGGGTCTTTTGTGATTATGTAGTCAGAATTACATAGATCTCAGAGGAAAGAATACCACCTCTCAAATCACTAATAGATATTGCAGGAAGAGCCACCCAGCCTCTCTCCCCCACCATGTTCTGCTCCAGCCTGACTTTCTTACTTTGTATGATCAGGAAAGACCACCACAGGTAATATATAGCTGTAGGGCAGAGATACATATTTTATAAATATGGGAAGTTGAACACTTTTTTCTGGATTGCTTCAAGACCATATTGAGAACCAGTAGAATCTTCAATAAAAGAAATATTGCCATTACACACAGAGAACATGTCAAGGAGTTAAGTCTGGGGATTTGGGGTTTGTTTGGTTTTTAAGAATTGATTCAGTTTTTGCAGGACACTCTGGGTGTACTTCATATGTTCTGTTGCTTGTTATCCAAGAGTCATTTATGTACTTCCTTCTAATCTCTGTAACTGCCAGATTCAGTAGACTTTGGAGGTGGCAGGGCGGAAAAGGGCAAAAATCTCAAGAGCATTTGTCAAGCTGAAGAAAACATCTACAGCCTCAGAATGAAATTTATAGTCCATTTGGAATTTAATGGGATGTATCAAAATCATATTATCTACCGAGTCCTCAATGGCAGGGTTCTAGCTTTGTAATTTCACAGACCTTCCCTTCTAAATAAAGCCATATTTAAAGAAGCCACTTGCCTACCCTCAGCAGCTGGGATTAAACTCCTACACTGCAATTACTATAGTAGATGAGAGAATGGAAAAACTTAAGAAAAACTTTCATGATTAAACTGCAGGTGCTGAGAAAACTAATTCCATCTTAGTCAGTATAGCAGTAAAGTCCTGCCAAAAAATTGGCTGAGTAAATAGAGTGTTTTAGAAAGTAATACTAAGTGCAGTCCAACCCTTAAAATATGAATGGTGCTTCTTTTCATACTGCTGCCAATGCACTGCTACGGTTGACTGGAAGAAAATAATTTTACATTTGCATTGGGGAAAAAGCACTGCACGGCAAGGACAATCAATAATGACAAATTCACCTCCAGGTTACTGAATCAAGCGTGACCCAGGACAGTAATGATTTTTGATCAGCTGTCATCAGTTTTGTGGCCTGTGTCATGACTTAATGGTCTCAACCCAGGCGTTAATGGATAAGTAACCAGTATCAGAAAGAGGCCAGGGACTGATGGAGTCCAGAAGTTGAATTAACCTCTTTCCAGAAGATGAGACATTCGGTCCTCAGGGAATGGCTAAAACACACTAGCAGAGCAGTGGTGAAAACTTTATCCTTACATTAAGTCATGACATAGCATGGTCCCTTTCCTACAGAACTGGTGACTTCAGTTTCTAGGGCTATCAATCCAGTTGAAGTTCAGTAAACTCTAAAGATCCAGCATCTGTTCCACAGACAAAGTTGTGAAGCATTTTCTGTTACTGACCCAGTTTGAGAATTCCTCCCCCAGCTTCACCAGAAATGAACCAATCCACCCAGCATAACTCTGGTGTGGCACTCTGAGCATTTTTAGAAGAAAGCGTGGGAGATATTGTAATTGTGAGAGATATTGTAATTACATATATTATCTTGGGGGAACATCTTGCATTAAGTTTATGTATCACTGTGGGTCACGACTGGTACGTATGATAGAGTTCTTCTCCAGACAGGTACTATCCCCTTCCCCAGGGACGTTTCCATATACTGATTCAAACTGGGTTTCCCCAAAATAGGAAAACTAAGAAAAGTCTTGTGGCTTAAAAAGGATGCATTTAAACTGTCTCAGGACCATCTGTCCAAGGCACCAACCCTTACAGAAAGGTTGGAAAGATCTGGCCTACCCATAAGTCCAATGCTTTTAGTGTATGTATAGTAACTTTTGTGGGATTTTTTTTGTTTTCTCCAAAATGCTTTTACCTTACGAATAAAGGTGCTTGCTTAGGAAGAGCAGCATAGTCATTTGTAACCGCTGAAAATACACAGTTCAGAGCCCTCGGAGAGAAAGCAAAGTGCAGGCATTGGCTTTAGGCACACTGGCTTGCTAGGGATAGCAGAGTGCATGCAAGTGGCTGTGCAGCCTTGAACCACTCTGGTCAGAACAGAATGGGAACTGGGTCCTTACGTAGACACAGGTAATGGCTGGAGATGTGAGACCTGACACAGAACTCCTGGAAGCGGAGCATGGAATGGGGGATAGAAGTGCGGTTATCCCATAGCTGTGACAGTCATCGAATAAGGGGTTCATCATGGAAAAATAATCCAGGGTATTCAATGTTAAAAAGGAAGAATGTCATAACTCAAGAACAGCTTGGCTAGAGACACCAGTCTTGCAATTAGATTTAACTGCTCAGACCCCCTGCAGAACTTCATTAGCTAGTTTAAGAATGAACATTCATTGTCTCTACAAAACAGCCAACAATACAAGTCTCAGCAAGATCTACAAAGCACACTAAGATCATGTATGTGGAGCCCCAATGAATCTCAGATTGTAAGGTCTGATGAGCATTATAAAAAGCCCCAGCTCAGCTAACAAAGACCGTAAGGACTAAGGATGTTAGAGACTAGTCAGCTATCCAATAAGCAAATGCTTATCGGATAGTCAGTCGACTAGTCAATTCCCCCCCGCCCTTGTTGCCTCCATCAGATAGAGGCAGCAAAAAGGGGGGGGGGGGAGGGTCTACTTCAAAGGGGCAGCGCCTCACAGCTGAACCCTGGCTCAGCTGTGAGGCGCTGCCCCTTTGAAACACAGAGGTGGCATTTTAAAGCAGCAGCACCACCTGGAGCACGGGGTCAGCTGGAAACTTCCCAGCTGACCCTGGGCTCTGAGCGGCATTTCCACAGAACCCAGGATCAGCTAGGGAGTCCCCAGCTGAACCCCGGGTTCTGGGGACATGCCACGCGGAGCCTGGGATCAGCTGGGGAGTCCCCCGCTGACCCTGGGCTCCATGAGTGAGCTTCCGCTTTGAAATGCACAAGAGCCCCCTCCCTCCCCCCCCCCGGGGACTCTTGTACATTTCAAAGCTGGCACACTGCCTGCAGCCCGGAGACAGCGGGACTTCCCGCTGGCCCCAGGCTGCATGCAGTGTTCTGCATTCCTCCTTTGAAATGTACAAGAGCCCCAGATGGAGCTCTTGTACATTTCAAAGGAGGAATGTGGAAGTGCCTATCGACTAGTCCATTACTCAACTAGTAAAATAACTGCAATTTAACATCTTTAGTAAGGACTACTCCGCATTCATTCACTCTGCCTTGCATAACTGCAGTAGCTTGTTCTGCACCATATTTCCACATATCAAGATTAGGTAAATTTGAGAAATCTAATTTAGACTTCTCAGTCAAAATCTTCATTAAGAAAACATCACTGCCTTAGAAAGCACCAATGTGTCATTTTTAAACACCCCTCTGAAAAAGTACAAAGAGCTTTTCTTACATCTGATAGGAATACAAATCTGGGAAAGGTACTTTGCATTTTAGCTTGCCCAATATCAACTGCTACTTGCAGATAACGTGCTGAGCAGACCCTGAACCAATGCAAGAGCAGTCATGGAAAAGTTTGGGAGACAAAAAAGTTGACAGTAGCAAATGCAAAGCAAAAATGTGGTGCTTTTAGTGGTAATGTACAGAAAGATCAACAACAAGTCAAACCAAAACCAACCACCACACTTGAATATTTAATAACAAGAGAACTTTTCTATGGAATGATAATAGCAGCATAAAGTTGCAAAACTGCCTGGACAGAACTGGCTAGTGCAACACTTTTCACGTGCACTTCACTTCACTCCTTTCCTGGGAAACTGCTAGGAGTGGACTACCAAGGAGCAAACTCAAAAGTTTTGCCTTGGCTCTGTTGGTTTTTTTTTCCACACAGTTCACAAGAATAAATACTGTTAGCAGCCATATTTATTTGAAACTACAGGAAGGAGTACAGGAATACTACCTGTAGATCAACATTGCGAGAACTTGCAATCCAGTAATTGAAACCCAAAACAATCATACAAGCCACAAGCGCAGCTATTAGAAGAGGTGGAGATTTCATTCCTCGACGGCTGTTTCCTAGTCCGACCATTTCAAAAGGATGTGGAAATCTGTAAATTAAAATAAAAAAAGTCATGTTACATACTCCTTTGCTAGGACAATTTCATGAGTACATCAGACTTATACTGGAACCAAGAACTGCTGTGGTTTTACAACAGCTTATTTAGGTAACTAAGAATTGGAGTATCCCAAACAAGGAAAGCATTCTTCCCTGGATTTGTAACTGGATGAATATCACAGGGCCACATTGTGCCATCATTGTTTATGGCTAATTTCACTGGATTTCAGTATGGAGTACAGCAGAAAAACCTAATGAGAGAACAAAGAACCACAATAATTGTCTTACTGGAAGAAGTCATTGGTCTACCACCTAGTCAGTTAACCCGTCTCTGGCAATGACTAATGCTGGATGCTAATTGGGCAATGCTACTCCATTGGCAGAGGAAGAATAGGAATAGATTTGTTTTCTCTCTCATCCCTGCTGGTGACCAGTTTAGTCCCCAAACCGGTAGGCTAACTTCGCCCTTCATTTTAAAATTTGTCCAAGCTAGTATAACTTCAGATTCTTTTCTTGGTGACCCTATTCCAGTTCCTTTCATCAGGAGAGAATAGAGTGATATTTTTTTCTGATATTCTGCTGTTCTACAGTGCTTGCCTAATACCACATTTAAAGCCTTCATTTCTTGCACGTTGTAAATTCTGGTGAAGCAGGTTTCGCGTTCACATAAAGGGCAGGGAATTGTGCTATACTATGTG
Organism: Pelochelys cantorii; assembly: GCA_032595735.1. NCBI lineage: Eukaryota > Metazoa > Chordata > Testudines > Trionychidae > Pelochelys > Pelochelys cantorii. The sequence continues at coordinate 90,344,211 of CM064330.1, read as the reverse complement.
CCATGTATTATTGGCAGGCATGAAGTTTAAAGCACAACAATGACAGATTTTAAACTTCTTGCCTAAGTCAACTTAGGATACTTCTTGGCACATGAAAGCTTCATTTAAGTATTCTGAAACACACTATTAGTTTAGTGATATTAATGCTTTTTTTTAAAGTGTTGCGTGGGTTCATGTATAGTTTTAGCACTCAAAAATAGCTTTGTGTTTTTTAATGTAGTAATAATTTACTATACAACTTTTTAAATAGTTGCCAGTTTATTCCACTGGAAAACAGATATCGCAAATAGACAATTACTAATGTCACAGGCAACTTAAAATACACGTACTGATCTACTATCATGACAAAGAATGTGTTGATCCAGTGAATTAATTCCATAGTTCTAGTAGTCTGTGTGCAATTATTTGACAGATGTATGTAATATACAAAAAAGGCACAACTTTTGATTTGTGAAAAGGTTAAGCTGCTCTAAATGGGGCTATTCATGACATGATCTGTTCTTCTGAATGCATTCCTCAAACCTCACATCTCATTTTAAAAGTCCGAAATAACAAAATGAATGAATGAATCATTAAGGTTTTCCACTTAAATGAACAGAAACAAAGAACACAAAAGCTGACCCCTGAGAAAGACAACTGTTATATCACAGCTAAATAAACATTTTACTAATATATCTTTCCCATACCTAGACATACTTACATTCTCTAAAATTAGAACCAATGATTTATCGATAAATGAAAGTTGCGTGCTGGAAAGTGTTTATAAACATTTTGTGGCTAATCCACTGTTTAACTGCACAACTTTGAATAAATAACTAGAATCCACTTTACAGTTCTAAAAGTTTTCTTTTCTGAGGTTGGACAGGAGATGCATTTCCTTTGCTTTACCTATCAGATTTAAGGTGCCAGCTTTCCTTTTAAAAGAGAAGCTGAATTTCCCATTCCTCAATCTTCATTACATTTCAGGTATCAGCTTTCTATTGGATTGTTACTTATTTAATAATCCCAGAAATTTGTTCTCTGGGTTTAGATGCAGCAGTTAACCTATTTCATCACATTGCAGATCTGCAATGAACAATGTTGTGTCTTTACATTTCAAAGATTTCTAAATAGTGATCTTACCAAAGACTATGCAGTGACCCCATCATAACTGGGGAGTTAGGTTAAGCATTAAATATGAATCCCTTTCTTTTGGGGGTGGAATTAAAAAAAAAGCAATAAATCAGATGCGACTATTTTAGGGACAATCTTGAAGTTCTTAAGTATCAAGGTAAAAGTTCAATCGTCTTAAATGGGCACATTTAATTAGTAAGGAATAAGGTTCAAAGCACACACCGCTAACACTTGGTCTTTGCACTCTGATATAACTGTAACATATTTAACAATTATGTTGTGCCTAACCAGATAGGAATTACTTCATTTTGGTACCCAGTAGTATTTCTATAAAATGGCATATTTTGATAAATCTAAGAGCAAAGAGAAATGATCAAATTATATGGAGAAAAAACCAACTGGCCCTAAATATACCTCAGCGTACTTCACAAGATGGGGTCCATTCTTAATTCCCATATGAGGTTTAGTACAACAGCAGGGCCCCAATGTCAGATGGAATCTCGAGGCTTACTAGAATACACATAATTGTAGATTTCCAGTAGCCTGAACATTATTATACTACTTGCACCAAAGCACTCGAGAATCAAATCAAAGACAACAAATCACAGAACGAAGTATCTGCTCTGAAAGAAGCTGTATCTAAGATTGTGTGGTTTGGAAATCTACAGACAGAAATGAGCCTGGTACAGTGGATAAGGCTAAACGGAGTTTGGGATATTGCTGCTATTGCATGGGATGGATTTTCTATTAATAACTTGTTCATTTTCTGAATAGGTATGTTATTAATAAAGAGACCCACTAGCTAACTTGCTATTTCAATGGGACGCAATTCTCAGTGTCTACCTTATTAAATATTTAATGATGGTGGAAATTCCCAGCAGATCTATGGATAGATGGAAACTATATCACAGAGAGGAGGAAAGAGGGCATCAGTAGCTAGAGAACAGCAAAGAAATGGATTTTATTCCTGACCAGTATTAGCGCCTGCTTTAAAAATAGCTAGCACAATGTTTAAGGTTTTGTTGTTCCAGTTAAACAACACTTTTTTTTCCTTTCCCCAACCCAAGGAGGGGGGAGGAGAATGCACTAAGTACCAGGCTACTTTAGGGTTTGAATGATAGCTTCCCCAGTTATCACCCCTAATGTCATTACCTCACAGACACTAACCTTCCCCCCTCACCTCCACTCTGTTCTAAAATTTCATTTGTCAATTTCACATGCGTTCATTTTTTTGATTGTTATCACTTTGGTATATATGGTTGTGCCAGTTTTCTTCCACATATTGATCTGAGGAAGTGGGTCTGGCCCACGAAAGCTTATCACCTAATAAACCATCTTGTTAGTCTTTAAAGTGCTACATAGTTCTGTCTTTTGTTTCAGGGCAGAAGCAATGTCAGATAATGTTGTATAACCTGCATCTGTCCTGTCTTCCTTGCAACAATAGTGTGGTTTCTTGAAGACACTTGTCTTCCCTCCCAGCCGTAAAAAAGAGGTGTGGCTTAAATGGAACAACAAAGCTTTAAAGATAGCCAGCTGGCTATAGGAGCACTTCACATGTGCAGGGGGACTGCAGCACTATACAGAAACGAGTGGCCTGCAAAAGCATTTCTCTCCATTGGTTTCACTGCTCTTGGCTCAGGATCAAGAAAATCTGTAACAGAGTCCCAAAGGGCCACTGTGTAGCTACACGGAATGGAAGCCATCAGGAAAGGCAAAGGGAAAAAAGGTTTATAAAAATTAAACAGAAGATTACACAAAAAAACAACAGAGAAATAAGGTGTGAGAGATAATTTAACCAGTGCATGAAGTGAGGGGACATATGGAAATATGCATGAGCATGACTATGTAGTGGGATGCTATTTGTCAATCCTTCTCAAGGGAGGTGCTAAAGAGATGGAACGCTTTCCCCCTTTTACATAGCATTTGCAAAACGTCTAAAAGAGCTTTCATCTGTGACAAATATAAAAGGTGCCAACAGAGGTATGAGTCACACTAGCACGTTAGTTCCTGAAATGGAATATTTCTTCTTCATATACATTTTAAATCAAGCTTAATGTCACTGCAAATAACAAAATAGATTAAACTTGCATTTTTAACTTATTCTCGTCTTTAGTTGTATGCCTACCCATTTACTTACTTGAAAACACTGAACCATTATACAATATGGCGCAAGATAGTGGAAAGCATATTGCAACATTCATTCCAATAATTTCAAAAAGTCTCAGTAAATTGGGGGGAGGGGTCTGGTAGGTTGAAGTAGAAGAGGCAAGTCATTTTGCAAGAAGCCAGAATAATTTATTATGGAGACAGATTGGCTGGACTGCGAGTAAGGCAACCACATTGTTCAAATGGAGGAATAGTAAATTCAGCATGCACCTTCTCATGTGGAATGGCCAGAAAGCTCAAAAGGGATTTCAAAAAATTTGATAGGATGTCATGATGCACACATTTGATTGCCCACTTCTTATAAATGGTTCTCTCTAGAAGTGTTGATTTTACCATAAGAATGACATGATTAATAAGCGTGTCTCTCTGGAAACTCCATAAAAGGTTGCTTGAATCTAAACAGTTATATTCATGTAAATACTGTGCTGTATTTGTTTGAGAGTTTAGTATTTATATTAAATTAGTACCCCAGACCTCCAGTTAGGAGTGAGGCCCTATTGTACAAGGTGCTGTTTAAAAAAAAAAAAAAAAAAAAAACAGATCAAAAGCCATATCCCAAGAGACAGTTTTCTCCCAAAAAACTTCCACACTGAAGAGACCTGAAGGGAATCACTTTAAAGTTTTGAAAGTTATAAGAATAGGATCCCAAACTACTGAAAACAAGAAGATTCATCACAAAGGAAAATAACATTATTTTATTAGGAAGTTGTTATTTTTAGAATAAAGAGGGATGTATGAAAAGCAAGCATTCTCAACAGAGAATGAGGGGAAAAGGGCCCTTTCAAATAACAGGCAACAAAACTTCCATCCTGATAACAGCAATAGAGATGTAGTTTTACTCACCAGATGGGCAAGAGTCTATTGCACTCTATTATTTGTCTAAGTCTGCTTAAAGTACATACAAATCTAGACAACATTGCATATTTGAAAGTTTATTACACAGCTAAGCAAACATCATAGGAAATGTTACAAATATGGTTAGACAGATGTCAATTTGTACAATATCTGCTAAAATATATAACATGTGTGGCCAAACTATGGCTCATGAGCTGCATGCTGCTCTTTTACAGATAAAGTGTAGTTCCCAGAGCTCCCCCCTACACCCTCATTCTCCGCTTACTAGAGTGAGCAGGGGGAGCTCAGGGCTTGTGTCCTGAGGACAGGTAGTGGGACTAAGGGTTTCTGCCCTTCGGGGGGGGGGGGGAGAGGAGGTCTTGCTCGTGGGAAGGATGTCAGGGCAGAACCCAGCATTCCAGCAGATGCCACAACGCGGGGCAGTTGTGCGTGTCTTGAGGCTCCCAAACTTCTGAAGATTCTTGTATGCAGCTCAAAGGATCAGTAAGTTTTGCCACTCCTGACATACAGTTATTTAAAGTGCTATGCATGTAGTTTTTGGATTATGGGTAAGCAAATCATATTTTACATGAAAGAATCTTCCTCCTTAAAGGTTTTCCCCAGAGAGTATGAAGCTGCACCAATTTACATTAGGTAGATTATATAACTACTGTCTTCACTGTTAATAGTGGATTTAGGTTTTTCTACTTTGTTGATTTAGGTTCTTCTACCTTTGTTGATGCTTTTTCAAAAGATGCTTTATTGTAGAGTCATGCAATGCGCATAGCCACTTCCTTCCCCCGCAAGCCATATCTAGCCTACAAGGCTCCCCCGCCCCCACGAAACGGGAAGCTAGCACTAGCGTTCAAGGGGATGGGGTTGCAGGGCTGGAGTACCAGTACAGACTCCCCACTGCAGGTGGGGCAAGCCCTGAGCCTGCAGCCCACCTGCAAGACTAAAATAGGAAAAGAACACATTAAACGCTAAGACAAATTGGGTGTCTTCAAGTCACAGGGCCTGACGAAATGCATCCTAGAGTACTTAAGGAGTTATCTGAGCCATTAGTGATTATTTTTGAAAAGTCGTGGAATATGAGAGAGATTCCAAAAGACTGGAAAAGGGCAAATACAGTGCTCATCTACAAAAAAGGGACAACTTGGAAAATTACAGATCAATAAGCTTATCTTCTGTACCTGGAAAGATAATGGAACAAATAATTAAGCAATCAGTTCGCAAATATCTAGAAGATACTAAGTGGTCAGTAATAGTCAACATGGATTTGTAAAGAACAAATTATTTCAAAGCAATCCGATAGCTTTCTTTGACAGGTTAACAAACCTTATGGGGGGGGGGGAGGGGAGATTATGGGGGGGGGGAAGGGATCAGTAGATGTGGTATATCTTGACTTTAGTTTAGCTTTGAATATTATCTTGCATGACCTTTTTATAAACTAGGGAAATGCAACCTAGATGGAGCTACTGTAAAATGGATGCAAAATGGTTGGAAAATCATTCCCAGAGAGTAATTATCAATGGTTCACAGCATGCTGGAAAGGTACAATGAGTGGAGATCACAGGGATCGGTTCTAAGTCCGGTTCTGTACAATATCTTCATCAATGATTTAGATAATGGCAAAGTGAATACACTTAAAAAGTATGTAGATGACACTAAGCTAGGAGTGACTGCAAGTGCTTTGGAGGACAGAATTGAAAATAAAAAATGATCGGGACAATTGAGAAATGGTCTGAAGTAAACAGGATAAAATTCAATAGGGATAAATGCAAAGTACTCCATTTAGGAAGGAACAATCAGTTACACACATACCAAATGGGAAATGACTGTCTAAAAAGCCATTCTTCTACAAAAGAATTTCAAAACCAATTACAAAGGGAGACAGCTGAACTGGAATTCATTTGCAAATTCAACACTATCAAATTAGGACTGAATAAGGATCTCAACTGGTTAATGCATTACCAAGATAATTAACCCTTTCTGGATAGTCACATCTCCACACTAAATGCTGTGAATCAGTGGTTCCCAACCTTTTTGATACCTGGGACCAGTAAACCCATTCACAAACTTATGGCAGACCAGTAACATTTTATTTGCATATTTGCCTATTCACTGTGGAAATGATGAATATGCAAATGCACAAAGAAAATGTTGCCAGCCCCCCAAAAGCCCAGAGCCAGCCCTAACCCCTAGAGTCACCCACCCCTCCACTATCCCCTCAGCACCAGCCACATGCCCCAGAGTAGGGATGCAAGCAACTAGTCACTAGTCAATCAGAGAGAGGCAGCGAGGGGGAGCAGGATCTCGAGGTGGGGGGAGCCAGCTTAAAAGCCAGTTCCCCTCAGGACCATCTCCGAGGGGAGAAAGGGCAGGAGCATAATGGGGAACTGGCGGTGCTTCCAGTTTTGAAATGTAGCAAGAGCAGGACTCTTGCTACACTTCAAAAGCAGCAGCACTGTGGGGAGCCTGGGTGAGCTGGGGACTCAAACAGTCTCCCCACTGGCCCCACACTCCCAGCAGCGCTTTGCTTTTGCAATGTACAAGAGCCCTGCTGGGGCTCTTGTACATTTCAAAAGCAAGGCTCCTGCTACATTTCAAAGGCGAGGCACCCTTATCAACTAATAGAATAGTTGCAAATTACATCCACTATTGGATTAGTTGATTAATCTAAATTTAAGATAAGCCTCTTATCAACTAATCAAGTCGATTCCATTGACTACTCGATTTGCTTATTAACCATTACTTAACATCCCTAGTTTTTCCCACAAAAGCTTATGCCCTAATAAATCTGTTAGTCTCTAATGTGCCACAGAACTCCTTGTTGTTTCTGTCTAATGAGTACTACTGAAAAGGATTTAGGGGCCATAGTGGACCACAAGCTAAAATACGAGTCAACGGTGCAACGCTATTGCAAAAAAAATGAACATCATCCTGGAATGTATTTATAGAAGTGTTATAAGCAACACACAATTATTTCTCCTCCAAAAACCCCCCAACTGTGCTGGTGGGAGCAGGGGACATGATACTGGGGAAGGGTGTTAGTGGGTGCTGGGGTGGGGGACAGGGTGCCGGGGTGGGGGACAGGGTACCAGTGGGAACAGGGGACAGGGTTCTGCAGCAGGGGATAGGGTGTCAGTGGGACCAGGGTGTTGCTGGGGGCAGGGAGTCCCCCACATCCTCCTCCTCCCGGGACTCCTCCCCCTTCCCCTCCCACAGAGGAGGGAAGCCCCGGCGCGCACCTCCTCCAGGGACGACTCCCCCCTCCTGCAGAGCAGGGAAGCCACGGTGTACGCCTCTTCTGGGGAACCCCCCTGCTTCCTCGCAAGTTCCCGGCACGCCACAAATCTGGGGGAGGGGAACAGCCAGCACACTTCTGGAGCCCCCGGAAGTGGTGCGAAGCTGCAGGACTTCTGTGCACCCTGCAGGAAGCCAGCACTACCTCCATCGTTGCTGGAGGTAGGTAGTGGGGCTTCTTGGGGGTGGGGGAAAATTGGGGGGCCCCGAACACCTCACAATCGACTGGTCGAGCCCTCGTGATCGACCAGTCGATCACGATCGATGGGTTGGTGACCATGACTGTAAAGCATCTAGCAATGGCCACAGTCCAGAATGCTTGCCTCTAGGAGGGCTACTGGTTTGATTCAAGATGGCAGTCCTCATAAAAAAGAAAAAAAATGAATATAGGTCAGATGTTGAGTGATGTCATTGAGTCATTCCTTGTTTAAAACTATCAAATTACCTCTTTGTAAAATCCACCAGAAATTAATAGGTAACAGAGTATTGCAGATTTGACTTCTTAACATTTTGATCATTCTGACTCAAGCATCCTTGATTCATGGGCTCCGAGCCATGATAAAAGGAAGAACTTAAGCCACAAATATCTTATTAAAATAGCCAGGAAATACTGAAACATACTATTCCTTTTTTCTTTGTTACTACCACTTGATTACTTTAAAATTAAGGAGCATTTCATTCCTCCTTTAGGTTAATACGCTCTGTGATGTCAAATGGATAACTAATTACTTTAACAATAATTGTACTCTCTTGACAGACAGCATAACCTAGAGACGTTTATGGCTCAAAATAGTTTGCAGTTTCAGAATTACATATACATTTCAAAAATTAACAGCCAGTAAAAGTGTTTTCACAAGTGAATTAGAAAATCCAACAGATGCTGTTTTTAAATAAATACTCCATTTGATTTGTTTACTACAATGAGAATCTGAAAGTGAAATTAAGAATGAAAACAAGAGTGAATAGCTTAACTGCACATGTAATAAAATTCAAAGCATAAAAACACCACAAATAATCCCCATAAAATGGATTTTTTTTATTTTTTTCAGTTTTAATAAAGAATGTGACTAGTTTCAAGAAGTTGAAAAGTTTTATACATTATCATTTTTACTTTTAGTGCTCATTTAATATCACCATCTAAAAAAGAATCTCACAATGCCTCAAGTCCACAAAAACGCAACATAAAACCATGTTAGGAGAGTAAAAGGGGTTGTCTAGAAACAGAGGGAAAAGCACCAAAATGCTGCTGCAGTCTCACCTGATGCTACTGGACATTTGATTTAAACCCGGGAGGGAAGTTCTCTTCTTAGAATCATCAAAATTACAACCACTGCAGATTCCCTCTAAACACTTTCTGCTACGTAAATTTAAATTAACAAGTGAAAAGGACTCTATTCCATAAGTAAGTGGAGATAAAGATAGGAACAAGCCTTTTAATCCCTAGATTGTTCTGGGTTTCTAGTGTAAGAAAAGGCCCATGTGGCTCCCACTGTTTACTTCATCTAGGCGCCTTGTATGTTGTTAACAACTCAGACTACAGTTTACCACAGTTTCTCAACCTTTCTGATAGCAGGGATCAACTTGCACCTTTCCTAAACCATGTCAGGGAGATCTCAGGGACCAGTGCCAGTCCTCAGACTGAAAAAACTTAAGCAATGAATGGTCCTGCTGTACCTTAGAAGCTAACGGTGCTGCAGGACCATTCATTGTTGGTTTGTTTTTAAGTTTTTTCAGTTACAGACTAACAAGGCTACCTCTCTGAGACTTTTAGTCCACAGACTGGTCACTAAGAAACACTGTACTAGATAATTGATTTCACAAGATTTTTGAGGAGTGGCTTATCTACTGAGAGAAATATTTAAAGTAGGAAGTCCTTTGTAATGCAAGAGTGGATATTTAGAATCCATGCAACAACTTTAGGTTAGGGCAGGGTCCCTAACCTTTTCATCTTCTTGATAGTTTGTCACTTTTCTTTCTATAATTTCATCTGGTTAAGTTCAGACCAATTCTCTAGTTTGCCATGGTCACTTCGAATTCTAATTCTCTCCAACGTTTTTGCAACCCTTCCCAGCTTAATGTAATCTGCAGATTTTACAAGCATACTCTCCTTTCCAAGTCATGAAAATATTAATTCAGGACAGACCCCCTGATACATCCATTTTCACAGAGAACCACTTATAACTACTCTTCGAGTATGGTCTCTCAACCCTCACATCCATCTTGTAGTAATTTCTTGGAGACCACATTCTCCTAGTTTGCTTATGGAAATGACATGTACAACTGTGTCAAAACCTTACTAAAATTAAGATCTATCACATCTACTGCTTTCCACATCCATTAGACCACTAACCCTGTCAAAGAAGAAAATTAGGTTGATTAGGCATGATTTGTTCTTGACAAATCAGTGCTGGCTATTACTTATTACTCTCTAGACAGGGGTTGGCAATCTTTGGCTCTCAACCCATCAAGGTAAACCACTGGCAGGCCATGAGACAGTTTGCTGACATTGAGAGTCCGCAAGCACAGTCCCCCACAACTCAGTCACCATGGTTTGCCATTTTCAGCCAACTGGAACTGTGGGAAGTGGCAGCTAGCACATCCCTGCAACTCGCACCACTTCCTACTGGCTGTGAACAGCCACTGAGAGCTGCAGAGGACCATGCCTGCGAATCCTCAATGTGAGGGCATTGCCGTGAGCAGCCTTGGGTGGGCCTCTCCACCCAGTGCTCCAGCTGGGCCCAAGAAGCAGAGTCAGGTTCCTGCAAGCTTTTGTGCCCTGCTTCTGCTCCCAATCTGGAGCAACCCCATGTCCCTACTGGAAGCACCAAGCAGGCAGAGCAGGTCAAGCCCTGAGCACCCAGTGGGGGAGGAGGGGAATGATGAAGTGGGTGTGGGGTGCACATTTTTATTGGGCTCCCATTTTTTAAAGCAGTCCCTCCCCCTCTTCCAAACCCACCCGGAGGGGGGAAAGGTGACCCCATTGCTCCCCTCCCCCCAGTCATTGCCCACCTACCAGTCCCATTCTGGCTATGCCACTGCCTCAAGGTCAACAAACTGTCTTGTGGCCCACCAGAAGATTACTGACGGGCTGAGAGCCAAAGGCTGCTGACCCCTGCTCTAACTAGTTACAAGTTGATTTGCTCAGTAATTTGTTCCAATATCTTTCAAGGCATTAAAGTTAGGCTGACTGGTCTATAATTACTCAGGCCCCCTTGCTCTCCTTTCTAAAGACAGGAAGCATGTTTGCCTTTCTCTAGTTGTTGGTGACCTCACCCCACTGCTCCATGAGTTCTCAAAGACAATCACTAACAATTCTGAGATTTCTTCAGCTAGTTCCCTAAGTACCCTAGGATACATTTAATCCAGTTCTGCTACCTTGAATATATTTAATTTAGCTAAATATTCTTTACCCTGCTCTTTCCCTATTCAGAAACCGGTTTCTCCCCCACATTAATATTAATTAGGTTGACTAGTCGATCACCATTAACCTTTTAAAGTGAAGACTAAATAAAAAGAGCCATTAAACACCACAATTTTTTTAATGTCACCCATTAGTCATTCTCCTCCTCTGCTCAGGAGCAGCTATTATGTATAAAATGTATACACAAATCTACAGACACACCCCCATCACCAGTTCGAGCAGAGGTTCTGAGATGAGAGTTGGATAAAAATAAATGGTGAAATTCACAATCTGGCAGCAAACCCCATCTGATAATTACCACGACGGAACACATTGATTTTTCTTTCCCCTAGCCAAGTCTCCACACCTTGTGCTGAAACCCAGTCCCTAGGCTGCCTTTTTTCATAGGCCAGAGCCAGGTCCTGGAGAAAGGACTCCCGCCCCCCCCCCCCCCAACAAAATCAGGTGACACTTTTCCAGAGTAGCCTGGGGGCACTTCTCTTCTTTCCATTACCTCTCCCCTTGCCCCGATTCCTGCACCAAGGAGTGGGCTGCAGCGCAGTGTAGTTGGCTGTACACTTCAATGCCCCCTCCCCAGCCGTGGGTGCAGAAAGGCCCCACCAGAGGGAGCGTCCGCAAGAGCCCACGGACCCTTTGCCAGCCCCAGGGAGCAGGGATTCGCTTCGCTGCCTGGCAGCGGACCCCACAGTTTCTGCGAGGGACCGCATCAAACGGGGGTTGCAGCCGGGGCTAGAGGGGGATGGGAACTAGCCCCCCTTCCTCCCTGGCCAAACTGCTGCCCTGGCGCCAGGAGCCAGCCCCCGCCGCCCGGCAGGAGCCCGGCCAGGAGCCAGGCAGGGAGCCGGGCAGACACCGCAGGGATGCGCTCCCGCCGCCGGAGCAGGGCAGGAGGGAGGGGGAGGGGGAGGGGGAGCGGGGCCCAGCCCAGCTCCCCGGCACCGAGACTCGCTCACCTTCCTCCGCCGCTTACCGCGCTGCACGGCCCGGCCGGCGGCAGCACCCGGGTGGAGAAGAGCCCCCGGCGCCCCCGGCTGACCGCCCCCCGGCCTGCAGCTACCGCCCCGAGGCAAGCGACCGGCTACTGCGGCTGGCGGCGCGGCGGGCAGAGCAGGAAGCGCCGCGCGGGGAGCCTGCCAAGGCACTGGGAAGGAGCCGAGCGCTCCCAGGCAGGTTGGGCAGCTCCCTCCGCCCCTCCGGGCACCAGCCGGCTCCACGCCCAGCCGCGCTGCTGCCCTCTGGGGCCGGGCCCTACGCGTGTCTGTGGCGCCCCCACGGGAGACAGACAGTAGCCCGCTTTCCCCCCGCCCTCCCCATGTGCCTGCCTCAGAGACAGAGCCGCAACCAGCCTGCCTTGCAGACAGGCCCAGCCACATCCTGACCCACCTAGTAGCAGGAACTAGGAGTCAACTTTCTCATCTCTCCCCAGCACAACCAAAAACCCCGCCAACCTCCGCCCCCTCCTTGCTTATGGACAGTTTGTTAGAGCCCTGCGAATCTGCAGATATCCTTTATATCACCTCATGTTTGTAAATATGAATGCAGATACACATTTTGTCTCTAGAAATTTGCAAATATCTGTTTTATAGCTGTGGGTATCTGCCTCCGTGGATGTCAATGCAGCTATCTGTGACTTATTTTTGTGGATACAAATGTGGTTACCAATTTTATATCCGTGCAGGGCTCTACAGATTATGCTCCACAGCCTAGCAGTCCTCTAGTTAGGAAGCCCTCCTCCAGTCTCATTCTTGGGACTTTTGTTCTAATTTTTTTTATTGGTTTCTTTTGTTTGGAATTTACAGCAGAACCTCAGAGATAGGAACACCAGAGTTACAAACTGACCCGTCAGCCACACACCTTATTTGGAACAGGAAGTACGCAATCATGCGTAAAACATATAGCAAATACTGCATGACCAAGCAAAATGGCAATCGGTCACAAACTGGAACATGTCACACTTTCAACTGTCAGAAAGCTAGGAATATTAAAAACGACTTTATAATGCCATGGCGTTAGCCTCAGCAACATAGGCGTAGAATAGGGTATCAGGTAATCAACCTGCACCGATATTCAGAAAAGCCAGGAAAAAATAAAAAGTTTTCAAAAGAAACCAAAGACAGCAGAACAGTAAATAGCAGGTGTATTTACACAACACTGCTGATTTTGATAAGGCAATGCATCTGTAGTTGCAAGAAGAGAGATCAAAAGGCACTGATCTAAACAGTGTGATTGTGGAAAAAAAGACAAAGTTACTCTATTGATAAATGTATCCAGAAAAAGATGAGGACAATTTTAAAGCAAGCACAGGGTGGCTCCATTGGTTCAAAAAATCGACATGTAATCAATGTGGGGTTCACAATGGTGGCAGTGGCTTTTTGGAGCTGGGTCCATGCTCAGAAAAGGCCCTGGCCTGCTCCATTTGCACTGCAACCTGACACCCCGCTGGCTCCCCCCAAACACCACTTGCTTATCTCAGCGTGCTCTCAAGCTGGCGGTGGGCTCTCTCCAGTCTCCATCCCCAACCGCACCACTTGCTCCTCTCTGGCCCCTCTCCCTGGGACCAAGGGTGCCATTTCAGATTTTGGTTGGGGGGAGCAACTTTAACCGTGATTCCAAAGGCAACTTAGGCACTTCTAAACCCTAGTTTTCTGGCAGATAACTTAGAATTTAGCAGGCAGGAGCCCTGTATCTCATTCCTATATAAGAAAAAAAGACAAATTAATATTAGACCCACTCAGCTCTAATAATTACATGTTCTGACATCTTGTAGTAAGTCACTTAAGGAACACTGTTAGGTTTAGAATTATAATATAAATTGTCACTTTGTTACTAAGTTCTGTGGAGAGAGCCCCCATCAGAACTCCTGGGTTCTAACCCAGCTCTGGAAGTGGAGTGGTTTCTAAGGGGGTTAAAGCAGGGGCAAATACAGCCGGGTTCTAGGTATGAACAGCAGGATGGGAAGATTGGGTCAGAGCAAAGGTCCATCTAGCCCAGCATCCTGTCTTTTGATAGTAGCCAATGCCAGATGCTTGAGAGAGAATGAACACAGCAGGCAGTCAGTGTCATCCATTCTCAGCTTCTGGCAAACAGACGCATGGGACATGCAGAACATGGTGTTGGATCTCTGCCCATACCTGCTAATAGCCACTGAGGGACCTATTCTCCATGATCTTACCTAATTCTTTTTTAAATCCCCATTATAGTCTTAGTCGTCACAATATCCTCTGGCAAGAAGTTCCACAGGCTGACTATGAAGGAATACTTTCTTTTGTTTGTCTTAAATCTGCTGAGTGACTCCTAGTTCTTATGTTATTTGAAGGAGTAAATAATTTCACACCATTCATGATTTTATAGACCTTTGTTCTATCTCCTCCTCAGTCATTTCTTTTCCAAATTGAAAAGTCCCAGTCTTTTTTTAAATCTCTCCTCATATGGAATTTGTTCAGTAATCCTAATCACTTCTATTACCATTCTCTGTAACTTTTCAAAATCTAATACACGTTGAACCTCTGCCGTCCAGAGAGCGGAGCCCCGGCAGTCCTGGGGCAGTGCAGCTGCAGCAGCCCCAGTGCGGGGAGCGGAGCCACAGCTACCTCAGCTGCACCGGGGAGTGAAGCCCCAGTGTCTCTGGGGCAGCAGAGCCATACAAGACCGTCCAGCCTCAGGACAGAAGCTCTAGCAGCCCCGGGGAACAGAGCCCTGGCATCTCCAGGGCAGTGGCAGCCCCAGCTGCCCCGCCACCACAAAGCTGCGATGGCCCCTGGACAGCAGAGTCCCGCTGGTCCCGTGGCAACACAGCTGCAGCAGCCCCAGTGCCCTGGGGAGCAAAGCACAGGAGCCCTTGTGCCCCTGGGGCCCCAGAGCAGTGGTGGCCAGGACTAGTTGGCAGTGCCAGGAAATGACAGCCTGTGGGCACGGGAGCTCTGCTGAGTCCGCTGATGAACCCCAGGAGAGCCCGGAGTCCATCAGCAGAGGGACGGAATTGACCTCCCCTGATTCGGAAAACTTTCCAAGGATGACAGACCAGGGAGGTCCAACCTGTATATCTTTGTTGAGATGGGGTTATAAAATCTGCACACAGCATTCAAGATGTGGGCATACCATGGATTTATATAGAGGCAACATGATCTTTTTTCAGACTGTGTCTACACTTGCATTTTCTGTCAGGAAAAACTGCCTTTGGATGACAAAAAACTGCCTTTGGACGACAAAAACCTCAGAGCACTGCAGCGTGATAAATGATGCAATGTATGGCCATTTTTTGCGACAGAAAACTTCCACTCTGCCAGAGATTTTTATCACAATGATGTCAACAGTCATGAGATGTGGACCAGCAAGGCTTTTTGTCGAGTTTATTGGACTCCAGCATGTACCCCACAATGCCCTGTTTAGCCACTCTGGACTTCAATATGTACTCTGCTTCACCCATGTAATGTTTACTGGTAAAATGCTCCCCTCCCAACTGCAAACCCTGCGAAATTAACTGCATTTTCTATGTCTCTAGCACATTGTGTGGTGGTTCTCATTGAGTCTTTAGGAAACAGGGGTGGCTGTTCTAGACCCAAATGCTCCCCTACTTGGAGCAATGTGGAGCTTTTGAATCTAATGAGTGTGTAGGATGATGACTTGGTACGATCAGAGGTACAGGTGACCTGTAAGAACTGGGACATGTACACTTGCATTTCTCAAGTCCTGTGTGCCAAGGGGTATGAACGAGACACCGTACAATTCAGAGCCAAGATCAAGGAGCTCTGGCAGGCCTACCACAAGGCAAAAGACGCAAACAGTCAGTCTGGCGCTGCACCCCAAACATGCTGGTTTTATAAACAGCTGGATAAAATTCTGGATGAGAACCTAATGATTAAGCCCAACAACACCGTGGACAGTTCTCAGAAGAGAATAGAGTCAGAAATACTAGTTCTGGATACACAAAGACAAGTTGATGAAGAGACTGAACAGGACCAGTAGGTGAGAGTCAATCTGGTGACAGCCTGTGCACCTGGCAGTGAGGAATTGTTCTCAAAGGGTATGTCTACACAGCAAAGTTATTTTGAAATAACAGCCGTTATTTCGAAATAACGTTATTAGCGTCTACACGGCCAAACCACTATTTCAAAATTAATTTGAAATAACGGAGCATTAATTTCGAAATAAGTGCTGTATAGACACTTATATCAAAATAGGGGGCCTCCAGCCTTCCCAGGGTGCCCTGGTGGCCACTCCAGCCTCAACCAAGAATACTCCTCTCCCTCCCCCTTCCCCGGAGCCCTTAAAGGGGTTGACTCTGGCCACAGTGCCTGTGCCAGCTTCAAGCCTGCCAGCCCAGAGCCAGCAGTCACTGCCCCTGACCCAGTGGCCCCAAAATATAAGCCAGCAAGCCACTGACAGCCCTCCACCACTCCCCAGGAGCAGTCTGCCAGCTCCCAGGAGCCTACCAGGGCTCGGAGAAGGCAGGTGCCTTCCTGGTCCAGGGTGGAGATCATGGACCTTATTCAGGTTTGGGGGGGATACCCCCAATGTCCATGATCTCCACACTAGATGGAGGAACGTGGCCATCTATGGCAGGATAGCTGCCAGCCTGGCTACCAAAGGCCACATGCGAACCCAGGAACAGATGCATGAAAATCAAGTTGGTCCTGTGAGACCCCCAACCCTGAGCCTAAGTGTCCCCTCTCCCTTCTTCCCCTTGTTTCCCCCTTCCAGCTCCCTCCTCCCAGATTTCCCCCTCCCCACTCCCACCCTCTCTTCTCCCTTCTTCCAACTTCTTTCCTCAGTCTCACCAGAGTTTCATTCCCCTCCCCCCAGTTTTGTTAAATAAAGAGAGTTTGTGTTCATGAAAATACGTGTATTTTATTTGACATCAGGAAGGGGGGTTAGGGAGGGGTAAGTGGAGGGACGTGAGGGAGGAATGAGGCACAAGCCCCCAGTGGGGCAGACCAGGGAGGCTCTTAGTGCTCCTCAGGGTGGAAGCTCTCCCGCAGGGCCTCCTGGATACTGACAGCCCCCCGATGGACCTCCCGGATGGCAGCCTGCAGTAAGTGCAGCCAGGCTCACAGCAACGCGTCCACAAGATACACCAGAGTGCCCAGGGGCGGCTCCGGCTCCATGTTGCCAAGTGCTGTGGTGTCCCGAGTGAGGGTAACCAGAGCACGCAGAGACAAAATGCTTTGCTGTCCCTCATCGAGGTAGGCAAGCAAGCAGGGAAACCTGAGAACTGGCTGTCCGGGGGGGGGGGGGGCGGGCCCCTTTAAGCACAGGCCTCAGATAGCCTCAGGCAGCAGCCACACAAAGTAACTCCTGACCTGATGCCCTGCCGGACCTGGTTCCCGTCGGCCTTAAATGCTATTCAGCATCCACTCAGTGTAGACGCGCTATTTTGAAATAGCAAAACGGTATTTCAAAATGCATTTTGTGTGTAGACGCGTTATTTCGAAATAACTTATTTCGAATTAACTATGGGTGTAGACATACCCAAACAATGTTTTTGAGGATGTTCAGCAACTCATCATGGAAGAGACGCCGCGTGTTGAAGCAACAGAAGTAATGCAAGATACATTGCTGTGCAGGTGGGCGGAGTTGTTGGCTGAGTGGGCTGGAGCTGTGGTCATGTGGGGTGGGATGGAGGTGGATCCTTTGGGAAGCTGGTCCCATGCCAATGAAACAGGTTTCCCAGAGCCAAACGGAAGGTCCTGCCCTGGCCCCAAAGCACACAGGCCACACATCTGGACTGGGGAACTGTATCCAGGCAAACAGTGACTGAGAAAGATTTAGGGGTCAACTCAACACTTAACAGGAGCTCAACGGCCACTCAACACTCAAGCCACATAATAGCAACTCCCAGGGTGATGCTGTGGTGAACTGGGCTAAAACCATCATTAGACACATGAGCAGAGGAGTGAGCAGAGAGGTGACATAGCATCCATGAGGCTGAGATTGGATACTGCAGCCTGGTTTAGGGGCCATGTTTTAAAAAGAGATTCTGAAAAACAGGAGATAGGGCAGCAAAGAGCCCAATGTTTTGAGGGCTGGAGAAAAATGCCTTCTTGTGAACTACTGAAAAGTGACTTTACTGAAGTGTCCAAGTGCCTTTCTGGAGAGAACGTGTCCTGCATTAAAGGGCTGTTTAAGGTCACAGAGAAAAGCAGAACAAGACCTACTGGCTAGAAGGTGAAAACAGAGAAATTTGTACTAGAAATAAGGCACAAATATTTCACAGTGAGGATGATTTGCCATTGGAACAAACTACCAATGCAAGTGATGGCTTCTCCATTTCTAGATGTCTTCTAAGACACATGCCTTTCTGGTGTGTGCTTGGATCAAAATTCAGCTACTGTGATATAGAGAAGGCCTGGGATACTCAGGGGTCAGATTCAATGCTCTAATGGTCCCTTCTGGCCTTAAAGTCTACTAATTAATGACCAACTGAGTGTAGCATGGGGAGCAGTCTCTGGGGTTTTACTGTGCAGCCAGTTTGATCTCCAGACTCAGCTGTCATTGAGTGGGATGATCCGGGGGTAAGCCACTCAAACATTCATAGAAGCTGGCCAGGGTCAGGACACCAGCCTTGAAGGGGAGGAGTTCTAGTGACATCACAAAGTTCTAGTGACATCACAAAGGTCTGTTGCAAGATCTCAGGCTACTGGGGACAGTGGTGGGAAGATGGTGACCTCACAGAGAGACCCTGGCAACAGCCAGGCAAGACAGAAGTAGAAGGAAGGGGCAACTTCAGAGACTCCCATGGCTCTGCAGCAGCAAGGCTCCTTCTCAAGGTCTCTCCTTGGGAACGGAGAGAAAATTAGGATTCATGTGCATGAGGAGGAGCTTCATCGGAGTTTTCTCCTTCTCTACGATTAACTTTGTAGCCCTGTTTAGCAGGTAAGAGCTTCAGAGAGATCTGGATCCTGTTCTGTCTGATCCAGCTGGTATCAGCTGAATTTTAGGCATAAAAATCACTTGGTTAAGATGATCAGATTTCCTACAAGAATTCTATCATGTAGAATTATTGGAGGCATTGGGGGTTTGTCCTTTTAGGTTTCCCCTTTCCTCCCCTCTTTCTCTTCTTCTCTTGCTTTTTTTGCCCCTTTTTCTTTGTTCCCTCCCTCCACCAAGGAGGGGTGTTGTGTGTCAGGGGATCTGCTGTCACTGTGGGGGGCCTTCACAAATAGGTGGGACTGGAATTGCTCTGAAACTGATCCCTTCTGGTGGTGACCTGGGCCATAGTTCAGGATGTCTGCTAAGACCTCTCCACCTCCTACTTCTCAGAGTCTTGATGCTGATTGCCCAAGCAGAGAGGAGAAGTTTCCCAGGTGTGACCCATGGCTGTCCTTTCCTTTTCAGGCTTTGCACAGGGCCTTGTCTGATGTCAGGCAGGCCATGCTGGGGAACCTGCTGGCAGAGTCCCCAGACACAGACAGGCTCCACTACATCTTAGAGGTGAGCATGGTCAGAAGGGGAAGTGGGCAGTTTTACCTTAGTGCTGGAGGAACTGGAAAGGAGAGACTGGAAATCCATTTCCCAGTCTGTCCTCCTAGCCTGCACCCCAGTGGACCATCCTTGGTCAGGGCAGTGCTATGTTGGGCCCTTCCTCCTTCAAGGACAGAAGGAGATGGAACTCCAAGTAAGGGCCTGGCTGGCTTTGCCTTCAAATCCTTCACTCCTGCCCAACTTCCCTCTGCTCCTGCCATGAGATCCAGGAGATTGTGCTCACCGAAGAGTCCTTTCAAGAGAACCAGCAAGGCCCAAAGGGAATTGGCACTGAGATTGGAGAAGGGGGCAGTTTTCCTCACAGTCACTCCCTTCATCTGACCAAGGACTTTCCAGCCAGGAAGGGGCAAAGGGGCTGTCTCCATCCTGATGAGCTGTGCATGAGTCAAGAGTTCAGAAAGGATGGGACCACCCCAGACACTAAACACTGTCCCAGTCTGGAGAAACAAAGACAAATTGTGACAAAGCCTTGTTCTACTTCACCATCCTCCTCCCTGAGTTGGATGTAAGTGACCTCAGACCCGGCTTCCTGACTCCAAGCAGGCTGGCTTTGACAGGCTGTAAGACCTGCAGCTACAGGGACTGTGGGTTGGGAGAGTTCCTCTAGGGAGGGCAAAGTCAGAGGAGGGAATGAGATAGATTAGAGTCAAGTTCATCTTCTCCTAGTTCAGTGGAGATCCTGGGACTTCAAAGGGACTGTGCTCCAAACCTTGTTCAAGCCAAGTTCATGCCTGGCCTTGGGTCCCTTCTTGTCCTCCAGGAGCAGCTGGGGGTGCAAGTCCTCATCATGCGGGGCCCTGCCCACATCCCTTTGCTCTAGGATCCTTTGGGGGCAGAAGGAGCTGAGCTCTATGTCCCTTCCCCCAGTGTCTCCAGCAGAGGAAATTGGGGGGAGAAAGACTCCTGTCCCAGAGGAGATTGGGAGCTGACAACAGAATGCTGATGGAGCCCCCTCTCCTTCCCTTCCATTAGAACTCAGCACAGTATCCCAAACTGGGGAACTTGGTGGCTTAGTTGTGACCATCCATCAGTGACATCAGCCAGCTGGGTAAGGAGGGGATTTATCAATTCTACAAACTGCTGCTGTACCATAGGTAAGGAAACCCAGCTGGGAAACAGAACCCAGTAGAAAAGTGACACTGACAGAAAACAGGCAATAGGACCCCTAAAGAAATGATCCCCTTCCATTGGCTCCAGCTGGAGGATACGCCTGTCTCTCCCCCTACTCCATTTTGGATCATCCTCTGGCCCCAGGCACCAAAGATACTGCACCCACCATAGGAAGTCCTGCTGTTCTATTTGGCCAGGGATAAAACCCAATGGGAATGGAAGAACACAGCCACCAAAACCAGACAGAGCAAGCTGCCAAAGAGAAGCTGGTAAGGAATAGCTGTCATAGGGACATAGAGGGAATGGAGGCTGGCGCTCCTCTTCCAATGGGATTGGGGAGGGGGATCTGGCACTGGAGATCACTAGAGAGGAAGATGATTCCATCCCAAGGTGCCAGCTCCCATTAATCCTCTCTGATTCCTAGAGGCATCCAAGTCTCTGACAGGCCTTTGTTCTCTGGAAACAGGAGAACATTATGGCCAAGGTGACACACCACTGCCACTCCATCCCTGGGAAGTAGATTGGCAGGGTGTCTAAAGAGCAGTGAGCAGTCTGGAGAAAGATAGAGAGCCACCTAGGGAAAGTACCCCCAACAAGAAATGAAGAGGCCAACAGGCCAAACCCCCTAACAGCATGCAGCATAGAGTGGATTTCCAGATTCCTGGGCATAAGGAGTGGACTGACAGCCCCTTTTGATCTGCATGGTAGCAGAGTGGTGGTCACTGGCAGGTCATGCAGCTCAGAAGTCAATGCCACTACCAGCAACAGCACAGAAGGAAGGATGGCATGTTATGGTATTGCCTCCCTTCCATGCCACTGCTGGTAGCTGTTCTATCTTCTAATTCAGGCATATAGAAAGGCAGTGCCACCATCAGTAGTAGTGCAGAAGGAAGGATGGCATGGTATGGTATTGCCACCCTTCTGTACCACTGCTGGTGGTGGCACTGCCTTTTAAGGGAGTGGCTGGGAGGATATGGTAACTGGTGAGGCTCTCAACCCAGATGACAACCCCACCGCTAGCAGCACCACAGAAGGGAGGATGGAATGGTCTGCTACTGCTTCCCTTCCTTCTGTGCTGCTGCTGGCAGCAGCACTGCTTTCCCAGATGAGCAGCTATAAGGTGGTGGCTGCTGGCAGGACACCCAGATCAGAAATCAACACTGCTGCCAGCCACAGCACAGAAGGAAGGATGGCCTGGAATGACATTGCCACCTTTCTTTCTGCACTGTTGTTGGTAGTGGGGCTGCCTTCTGAGCTGAGTGGCTGCAGAGCAATGGCCTCTGGTGAGGTGCCCAGTTTGGATGGCAGCTCTACCCCTAGCAGCAGCACAGAAGTAAGAGTGGTGTGGCATGGTATTGCCACCCTTCCTTCTGCACCTGTGCTCGCAGTGCTTGCCAGACTAGGTGACTGAGAGCAGCTGCCACTCCAACCACCCAGCTCCGAAGACAAGGAAATCATGGACATTTTTTCATATTTCCAAAGTCCGCTTGGACAGAGATCGGAGGACGAAAGAAGAAGCCGGGAAAGCCTAAACATATAGTAACCCTACAAGTGACGCTCCTGCACTGGCCTTGCTGCTTCCTTTTGGGGTGGGACCCTCAGTGTGAGAAACGCTGCACTAAGGGATTCCTCTACAATCCCAAGGTCCAACATGGCCAGTAGTTCTTGGCAGACCTTTTCCCAAAACTTCCATAGAAGTGGTTGTAGATTCTCAGGGAAGTTTTTCACATTTCAAATATCCTCCTGGATGGAGATTGGAGGGCCAAAAAGGAGGTCATGTTCAGGAAAGCTCAGATGCATGGTATGCCTCTCAAACATCAGCATCCCTGGCATTAAGTGGCCAGATACTTCTTTGTACATACGTGTGTGTATAAAGAAACCTGTTACTTACCTGGGAACAAAAATATCATGTTTCCATGCCACTTGTATCAGCCAGAATTTATACAGCCTTCTGCCAACTCTGTAATCTCGCTCGGCTGCATTTGCATTCAAGAGGAATGCAGTGTAGACATACCCTAAGTCCAAGGTAGGATGTAAAATCCCGGTTAATTAGTTAACCGGTTAAACTGGACAAGAGCAGCCCTGTGGGGCTGAAGCAGCCCCGTCCCTTCCCTATATTACCTGGTGCCAGTGCAGCACAGCAGCTGCCTGGGAGAATCTAGCAGGAGGGGGTTAAGTGCCTGGCTGCTGGGGATATAAAGCATTGTATGGCCAAAGACACAATGCCAGCAAGATGAGGCTCATCAATGATCTTGTGCTTGCAAAGCAGGTTTCCCCTCCTCACACATGACACTCTATGAGGGTGCATTTTTCCCTATGGTATGGAAACTCGGTGGCCCATTTCACTGATATTTTAAAACTCAGTGTGAGGGTTTTTAATTTCCCTCCAGCTCTCTCATCTCCCAGCCCCTGCAACAGCTCACTCTGCCCCCTTTCCCCACAGACAGGGTCTTTGCCCACCCTTTTAAGGTCCCTCCCACCCCACAGCTCCGGCCGGCCCAGCCACCCCCTTCCCCAGGGTTCTGCACAGCACAGCCCGTGTAAAAATGTCCTATATTACATTTTTTAAAGGGAGCCATCAACTTGGGAAGAGGAATCTTGTGGGGATTTCTGCTTTCCTAGTCCTCACTGGTCCTATTAGAAGTAGAGATTGAGAGACCTCAGCTCTATCCCTCATCCAAGCTTCATTGTTTGGTTGTCCCCAATGTACAGATCTTTCTGTGTTTGTCTATATTGCTGCTCTTAGCCTTCTCAAGCAGCAGCAGAGTGAAACTAAAATTGCAAGTCTTATCTGTTTTCGAAGTATTTTTCTAAGTGGGTGAGTTTTACTACATAACAACGTCATTTAATATATTGTAGCTATTTTACAAATGTTTTCTATATGTGTCTGGAGCTCTGGTCAGGCTTTTATTCAATCAAAATAAATAAGTCTTGTCAGTTTCACTGTGACCCACAAGGGACTGAATGCCAGCAACCAAACTATTCAGATACTTGTCAATTTCATTCTGCAGCTGGTTGGAACAACTATGAGGAGCATGAAAAGCATTGGAGCTTTCTGTCTACAGATTCAGGAACACAACACTGTATCACTGTATTACATTTGGTAGGTTACATTCACAATCAACGGCTGGAAGCAATTATTTTATATTTAAGAGAGTTTGTGCATCTGTCCCTACATTCATTCATCTGTTTGTCTGTGAGTCCATTTGTTCAAGAATTCCTCCTAAACGGTAAGAGCTAGAACCACCAAATTTGATATACAGCTTCCTCTTATTCTACTTTAAAGCAAGGTTCTGGTTTGGTTGTGCCAGGAAAATGGCATGTGCCTGGAATGGGATTGTTTTCATAACACAGAAAGGGAAGGAGCTGAGAGGAAGGACAGTTGTACTGCCGAGTGACCAGTGAAGGCAGCGAGTGCAGGGGACAGCTATACTACAGAGTGACCACAAGGGGGAAGCTGCACGAGGAAGAGAGTGGCCAGCTCAGGCCAGGGCTCTCCATGTTGCCAGCCACTGGCCCAGGTAAGTGGCCCCTCTGACCCAACCTCTCCCACCTCAGCCCTCAGCCACAGCGCCAGATGTGGGGAGGAGCACCACCAGCCAGCAGCCTTGCCGCCCCAGAGGAGAACTGCTGGAGGCCAGGACTGTGCTGAGCAGCCTTGCAACTGCCCCCAAGAGCACCACTGGGGGTCTAGGCTGCACAGTCCCTCTCCCTCCCGTCTCCCTGGAGAAGCACCGGTGGGGGGTGGGACTGGGCTGCACAGCCCTGGCCCCCCAGACCTCAAGGAGCCCCAACAGTGGTTGGAGCTGGGCTGGAGTCCGCAAACAGGGCTGGGCACCATAGCCTGGCCTCCCCTCCCCCCATGAGCAGCTGGGGTGGGGGGGAACAGCAGCTGCAGAGCCATCTTCAATGCTGCGAGCAGCCCTGGTGAGCACCCCCAGACCTTCCAGCCCCCTGGCCTGAGTCCCCTGGCCTGAGCCTCCGCACCTCCTGCCCTTAATCCTGCACTCTCCCTGCCTGGAGCCCCACTATACCTCCCACTGCCCTGCCCTGACTCCTGTACCCCTCACATTGCTAGCCCCCTGCCCTGAAGGATTCAAGCAATGCCAGCTAAGTCTACTAGTGATTTTATACCTTTTCCAAGTCATTGATAAGAATGTTAAATAATGTGTAGCTAAGAACCAGTTCCTGTAGGACTCCCCTAGAAATACAGCCACCTTTCAATAATCTTGTTTCTTAAAAGAGCGGGGAACTTTACAAGAATCCTTTTCTTTGAGGGGCAATGCACATTTACATTCATAGCCAAGAGAAAGTTATGGATAAATTTTATTCTTGTCATTCTTGACAGTGCCTTTAAGATAAATAATCTCAGAGTAAAAACTTTTATCAGATATATTATTCACAAATCAAAGTCTGACCCACAGGATTTTATAATCAGTTTCATAAATAAAGTTCTCTGGGGTGCATCGATCAAGGTTGTTCAGAGTTTTATTAATTTAGCACCTGATCAGCAATAAATTGGTCAAGAAAAAAAAAAGGATCCAATCCTGCTCTGTCTACGTCAATGAAAAAACTCTCATACTGACTTCAAAAAGCAGAGGATCAGACCCTGTATTTTGGTGCTGCTTTTGAAGATATTTGTAGACCAAACTAGCATCATCCTTCCTCAAGAGCCACTTTCCCCATAATGCCTATAAGTTAATAATTAATTAATTATGATTGGGCTGGAAAGCAGTAGGGTATAGCTTACATCTTAATTATATTTTAAAATGCTAGCCATAAATTGCATATAAAATTGTAGATTGTTCTACTAGATCCTTCCCTTGTTCTCCCTATGTTTCTTTTTATTTTAGACCTCAGTTCTCCAAAGATTTATGCACATGCATAACTTCAAGAACATGCACAAGTCTTTGCAGTATAGGGGCCTTGAACTGAAAGCTCTCTGGAATTGGAACTAGATCTGCTTGTGCACACAGCATGTACAGTCTCTAGCACAATGGGGTTTCATTCCTGACTAAGGTCTTTTAGGTGCTATTGCACTACAAATATATAAATATGTTCCTATAGTATATGGGCCAGATTTTCAGCTGGTGTAAGTCAACTACACCAGCTGAGAATCTGTCAATAACTTTAATTTGTTGACATAAGAAAAACCAGTCAATGTTGTTTCTGCTAGATGGAGGACAAAGGATTACAGGTGAAAACCCAGCCCCTTGAAGTTAATGTGAGTTTTACCATTGCTTTCAGCATGGAGATGATTTAATGCCACATTTCCAAACTAATGAAAGAAGGGGGGGGGGGACAAAAAGACAACTAAAATGTATTACTTGCTGGCAATTCTTTTAACATGTTTTACCTTAGCATTGTTCTCTTCAATAGTATTTGTTCGGGAAAGCACAGGGAACACTGTGTTCTTTTAGAATTGTATGCTAAGCATCCTTTGGGGCCAGTTGGAATAGAGTTCCTAATGTTAATGCTAATGTGAAACATATCAGCAGGCTGGATTGGAAAATCATGACTGTAAGCAATAAAAAGTGTAATTGTTTATATGTGACTTCTGCAGCATTAAACTGAGACACATGCAAATGAGCCTTACCTAAGGGTGTACATGGAAATGTTATGTAGTGTGGTACGTATGGGCTGTGCTGCCAAGAGGATTACACCCAGAGGTTTGTGTCAATGTGCTTAAGTATTTGTAATTCTCAGGAGCAGGACACTTCCTTAATTTGCAATTATATTGCATGTACAAATCAAAATCAAGATTGCAAGGTTGTCAATATGCATCAGTAACTTATCGGATGTGGGGAATCAAAATACCTGAATCAGTAATCAAGTGATTGTTTCCCATTTCTTTCAGATTGGTTCGAACATGATGGGTGATGATTACAATGAGTAGGAGATATATCAGGGAAACCAAGATGCACTCACACGGAAGTGCCAAAAGACAGCAGAATGTTGACAGATCAAAGAGTATTTTCTGTTCACAAGAGGCAGAGCAATTTCACTACATAAAAATAAATCTTTTACCAACATTTATCACTTGCTGGGAACACATTGGCATTGAACACAACAAGCCTTTGTTAAATGAAATTTCAGTGATGCTTTTAGAACATATTAGAACTAGAACAAACATCAGGTACTGAGCATAATAAATGCCTCCAATGGATTTAGAGCTGCTAGTAATAATTTATTAATATTGTATCTTGACTGAGTTATCTCTGTTTACTGTCTGCATATACTGAGTTAATTCAGTGTGAGTTAGTCAGAAAATTCTCCTAGAAAGGTGAATCCTGATAGGCCCTTCTCTGCAAACACTTGAGGGAGAAGCAGAATCATTTCCTTTTATATGCTAGGCTTGCTGAACCTGTCAGATAAGTTTTTCTCAGGAGAAACTCAGTGACTGGGAGGGGAGGGGAAATCACAAGCTTCCAGAGGGCTGAAGGAAAAATACTCTTGAGAGAAGGGGACTAGATGGTTGGAGATAAAAACTGACTCTCTCCTCCTGAGACTGGATCTTGAAAAAGATTAACTTTCCTAAGCCTCCATTTCAGGTTGGTCAGACTCTAGTAAGGTAGATATGCATGTAAGACTTTGGTTTTGTTTTTTTTAAAGTATGTTCTTTACTGCTTTGCTGTTCCTACTGATGAGATCAAACAAACAGTACTTTGCTTTAAAGAGACTGGTTAGGGTCACTGTATTCACTTCTGATCACAGAACTCCAATGGAAAACTAGCAGATACAGAGTCCAGTGAAACTAGTCTGGTGTAAGCACAGTTGGTACACAGGCTACTGTAGCCTAGAACCCAGTCTAAGAGTTGAAGAATCATGATTCACCCAAGGGACCTTTGTCTCATTTAATTTAGAAGTTGGAAAATTTGTAGTGAATGACACGGGAGAATGCAGGAAGAGAACAGTCGGTCTCCTGGGTAGAACACCCTTGAAAATTGTATTCTATCCCTATACCTATCCCTATAAGATGGACTATTTCACTGAAAATCAAGGTGTTCAGCCAGATCGAGGGATTTTCAAAACACCTGTTAACACTGGTGTGCAGTTATGGTTGCAACATCTTATGAAAATTGCATAATCTCCTTTGTTTTTAGTCAGAAGACAATTTTTTACCGAGACTGCATAGGCAGAGTTCTCATGCATGTCTCTGCTACTTACACTAGGCTCTAGAGACATCTGAAAAGTGAAGGTATTAAATCAGTAGTTGGCAACCTGAGCTGCATGCGGCTCATCAAGGTAAGCCACTGGTGGCCCTCCAGACAGGTTGCTTACCTTGCGTCCACAGGTATGGCCACTCCCACCTTCCATTGGCTTCAATTTCTGGCCAATGGGAGCTGCAGGAAGCAGTGTGGGCCACAGATAAAACTGGCTGCTGCTTTCTGCAGCTCCCATTGTCTGGGAACAGTGACCCACAGCCATTGGGAACTGTGGGCAGTTGTACTTGTGGATGCAAGATAAGCAACTTGTCTGGCAGCCCACAAGAAGTTCATCCTGACAAGCCACATGTGGTCCCCTGGGCTGCAGGTTGCCTACCAATGTATTAAATCACCTAAAGAAGAGTTAGATAAAATGCAGGAAGTAAGATTCATGCCTCTCTGCAGTCAGCAATTTCTAACTTTTACATCAACGTATCACTCCCTCTTCTGTCAAAATCTTTGTTTTGTGTAGAATTCAGGTTGCTTGAATATAAATTCCATGAAAGCTAAAAATCAAGACAACCACAAGTTTAATCTTTTTTCCCTGGCTGCAAACACCTAACATGAGTCAGGATTAAAAAAGGTCAATACTAGTCATGACGCTAGCAGATGATGTACTAGCTCAAGCCAATGCTCTTAAGCCTCACTGAACATTGGAAACCAGCCTGACTCACCTGTGTGTTAACATTGTTCAAACAGATGTTACCTTTATAAGAAAATATTTACAATTGACGATATATTAATCTCACTTATAATATCTGTGTTCCATGATATGAAGTTACACTGAGTATTTGCATTGTAAACTTCTGTAATTGTGCAACTCACCAACCAGGAAAGAAGAATGAAATAATGTAAAGAGCTGATCCTGCACACAAGAAGGGCCATTGAAATCAAATGAGCTATTGTGAAAGACTAAGATCAATGATTCTGTTGATTGCCTCCCCAAGACCCACGGAGAGATCGGTGCAAATACTAGTCCCATCACAAATTGAGTTCTGGAGGAAGGGAATAAAAAATCCTTGACCCGAAGGAACTGTGTCACTATGCCGCTTAGAATTTGCAGAGGGCAGTATTTATAAGTGATCCCCAAGCTGCTTGGCTTTGGTTAGTGCCAAAGGACATAGAAAGCTAGCATATTGTAGCAATTTCTAATTCCTTTTGCAACCTAAGACTAACTCATTTGTGTGTACACATTTACCTGCTTTAACACTGTACACAACAGCTCTCATTTCTTTTTCCTAGCTAATACATCTTTCGTTAGTTTATTATAGGATTGGCTACAAGCATCTTTCATGCAATTGATTGGGGGTAAGAGACTGATCCTTTGGGACTGGAAATAACCTGAATATTGTTGTGACTTTTGGGGTAAGGGACCAACTATCATAAAGACAGGTTTGCCTGGGTGGTAAGATAAATGAGTGTCCAGGGGGACTGTTTGTGTTTCCAAGCACTATAGCAGCCTCACTATGAGGAATTCACACTTGTTACTTCATTGGTGAATTCTAAGTATAGAACTCACAACCAGTTTGGGGTTTGTGTCCTGGTTTTTGACTGTCTGCCTTGATGTTGGCACTCATGCTCATGAGCTATTCTGGACAGGTTGACATTAATCATGTGAGACAGCATCCACTAATTCAAGTGATTACTGTTAGAAACAGTTAAGGCAGCCTGCATTCACTTGCCTAAAATAAACATATAATAATTGAATACATAATAAACTAGCTGTGATCAGAATCATGGTTTACATATATGTCAATTCAGCAGGCTTGAGGTCCTGAGCCAGCCAGTCATTCTGCCAGA
Organism: Pelochelys cantorii; assembly: GCA_032595735.1. Lineage (NCBI taxonomy): Eukaryota > Metazoa > Chordata > Testudines > Trionychidae > Pelochelys > Pelochelys cantorii. The sequence continues at coordinate 90,314,775 of CM064330.1, read as the reverse complement.
GCTCTGAGCTTGGACATTAGATAAGCATGCTAGAGGTACTGAGCCATTGGCCTCTTAGAACTCTGGTCCTACTATAAGCCCAGCAAGATGGAGGTAATCTAATGGCATCACAGAAGGCTATAGTTCAACATAATCCTACAAACAGAGAGCAGGAGACCTCTCTGAAACATGTGTTTAGTTTAGCCATCATTGTGGCTACATAGAGGTGCTGAGCCAGTGAACTTAAGCATAAGACATGACTATTGGCCTTTACTCTAGGAACCAACTCAAGAATGTCATTAATCAGCATCCATTGTCACTAAACTTCCTTTTATAGATTATAGAGATCATACAGCAGATCTCCTTAAATCCAGTCACTATGCTTTTAAACTTGGAAATGGCACAGGAACTGAACTGATCTTAATGCTGGGTATCTTCTCTTTGTGACTCAGGGAGGCTAAGTATCCATAATTGCTTTTAGATCTAACAGCTGCCTTTAACAGTGCCTGTGAGGTGCTGTTGACATGCCTTTCTTTATGGATGTGAGGACTTGTAACATCTATAACAGGGATGGGCAAACACTGGCCCGTGGGCTGGATCTGATACATCCTTGTGGAGACCCACCGCTATATTTACCTGCATGGTTGCAGGTACCCGTGACTGCAGATCCAGTTGGCTTTAGATCGCCATTTGTGGCCAACAGGAATTGTGATCACTGGTACCTGCAGCCTTGATGGTAAATATAGCAGTGGCGGCCTACCAGGACTAACTGATGAACCACTGCTGTGTTATTGCCCAACCCTGGTCTAAAATGCACTGTGCCTATCCCTGAACCATCACCCTCCTCTCTCTCTCTCTGTCTCTGTCTCTCTCTCACCCACACCCCTTGCCATTTTCCCCCCACATCCTTTGAATATCGCTTCTCAACCCCTGGATCTCATGAACCTCAATGAAGTTGTTTGGTAAGATGGTTTTGTTAGATAATGATTCAGAATGTATGTCATAAGGATATCTTTGCTCATAATGAAAATATAGTCAAATTAAGCAAAGATTCCATATTAAAACAATGTATTGAAGCATTTGATTCCAAAGTTATGACTAATTCAGCAGTCATTAAGTTTGTAGGCCAAGATCTGACTTCCTTTAAAAACTTATGTTTTATATTATGGGCATCTGAAATATCTGTAAAGCCACCAACAACAATATTAATGGACAGAAGTAATCTTACCTGCACAGCTCATCTGAAGGAATGCCCTCTGAAAGTATCTGCCTCTAGAGCTGTGAGTACTTAACCCCACCAAGGAAGTACTGAACATACTGTAGGATCATACTTGAAAATGTCCCATCTCTTAGCACCTCATCAATATGAGCCTACATCTTCTTTTGTAATGTGGGGCCATCAGTGCTACTGACTGACCTACATGAACATTTAGGGCCTGATTCTGCATCTCTGATGTTAGTGGGAATTTTGTCAGTTTGCCATTGGATGGAATTCTTTGGTCTGCATTATGCAGGAGGTCACTCTCTAAATGATCATATGATGGTCCTCTCTGGCCTTGAAATATGTGACTCTACAAATCATCAACTCCAATGGACACAGGATTAGACCCTTGCTGGAAGCTACCTCTTACATGAACTGATCATCCTACATAATGTAGGCATTGGGATCCAGTTATTAATTAAATTGTAATTTTTATGGCACTTATGGCATAGTAGTTAGCAGTATTATTCACTGCTTAATTCTGTAGAGTTTGCATGCACAGTTGCTTGATGTGGGTACAAATGTCTTTCTCTGTGTGTTTGTGTTTTTCCTAATATGTAAACTGCTACTGCACTTTTTGAAATTGATCTATTTAATATATTTTTCAGTCCTTCACACCACATGTTTGACAGCGGGACGGCAATTATGGAAATACATGGGCTATTTCTGGCTCTTCCATGCCTTCTGTATACACCAAGGGTGGGGAACCTTTTTTTGGGTTGAGGGCCACTGACCCAAAGAAAAATTAGTCAGCCAGATCCAGGAACGCTTGGGGCTGTATCTGGCCCCTGGACCTTAGGTTCCCCACCCTTAGTTTATACTAATGCAAATCACCCTCTCTGTACCTCTCTAATATGGGGATAAAAATGCTTTCCCACTTCCCAGGGATGTAGTAAGGCTTAAGTTACTATCAGGGACAAAGTACAGACGGCCCAATCTGAATAGACAATGTGGGGTAAAGGTTATAATCCTTCTATCCAATCCAATCCTTGTAGCCAAGCAGATCCAGTCATCTTGACCCTTACTTTCCTTACATAGAGAGAGTCAGCAGCATGGGGCCATGATCCAGCAGAGAAGGGCAGGCTCCAGGTGAGGACACCTAGTTTTCTTTCAAAGAGAGTTACTATCTACTCTTCTGGCATGCATTGTTCAGCACTCTGGACAGTTGTTTAGTGGAAACTAACAACAGATATAGGAATCAGTTCATCCCTGCCTTCAGTGCAGAGAGCACATTTGGCTATGGTTGATATTTCCAGTGCCTATGTAATTCCTCTGGCAGTGGTAGTGTACTTGGATGCATCTCTGTCTAGTGCACGGTCATTGGGATGTGCATCTTTATATACTCTTCCTCACCTAGAGCCCTCCTTCTGATGTATAGTGTTTGTTAAAGCGGTCTGCCCATGAATGAGGACACGTAGACCTTCCTACGAAAAGCACCTGCATTGGAATTTACTACCAGTCTGTATTGTATGGTACGTATTTTGTGCATTGGTATGTTCATTTTTTGACTGCAACCTTGTGTTTTATGGGACCATGCCGGTGTGGGAATAGGGACTTTCTCTTTTAACAATAGGGAGTGGTAACCTTGCAATTAAATAGTTCAAAGGTAAAGCAGTGCATATCCACCAAAGCTGCTTGCTAATCTCCTGCTGTTGTACGGAGACTGCTGCTGAGATCAATGTCAGGCCAATGCTGGCTAAGTGCCTGCGCTGACAGGTTCTATTTATCATTCATGTCACTAGTAGCCTGGAAACACTGTTTACACAGATTGCTACATACAATGCATTCCCAATACTCCATTTTGCTATCATCTGCAAATCTCTATTCCTATGCAAGTAGTTTGTTGTGAGATCATTCTTGTTTCTGAATTATATTTAACAGGCCATTTCTGCAGTTCTGACTCTATTTCAGAAGCTCCAGCAGCTCTACAAATGCCGGCCACATTTAAGCCTTCAAGCTTATTTCTGATCTTTTACAGCACTAGTTGTGAATTCCTGAGGAGAGCTGGCTTGAGAATGCATTGACTGTTGGAGTGTTCCAAGCGAGGAGCTAGGTCCTATTAGGTCTATCAGTAATAATAGTCCTTTCGTTTTCATTTGTCAATACTGTAGCACAGAATGATGTCCCTGTAGATGGATATGAGAACATTCTGCAATATCTGTGGGAGATCTTACTGAATCAGACATAAAGAGCTTTGGAGACAATTGTATTACAATTGCAAAGTTTATGTATTATTGTGGAATTATATGTAACTTCTGTAGTGAAGAAACATGATCATGTAAAAGCTGGGAATTGTTGAGTGTCAAAAGGGCTATTTGAAACAATATGCCAGAAAGGCACAGACTTACGGGACTATGAGAGGGCAGCCTGCTGTATCTCCAACTTTTCTACAAACACAGACCACACTGAGACCTTCTTGCTTGTAAATGCAATCATTTAGTTTAGTTAGGGTTAATTCCTACACCAATACATAGCACTGTCCCTACGCCTTTATACACTGTATCTTCAAATCCCTTCTCCAAAACAAAAGAGGGGCAGAGTAAAATGTCTTTACTCAAAGAAACCTCTTTCTCCAACTCACCTCCCCTTCTGTTTTTCTGCCTCCCTTCTGCACCATGCCATCATCTCCCACTGCCCTTTCATACAGTTTTTCTGTTAACTCATGACTCATCAGCCCCAATATGGCCTGATAAGGCATACACCTCTCTCCAATTAGGCCTTCTCCAGAGGAATCAAATTAGGCTAATAGTGATTAGAGTGTTGACTCAAGCACTAGCCCTTATTGTGCTGTCACAAGTACAAAAAGTTGCCTGGGTTTCCCAGGAAATCTCAAGGGAGAAGTGTATACATATGTGGGGTTTTAAGTTGTGCCCTGAGGAGAGGATCTTTGTCTACTGATCACCTGTTAACATGAGGACAAGATCAAACTCTCCTGATTTTACAAAAGAATGAATGAACATTTGTTAAGCATGCTCATTCTGAGCTAACAGCTGTTATGCATGCGGCCCTACCAATTTCATGGCTATGAAAAATGTATCAACAACCATGACATAAGTCCTTCCCCACGAAATCTGATCTCCCTGAGATCTGCTAGTTCAGCAGGGCTGGGGAAAGACAGGACTTATCCTTCTCTGTGTGGCTGTTATGGGAGGTGATCAGACCCTCCTCCACAGGTCTGGCAGAAGTGAGGTGGTTTACCTTCACTTCTGCACTGCAGCAGCCCCAGAGCTGGGCACGAGTCTTCCAAACTGCAGCTCCTCCCTAGGCTTGAGCACCTGGGCTCAGGGATGCTCCTTGTGCCCAGGCTTGGGGCTGTGTCATCTCCCCAAAGGCTCCTGCCCAGGGTAGGGGGACCCCAACTGGAAGCTACTGTCCCTGTCCCCCAGTGGTTCCTGCCCAGGCTCAGAGCTTCTGCCTCCTGCAGCTCCAGCCTGGGCAGAGGGCACCCATTTTTCAAACTGGCTGTAGATCTTCGGCACAGGCCCTATGCATTAATCCACCACTGCCTGGTGAGGGGGGGGGTGCTTCCATTATCACTGGGGAAATCAGACCCGCTTCCACCTCTTGGAGCCTTCTCCAGCTACAGAACAGTCTGAATCTGTTGCCTTCAGAGCCCAGACATGTGCAGCTGCGTGAACTGTGATAGTCCCTTTTGCCACAGAAACTATCACGGTGCCGGAAATGTGCAAAATTAAGGAATTGTTCCTAAATATGTACGGGTGCAAAACAAGAGAAATAATTGATTCTGACAAGAGGGAAGCAGGGATAGGTACCATTTGTATGCAGGAAGGAGCAACAGACAATGTTGTCTTTCCACCTTTTGCACTGCAAGAACATGGATGTCCCAGTAAGGTCTACAGGTTTGCATTATGCGCAGGTGGTGTGATTATGTCACTTGCAGTGTGGTGTCCTCAAGATCTGGTACCACGGTGAGAGATGTGTATTCATAAAATCAATTTCTATTACAGAATAGTTGAAGAAATCAAAGCATTTGTCAGGTATCATTTTTAAAAAATATCTAGTGTATGAAACTAGCCTCCAAATAGCAGCTACCACATACCAGCAGAATTTGTTGAACCATAAGGGTGAACAGCCTCAGTTCTTGAGCAGATCTGGTTATAACCATAAGTATTTGGGAAATTTTAAAAGACAGTAAAACACTATACTTGAAGCATGCTTTGAACTATTAGCATTTATCTCTGAGAACTTGAGGACAGGTACAGTTTGTAGAAAGGCTAACACAGTACCTCTCTCTATATATATTTTAGAGGCATCTGTTTGTCTGTGAGTGAGTCTGTCTTTGAGTCCATTTGTTCAAGAAATCCTCCTAAATAGGACCACCAAATTTGGTGTGCAGCTTCCTCTTATCCTAACTTAAAGCAAGGTCAGAGGTGGGTTATTGCAGGAAAACTGGAAGTGCCTGGAATTTGATTCTTTTCCATTACATGGAAAGGAGGGGGCTGATCAGAGGTATTTGATACTGCACAGTCACCACTAGGGGCAGTGAGCACAGGGGACAGCTATGCTGTATAGTGACCACAGGGGCAGCTGCACCAGGAAGGGAGTTGCCAGCAGGGGATGGGGCTCACCATCTTGCCAACCACTGGCCCATGTAAGTGGTCCTCCTGCCCAAAGCCCCACCCCCAGCGCTGGAAAAGGGAGGAGGGGAAACCCCTCCGACCTCACCATCACGGCCTTCTGCGGAGCACTACCAGGACTGGGCAGTGCAGGACCCACAGGTGTCCCCCCCCAGCATTGCTGAGCTGTCCAGCAGGCCCAGGGAGTGCCGGAGGAAAGCCTCTGCTCTGCCCACTCCCTGTCGCCCCAGAGGCCTCCACACTGCCCCCTTCTGTCTCAGGGTCCAGGCCTAGAGTGTGCCAGCGAGAGGCCTCTGCTCTGCCCCCTGCCTCTTCTACTCCTGGGGCTGGGCCACACTGGCAGGAAGCCTCTGTGCAGCTCTCCTCTCCCCCGCTTGAGCCCGGGCAATGCCGGTGGGACGTCCCCACACCATCTTGGACCTGGGCCAGTCCCCTTCCTAGTCCTGGGCTGACCCCTCACAGCCCCAGCCTGGGGAGTGCAGCAGGAGGCCTGCATGGCCCCCCTAGCCTCGGGTTGGATCTGGGCAATGCTGGGTAAGTCTTCTAATTGCTAATAAGTGGAACAAAGAGAACTTGAGGAAATGATAGACCACTCAGCCTAACTTTGATGGCTAGAAAGATACTCAAACAAATGATTAAACAATCCATTTATAAGCACCTAAAGGATACTGTTATTAGAAATAGTCAGCATATATTTGTCAACAACAAATCAGGCCAAAACAACCCAATTTAACCCAATTTCTTTCATTGACCAGATTACGGGTGGAGAGGGGCACGGGTGAAGCTGCTGGTATGATATATCTTGATTTTAGTAAGGGTTTTGATACAGTCCCACCTGATATTCTCATAAGTAAACTAATGAAATGTGGTCTAAATGAAATTACTAAAAGGTGGATGCGTAATTGTTTGAAACTCCATACTCAAAGAATAATGATCAATAGTTCACTGTCAGACGAGGATGACATATTTAGTGGTGTCAAGTGGTCCTTCTTGGGTATAGGACTATTCAGTATTTTCATTAATGATTTGGATGAGTGTATAACATTTGTGGATGACACCAGGTTGGAAGAGTTTGCAAGCACTTTAGAGGACAGGATTAAAATTCAAAATGACTCTGACAAATTAAAGAATTGGTCTGAAATCAACCAGATGAAATTCAATAAAGACAAATGTAAAGTACCACATTTATGAAGAAAAGAAAATTAAATCAAATGCTCAACTACACAATGGGCAATAACTAGTTAAGTGGTGATACAGCTGAAAAGCATCTGGGGATTACAATGGGTCACAAATTGAATATGAGGCAACACTATGGTGCAGTTGCGAAAAAGAATAATATTCTGGGGTATTATTACAGGAGTTTCATATGTGAAACATGGGAAAAAATTGTTCCAGTCTACTTGGAACTGGCAAGGCCTCTGCTGGAGTACTGTGACCAGTGCTGGATAGCACACTTTAGGCAAGATGTAGACAAATTGGTGAGAGTCTAGAGAAGAGCAACAAAAATGATAAACGGTTTAGAAAAGCTGACATGAGAAAAGATTAAAAAAACGGAGAAAGAAAATAGGGGTGGGGAGAGAACCTGACAGCAAGTCTTCAGATATCTTAAGGGCCGTTATAAAGACGGTTGAGATCAATTGTTCCTAATGTGCACTGGACCTATAAGTGGTAATGTGCTTCATCTGCCATAAAGAGATATAGATTAGATATCTATTATAAATTTTGAAGAGTTTGTTTGTTTGTGGATTTGTTTGTGCAAAATAAACTCATATTTTGGGATTACCTACAGATACCAAATTTTTCATAAACAATCATGCCACTTAAATTAGCTGAATGCTCTACTTCTTATACCAGGATATGCTGGGTGAAAGGTTTAAATAATTATTTTTTGGTTTTCATCAGAAAAAGTCATGACTATTATGATTAGAGTTCATAAAAATATTTGCAAACAAATTAAAACTGAGTCGTCTATTCAACTGTCACTTTAGTGCAAAGAAAATGTTTACTGTTACAAATCACAAAATAATTCAAATTAGTTATGGAAAGAGTAATGGAAGCTATACGAGGTCCTGATTCAAATTTACTGTGTATGGTAATTATTCAATAAAATGAACAATGTTTGAAGGTGAAATCCTACAAATTTAAAACTGTTCTTTTACTTCCCTTTTGCAAGCACAGTAATAAAAAAATTCTGTTACATGTATTTAATTTCTTGAACTTTCCTAAATGTGTAATCCACACAAAATTACTTTGCATGGTCAATGACGGGCCTCACTTGCTAGTTAGAAATAATGTGTTAACTCAAAAATTAGCTAAATTCTGGAATAGGATTTCAAGGTAGGCTTTGGAATCTCCATCATTGGAGGTTTTTAAGACAAACACTTTTCAGGGATGGTTTAGTTTTACTTGGTCCTGCCATAGTGCAAGGGGCTAGACTTGACCTCTAGAGATCCCTTGCAGCTCTACGTTTCTATGCTATGTATATTTATAAACACACACACACACACACAAGCAAAAGGAGCACGCTGATTTCTATAGATGTTATATATACAATGTTAACTGTGTACTTAAAAAAACCTAGTTATATCAATGATTAATAAGATCCCTAGGCCATTCTGTTCCATTATCACATGTCCCTTATGATCCCTCTAACACAGTGGCAGGCAACTGTGGCCCAAGGGCCACATGCAGTCCATCAGGGTTCAATGTGTGGCTCACGAGACATTTTATTTACTGTTGCCCATGCATAGGGTTGCCAGATTCTGTTGGTTTCTGACTGTGTAGGTTTTTTTTCCTACCGATATTACTAAAGTGGCACACACTTAAAGCAAAAGCATGTGAAGTGAGGTACGTGCTCATTGAAAAAAAACAATGACAGAGAGCTGTGCACTCCCTCCAATGAAAGCACTATTATGGTTCAGTTGGCACATCCTGCAAATTCTGGGTATGCAAGCACAATTAGCAAAACTAACCTACACTGGGAGATCATCTTGGTTATGACAATCTTGTGGCCCACTCTGAAAAAGGAGGGCCATTCATATGGCCCACTCACTAGCCTAGGTTGCCCATCGCTGCTCTAACAGATCATAGTAGCTAAATCTCCTTGGCAAATAAATAGCATGTGTGAGAACACAATAATCTGGTGTTCAAGCTGTCAGCTACATTTATCATCAGATTTATGAAGTTGTTCTATAGCCAGCATAAGCCTCTTGTACCTGACAGAAATCCGTACCTCTGTGAATTTCTGTTTGTGTAAACTTTGGATTTAAGCCCAGAAAAAACAACAACTTAGTGACCTCTACCCAATACCTTGTGTCTATACCATTTGTTCAACATATCCATGTATTACTTCCCATTTCAGACTTCTACTGTAAATCCTTGTGGGCAGGGAATGCACTTTTGTTATGTATCTGTACTGGAGCTAGCACAGTGGGGCCTAGCCCTTCAGGAAGTGCCCCAGTATGAACAAATTAAATTACAAAAACTATGGCTTGTTATAATAATTATGTTGACACTGATTTATATGGCTGTAAATAATTCAACAGTCCTATATGGTCACATATTTTGGTTGCCCCGGGATAACAAATCCTTAGGGAAATCAGCTTCCAAAGAATATCTCCCGGGGCAAGAATGGTGGAGAGGACCTGTAGTTGCTTTGCAGGTAGAAGGCATTGATCGTTTGGAGGGATTAGGAAATTTATGCTGTAGCCTTTGGTGGATTCCCTCAGTTGGGGCAACAAGAGTTACTGCAGGGGTGTTAATATTAATCTTGGTAACCCGATCCAGGTCAGGTGACTAAGACAAGGAAATGAAGTCCAACCTCTCCCACATATCTCATATCATCACCACAAAACAGATGATTGTTATTTTATTTTCAGAGTTTGCTAGCTGGTAGAGAAGAACCTAAAGGGAAAGGAGAGCCTGGATAACTATAGGTGTCCATGAATTTGTTAGCAGCTTTTCACTAACTGTGTCATGACTGTATTACTCCATAGTGTCAATTCAACTGTGATGCACTATTATCAGTGAAACATGTGTACAGCTGCTCCCCGAGTTACAAACAAGTTACGGACCAACACTTGGTCCGTAACTCGAAGTGTCTGTAACTCGGATCCCATAGAGTTACATGGCGACCGCGCTGTTCGTAAGCGCGGATCGCCATTCGTAACTCGGATCTGCATTTACGACCACTTTGGTTGTAAGTGCGGATGGTCGTAAGTGGAGGTGGTCGTAACTCGGGGAGCGGCTGTAAACATATTTTCCAGTCATATCTCAGCATCACAGTTGTCCCTGTCAACTGCTGTTGTGGAGTGGAGAGAAATTGTTCACTTATATTTTCTATTACTATTTGCATGATGGATATTTTTGTCTATTTTATATCTGATTCTGATCTCAAATCAGGACTAATTCCACTTAAGTTACACTGCTGTAAACCTGTTGTAAATGTGAGCAGTATCAGACCCATGATGTTAACAGCTAAGGAAATGCAATAGGGACTTATTTTAATATAAAGATAAATGACACTTTAACCAATATTGTTGCATTATTTTCTTGTGCTTCCCTGCCTGCATCCTCTGGTTGTCTCTTGTCTTATGATAATCTCATTGGGGCAGTCTTTGACTAATAGGTCTTGCTGTCTCTTGTATAATTTCCATGACCCTTTTAATGGTTGCAAAAAAGTCTCTGCACGGAGACAAAGTTCAGGATCTATCAAACTACGTACTGCCTGTATTGCTATATGGGTCAGAAATCAAAACCCTATGACAAGCTGACTTGGAACAGCATGCTCTGTCAATGCCAAATCCCGCATGAAACAACACAATCTCACAAAGATCTGGCCTTTCTTTACTTGCTCATTAAATTAAAAAATGGCACATACTCTTTGGTCATATTGCTAGAATGGATAAAACCACACCAGAGTACTGTCAAACACTCCCTCAACATGTAAAGAGCTGTGCACCTGACTCTACCTGGTGCCACTCATGGGCCACCCTAGAGATTCATGGATTCACAGGATTAGGCTAGATCTGGGAATTTTCACTATACTGTGCCTGGTGCAGTGCCACCAACCATAGTCACTCTGGCTGGTGCAATGGTATTTAGCAGACTATGTGTGTTTGATGAGGTTTGATTTGGGGCAGGAACCAAATTCTTTTGTCTGTGTTTGTACAGCACCTAGCACAATGGGGTCCTGTTCCATTGATGGGCTCCTAGGTACTACTGCAAAAATTTAATAATAGTAAACTTAATTGTGCAATGTCTTCACATTTTAATTTAATTTTTCTGAAGAACTGCAGTCACTCTCCATTTAAATTTATCGTTAATTTGATATAAGCAGGATATACATTGCACAAACTCATTTAAGAGACTCATGTATTATCCAGTTCTTAGGAATCAATGGGAGTATGTATTCTTCATTCCTGATTTTCTCCTGGCATGGCTTAAAAGGTCTGTAGTTTGCTTCTCTCCATAAAACTCTCACTTTCTGTTTTCTTTTCACAATACCTTTATAGAATTTCCACTGCAGATCCTTCAGATTAAAGAAGTTCACATATTGTGATTCTGAAAGCAGGAAAAAAATTGCATATAACGTAAGCATTATATGTAATAGCGTCTTTCATCAAAATGAGTAAGTAGTATCTGTAACACTGCATTGTATTGACTTTAATAAGTGCACTGGGTGCTCAGTATCTCTGAATTTCAAGTCACTTATTTAGATGCACAAATATGCAGTTAGGTATCTAATTTTAGGCATCTAATTGATAAAATAGGCCCTCTCTTGCTCCTATTGAAATCAATAGAAAAACTGCTGATTTAAATGAAGCAGGAAAAGCTTCACAATTCACATGGGGTAATTACTACTGTTTGGCACATTTGCCAATGCTAATCTTAGTATACTGGGTAACGGATGAATAGGCATGGACACTTAACTACTGCATTCTCCTACACCCTTTTGGTGGTTCCACCACACCATAGTTAAGACATATTGATGGAGCAGAGAGGAAAAGCTAGCACTGCCTACATTGCATCTGCTCCCACTGAAATCAGTGCCAGGACTTCCGCTGAATTCAGAGGGAGAAATATCAGGCTTAAAAGAATGAATCATCTCTGTGCTGCCCAAAATATGGATACTGGACCCATGTTAAAATCTCTCCTTGTGTCTCTTAGGATTACATTTATTTCTGGATATTTCTAGCACATCTTCATAGAACACTTAAATGTTCGAACTAAACAAACCTAGCTCACTTACTATATGTTTGTTCCCTATGAATGATATATTTTCTTGTCCTCTGAGCAGTTTCATATCCCAAATGCCAAGACTCCCACCATATGGAAACTGTTTCAGAGTGTAATACTGAAGTCTCACCCTCAAGAACTGTCTCCTGATATTCAGACTAAATTTCCCCTTTGTTAATTTCATTCTAGTGCTCCTAGATAACCTCCCTTGTAATATCCTCAATCATTCATAAATAATTATAAGTATGGATTGCCAACCTTCGGGTGTCTGTAATTTGGAATTGGGATGATCTGGAGGTGAAGGCTTGATTGCTTTCTTTTTCCAGAGTCTCAGAGTAAAGTACAGTATCCTGCTCAGTATCTCTGCTTTGCAACATTTGGAATGGATCGAAGAAATTGACAAAGGAAGACAGTTTTTTATTAAAACCACATATGGAAGCATATGCACTGGCAGTGGACCACTACTGTCTGTGTTTTTGTTTCCTTCTACAGCAGAATTTGTTGTCTTCAATTTAGATAGACACTTAACACTCATCGATACACAACTATTTTTGCTTTTCATTGTCCTTTGAGAATCAGCATCCGTCTTTGCCACACCATCTTTTGACCAATTCTGTAACACAGTAGTGGGCTCAGGAGGTAATGTGCTTTGCTTGTTAAATACTGCAGTCTTCCAGTTACTGGATTTTATTACTGAACGCAGTGTATGGAAGAGAGATACTTGTGTTCCGTTCAAAAGCAATTGATGCTTCTGGTGTTCATTTTCAACATTTGCAAGAGATGACAACAATTCTGATACCTGCCACAAAATATAGAATATGTCTATACTGGACCCTGATAGCCCAATCCTGCAATAAAAATAGTGTTGACGACATAAACACTTTCCTTTTTAATTATAGAGGTACCAGTCAGAGATGACGATAATAATGTAGTAGGCATTGTCTCCTGCCCACATATTTAGTAGAAAAAGATAGACCCTGCTTCAAATATCTTATAACCTAAGCATATGATGAGAAGCAACTGGAGGCAAGGAATGAAGACAACAGTTGGAATAATCATATATGGTATAATAAGCAATACTTGTGATACCCATGACATTGATAATATTCCCATTGTCTTCATGCTATTCTGTAAAGATGCATATATAGCTTTTCATATTGCACAAGGTGTAATACCTGCATGAATGTCCATAATGGAACATAGATCTCACTTGCTGACCTCATTAAAGAAACTACCCCAGTTGGTTTTCAAATCTAATTTGTTTGGCACAATATATACAATTACATACAGGAAGAAAATCACCAGGGAGCTAGGCTCTTAGTCATACACTGCCCTGAAGAAGCATTAAATCTTAAGAATGTACTATTCTCACCAGTCACATAGAGTAAGTTCCAGGGCAGATTTTCTTCTGGCTTCAAATATTTTTGCATTATATACCATTTTACATTGGACAAAAACAGAAAAACTTTGAGATCTTCAGATATATATTTTTATATGTAACTTGATTATACAACAGCCTCAATGAGAATCTCTCTATAAATACTGCAGGTAGAATGAACCTCCTGAGGTGCTAATGAAACATAACTTTGTTTATTCATATGACTTACTGGTTCAGTACAACTTAATTTGCAAAGCACTGTGTGGAAAGGTACATTCCACTCAGATTTCACTGATTAATCGTCATTATTGGGGAGATTGTCAATGGTGAAGGGTTAAGCACTTTATTCCCACTGGATTTCAAAGAGAGTCGAACACATAGCTTCCCAAAAGTACTTTTGAATATATGCACCTAACCTGATTAAATAACCTATTTGTATGTTTCCTTTTTCAATTCATCAGCTATGTTACTGAACAAATCATTATTAGTTGAATTACTGTAGCACAGATGGAAAAATAACATTTCAGCACCATAACAGTGTAATGAATAAAGGCCAAATGCACTGACAAAATAATTGCCATTTAAAAAGTCAACATCTGAAAATTTATACTACACATTTAGCCAGTTAATTTTTTTTCTCAGTACATGGGAAAACAGTAGCTGTTGAAATACTACACTAGACTCATACACACTAAACTTTTAATGGCAACAACTGTGTTTTTAGTAAGGATGTTAAGAAGTGGGTAACTGACTAATCGTGTACTCGATACAATTTGTGTCGAGTACATGATTAATTCATAAGGGGCCTTGCTGTGGCTTTGCAGGTTAAATGTAATAGGAGCTGGATGCATAGGCAGTCCGGCTCCTACTACATTTAAACAGCAGAACCGCAGCAGGGGTGACTCAGCAGTCCTGGCTTGTACCAGGTCTCGGACCACTGCGCCTCTGCCTTTTAAATGTAATAAGAGCCACGTGGCTCCCCAGCAGGGAGCTGGAACCTCTTGCGGACAGAGGTTGCTGCTGGAGCAGCCTCTGCCCACAGCCAGCCCGGGCCACCATGGACAGGGGCTGCTTCCAGAGCCACCTCTGCCTCCAGTGAACCTTGGCCTGCCATGGGCAGAGGCTACTTTGTGGCAGCCTCCCACCCCCATGCTGCTGCCTCTATCGGAAGCAGCAGCAGGTGTAGGAGGAGGCAGCACCATGGAGACGATGCTGGGGGGGGGGAACTGGCTTTTAAGCCGGCTCCCCCCAGCACCAACTCCTCTTTCCCCCCACCTTGCTGCCTCTGACAGAATGGCAGCAGGAGTACTCTACTACTCACTTACATCCCAAGTTCTGAGCCCAAATCTTTTCTGCTACAGAACTAATTTAAGTATGAATGTACTTTGGTGAATAAAAAGAGCATAATCAATCAGACATCACACTCTGTCAAAGAATGAACTATCTTAATATTCTGAAAATGCAATTATACATTAGAGGGTTTTTTAAAAGACAGCAATTTGTTACTGTAGAAATGTCTATAAACAGAAAAGGTAAGGCTAATAAACAAGGCAAATAATATAGCTATCAATCATTTTTACCCCAAAGTACTCACTTTGCAACTGTGAAAGGATAACTGTTTCTTCTCTTCATTGCCGTTTGGTGATTCATCATCCCTAACTTGACTCATTTTGTCTATTTTATGCTGAAAAAAATGAAAGCAAGTTAGTTTTAGTAATAATGCTAACAGGGCTAAAGACTAGTAGAAGAGTGGGATGAAATGAGAAAAATGCGAAGAGGCAAAATCAAAATACTAAAAAGCAGATAGTGGATGGCTAGATGGTTTGATAACATAATAGTGTTATACCTATTAGAAGTGGTCCATTTCTTTTACAGTCATGGACTCTTTTCTATTGGACATGTCTAGTGTTTTGCCCAGCGTACTTTTAACTGATCTCAGAAGGTGGGGCATCTACCTCTTTCCTAGGAAAATTATTCCAGTTCAGTGGATCACAATGTCAAGAAGTTTCTTTCTTCTGTAATTCTAAATATTCCTTTTATTTAATCCAATCTTTCTGGTTTTCTTTTTCCCACCCTAAGCAGTTCCTCTCCATCCTTAAAGTTTGCATTCTACCTATACTTGTAGACAGTCATTTTGTTTTCCTTTAGTTGACATTTTGCCACAGTGTATCTGTTTAAACCAGAGCTATTAATTAATTGCAGTTAACTCAAAAGACATTAACTTAATTTAAAAAAATTAATCAATTGCAGTCTTAATGCACTGTTAAATAACAACAAACTACCAATTTAAACTTATTGTAAATGCTTTTGAATGTTTTTCTATATTTCAATTACAGAAGAGAAGACAAAATATATGGTGCTCACTTTACTTTTTATTATATTATTGTAATATTGTCACTGTAAATAATATAAACAAAAATAGTATTTTTCCAGTTCATTTCATAAAAGTATTGTAGTGCAATCCCTTTACTGTTCAAAGTGCAATTTATAAATGTGGATTTTTTCCCGCACCTCGCTGCATTTAAAAACAAAACAATTGTAAATCTTTATAGACTACAAGTCCATTCAGTCCTACTTCTTGTTCAGCCAATCACTTACGACAAACAAGTTTGTTTACATTTATGGGAGATAAAGCTGCCAAATTCTTATTTACCATGTCACCTGACAGTGAAAACAGGCATTCACATGGCACTGTTATTGTTGGTGCTGCATAGTATTTACATGCCAGATATGCAAAACATTTATATGCCACTTCATGCTTCAACTCGTAGATTCCGTTAGCTCTTGTTTATCTTTTTTACAGTGCAAATATTTGTACTAAAAATAAAAAATTAGCAGGATACACTTCGAATTCTCCATTGTAATTCAAATCAATATATCTGAAAAAGTAGAGAAACATCCAAAAATATGTATAAGTTCTAAATTGGTAATCTAGTATTGTTTAACACTGCAATTAAAACTGTAAGTAACTGCAATTATTTTTGTTCCTCTGACGATTAATGGGGGGGTAGGGCAAGCCCAAGCAGACTCCTAAAAGGGCTACAGTTCAGGAGAGTGGGCAGGCTGCGAGTGAGCCAGTGGTGTGGAGCGAGGAGAGCGGGCTAGGGGCAGGCAGGGGGATTTCCCGGGGGTTTAACAGAGCGTTACAACACAAACCTCACTAGCGAGCCACGGCGAGGGCGAGCCAGAGCCAGAGCCAGAGCCAGTTCCCCGCCGCAGCGCGGCAGCCTCCAGCGGCCCCTGCGGGACGCGGGCGGGGGCACAGTGACTTCCCGGGCACGTCACAGAGCGCGGCGGGGAGCCCCCTGGCGGTGGCAAAGGCTGGCGCCAGGGCCAGTCACTCCCGCTGCCTATGGGGCAATGGAGCCGCTCGGCCGCCGCAGGTTCCCACGCGGCCGCCCCGCGCCCTGGGGGGGACGGGAGAGCAGCTCTGCTAGGGTTACCAACTTTCCCGGACCGGACGGTCTTGCAGCAAATGGTGTCCGGTCCACGCGGTCCGGGAGAGTCGGCAACCCTACCGCTCTGCCCTCCCGGGAGTAAAGCGCCGCAGAATCCGGGCCCTGGCGGCTCCGCGCACCGCTGCTTCTTCAGGCTCCAGCTGAGTTCGGGCTGATGCGGGGCAAAGGGCCAGGTGTTGTTTCACGGCGCTCCGCCGCAGCCCAGGGGACACCTCCGCAGGATTATTGTGTTTAGCACACGAGTTCCCCTTAAAACTCAAGTGATGTTCCTGGAAGGCAGGGCCCTACCTGCGCCGTGATTTTAGAAAACAACCCCACCGTTAGCTGCTATTACCTTGCAGGTGCAACCTTCCGCTTAGCTGTCAATAGGACCTCAGGGACATGTTGTCTGAATAAATGTGGCAAAGCCGGGAGGTTTATCCTCCTAACCATTACAGATTTTAAGGGTGCTGATTACAGCTGCTAAAATATAGTAAGTTTCCTTTTTAGTAATAAAAAATGCAAATGATGGAAAAATGAATAGGCCAATCTAATGCTTGGAAATCATACTTGCTGCTAATCATTGTGGTAACTAATTGCTGCTCCCTTGCAAATGAATTTAATATACTTTTGTGTACAAATTAGGCTCACATTCATTTACAATTGCCTCCAGGTAAGTGTGTGAAAATCCCAGCCTTAATGTTTGAAAACAAGAAACAAAGATGAAGCAGCACCAAACCACATTTTTATCAGTACAATATAGTAATTTCAAATCCACTCTTTGAACTATTTGAATATCATCAACAGTCTGGTAGAGCTCCACCCCCAAGGACAAGGTGTGTGCACAGCAGAGGGATCAGAGTGACTAGTTTCTGTCTCTTATCACCTGAGCACCTTCTATCATAAAAACCATCACTTACAGCTACACAGGAGGTAGGCTTAATGGTTAATGTCCGTTATTGCATCTGTGTATAAATGTTCTCCTCCTTCCTACATCTCTGACCTAGTTCCTTCTTACACCACTCCCTTCACTCTACCCATACATGCCCCTACCTGTTCCCTTGTCTTTATGTCCAGAATAACCTCACATTTAATTCACACCACGTTGCTCTCCTTTGGCACACCTTTGAAAGCTCACCTTCTCTGTGCAGGATCCCAGCAGTAACATTCACTTTACAACTGCTTGGTGCCATTACACCCGTTTGTATCTACAGACTGAGAGTACTTCAGGCAGAGTTGGTTGTTTGCTTAACCTAGATATTGAGAGATCCAGATGAAGCCCTACATGTGATATTTTGCAGAGTCCCTACCAACCTTGGGCAGACCATGGCTATTTCTGGTGCAAGAATCTAAGTGGAGATTTTCCTAGCCGGTGCATGTTTACATTCCCACCTTCACCTCTATATTAATGATTATTTGTATTTCTTCCTATAGCAATATCTATGATGATCTCTCACCTCTGTAAGGGTGACACCTTCTGCAGTAGTTCTGGAGTCCAGCATATGCAGCATGCGAACCAAGGCTCAAACATTGTTATGCTGTTGGTCCGATAGCATAGGACTAAGGTGCATGACAACTAGTGTAGTTAAAAAGTGTTTTTTCAAGACAGCTCTCCAAATGTACTGGCTCCCTTAGAGCTGCCTTCCCCACACCCCATCCCACTGCTGCCTCTATCAGTGCTCATGGGGAGCCAGTGCTCATGGGGCGCTAACTTAAAAGCCAGTGCTCATGGGGAGCTAACTTAAAAGCCTAAATAAATTTTAACATCCCTAAAATGTGTAGTTCTGTCAGTGCTGAAGTGGCACCTTAAAAGTAAAGTGAAAGAATGTAACCACTTGTGATTGGTGCCAGATGAGGCTTAATTCCAGAAAGGGAAAGAGTACCACACTGAATAGTGACTATATCCCTGTTTCTTTTTTTCTAAAACCCTGGGATTAACAACCTTCATTGTGTACTTTTGAGCTCACATACAATCTGCCTCATTAATCCATTAACCTACTACATTTATTAACCATTTACAAACAGATATTTCTTTTCACCCAAAGGAAGATACCCTGGCATTCCACAAAGGGTCAATCTGGCAAAAAGACATGCTACAATCAGTGTTTAGCAAGCAGACATGTTAAGATCTTCTATTTACAGATTGCAGAGCTAAAGACACCTACGGGTGTTCCAGTGTTACTTAGAAAACATTAAGTGAATATTCCTCAGTGAACCTCAGTTTACAAGCCATACAACAATTATGCTATAACTGAGCTACTTGTGTGATGTTCAAGTGCTAGTTGGTTATAGCTGTGCAAAACAAGATTATTTAATATTTGCCAACAGGCAGTTATTTATTACAACTGAGAACTCTACATACTGTATTGCACATTCTAAATGGACTGATTAACAAAATATGTTTATACATAAGTTACTACCATTTACATAAATTTATTTTAACAGCTTGTGCATTAGGTGCTTTAGTAAACATGACAACTCTCTTCAGACACTATTTCACAGAATATGAAAGTATGAACTTTCACTCACAGATGACATACACAAACCCATGAATATACAAAAGCCCCCAAGAAGTCTTTAAAAAGAAAACGAATACAGGGACAGAACTTTTACCAACAACCTGTTACGTTTTTTTTTTTAAACCTTTCAGCAAGAAACAGATTTACAAAATGTAAGAATGAGACATTAACGCCACAAAACCACATAGACTTGATTTTTTTTAAATGAAAATGGAGGACTCTGGCATTAGAAATTCAAATCTAGAGTTTGTTTTTAGGTTTTCCCCACATACTTTAGCTCATCTGAAGAAGTGGGTTTTACCCACCAAAGCTCACAATAGTATATATGTTAGTCTCTAAGGTGCTACAAGACTACTCTTTTTTTAAAGTTACCTATTTAACATGGCTACCCCTCTGAGCTCCATATACTTTGTTGCAGTCTATAACAACTATATACAATAAAGCAACTATTTGGGTATGATAGTTGAAAAAGGAAAATTCCAGTTTCTGCATCAAAATTACATACATTAAAATTTAAGCATGAAAATGAATTCAGCGATAGACATGGATACTTCAACCTTTTGTTAACCATGGGTTCTGATGACTGCTGCAGAGAGGATGCCATACTAGATTTCCTTCTCCCTCAGAACTATCTGCATTTCCACTCACTCAGCAGGTAACATTCCACTTCTCCCTCTCAAGCACCAATAAACAGCTCTCCAGAATGAATTCATTCCTGGATGGTCACTCCAAGATTTATGCCTTATTCAGTCCCATCTCTTTCCCCCACTTCAAATCCCTCCTTCTTTAAAACTAACATCCAGGTGTTCCTTGTGAGTTCCTTCTACCTCGTTCCCCTTCCACTCTTTTCGGCAAACTTTCAGTTTAACTGCTCCGGCAACAATAGCTTCCTCCCCTCTATATCCCCTCTGCAAGCTGCACAAGTGAGTGATTTGGTGCACCAGTGCCACTTAAATTACTCTGGTTTTCTGGAAATCCTGGAGAGATGTTTAGTGATATTTACATGGCTAGGTATAAGATGCTGAAGAATGACAGAAGTTAGGAAAATTGTCATGTAGCCAGAAGGATCTTACTGAGTGAGAAGATTAAAATTGTTTCTTTCTATCAAAGAAAATGCTTTCTTCCAAGCAATAAGTTTTACTTTAAATTAATATCAGTGTTTGTTTTTATACAAACAATCAAGATTCTGAAGTGCATTTCAAAGTACAATTAAGTGTTCCTTTTACAAAGTTACCTTCCCCCCAAATCACCGTTGGGCAGAATGTAGTCAATCTTACAAGTGAAAACCTAACACCTACTCAATTTACCAGTGAGGTTTGAGCTGTGACAACGTCCAACATAAGTACTGTCACTTTCCTATAGTCAATTTCCTTCCTGCATCATAAAATAATTTCCTTTAGGGGTTAACAGACAGTACGGGGGGGAGGAAGATCACATGTGTACTTGGGGGGGAGGGAGGGAGAAGCCATGTACACTGCAAAAAAAAAAGTGAGCACTTGAGCTGGAAGTAGTTTAGGAATTTTGCTGTTTTGGTCAGTTGGGGGAAAAGACAAAGGGAATGTGGGGAAAGGCAGCCTGTGCATATTCTGCCTTAACACTCAAATGGCTGAAGATGTTGCATTATTCATTAACACCACACTATTTGTCTTACTAGTTGTAAGCACGGAGATTGTTATAAGAAAAGGAAAACAAGCACATTTATATAGGGAATAATGTAGCTCAAAACAAAAGGGTGAGCATAAAATTTTGGAGACTTGGATTAGGTCGGTGGCGTCCAACACACTAGCCACATGTGGCTATTTGGCTAGTTGAGTGTGGCGAGTTTGCTATAGCAGTAGCCGCTATAGTGGCTGGTGACATACCATGAACATTTTAGCACTGGAAGGCAAGATTTCCTCCCTCTTAGACATTATGTACGGCTTTACTAATGAGAGGGAAATTAAAGTATCAAGAGATGAAAACATTGGAAACATCTGTCAGATACACTCATTTAAAAAGAAAACACAAAGGTAGGTAAGTAAATTCTGAAGCCTATCCATTATATATCTTCTTACAGTGTCCTTGTACTGAAAGGAGAATGGAAGGTAGTGTTTTCTTACAGAACACTTTCTAGAGGGCTGGAAAAGATGAAGGAGATGGAAATGACAAGAAGAAATATTGAGATGTCTTTATACATACGAAAATGTACATTGCTGTTCTTACTGTCTGGAGCCTAGTTCATCCCAATACAGAATAAATACAGCAGTGCTGAAATTTAACACACAGGTTACATTTTCAAAAGGCATTCACTTTATTTTCCTTGAAAGGCAGTCACACTTTTTACAAAGCTTAAAAACCTAAAAGTTATCTTTAGAAAGCCACAGCAATGAAGTATTTCATGGTGTTAAAAGACAAGGTACTACCCCTGAGATTTCAAACGTTAAAGCTTTCTCCACAGCCACATGTTCCTTTGATGTTTGGGTTATTGAAGACAAATTCACTGGATAGTTTGTCTTCTACATAGTCCATTTCAGTTCCTAGTAGTGTCAGCTGTGCTTTCTTTTCAATAAACACTCGGACTCCTTCAAGGTGATAAAAACAAAACAATTATTATGTAATCTGACAAAGGTCTTATTCTTTTCTTGTGGTACAACACAATCTTAGAGAACTAGG
Source organism: Pelochelys cantorii (assembly GCA_032595735.1). NCBI lineage: Eukaryota > Metazoa > Chordata > Testudines > Trionychidae > Pelochelys > Pelochelys cantorii. The sequence continues at coordinate 90,292,714 of CM064330.1, read as the reverse complement.
ATATAAAATGAAGCTAAAACCAGAAGTCTGTCATTGTAACTATTATTACATTTCTTGCTTCTTTGAGGATAACTCCTTCATCCTTTTCTTGTTTTGCTACCAAGAAGGGAAGAGCCGGGTGCTGGGGAGGGGAGAAGGGAGGCAAGGCCAATTCTCCCCCCAGCTACCGGGGAGGGGAAGGCCAGGGACTGTGCCAGCCCTGGCTCTCAGCGCCCCCCCCAGCTGCAGCCAGCCAGGCCTCTCAGCTCCCCTCATGCCCTCCTCCCATCACAGACAGCCTCAGCCCCCCTCCCTGATAGCAACTCTTGCTCTGTCCCCTGCCTTCCTCCGGTTCGGTCACAGCCCTGGCCTCCCGGCACCCCCCACATTCCCTTCCAGCCACAGCTAGCCCTGGCCTTCCCCCCGGCCTCTCTGCTCCCTCACCCCCACCCACTGGTTGCAGCCAGCCCCAACCTCCTGGGTCCCCCACCCGCTTCCTGGTCACAGCTAGCCCTAGCCTCCCCACCCTCCCACCCCAATTGCAGCTCTGGCCCCTTGCCCCTCCCCCGGTAGCAGCCAGACCCAGCCTCTTGGCTCCTGTCCAGCAGCTAAAGGAGGGCCAAGGGGCAGCGGGGGGAGGGCAATAGCTCCTCATCGCTGCATTCATACCCCAACACTCCCAGACCCAGCGGGGAACCACCACCTCTGGCTGCCTCGGGCCAGGGCCGGGAGTGCTCAGGCTGCCACCTGTCTGGCGCTCCAGCCTCAACCCTCCCCCCAAGATTAATGTGCCAGCGCCAACTTCCTAGGGCAGGAGGAGGAGGAGAAAGCCCAGAGACTCGGCAGTGAGGCGGAATCTGCCCAGGCCAGGCTACCAGCCAGCTTTGCCATCCCTGGACCATGTCTGGGGCAGGGAGGCTGTGCAAGGGCAGAGCATGTGGGATGCCACAGTGATGTGATCACTCTGTCATCCCACAGGAAAAACTTTTATTTATAGTAAGTCAATATGACTGTATAGATGAAGAAATAAATGCGGTACCAATAATAATAAATCCAAGAAGGGAATCCATTAGTTGATATAAAAACAGTGTTTTTTGGAAGATTCTTTGTTTATATTTTGCCTCAGTTTACATTAGGGATGTTAACCTGTTAGCATATCTGTAAGCATGGGGTTAACTGGGTAACTACACTGGGCCAGAGCAGCACAGGCCACAATGGGGCTAGTGAATTGAGACCCCCACGGCCATGGTAGTAGTTGGGTGACAGTACCCCATGGTCACAGTACCCCACAGCTGTGGTGGGGCCCTAAATTAAAATGGTTAGCTGCTATTGTTTAACTGTTTATAAACATCCTTCGTTTATCTAATATATGAAGGAGAATGTTTGTAAGTTTGCGAGCTAATAACTTGGACACTGTAAGAGTTACTGCAACCAAACTTTGCATAGGATAACCTTTCATCCAGGAGAAGGTTTTAAGGTACTTTTGGACCTGTTCGGGCCTGAGCTCAAGCTGTAAAAATAAAAAAGTAACCCACTGCGCTGTGCAGGCTGCCCCACCCACCCTAGGCCCCATGCCCGCCACCCTGCCCACCCTAGGTCCCGTGCCCGCCACCTGCGGCTCCCAGTGCCATCCGGGACTCGCCCCCTTCCACCCGCGAGGTTACATAAGTGACCCTTTTTCTCTCCTCCCCCCCCCGGCATGCAGTGCCCCGACCCACACGCGCACAACGGCTCGGGCATCCGCCCTGCCTCCAGTGGCACCTGCAGCCCTGGGCGTGAGCTGGGGCGCCCCTCCCACATGTAATCTCCCCTCCACCCCGGGTCGCACTGCCTCCCCCTCCGGGGATGACATGGACCTATATTTTAATCCTTATAGAAATCAGTGCAAGTTTTCTACCATTCAAAAAAAGATAATGGACTACTGTTTTTCTACATTTTGTTCCTCCGGTTTCCCGAGCAACGCCGGGTAACTCCAGCTAGTATCAACATAAGCCACAGATTTAGCGATCCTAGGAGCCTGGAGCCTCCAAAGTCAGCCAAAAGGAATAGGCTGTGCTGGCAAGGACGTGCTTGTGACCAGAGCCTGCTGAGGAGGTGCTCCATCAAGCAGCCTACACAAAGAGGATTCTATGCTGCCCAAGCCTGAACTCAAAGCTGTCACCCTGGCACCAGATGGAAACATTGCTTCCCAGCCCTGGAGAATTACAACCCACAGTACAGCCGGGATATATGTTGGAGAGGAAAAAGGATGCAGTTTGTCCCCTCTGTGCCAGCAGTATTTAATTTAGTCCAGGAAGTTTTATCAAGTGGGTACTTCTGCAATGGAATCTCAAGTGACAGCAACAACAATTCCTACTAGGTATCCAAGGATTTCTCTCATTAACTTCATGCAGCTAGTACATTCTAGCCTGTCTCTCTTCTATATTATATTTTGGAAATTTTATAATCAAATTATTCCACACCTGTCCCCACCTTTTATTGCTTCAAATAGATAAGAACAAATAAAGACTCACCATCTTGAACTACTTCTTCATCAGAGTCACCTTTTGTTTTTGTATAGTCTAATTTGTATGAAAGTCCATTACATCCCCTAGTACGGACTTTAACTCTTACACCTACCTGAAATAGAAAAGTTGTATGAAATATAAAAGTATAGTATGCCAGCACAATTAGAAACTCAGTGAACAAATTAACACACTAGCTACTGGTCAATGCTTTTCCTTTGGCATCAAGGGTTAAAATTAGGATCAATTTGTTTTAAGAACCAAGAGCCAAAATGTTTTTGGGGTTTTTTTTGGTAGTAGCTAGAAAAGAAAGTCAGAACTTTTAAATTATAAAATGCACAATACTTACTCAAACTGAAGCCTTGCTCCTATGCACTACACTGGAACAATTTAATCCTGTAATTCTGAACTAGTGGCAGGAATAGTGGTGAAAATAAGGGCAGAGCGGCTGCATTTCTACAATCATATTCTCAGGGTTAGCCTGAACCCTATCTATACTACAACTTCCATTCTACTTTTGCTATCACGTGCAGTTGTGCAACAGGGGCAAGTTACACATATAAGTTTTCCTACTGTGAACAAAGACCTACAATCTGTAAAAATAGCACTCCAATATAATTCACTAGTAAAACGGTTGGCACCCTTGTAGGGGTTTGGTCTTCTAAGCAATTGGGATGAGAAAATCTTGCCTCAAAGCCAAATGGTTTTATAACTTCAAATGAGATAGTTTATGTTTATATAGTACTGTCAGTCCACTCACAAACTTGAACATTCACTCTCCACAGAAAGAAACCCAGTTCTAGGGCTTAATGTGATGCATGTTAAACAGCTGACAATAATGTAACAGGAGTTCTGGATATGCATCAAAGGATATTTCATCCAAATAAAATGACATAGGTTTATTATGTGGAGATTAACTTCAGTTACCTCAATTGAAAATTAGCAAAACAATAGGGTTAATATGTCTACTCTTGCAAGGAGTGCCAGAGATCCACTAGTGTCCCATGAAAGGGCAGGACCCTGTGTTTGAAACAGTTCATCCAACCAATTCACCCAAAAGATGACACTTTTGACAGGACAATTCCCATTAGCAACATCTCAGGGCACTGGACAGTACTGACTCAGAAGACTAGCTATTGCTTAGTGAATCACCAATGCCACTTTAAGAAGTATCTAGACGTGCAACCAGTCACTGGCTTGATCTTGCAACCTCTCAGATCTTAGAAGGGTACCAAATATGACTTCAGTGTTCCAAATTCTCACCTACCTCTCATCCCCCCCATATAAATCACAGAACAAGATCTTCTGTGCACCTGTCACTATGAGTTGCAGGCCAAAAATTACTTCTCCCCATTGTAGGAGCAATTTCAACAATTTACATAATGCTAGCAAGTCTGAAGCTCAGCCATATGCAGTTATATTTTCATAATCAGTGAAGAGAACCTCTATTTCACAGTATATTAATAAATTACAGGGATTGGAATTTTCATTAGCCATATTACCACTTAGCCTTTACAAATGAGACCTTCCTGTTTTTAAGAGCTGCTCAACTTTGACCCAGCAAGCCATACTGATTCCTGATTCAGTCAGTCAATATATTCCAACACATACATCAGACCAAAAGAACATCCACATAAACAACAGCTGAGGAATAGTTAACAGGGACACATGGACCAGAAAATACTCTTTATACTGACACTGTCTATTCCAAACAGCCATATGGTACCCTACTCATGACATCTTTACTACACAAAAATAAGTAAGGGAGGGAAGGAAATAATCTGTATAATTATTGTGTTGGACAATGTTAATGGCTGCCACCACAAAGAACTTTAATTTATGAGAAATCCAGACCTTGTAAAAAGTGATTATGTAACAATTAAATGTCCCCAAATTTAATAGTAGCTGAAAACAAGAAAGCCATCACCAAGGCAACAGTCATATGACAAAGTCAATCAGAAGTTAAACCATGCAGGCTGAGGCTCCTTGGGACTACAGGTTGAACCTCTCTAATCCAACACCCTCAAGGCCTGACCAGAGCCAAACCAGAGAATTTTCAGATGCACAGGAGGTCAATATTATCTAGCAGCACTTCCAATACTTCTACTGCTTAATGGGCTCTTAGAAGACATTTAGGGATAATTTAGCACTAAACAATAGCACGGAACACTAAGGCCAGGTCTACTGTAGCGGGCAATGTCGAACTAAGGTACGCAACTCCAGCTACATGAACAGCACAGCAGGAGTGGACGTACCTTAGTTTGAGTTACTGTGGCATCTCTACTGTGGGCAGTCGATGGGAGACACTTTCCCGTCAACTCCCTATATGCTTTTCAATCTGGTGGAATATTGGAATTGATAGGAGCACAATCAGTCGATTTAATAAGTCTTTACCAGACCCGCTAAATCAACCCCTGGGAGATTGATGTCTGCAGTGTCAATCTCCCAGTAAGTGCAGACAAGGCCTGAGAGCCAGGATTGGTGGCTGTAAACAAACTTTATAGGGCCATGGGAAATGCTGCCACACTCATGAGAAGTGGACATCCAGCTAACTAAAATCATGCTGGACCACGGATGTTACTGGATCAGAGAGCGGCAACTAGAGAGACTAGAGAGTTTCAATCTGTAGTTACAAACACAGGGAGAAGGGGATTGACTAGTTATAGCTGTGTGTGAGATAAACAGAAAGGCAGCAGAAAGTGAGAGTAGTAGTCATGCGCCCTGGTAAGATGATAAGAGAAAGACTTCCTTTTGTGGCAAAGCAACTGCTTAAGACACAAATGTTGATCACTGAGTAAAGAAAACACCTACTATTGTTTTTTGCTATATTCTGAGAAACAAGACTTTGGTTTATTTACGGGAATGTACACAAAGAAATTCCTGACTAGTAGCATCAATTTCTTCTCCTGTTGGAAACAATCTTGCAAGGCCCCAAGGCTAACTCTCAGGCCAGAAGGGGTAATAATATGATGATATAGCTTAACAAAATAATCTACTTTAAGAAATCCAAAAGTTTTATGAAAGTATTTAAAGAACACTGTCACATGAATAGTTGGAAATCTCTTGCCACAGTAGGAAATCATTACCTTACTAGTATCAATACATCAGACTAGTTTGGTCAAAGTGGTACAATGGACATGCTTAAAAATCTTGTCAAGTCTTTAAGGAATGCATTCTGGAGTTTGTTCTCTCAAAGGTTATGATGGTTGACTTCTCATTACAGTGATGTTTCCCCTCAACATTTGATTTTTTTACATGAAAATAAAAATCGTTGGATAAATATGTTTATTAAAAAATAAAGGAAAATCTCATGTTTATATGGTATCTGTAGTAACTGTTTCAAGCTGCATTGTTTTCCAATTATCACAAAAATTGCACAGGGCAGCTACTAGCATAGTAATAAGTAAGAGCACTCTTCATAAGGTACAATTAAAAAATATTAAGATATTACCAGCATGTCTTCCATTTGTACTTACATGCTCAGGTTTATCTTTAAGAAGCTGTTTTATCTGCTGTACAGCGGACGGAGTCTGAAAAATAAAGAGATTTCACTGATGTTGTGTTACCTACCAGCCCTGTGCTCTTGGGGAGCCAGGGAGTGACACTCATGGAAAACCAGGCCTCTGCTAGAATTACAGACAAAGCAAGGAAAAGGCAGGGGAAGACACACCTAAACTGCTTCAGACAAGGGTGATAGAATTAAGGAAACACCCCAGCCTCATCTGCATTGAAGATAGAACAGACACACATCTCCATTAGCACACAGAATGGAGACCAGCTCTTCCAAAGCAGGAACCACACTGAACTATGGGATACCAAAAGCAGAGAAGCACTGCTTGATGGGAAATCTCTGCTCCAGATGCTAATGAACCCAGGTCTGCTCCCACCCAAATTAGTCATTATCAGACTAATTCTGATTAGGCAAATCTGGTAACAGTTTCCCTGTTGAAAAATGTTAAAGCTTTGAAGAATGTTCAGTCTTTTACTGCTTCTACCTTTGACTGCAAATAAAAGCTCAGTGTGGTTCCTGCTTCACAGCTGTCAACTTTTCAGTTCAACTTCTCTTCCCATACCTTGGAAGTTCACCTTTTGCACCAGTGTCACCAGCAACAGTATAAACTAGCCTTTCACCTGTTGTGTGTTGTACTTGCCAACCGCAATCAACACCATGAATTGCGTAATTGTTTTTCTGATGTAGACTCAAATAATTAATCTGGTTAATGCATGAGGATTTAACAAAAAGAACAATGTTTTATAAATTAATTTCACTACAAGCTGAAAACATAAATGTAAATGGGAACAAACAACCCCTGTTCCCCAACAGACTATACATGTATAAATAACGACTATATCACAGGAGGTTTGGGACTAAAATTTAGATTCTCTTAATTTTCAAGTTCCGTATTTTTCAAAAAGTAAGAAGCTTCTTGAGAAGTTTGCCACGAGATATTTTTAATGTTTGTAACAATATACTGCAACATTATGCCAGTGCACAAAAACCAGAAAACATTAGTTTGCCTTCATTACCCACCCTGAGTAAAATGTTGCGGGTAATTAAACATAGATTGTGGGATTATGAGAATTTTTAAATTCTTTCAGTTTACAATAATAAAATAATTTTTCCTGTGTTATTGAACTATGATATTTAACCTGGCAGTGGTTTCATGAGAAGCCAGTTGGACTCTGGCTCTGCAGAAAGCAGTCTTACCAAGGTCTAGGAGCCACAAAACTGGCTTCAGGAACAAACAAAAAAGCAAACCATCAAAGAAGTCTACCTTATATACCTGAAAATTTCCCGATGTTCAATCACCAGGGAGAAAACAGGAATTATCCTATCAGAGAACAAATACATCTAGTGCAATAGCATGTCTCCCATAGTGAAGATCTGCAGCTAATGCAAAAGAAAATATAAACTTTCATAAATGGTATAAATCTACCATAAGAAAGCCAACACTGTAAAATGCAATCTCTCATTTATCAATGGTGAGCAAGAAACACCTACAGTGACTAGGGGGCAGCTTCTACAGAAGTTTTCATATAAAAAAGTCAAAGTAACTGTTAGGGATATTAGATATTGTTTAATTGAATAATCAGGTAACCACACCAAATTTTAGTAGTCACACAATTATTCGATGGTCCCCAGGGGCGGGGCTGACAGCCAGTGTGCTCCGGCTCCACTACTGGAGAGCCCCTTGCCATCCTGCACTGCTGCCTCTGACAGAGAGACAGCAATGTGGGGCGGCAACAGCCTCTGTCCATGTGGAGGACCACCCAAGCTCTCCACGGACAGAGCAGCCTTTTCTATGGCAGACCAGAGCAGCCTTTTCCCAGACCTGCTGCGGGCAGAGGCTACACCAGCATCCCACCTGCAACCTCGCCTTCCCCCTCCCCGCTGCCTCTGATACAGAGCCAGTGCTTGTGGAGAGGGGGTAGACAGCCACAGAAAGCTGGCTTAAAAGCCAGCTTCCTACATGTACTGGCCCCTGCCTGCCCCTCTCGCCCTTTACGCTGCTGCCTTTCTATCTGATACAGAGGCACAAAGGGAGAGGGAGTGTGTGTAGTCATTAGGATTAACCAATATGCACAGGCTTATCAGTTAACCATTTACACGACTATATGCTAACTAAAATCCCTAGTAAAGGTACTTTGATGCAGTTTTCCTTTTGAATCTAATAAAACCACCAAGTAAGGCTCATCTCTCAAACTTAGCGCACAGCCCAAGCAAGCAGATCAATACATTGAGGAATTTAAACCATTTTGTCTCTTGGTTTTGGGAAGTAAAGCTATTATCTCTGTGATCTATGACATTTTAAACAATTCCTTCCAAGACTGTCCCCTACATTTCATAGCTGTAAGCACTCACAAGTGCATACAGAGATAAGGCTTTGGCTAATTTTTCAAGGTTAATCTCTACACTGAAGGGAAATGTCTTGACCCAAGCTGAATATCAGTATATGTAATCCTTTGGTTTCATATTATATTCTTGCCAGTAACTATCACAGATAACCACTAGAATTTTTGTCTTTTATAGTTTTTTTTTAATTAAAAAGTATACTTAAGGTTATGAGTGCAAGATAATTAATGTTATGGATAAAACTCCAAGCCACTCTCCATACAAAAGGCAAGCTTCCTTTAAGAGAATGCCAACTTTCTTCAGAAACACACAACATTAACAACCTGCCTGAGAACATAATCTTGCCACTATAGGTCACCTCCCCACCTGCCATAATTATAGCATTGCTGCCTACTTCAAAATGACTACAAGACAACTTACAACACTCAGAAATCCATCCTAAACATGTTGTTCAAGTCACCCATTTCATCCTCACTCACAGCAACTTTACATTTAACAACACTAACAACACACACTTTGTCCAAATCATGGGAACAAAAATTGGTACTAGGATGGCTCTCCAATAAGTCAAGCTCTGCATGGGCCACTTAGAAAATTGAATTTTCTAGATATTCTTCAATCAGAGAATCAGATATCACCATGAAAAAAAGAGACACCCATATACCGGGGGGGGGGGGGGGGGAGGGCACGAGGGGGAAGGAAGCAGGAGGGGCAAGGGCCCTGCTTGGATACAGACCCCCCCCCCCCCACCAAACAAGCTAGCACACCGCTACCATCCCACATTTGAACTCCTAGGGGGTAGCAAACAATTGTAATTCATATTTGATGGCCACCACACCCTGAAAAATATTCCCCCAAATCTTTTGGCCTTCAAATAGCCACCAAGTCGGGCATCAAAAGAAAACACCCCACACCAACTGAAAGTAGCACAAGAGCCTGCCACAACAAGAGGCAAAAATATTACTGATGATGAGGATCAATTACACCCCTGCTCCCAAACACACCTTTCAGGATTCACGGAACTATACACGTTTATTATAACAAGTAGTGTACATCCTTGTATGCTCCAACAACATTGATGAAACCAGTCACACAATCACTATACTCTTGAATGGACTCGGATAGAAAAAAAATGATAAGACAAAACACCTTACCCTTGGATGAACATTTTCCACTTTCAATATCTGTACACAAACAAAACTTGCATAACATCTTGAAAAGACAAGCCTTGGAATTTAAATTCTTAACTAGACATCAGAAACTATGATTTCAATGTGGACATTGTTGTAATGAGCCATAAAACCAAACTGTAACATATCCTCACTGCCTGCTCAACTTCCAATCTCTTCTGCACACCAATCTAACCCACAAATGACTTCATTTCAAGTGACCTCTTGCATTCTGCCATATGCTTAACAATCTGTCTCAGCTTGAATTTAGCTCATACACACTGATTTCCATCCTCAGATATGAAGGGCTTTGTGCAGCTCAAAAGCTTGTACCTTCAAAACACCAACTGTCATTAATTCAATTTTTAAAAAAATCTCACCTACATTCTCAACCCCATGGGCTGTCATTTAATATGAAAAAAAATTAAGGCAATTTAAAGTTTTGTTTTTGAAAGCACTAATATTTCATCTTCTCTTTTTGTAAACTCTAATTTTGTATTTATTTTTAGAGATTAAACACTTTAATTCACAAGTGTCCAATTATAAGTATTACTAATCAAGTACCCTCAATAATAGCATGTGGCAAGTGAGTTCTACATGTCATTTAATAATCATGCTCCTTTATCTGATTTTGAGGGCTAAACTTTACATTTAATTATCTACATACAATTATCTACCTGTTTTAGAATGGATTTGTTTGTTTGGGGTAGGAGTTTTTTTGTTGCTTTTTTTGACTAAGAGGTTGAGAGTCAATGTTCAATGTTGCTATTTTTATTACGTTAGTCAATGTTTCTCACTTAACAGCAAGTTTCCAAGGAAGCCCTGAAGTGGCTGGTGGACCTACAATTGTGTTTATGCAATGTTGCTGCAGACCCCATACATGAGACACACAAAATGGGCAACTGAAAGCATGATTAAATCCTAACTTTGCTATTTATGTTTTTTTATCTATCAAGTGCAACCCTATGTACTGGGCAGGGAAGGATACATGACAAATGAAAAAGACAGCTTGTTGTTCTTCTTCTTCTTCGTTTCTGAAGGCAGTCCTCCTAGCCCTTGTATCAGAAGTCCCCTCATTTGCAAGAGTGCAAGCGCATTTCAGTGCCCTTCTCAGAGCCTTATTTCTGCATTGCAGATGATGACATGACATACACATCTATTGTGACATGACATCAAAAGAAAAAAAAAGCAACTCATGGCCATAAGCATAAATCTTATCTTTTAACAGTTTATATATATTTTACACACACACACACACACACACACACTCTCCCCCCCATGTACAAATGCAAACACTTTGCACGCAGTTGAATGAGGGCCTTAGCAACACACAGAATGAAAGTACCCATCACGAAAAGTGCCATGTAACCTAGAGGCCACTTTAGAGGTACATTTGTACAGAGAAATCATAGATTAAAAAAAAAAAAATCTTGACTGAACTTTTTGAAGATGGGTAGAGAGATATGCAGAGCTGATCTGTGCTAACATTGATACAGTTGATTTATTGGAATCACAGCTCTTCCTTATGCAAAATATACAAATGCTCTCATTAACATATTTTAATATCTCTCCCACAGCACGGGTGACCTCCCTGTATGGATGAGTAGGCGGCATCAGCTACAGATTCCTGAACGGGATAGAACAGTTGTGCCAACACCAGCCATTCAAAATAACGAGTGAATCTAAACTCACAAGATTGGTTTGAAATTTGAGGTTTAAACTATGCACTTGTGCATGAATTATACAGGGACCTTTTTGTGTGCACGCTGGATCCTGAGCCCTTCCCTTCAAGCTTTGCTGCACAACACGCGAGGTGACAGCTCCCTTAGAGGGGAGCGAAAGCCAGGAGACTCGCGTACCCCCCTGACTCCAGCAGCCGGGGCTTTGCCAAACGCACCGCCAAGCTCGCACTGAACCCAGGGCAGTCGGCGACCCTGGGGAACAGCCCGGGCTGGCGGGGACGCGGCCACTTACACCCGCGGGGCAGCAGACCCCGCCGGGACCCCGGCACCGCCCCCCGGGCTACAGCTCAGTGCAGGCCCGGAGCAGCTCTTCCCCCGCCAGGCGCGGCCGGGCAGCCACCGCCCGAGAAGCGCCCCGAGCCCGCCGGGCACCGGCTCGGCTCCCCCCCCCCGCGGCTAACGCAGCGCAGCCTCCGGCGGGACTGACCAGCGTGAGCGCGGCCCGGCTGGCCTGGATCTTCCTCTTGCTCACGGCCCGGACCGTGGCTCTGACGACCGAGGAGGCCATCCCGCCCCTCAGCCCCGTCCGCGCCCGTTGTCCATGAGCCCGGGCAATGGCGCTCTACCGTGCCTCTCGTGTCATGGCGGCCAGAGTGTGATGTCATCGCCGCGCGCCGCGTCAGGCGACGTGCGCGATGACGCCGCGGGAGCGGTTCCGGCAGCGCTGCCCGGACGGGTTTGTGCGAGACGTGGGGCGCTTCCGCCTCGAGTCGGTACAATGAAGCGGGAGCAATAAGCGGAAGCGACGCGCGGGAGCCGGGGTGAGTGTCCGTTGGGGCCGCGGCGGCTCTTCTCCCCCCCCCCCGCCGGGGAGCCGGGCGCGCGAGCCTGACACCATCACCCCGCCCCCCGGCGCCGGTGACCGGGGAGCTGCTCCCGCCGCCGGGCTTTGTGTCCCTGCCCCCGGCCCCGGCCCCGGCCCGTCTCGCTGCCCTGCGGCTCATGGGACTCCACGGGCAGCCGCCTTGGCGGGGCAGGTCAGGCAGCCAGGGCGGGGCCTGGCCCCTGAGTTCCTGCCAGTCCCGGTAGCGGGCTGTCGCTGTCGCTGTGCGCTGGGGCCCCCTGGCTGCCCAGTCGCTGACATACGGGGTTGTTCTAGGACAGGGATGGGGAAAAATGTTTGCAGCGGGGGACGCCGAAAGTGGCGGGGTTGGGTCCCAGCCTCCCCCTAGAGTTGCCTGGAGCTGGAGATTTTGAATGAAGAAGACAGCAAAGGGCTCGTGGCGCTCAATCCTGCTGCTACTGCATTGCCTGGCAGCCACCCAGGGTTACTGCACCTGTTTAAAGGACTTGCCTCTCCGCTCCCTGCCAGGGTAACAGCACAACCATGAGCTATGAGCCATTCAAATAGGCTGAGCTCCGACCTGGAAATTCGGTAGCATTGGCAGCAAGATATAAATAGAAAGCTGCCAGGTGCAGTCTGTGGGCCAGATTAAAGTACTATGTGGGCACATCTTGCCCAGCCCTGTTCTAGGTGTTGCTTCCTGCTACCATTTATAGCTTTAGCCATCAACGAACTGGTGTGGGGTGTGTAAACCAGAACTCCACTCCTCCAGCTGGCACAGTATTGCTTATCTCAAGGTTGCTCAATACACCACCCACGGGTGGGAGCCAAAACTAAAAAGTAATCAATATAATGGTCTTCTGTTAATATGCATTGTAGTAGTTAAATTCCTGGACTGTCATTGCTTATTAAAAGTGCTGTCATATGGGTGGAAGTCAGGTAAATAGCGCATTTTGTTAATATCAGCAGAACTGACTTAAATGGGGCCTGTGTGTTGTGTAGTCTTGCCTTAATCTTTATATTCATGCCCGTCTGTGTGAAAGACGCTATTTGCATATGTTTGCATGAATATGCAACTACACTTAAGTTGCAGCCCTTGGTATGTGCTGTGAGTATCATTGTGGCCCCCAGGGCTGCCAAAGTTGAGTAGCCCTGGCTTATCTGGTCTTTGGTCCAATGATGAAGGTTCACTGGACATAAGTCTTTTTGATCTGAGGTTTCATTGGTTACCTCCTCCTCTGTTTCTGAGTATCCTGGTATATGTGATGATGAGATTGTGGTGCTCTTGATCTTGGTGACCTGTGGGGCTTGTGATCTCTGTACTGTCGACAGGTGCCAATGGGGCCAGTTTGGTAGGAATGGCATGGGAGGTGGCACTCCTGGATGCTCATACAAGCTATGTGTATCTGAATATGAGTTGTATCTTGTTTGGTGGGATTGTCCTGGTCTTGGTGAGGAGTATATATTTCCCCTTCATTCTCATTATTATTGGGGTGAGGAAATATCATTAGAGTGGGGGAGCCAATCCACATGATGTGGACAGGAGGCCCAGTACTGACTGAATTAAAATGCCATCCATACTAAGTGGGGGAGCTGAGTGTGGAGGATACCAGTAGATCTGTATGTTTTAAGAACTGGTGCAGTACTATGAACATCAATGCCGATGTTGGCATTGCTGGTGGTACACGAATGTGAGTAAAAGCGGCCAGTGCTGATGATCTTGCATGGTGCTGTATAGATACTGCAGGAAGGGCATTGCACCAGTCATTACCTAGTGTCTTTTTGGCTCTGTGGGTATCTTTTTGTTTTCCTTGTGAGCCTCCTTCAGAGCTTGCCCACTGAGGGTCTTTTGCTCTCCCAGCCTGCACAGTCCTGAAAGGTCCTAATGCCATCAGTACGGATATAAGGTTGGTGGTTGAGGGATCTTATTGATGCAAGGCTATTATGAATGTGAGATGTACTTCAGTGAACTTATAGCAATCTCTGAGTTCTTTAGAGATAGTAGAGAGAGTCCAGGATTAGTGCTTACTTTGGATAAGGTCAGAGATCTCACCAGAGACTTACTTTCTTTAATAATTATTGGCTTGGTGAATGTGGCCCATTTTCTTGACTTTATAGAGCAGGTGGCACATAGTCTGTCAGCAGAGACAGTACCTTGAGAGTCCCTTGTTTTGGTCTGCCCGAGGTCTGATGTAGGTATTGGGAATTAATTTGAGTCAAAGGTTTCTATCTCTCTTTGCCCTACCCTTTAGGTTGTTGTACTGTGGGATGTTCACTGAAGCATCGGACACAATTAGTGTACCTCAGCAATTAGTATTGCATCTTTTCAAGAAGTGAACCAAGAATACCTGAGACGTCCTCGTCAAAAACTGCAGGACCCAAACTTTTATTAAACTAATTGTAACTAATAAATTGTGAAGAAACAAGGCTAAAGTAAACTATCTAACAACTCTAATTCTGTTTTAGGTTAACAGTGACATCGCTCATGGACTCTGTCTCAAGCTGAGGATGGTCAAGGAGGAGCTGAAGTGGTCGGGGCATGCGCATATTGCATAAGGCACAAGTAGTGCCGTGGGACTGCTACTGCAAATGTGCACCTGGCCCAGACACTGCTATGGAAAATCTCTGATTAACACCCACACTTGATATGGAGCACCCCCATGGACTGCATTTGCAGAAATGTAGATTATCACCTATAACGCTAGTGGCCATGCCCCCTCATTGCAGTGTTCCTGGATCTGTCCTACAGTAGGAGAATTAGTAGTCTATACAGGGGCTGGATTTTGCCCCTTCCCTTCCTAGTGGGGCAGGGGAGAATCAGTTCCCCAAGGCTCAGCCCTTTGGTAAGGTGGGGCCACCAGTGTCAGTCTCCCTGGGCTCCAAGCAGGGCTGGGCAATCAATAAACTGGACCCTGGTGTCTCAACCAGACAGGGCAATGGTCAACAAGAGTCAGCTTCTCTAGCCCCACACAGGGTGGCATGATGTGCACCGGGCTTTGTCAGACAGAACCAGTTCCCAGAATAGTCAAGTTCCCTGGCCTTCAGGTAGGCTGGAGTAGCTAGCAATCTGGGCTCTGCTCTCCTAATCAGACAGCATGTTCAATAACAGCTTGGGTTCTCTGGCCTCTCCACCAGACAGGAATGAATACCACTGCAATGTACTGGCTCAGATAAGGGGTTGTGTGATGTAGCACACTCCCCCCCTCCCCACTGGGGGGGGGGAAGAGTACTGCTGCCGCAGGGTTGGGGGGTGGGTGGGAACATAGGTCCGCCCAACTCCACCACATCCCAATGCAGGTGCTGTATCAGTGGTGGGGCAGTCTACCACTGGGTCAGCAGGATCCAGAGGTCAAGGGTTCCACCCTCCCTGCCCCCTGGGGGGGGGGGATATACGTTAGCTAGCAGGGAATAAAGCGATAGTAATCTTCTTTACTTGCTTTTCTCGACAAAATAGTCACTGGTAATACTAGGACAAGTATTGTCTGTTTTGTAAGAATAAAATAATATTTTTTGGTATTAAGTCGAACTTTTCAGTTGTGGTAGGTACTGAGAATGTTGACAGTAGTTCTCATTTTATTAAAAACTCAATCAACAGTTATTTTTTTAATTTCTTCCTTTTGACATCCAGTTCAGGCAGTCATGATATGCCAAGAAAACATGTCAAATTATCTAGCAAACACAAGGGGGGTGGTACAGTGAAAGATTATCGAGGAGAGGCATGAAACATCCTAAGGAGACATAAGAAGGCAAAGTTTTTTTCTGTATAGCTAAAGAAAATTATAGCAGGCAAGTTTAATCAACTACCTGTTTTTTACTTTATATTTATAGGGATATTTAGCCTCAAAGTCACATTTTCAAATAGTAATTGTTTAACTGCATATATAGAAGTACACATCTTTGTGCATAGACCATAATTGTGTACACAAACTGGCTAACAGAACAAGCAGATATTGAAGAGAGGCTATCAGCAAAACATTAAAATTATTACATTTAAGAAGTGCAATATGTGGCTCTATGTTCATTTGAATGTTTGCAAATAGAAAATGAAGTGTGTTACTAATGAAACTGGCTTCAGATAGATAAGAAAATGAGTGGACAAACTCCCATTTACTTCCATCCGAGTTGGCTCAGGCCTTCAGTCTTAAAGCAATGTTTTAATAGGTCATTTCAGGGTCTTAAAATTTTAATCCTAGTTACAGAATGTATTCTCTGCTAAAATCCAAATGGAGAAGGTATCCTCCACTATAATTTACATACAAGTACCCCTGTGAACAAAAAGAAAAAGTTGAAGCATATAAATACTGTAATTGACACCCAGATATTTTGAAACCTTTCAATCAAATTAAATAACCCCCTAAAGAATAGTCAGGGAATTCACAGGTCTTAATTTACTTCCTCTGGTATTTAATGATCAGTTATTCTATCACCCCAAATTATTGTAGGAATCTAGATAGCCATTTTAACCTGCATTCTAAAGCCAAATTTTACATACAATTAGATACTTTCTCAAGCAAAGACTATGCCTCAGATAAGTACTGAGAAAAATTAGCTTGTGAAAACAGGAAGTTACACCACACTATTTTACAACTTGTATTATGTTAAGTGCCTGTTAGAATTAAGTAGAGAGATGCTAGGCCAGAGATCCCAATTTTCCCTGTTATTTTTAATTTGTCTTTAAACTTGACACATCACTCTACTCAGTTGCTTTCTAGATAACACACTGACTGCTATGGGAAGATAGCATGCACACGTACCAGCGTAAAGATGATGTAACCTCAAAATGCAGTGCTTTATGTTTTGAGCAAGAGCTGTGTTAAATGTTTTAATATTTTGTTTTACTGTGGTTTCTCCTTCCCTCCCCCAGGAAAATTCAGCATTACTGATTGTGCCATCCTATAGAGATTTGATTATATAGTAATCCCAGTTTTGTAAAACAAACTCCTATAGAAAAAAGAGCTACTAACATGTGACTCCTCAGTAAAATAGTTATGCTGCAGAACCAAAATTCCTACCAGCTGTGAAACATCCCTGGTTCAAATCAATTCTACTGCAGATTCATTACAATTCAGTATTGTGCTCCCTAGACTATGTTTGAAAGTGTTGGGACAAGATTCTAAAAGGAGGAGGAAATCTACACAGCAATAGAGTTTTCATGAATACTGACTGCAGCTGAACTGTACATACAAATAAGGTACTCATACATACAAATAGGCAGATGCCTAGTTGTATCTTCTTACTAATGTATTCCTCAAAACAGCACACCCTATTCATCTCTTACCATGTGCTGCCATCAGTGTGACTCATTATTTGGCCATACACATACAAATTAATAATTGAGTTTGATTCTTTGATCCATTTTCATATAGTTAGCGAAGTGTTAAATTAACCAGTCACTTTAAGTGATAAATGTATAAGAGCATTTATGTGTTGATATGCATGCTTCATAGTATCAAACAAGCAATAAACTACTATTGACAGCAACCCTAAAATAATTCTCTTCCTCCTCCCCCGGCTGATAATTTTACTAACACCTTAGCCTCTGCTCTAACCATTAGACATGCTGCTTTTATATATATGAAAAGAGAATGTGTAATAGGTATATTAAAAAAAAATCTCAAACTTGTGATTGAGATATATGTTTTTGGCTGTATTAGTCTGAATTATTCTGTGCCTTTCTCTGAGGGAAAGGTAATTTAGAATCTAACCCTGTATTTCCTGTACATACACACATCCCTTTGGAGTTTGTGGAATTTAAGATGAGCAAGGAATGTAAAATCATTCCCTAATTCACCTGAATTGGCTAT
The DNA here is from genome assembly GCA_032595735.1 of Pelochelys cantorii. NCBI lineage: Eukaryota > Metazoa > Chordata > Testudines > Trionychidae > Pelochelys > Pelochelys cantorii. The sequence continues at coordinate 90,274,878 of CM064330.1, read as the reverse complement.
CCTGTCAGATAATTATATTTGAATTGAGTAGTTTATCACTTTTTATATTGACTGCACCTCCTAATTGCAGTTGATTTGTGTATTTTTATTTAATACTTGCCATATTGCCTCTATTTTACTCTTCTCTGTAGTTAATTCAAGTCTCTTGCTTACTTCAGTGGAAGCTTGAGAGAGTCCTGTGAGGAACTCCCCGAGTTCAGCATATGAAAGGCTTGAGAGATCAGGAAAAAAAAGTTATTGACACATACGTGAGTTGTGAAATGAACCTCAGCTCCAAAGTACCTGTGACATGAGCCTCAGCTTTGGGATTGTGGTTCCCACAGCTATGGGAAGAGTCCTGCATTCATAGCTGCTTAGAGATACACTCAACCCTGCCGCCTCAATGGAACAAGAGAAAAACCCAGTAAGAACCCAGGCTAGAGTAGAAGGGGGAATGATGGCTTCAGAATGAAAGGTAAGGACATTCACAGAACCAGCCTTCAGCTGAAAAGAGGTTTAGCAGGGAAAACTCCATATTTGGATGCTTCATAGCAAAAGGTATTGAGGCAGAAGGGAGAAAATAATGATTTTTATGGATATCTTCTACGGAAGGGGTATGGCACTTGTCTCTCTCTGGGCATTTCATTCCATAAAAGCTTTTATCTTTCACTCCCATTCACAAAGAAGAAAACTTAAAATGTAGGGTTAAATGAGCCATTGTGTACACAGAACACAGCAACTTTTATATTTTGCTACCAGGCAAATGCAGTACACCAAAAACATTAAACAGCCCAAAAAGTAAAGACTGAATTATTTTATGATAAAAATGTAGCATGAGATATGAAGTTGAAGTGATCTTCACAAACATTCTATCCCCTGAATGTGGTCATTTTCTATTAGTCTTTGGCTAAAACTTCTTTTGACGTATAAGAAATGTATGAAGTAATGAATTTTAGGCTATACATTTACACACACAATGGAAACTGGGGACTTGACCCCTTTGAAAATTGCAGCCTACATGTTTAATGTAGGCATTTGATGAAAGGAACTACTAGTCTTAAAACAACATATTTAAAGCAGCAGCAAGTAGAATTACATTATCTTATGTTCTCTGTTCAGGAAAAAGAGAAAACAAAGTTGATGACAAATAAACATGATGAGATCAGCTCATATATCACTGTCAGTGGACAAGATCTGGAGGCGATGAAACAGTTCAAGTATTGGGGGGCAAGCATCACTGGTGAAGGATTAAAGAGAAATTCTGGCAAGAACTGCACATACACCTTCGGCAGCAAAGCTTATTTCAATTTGGAGCAAGATCATCATCTCCCTGTAATCCAAACAAACTGCTGCATACACTGGTCATCTCCATTTTTCTGTATGTGCGTGAGAGATATGGACCCTTATAGCAGAACTTAGTGCAGATGAGAAACTTCCATAAATTCCTGGACATTTACTACTTTGACCATATCACTAATAAATAGGTCTGCAACATCACCCACTGCGCTGGATCTTAAGACGACCGTCTGATGACTGTGAAGAAGCACAAGCTGAAGTGGTACGGCTATAAACACAAGATCATCTGGCCTATCCAATATCCTTCAAGGGACAGTACAGGGGAGGAGAAAAAGAGGTAGAATAAGAGATGGATTGACAACATAAGAGTGGATAGGAATGGACTGTGTGGAGACTCAAGCATTGGCACTCAATCATCAGAGATGGAGACAATTGGTTGATTTCTCATCAGTGATGGTGCCCCCAATGACCAATGCAGTTATGTAAGTGATAATGTTGTTCCTAGTGGATTTTGCATTTGTAATAAGAATATTTAGAATTAAGTAAAATATAAGGAAAAAGTAGAAATTTCAAGTTTTAAATTTTGGGTTTTTTTTATTTCAAAGTCATAAATAACAGTGATTTTGTTTTTACCATGTAATGGTTCTCCAACATGCTCCTCCCAGAACAAGGTATGATGGTACAGTACCAGCTCCAAAAAGATTTCAAGTAAATCTTAAGATGACAATGCTAATAAAATTCTTGGCTGGCAGTTGGATCCTCTTCACTTTTTAGGAAAACAGAAAAGCAATTAATGCCCCCAATTGTTGATTATCATTTATCTTCCTCTCATAGCAATTTTGTCTATTGTGTTTTATAGGCCACAGGAAAGATTCTTAGCAGCATGAAATAGGCCTAACCTGCTTCTCAGTCTTTTTATATACACAAGCACAGCAGCATATTCTCTCATATAAAATCACAAAGGGAAAAAAACAACAACTCAGTGGCAGTGTGTCCATAGAGGTTTCACATAAAAGTTTACTAATGTCCATGTTTTCAATTCTCCACAGATAAAATGTTTGCAAATACATCAGTAGTAGTCCACAAACATTTTAAATACTTTACACAAGGATTCAGTAAACAATCAACATTAATAAATAGCATTTCCTCCTTCAAAAAGTCAATTTTTGAAGAAAAATAGAACATTATATTTGGCTTGCACACAACTGTGCATTTTGAAAGGGTCAGGTTGAATGTTAAAACCTTGAAAATGAGCACCTGCCCTTCTCTACATGTTTTACCTAGTAAACAAATACAAACATCATGGCTTTCTATTAAAATGGTCAAATAATCTATTAAGAGCAGGAGTCCATGGTAGAAGGACTGCATTAAAATCCATTGCTTCTGATTTCTTCTAGCAATCTAATTAAAAATAAAATATATTTTCTTCAAACTTAAATTGAAGATCATTTTGTACTGCTGTCTTGTGAGCCCAGAAGTTTTATCCAAAATTAACCTAATTTTTGAAGTAAATGGATAGCCTGTATTGCAATTTCAGAGTTCCTCATGATTCTTGTTGGGTCCTCTTCTGTGAGGATTTTCCCTGATTCATGTATTTATTGGAAAGACTGCCTAAACAGAAGAAAAACTGTCACATTATTGAAGCTGAGACCAAATAGAAAAGCAATCACCCGAACACAAGGTTTTGGAAGCACAGCCTGGTTTTAAGTGTGGTCCACATTGCATGTTTCATCGGAGCGGGAAAGACAGAAACTGGACAAACTTGGTCTGAGACAGATTAGATTCAACCATGATATTCAAAATTAGTGCCTCACTCAACCTCTCACTTTCAGAGTGTTGGGAAACACTCCAAGACACATAAAAAGACTCAAGTAGGCAGAAACAGGGGGATGGAAGGGAAAGGAGTTGATACAAATAAAATGCTGTACTCTGCTATCAAGCCCTCTCCCCTGCCCCCCATAAAAGCCTACTGATGGTGAATAAAAGAGCATCTCCACGGTTGACAGCAAAAAGTTGCCATTATCCAGAAACTGCCAATCTGGGGAAGATGGGTTTGCTACTAAGGAAGGAAATGCTGGAAACTACATTCCCTGGCTGCAGCCCTGGAACCTACCTGCAGGCAAGACAGCAGAAGGGGCTGCAGCCTGACTGCACTGTACTTCCTGTGCACTCTGGGATAAGGACTCAGCCCATCCCCCTGCTTCCATCCCTGGCTGCACCCCATAACAGGCTACAGCCTGAAGAGCACAGGAGCTGGCTTGTAACTGGCATCCAGCCGCCCTCCGGCTACACTCCTCTCCCCTGTGAGCTCACAACTCCTTACCTCCTGTGCAATGCCCGTGTGCAGGAATGTTTATGGGCTTGCAGTACTAGTCACCAACACATTGATCGTGATGGACTGGTCGATCCTGAAGCCTCAGCCTGTGAATCACGATCTCCAGGCCAGCACAACAGGGCCCATGTCCGCAGCTCCCACTAGCCAGCTCCTGGCCAAAGTGAGCTCTGAGGACAGTGCTGGGAACGGGGCAGCATGTGAAGATGTGCTGTCACCCTATTCCCCAGGGGAGCACAGATATAAATAAGCCTGCAGCTGATTGCTTCTGGGATCAGCAAGAAGCCATGACTGGCAGGCAACCTGTCTGAGCCCTACTGCACTGGCAGCTGGGAGCCGCCTGTGATAAATGCCTGCTCCCAGCTGGAGCCTGCACCTTGCACCCTGTCCCAACCCTGACTCCCCCACTTCCACAGCCAGCATCCTACTACCCCAGCCTGGAGCCCCCGTCCCAGAGTCAGTACCCCATATCTCCTCCTGTATACTAACACTCTGCCCCCTGGAGCCCCCTGCCAGAGCCAGAACCTCCTTCTCTACCCCCCTCCTGGACCCCAACACTCTGCCCCAACCTGGAGTCCCCTCCCACACCTAAATTCTCTCTCAGAGCTTGCACCCTCAACTCCTTCCTGCTCCCAAACTCTTTGGCCCTGGACCACAGCCTGCACCCACTGCTTCAGCCCAGCCAATGAAAGTGAGTGAGGCTGGGGGAGAGCAAGTGAAGGAAAAAGGGGAGAATGGAGTGGGTGGTGCTTTAGGGAAGGGATAGGGTAGATCCCGGGTTGCCCTGAGATTTTAAAGTGATCTCGGGCATAAAAATGTTGGAAACCTCGGGCTTGCAGCCAGAGAAGACATGTCTTTACACTATTTTCTCCTGACTACAGACCTGCAAACCTGCATGTGAGGGGTGTGCTCAGATGTCCCAGTGCCGCCTTCTCTGCCTGGAACCCTGAAATCCTGACTGCAGCATGGGTCTTACTTCTAAAAAAATGTTCTTGATAAGCGGCATGCTATTGCCAATATTGAATCCCACTAACATTACAAAGTCAATGGGACAGGATTGGTTCCTGGTGAAATGTTGTTAATCAGAAGTTGTTAATATCTGAATTGCTGTTCAGTACAGTTTTCTGTACTAACCTGTTTGGGGACTCAAGAACACTTTTCCCTTTTGTTTCTTCTTTTCCTCATGTAAAAGTATTCCCTAAAAGAGAGGCATACAAAGATAAGCAAACATAAAATTCAACTGTTAGGCAGGGAACAGTTGATTGGACTAGAGATAAACAGTATATTGTAGCTGAAAACTTAAGATTGTTATTTACTACTGTAAATTGCTTTAAGTATACTTAAGAACTTAAGATTCAGAAAATTATGCAGTGCTCACCTGATTGAGTCTACCAGAATGTTTAACAGCACTGGGTGAAGAAGGGGATCCACACAGACCTTCTGACTTTGATCCACCTGAGAAATTAAAATAAAGTGAAAATTTACTGAAAAGATAAAATTACCATCTGATTTGACTCCAACAACTGATCATTATCTATTTAAAGGCACTTATATGCATGCTCACTTTCCCATTATCATAGTATCCCAGCACATCACAGTCTTCAGTGTATTTAACCACAACACCCTTGCAAAGAAGGGAACAACTATTATCCCCATTCTACAGAACTCAAAGATCAAGAAATGCGCTGCCCAAGGTCATGCAGAAAATCCAGAAGAGATCAGGAAATTAAACCTTATGATTTAAGTCAGCCCCATAAGCACTGAATCATATAGAACAGTGGTTCTTGAATCTTTCCAGATTCAGAAGTCTGATTTGTCTTGCATACCACCAAGTTTCAACTCAATTAAATACCCTTTGCTTATAAAAATCAGACAAAAATACAGAAATGTCACAACACAGTTACTGAAATTTGCGTATGTTCTCATTTTTACTATATAATTGTAAATCCATTGGTGTATACATTTCAGTGTATAGGATATACAAATATAAAACAAGTCACTGTATGAAATTTTAGTGTGTATGGACTTCACTATTGCTTTTTATGTAGCTTGCTGTAAAACTAGGTAAATACCTATGAGTTGATGTACCCTCTGGAAGACATCTGCGATCCACAAGGGGGTATGCACATACCCCTAGTTGAAAACCAATTATATAGAACATTTTGGGACCACACAGAAAACAATTTTCAAAGTACAAAAGATAGGTACCAGACATCACTGGACAACCTCATCCACTGCACTTATATATTACAAATGACAAATTTAGTAGGTCACCTGGACTGAAAAAAAAAAAAAAAACAGCTGAAGCTACTCCCGCCACAATGAATACGCTGACATCTTGAATGTAGTAAAATAGATTTTAGTCATCACTCCCTCTATATCCCACTTCAGTGGTGGCACAGTAGAAGCGAGTTTTTACTAGTGTGGAAAACTAGACAAATGTCTCTGTCAGAAGCATGATTTGAAATGTCATTTAAGATCTATTTGGCTAGAATTCCAAGACTTGATTAAAAAAAGACATAGAAAGAACTAGCTTTAAGTCATTAACACGTCCATTTGTGCCTTTTCTCTTCTGCCAAAAGGACTACAATATTGTTGGTAAGATACTTTCACGAGCTAGAAAGAATTTGCTATCATCCAAGAGGACATGCCTATTCTTATAAAAATGCAAGACAATTTTCTCACTGGGGGCAAGTATATACTATAAAATTAAACCTAAGTTAGGATGACATACAGCCATCAAAGTAATTATTGCAATGGCTTATGTCCACACTATCCCCCCACTGTTGGTGGTGAGCTATCCCTGCCAGTAGCATTTACACCAACTTAACTACATGGGGCATTGCGGGCACCAACAGCTGGAGCCGCTCCATGACATGGGAGCAGCTCCAGCTGTGAACTGCTTGTGGAGCTGAGAGATGATACAAGTAATGCAGTAACTGTCCTAACCAGATCAACCTAAATGCTATTCCTCTCCAACAGGTGGAGATATTAGGTCAGAGTAGTGGGCAACGGGACCAAACCAACATACTAAAGAACTTTGGCAACTGGCTCCTTGTTTAAGGAGCACATGGCCTCATCCTAGGTGTTCCATGTTAGTCTGAAATTCTTCAATGGTCTTTGAGAACATAAGAACAGCCAGACCGGGTCCAACCAAACGGCCATCTAGTCCAGTGTCCTATCTTCCGACAGTGGCCAATGCTAGGTGCCCCCAGAGGGAATCAACAGAATAGGTAATCATCAAGTGATTCCCCTCCATTGCCCATTCCCAGCTTTGACAGACAGAGGCTAGGGACACCATTCCTACCCATCCAGAAAAGCAACACTCCCCCGCGAGACAATGACAAAGGCTGCAACAAGAAATAGGTCCCTTCTGGCTGGCTGTTTATTTGAGAAGCTTCATTTCCATATCCTGTTTGAGTAGTAACCACTGTGTGCTTATTGGGAATAGTTTAAAACCATTTATGGAGAAAGCTATCAAATGCTTAAACTTATTTGGAATATAGCAGTTTAAGATGACGAGAACAGCTCTGGGGCCAGTCTTTATTGACATACAATGCACTAAATTGAATCTAAAGTTTGATTATGGAGCTAACAGGAATTCTGAGGAAAGTGAAAAACAGCTGCTGCAAATAGAAAAACGCACTCTTCCTCACATGCTGGCCCAGATCCTCAAAGGTATTTAAGCACCTAACCTCCAATGAGTTTCAAAAGATACTTAGACACCTAACTTAAATGACAAACTTAGGGGCCTAAATACCCTCAAGATCTGGGCCATGCAGCCTGATTTCTGTCTCTAATGGAAATCATGTCTTAGTCTTTCTAGGCAACAGAGGAGGACCTTAAGTTAGCCAGGGGGATTAGGAATAAAATAAGACAACTGCATTCTGTTCCCTTGAAAAGTAATATTCAATACTATGTATGCTCAATATATTGATGAGACACTAATTCAGATCCATGTAGTCAATCTCGTTAAATTATGGGTTCTGTTTAAGATGTGTTAGAGTGTATCTGGGTTTCATACCTGCAGCTCCTTTATACTGTGGGCACTCTTTTTTAATGTGGCCTTCTCTCCCACAGATAAAACAACGTTTTTCTCTTAAGTCTCTGTCCTCCTGCCGCTTCCACTTCTCTGCTGACTGCCTAGAAGCTTTGTCTCTTCCGGTTTCCATTGTTGCCCTCCCTAGTTTGTTTTTCTGAGGTGTACATGGTATTGTTCCTTCCTTGATTGAGGTATCTTTTTCTGTAGTTTTATATTGGATTTCTTTGTCCTCTTTGCTTCTTTTCTCGTTATTCTCTATATACCTTTGGTTTTTATTATCTTCATGATCATATCGTCGTCTCAATCTGCAGAAGCAAAAGAGTAACATAAAAGCAAACAGGCTCTCTCACTAGACAGAGAAAATAAACCTGTGCCAAATAGTATAATCTTTAAGAGGATTTCTGTAACTTGCAACAAAAATGAATTAACGTATCTCTCTTTTCCTAGAAGTCTATGTGGAAGAGCCAACATAAAATATGAAGTAAGTTTAGTCATACTAATGTATGTATTTAAGAAAAATTTTATGCTGAACTATAATGGAAAATATGAGCAATATGTAGTAGAGAAGCACCACACAATTAAGTCAGGCTAAAGAAGTCAGACATCTTTTTAACCAAGATGTCTAGTAGTAATTTTCATGGATTTCTTATCTAGCTATTCAAACCTCTTCCTATATAAAAACCCCAGAATATAAAGAAATCAGTCCACAATTTAATTGAATTAAATTTGTTCAAATCTGGACTCACAACACTATTATACAAATACAAAATGTTAAGTCTTAAATGTTATGGTTTCATATAACATATTACATACACAAAAGACAGATCTAAGGAAAATATAAATATCCCTCAGAAATCCCCTCAACTACTTTCAATACTGAAAATGAAGGAAAAATTACACTTAATTTAAAGCTCAGTAGAGTGCTCATGGGTACTCAGAGATTTTAGTAATGTCTGATTGTACACACCTGAAAGTTAAAATAGCATATTTATTAGCTCCAGAAAACTTGGACTAAAGTACTGAGTCATACTGACAATCATGGAGTAACTGTGAAATGGCCATTTCCTCTAATAACTTACTATCTTTCATAAACTGGTACATCCTTCTAAAGATTTATTTATTTGGTATACTTACATATTTCAAAAGAAATATATAAAACACTATATTCAAAGTTTTTTAAGGCTAATTTGGAATCAAAGACAATTAACTATGCATAAACAAGTTTAATCACAAAACTTTCAACATCTAAAATATTACTTAAGATGGCAATAGCTGCTGCAATCTATCCATTTATGAGAAAGACATCAAGCAAAATGGCTAAAAAGAAATTTAACAGCATTCAAATTTTAATAAGTGGTGGTAGTTTCAAAAATGCTCCTGTTCCAGAATCAGTCAGATACTTTCGAAAATATATCCGATGTTCTTCATTTGTGACTTCTGCTAATGTGCATTTGCCTGGGTTTTTAGCTTACGTATCTTAGCAATATCCATTTCGCAATTCACTAATCAAATATAAAACTACATGATACAGAAGAGGGATACTTCAGATAATCTCTGTTTATGTTGCTAATTCACTAGCTGCCAAGACAGTGTTTTGTTGTTGCGCTTTTAAAGTTCATTGACGTTTTCAGTCAAATTGCTTCCTTAGAAAATAGGTTTATTTCATAAGCCTTTAGCTTGGTTAGGAATAGAATAGGGATGTTAAATGGTGTTTAACCAGCTACTCTATCAGTCCCAGAAGCTAACATTTAAGAAGCACAAGCACAGTGGGGGGGACTGGGCACAAGCTGGGAATCAGCTGATTCCCGGCTCATGCCTGGTCCCCACTACGCTTCTGCCTCCCTGTGGAGATGATGCTGGGGGAGGGAGGGGAAACCGGCTTTTAAGCCAGCTACACCAGCATCAGCTCCTGCTTCCAACCTTGCTGCCTGTCTCTAATAGAGGCAGCAAGGTGTGGGGAGCAAAAATGGTTGGCATGAGTGAATTAACAGTGAGCTGAAGAGAGGCCATACTAGGGTCCAAGTCAGTGCCCTGGTGGATTATGGACTTGTGTGTGAGAAAAAGACTGTGTGCTGAGAGAAGCAAAACTACACAAATGGGCAAAGTTCCCAAATAAGAGGAGTCAGCGAGGGAGGGAACTTGACCAAGGACATTCCGTTGCTTATCGCTCGTGGCTAGGCAAGCAGAATTGGGTGTTGTAAGCAGGATGTTCCAAGATTAGTCATAAGCATGCCCACAGGTGGTGCTATCAACGGACGTCATCCCACCCTAACTGCCCCTCTCCAAGGGGATATATACCACACCAATTTGCCACACGGGTCGGAGGACATCGATTCAGCATATTGGGGTGATGTGCACATCGGACTCTCGCCTCAATCAAATTAACCAACATTACCTGGGATTTGGCCAGCCCCAGAGGGTGAATGGTATGTGTGAGAATGTGCTTGTGAGAGTATGTATCAAAATTGGGTTAAGAATTAGATTAACTATTCAATTTGAACATTGCTTTTGCTTTTTAACTGCTTCTAAATTGTTTGCAATAAAGTTTGTTAAAGACATATTTTGTCTGCTGTGGATTTATCATTCCATGATAGCCCGGTCTATGGGACTGTTGCTGGACTGATCACAGTGCTCGCTTGTGACAATCACTAGTCAACTATCCGATAAGCATATGCTTATCGGATAGTTGACTAGTCCTTTACATCCCTAGAACAGAATGACAGAATCACATTTTCTCTTCAAGGAAAGCGCTCTTAAAGAGGCAAGCTCTTTGTACAATAGCCCTGTCCTTGGAGACAGGTTGATGAAGCGCATCATCTGATCAACATCTCATATATTTATGCAGTTCTGCTCATAGTTTCTAACTAGAGCACGGGTGGGCAATAATTTTTTGCTGGGGATCTCTTCAGAAATTTTTGAAGTGACCCTGGGCCACACCAGAAGGGGTGTGGCTTCCAGCAGAAGGGAGCGGGGCCAGAATACTTCCCTGCTTCCCCACCCAGAGACAATGATTGGTCTGGAAGTGGGGGAGCACCTTTGCTCCCCACAAAGTTCTCCCTAGGCACCCATGCCCCTGGTGGTGGGAGGAGACTCCGCACGCTCCCCCTTCTGCCCCCAGGCCAATCAGGGCTTGGAGGTAGGTGAGTGTGGGAAGTCTCCTCCCGCCCTGCCAGGAGTGTGTGGCGCTTCTAAGCACCACGCACTCCTGGCAGGGCAGGGTCAGGACGGAGGAAACTTTGCACATTCCCTCCGCCCCCAGGCCAGTCAAGGCTTGGGGGCAGAGGAGCATGCAGTCTCCTCCCGCCCCCAGACCCTAATTGGCCTGGGGGCAAGGGAGTGGCAGGGCCTCCACAGGCCAGATCAACCCAATTTCTGGGCCGGATTTGGCCTGTGGAGGCCCTTTTGTTCACCCCTGGACGAGAGGGTGGGAACTCTAATTTCCATTAGAAATGTAAAAGTATCAGTAATGCAAGCCCTTTAAACACTGGGCCCTCCATTATGTCATTTTCAGTATTTCTTGAATCCAGCATTTCAGAAATGTATACAACCCCCTTTGGTTCCCTCCATGGGACTCATAATACGCATGCCAGGATTAGACTTTTTGAAGCATAGGCTGTAACAAAACATATATTCCATTCACCTCACAACTTTGTGATTTCCTCCTTAACTGCTTCAGTAGTGATTACATTACCCAATTTAGCTACAGGATCAGGGAGATTACCATCTAAAGTCCAGGGTTCCTTAAAATATTAGGTTAGCATTTGTTTCCTACAGTAGTGACTGAACCATAAACATATGTACCAAGCCAGGAAGCCCTGCTCTTGTGTGTAAATTTGGCTCTATTTTAGTGAGCAAAGACATGTTGTGGTGCCTTTTGCTTGCTTTTAGGCATTAGTTAACGTCACAAAGGGTATTTTGCTGGGGACTTTTTAGATTCTATAAAGAGAAACAATTTAACAGAACATATAGGAAGTTTTCATGAGCTTTCTCTCCAGCACAAAGCTAGTCAGCTTCACATTCAAATTCTCTCCAATTAATTCTATTGCTTTTTAAACCAGAACAAATGTTATCCCTAAGATAGCTGAACAGCACCATGGGTGAAATATGTATTTCTTAACCCATGAAATAGTTTTGCTATACAAAAACACTAAGAGACAGCAAAACAAGTAATAAGAATGACAACCCAACAAAAATAAAAAAGAATTCAAAGCAAAACACATTCTCCATTTAATTATAGAAATTACTTTGCAATACCAAATTCCTATTTGTACTCTAGAATTACTTAAAGAATCCATGTTTAAACACAATGTAAAGAACCTTGGCACCACCAAAAACACATAATCCTTAAAAATATGCGTACTTTCTCCGCAGAGGACAATCTTTCATGAAGTGCCCAATTTTACCGCAAATTCTGCAGCATCTGTCATTTGGAGCCAGTTCTCCTTCTGTCAGTACTTCTGGGTCAAAGAAGTATTCCTTAAAGGAAAAAAACATTGTGTTACGCACTTTTTACTTAAAAAACAAACAAAAAAACCCACCACACCTTGGAAACCTAACCCAGCTATGACTAAGACTAGGTCTACACGAGGGATGTCAATGATTAACTGGGTAAGCATCACCCTTACCAGGTAATGCATACTGGTTAACTGGTGGCCTGATCGGACTGGAGCAGCCAGCGGCACCAGTGGAAAGACGATACTCCAGCCTGGGCCTTAATAGTGCTGGCAGGTGAGGAACACTCCAGCCTCACCAGAACAGTCTCCTCCCGCTCCTGATTAAGCGGTTAACTGGTTAAACATAATGTTTAATCAGTTAACTGATTAAATGGGGTTTTACATCTCTAGTCTACACGAGCACTTTTGTCCAAATGGGGGCAATAAACCCTGGTAAAGATACCGCCACTCATTCAGGGTGATTTTGTTTTCACAGAAGAAAAACTGTCTCCTGCAGGCAAACAGCAGCTATGTGGGATGCCTAATAGTGGTGCAGCTGTAGCGATAGAAAGGTGTAGACACAGCCTAAGCCGTATCAGTGCAAGCAGCTCCCTAAAAGAGTAATGGTGAGCATGCATTGTAGAATCAGGGTCATTAACTGACCACAGCTCTACAAAGAACTCAGTATAGCCTTCTTAATCACCTATGTGGCAATGAAGATTCTAGTCTGAATGAGAAAGAAGTTACATCTATAGTCCATTCTCTATAATGGGTATAATGGGACTACAATTCAAGCTGTGTAACATGCTTACAGCTGAAAGCTTGTTCCAACTGTTTCCCTGATACCCGCGTGACTGCTTTACTCTAGGACAGCCTATTTAACAACACTTTTGAGATGTTTGGGGTTGCAGTTGTACAATGGAGCCCCAACCTGTTTCACATTAGTAGGCGCTTCCGCAATATGAGTGTTAAAAAAACCAAAACAACCCACCCACAACTTATAGCAAAAGGCAAAAGAACCACCACTATGGAAATTACCACTGAAATATGAAAAGAAACTCTTGACTTGGCATGCATAAATCACCAATAAGTTCAAAACAGAGTGCAGTTGTTTTCACAAGAGCCATATGTGAAGCTTCACATTAGGTAAGGGGCTTAGAAACACACTTACTTATCCTTTTCCTTGATCTTGCTACACTCAAAATACACCTACCATTTTTGAGGGATATTCTTTAGGAAATCCTTTTACTGGGGTACCAAATACCCTTCTGCCATTGATAAAAGCCTTCATTATAAAGTTTGTCACTAAGGAAAGAAAAGAAAAAGAAGTCAGTTGTCTAAATAGAATAAGATCTTCACCAGTTCTATGGAACGCTTGTGGACCAGGCAACTTACTTTTTCTTGATAAGCCAGCTCCAAGATTATGGTTCAAATCAAAAGGATCTGTGTGAAGAAATTTGTAGATATTACTAAAGTCCATGTGAAAGCCAACTATGAACAAAACTGATGAATATGAACTCAAGGAATCCAAAGTTGCTATTTCTGATGTAGAATCAATATATTGAAACTGATTTCTCCATATACGGAAAGATGATATATTCAAAAAGACAGAATCTTAGCAGTCCAGCTATGAATCAAACTGACTGAAAAGTTGAAAAAGTGCAATTTTTGAAGGCATGAGCAAAAGCTCCCCCATCTTTTATCAAAGTCACATCCGCTAGAAAAATAATGTCTGTATTGACAAGATGCAACACGGTACTTAACTATTTGGTGAATTTAAACGAAATTATACCTCAGAGGGATTACTAATGTGCATGAAAACTAAGCATATATTTACATATTTTGCTGGATTAGGGTTTGGGTCTTCTAACAAAAAGGAACTGATTTAAAACATAATGCAACACTGTTACAACATTCTGCAGAGTGCCATACAAAAGCTAATGTAGACCGTCACTATTTTCCACATAAGTAATATAAGAACAGTAGAGATGAAGTAGAAAAGCAAGCTAAAATTCAGACAAATTCTGAAGAACCAGAGAAAAGACTACAGAGTGAGATAGACTACAATTAGAATTCCAGTTTTCTTAGCGATTCTGATAGTCAGTCCTCAAACAAAAATGATCTCACTACATAGTGATCTGTTCTGCAACAAAAACAAAACATAAAAATTGCTTTTCAACTTAATTTCAGTTGAAAACTAAGATCTAAATTCTGAACCTACTGAAGTCAATGGGGGAGAGGGGAAGGTTGCCCCTACCTTCTGAAGAGTCAGGATTTCACTCAATATATTTAGGAGGAGAAGATCCTAATCCAGCAGTATGAAAATGAAACATGCGAGAAGAGCAGATTTATCAAATAGGTTTTAAAGCAATTCCATACAATAATCAGCTCTGTATTAACCCCTATAATACCTTCAATAACAATATATTTGGAGGTCCACTGCTTCTTGAAAGTTGTAAGCAGATTTTTTCTTCTGATACAGATAACATGTTCTTTGAAATCAAATTCTTCTGTGTAGAAGCGTAGAAGTCCCAGCCATAGCTCCCCAACGGATTCCGTGTTTGAACCGTAGTCTGGCCAACAGGCTTGCTGAAAGTTGGAGAAAAATATTTCTTGTTCTGATATTCAGCAATTCAGACAGATTAACCAAATGCACATTCATAATTCGGGATGATTAAATTACACAATTGTTTTTATATACCAGTGTGCTTTAGAGTTAATCTCAATTATTTTCCGTCCTTTTATAGTTTGAAGATTAATATTCATAATCAAATTTTGTTGTGTAAAAATAGTTGGTGAGCATTTTTAGTGTTAAGATTTGCTATTTTTTAAGAACAATTTTTACTGTTTATTTTTGATAACAGGCAAAATTGCTAAATGTTTTGTTAATTTACATTTAGACCAGGTATCCCTTCAACACAAAGTGATTACTCTGAAGAGTTATGTCACCTAGCCTCAGGTGGAGAAGAAAGCAGTAGTATGGCACATCAGCAATTATTCTTTTACTAACCTGTTATGATTACTGTTGGATGCAAAGCATTCAGGTTTTGAAAAAAAAATCAGTCACTGGTGCAATGGTCTCTTGTACTGCATACGACCAACTATGTTATGGTAGCTTGATAGCATAAAATTGAGATTATCACACAAATAATTTTAAGTGAATGCCTTTATGTCCTATTCTGCCTAGGAAATCCCATCTTTGACTGTTTTAATGAAATTAGACATTGAAAATACAATAGATTTTCTAATATATATTAGGCTAAGGCAATAAACATGAGTATCTACAGATCTACTCAAAAATTTCTTGCCATGCCCTTTTACAAAGTTCCGTGTTTGGCTTGAGTAATGTTACTCTCTCTCTCTTCCAAACAAAATATCATGTCCAAAGGCATGTGTTGTTATAACAATATTTGGCTTCATTTAACAGCCAAAAAACATTTAGAATATTCGTTTAAGAATATTTTAAGCATAGTTCTAAACATGTTTAGATTACTAAAGAAAGGTGTTGAAGCATCACTTCATAAAGATGTGTAATTCCAATTGTAAAGACTGGCACAGCTGTGTCCAGTAATGCCTGACATTTAAAAGTCATTTTATCCAGCATGCTGAGAAAATAGGAGTTCTGGTAAACTAAAAATGCTGGTTAACTAAGAGGCAGGGGTTTGATGTCTGCGGGGGGAGCACAGGAGGGAGTTTGGGACACAGGAGGAGCTCAGAGTGCTGCATGGGGTTGGCGCTCACCTCCATCAATTCCCATAAACAGCTCCCCATCACTGCTGTTCCTGGAGGAGGTGCAGTCAGGTGGCTCTCCTGCAAGTAGGCACACTGCCTCCCTCTGCAGGTACTGCCGCCTGTAATTCCCATTGGCTGTGGATCCCAGACAATGGCCTGGAAGCCACAGAGTCAGTGCTCAGGGAGCTGCTTGTGGGGGCTGCCGGAGATCAGAGTCCCCCTCTCCTTCCAATCCACCATCCCAACCCCTTTCTATGCCCTTACCCAAAGCCCATCCCAAACTCAAAAATAATGTGTACCACCCTTCCCATATCAGCCCTGCACCAACCACACTATATACTGGACTGACTATATACTGTGCAGATCAGAAATGCCGCTTTTTCGAGCTTGCTGGCTGGTGAAATGTTGGATAAAAGGGCTGTTACTGTAACTAAATGATAAGTTCTCTTTTTCAGTACATGTGTAAAACATATTAGCAAATGTCATTGTTAGTAACTACCTTTTACATTGATTTATTGTATATTTCTAATATCTGCCTTACCAGGTGTTAGTTTCACTTTACAGAGTTATTGCACGATAATGCTATATCAGAAAAGTGAACATAAAAGACTCACCAACTCATGTATTTTGTCAAAGAAATAAATATTCCAACCATCAACTAAAGTTTCAGGCTTCTTTGGCTCCTTGTAGATCTAAGAACAGAATGACAACTAGTTAGAGCATGGCTGTTCAGACTTGATGATTTTGATCACTATTTTGGTCAAGAGTGCACCAAAAAAGTCTAACTGGTTACCAGTTTATTTCTTGATATACTATACCTCTTGGAGAACAGGAATGACAGGTGGTTTTCGCTGCTGAAGAAAATAAAGCACCATAAGAGTATATGCATAGGATGACAAGCTACCTCTAGATGCATCTCCAATGTCACACATCTGGAAAGAAAAAAGCTAATTATTACACTTTTTACTGTGAGTGTTATCACTTCCAGAGTGCCTATTATGTTACTTACCTTTGTAAAGACTTTCATTGTGTAACACAGATATTTTACTCTGGGATCAATGGCTCCATAAGAGGACAATAGTCTTGTGTTATGCAGGGCCTGAAATAAATAAGGCAGGCAATAAGTATGGGCAACAAAGAGTGAGATGGAAAAAGTGGTAGTTAGCTAAAGCCTATCGTCAAGGAGGCTTTGAAAATGACCACTTTACTTGGGAGGAGCAAAATTCTAGAATGATTCACAAGTCACTTGGTTTGAAAGGCTTGTATATCTGTGTGTTTGTGTGCTCTTTCACTTATTTACAAGTTAAACTGTTATGTGTACTGAGTTCAAAGGCAAAAACTGTAGCTAGTATGAGCTCAGCAAACCCATGTATCTAGTTCTGCACTTCAGAAAGACAGTGTTTGTCAGAATGGGGTTTTTACCTTCTCTGGAGCAAGGTACTTAAAAAGATTCTTAACTTTCGTCTGCTCACAAACAATACGCAGAAGCATCCAAAGGATACCTCAGAAAAATGAAGCATGAGCCTAGTATAAAGATTTCCAAGTCATGTGGTAGAGCATAAATTCTGGGGTAGTTCCTAAACTAACAATCTTTCATCCCAGAAATGTAAGCACTACCAACCTGAAAAATAGACTTTCATACCCAGCATTGAAAATATCTTCCTTCTGCTGATACAGGAGCCTTAGGAAAGTTTTCTACTGCTTGGCATGAAAACTTACTTTTCCTTGCTGTCTCAATGAATTTGCTTTTGAAGTCTAGAGCAGGGGTGTGGAACCTTTTTTGGGTCAGGGACCGATGACCCACAGAAAAATCAGTCAGGGGCCACACACAGATGGGAAGCAAAAAAAACAAACAAAAAAACCCCAAATCCTCACTGATGTGGCCCCTGACTGAGAAGGAAAGAGACACTTCCCACATTCCCCTCGCACAACAGAGCCTAAGGGGTCCCAGGCTAGTAGATTTTGTGTGCTCCTGACCCACAGTAGTACAGTGAGGGGACAGGAGCGCCAGCGTGGGGAGGAGCCCTGAGCCTCGGGGGCTGGATTCAGGCAAGGTGAAGGCCTCCTCTGGCCTCCAGGCCGTGGGTTCCCAACCTCTGGTCTAGAGTCACTGATTAAAAATGTTTTTTAATATATTTGATCAAGTACTTAAGATGTAAATTGTCCTTCCATGGAGAACGTGGCAAGCTGGATTTGGAACTATTCTCAAAGTCCCAGTGAAAGCAGCACCAGGGGCTTTTCATAATCCAGTTAATCCAGGCCTTAAACCCCTAAAAGTTATGAAAACACTTGTATGGCCAGATTTGAATCTTTGACAATCACCACACTTAACACATGCAGCGATGGTCTTGTCGCTGCTCAAGATGTTGCTCTTTACCTGCAAATCTTACAAAAGGATCAAGATACCCCAAAACACTGACATTTGCTACGAAATAACCAAATTTACAATTAGCATATCCTCATAACAGAAAATGTCTGCTCTGCCTCCTGTGATTTAACCAAAAAGAGTCAAATGGAGAATTAGAACCTAAAAATCTAACTGGAATAAATGATTTATAATCGTGATCTTACCAGTGTGTTATATAAACTGATGTCTACTTCAAGACCACTTCTCACATGGAAAAACTTGACAATTGGCACTTTCGCAGTTGTTATTGGCAAGACATTTCTTAAACCTAGGATAGAATATTAATTTTAGCTTTCACTTTAATACAACGATAACAGTATCCAAAACACTAACAAGGGCTTATGAAAGGTGCAAAGGTTTCTTTAAGAGCCTGTGGACAGATATCAAAGCTATCTTTTAAATCTCCATACATTAAAAGTATAAAATTTAATTTATATTATATATTGATTTCAGACACTTGTCAGAAACCCAGAATAATTATATTTGCTTTTATTTAACATTAGCTGAAAACAAAACTGTTGGTTAAAGATCTACGTAGCAAAAATACTTAATTGGTATAGAGTGAGTTAATGATTTAAAATATGAATGAAATGCTCATAAAAAGGATTAAAATGGGTTTTATGTAGCAATATATACCTGGAATGTCTAGTGTGTGCCATCTTCAGAAATATTAATGTTATTTGTCAACATACAAAAAATGGGTATGTAAAATGGGTATGTAAATACAAATCTATAACCACTGTCTGAAGGGTCAAGCTTAGGACTTGTTTTCATGTATGTTATTAACACAGTACCACAGTCTAATTTAGGCCTGGTCCTATAAAACTTAGAACTCTTCAATAGGCTTAGTCATGTAAATAAAGATCTACAAATACTCACAATCTAACTCCCCAATGCTGCTAATGCTGAACTCGTTAGTAATCTCTGACTTCATAAATACTTTAGAAATTTATGTACACAAAACTACTGAGTCTTATTCTCTAGAAAGATACCTGAATGTTTCTTAAGTACTTTTGCTAATTCTTCAATTATTCTTATGCAATCAAGTCCCTGAAAAGGAGAGGAAAATAATTTCAGTGCACTGATAATATTTTGTGCTGATCACAAAATTTTAGAAAACCTATTACTATTAAAAAGTGTCCAAGCCAAACCATTTTAATGGAGATGCCTTTCACTGCTTGTCAGTCTTAAACCCATATCATTATTAAAAGATACCTAAATTGTATACCCTGCAACATTAGTACCAGACATTTTCAAAATGCAGAGTATGTCAAAATCAACACTAAAAGACACTCTATCCTTCTTAAAAGAGTTTATAAACTTGCATTTATAACCTATTCAACCTAAAAGAAAGACTTGCTTCTTTCCTACCCCATCTTCTAGTACTAAGTTACCATGCATCAACACTGTGATGCTAAATCAGATGTTCCTCTTTCATTTATATCTCAAACAATATTAAGAGTTCACTGCAGAAACTACAAATAAACAGAGGTAAAGGAAGAAATTATTAAATTAGATTCACTGACATAGCAGCAAGAAGCACCTAGAATACTAGCCAATTAATTTTTTGGTAGAAGTTGTATTTACTTTTTCAGCTATTGTGCAAGTCCTTCTTTCGAAAGGATGTCAAGACATAGTAGTCACAGCAACAATAGCTGAATTATATATATCAGACCAGTACAAGTTATATATTTATACAAAAGTGTGCTAACTCTACCTCAGCAGTTTCCAGTCCATCAAATGTCATACAGATATCAAGGTCACTTTGTTTGAAGCCAAAACCATTTTTTGATGAGCCAAACAAGTTCAACTTGGTTCCTGTAAAGGATACGGTATTATAACCACATATTGATATACCAACAGTTAATTTTTAATAGATATGGTTTGAATTGAACAACATTGAACACCACTTTAAGGAATAGTCTTGCAGTACCTTAGAGTAACAAAAAATGTAGCTATCATGAGCTTTCGTAGGCACAACCTACTTCTTCAGGTGATTGGAATTTAAGGGGGTCCAGTTTTCAAATAAATATCACAGAGAGGGGATGGTGGGGGCTATTTATTTGAAAACTAGATCCCTTAAACTCCATTCATTTGAAGAAGCGGGTTGCGTCCACAAAAGCTCATGATATCAGCTACATTTCTGGTTAGTTTCTAAGGTGCTGCAAGACTATTTGTTGTTTTTTAAGTTTTTCCAGTTACAGACTAACATGCCTACCCCCTGAAACCACTTTAAGGAATATTTTTTAATATACGGCATACTTTCTTGATTTTTCTATGGATGATAACATTGTACTGTTGCTGGTCTGATTCACATTATAAAAGTAATAAATAAAAAACACTCAAATCAAAATTATGACTAAGCTACACAGCAAAACTGTCATCTTTTTTGGCATTAAGACAAAAAAGTTTGTGAACAGGAAAGTAAGCTTATGTTAAAAGGATATCCATCACTTTGTTTATTGTTTTTTAAATTGACTAAGTCCATCTTCAGGTAAAACACTATTTAAGAAGTATTATCCTGAGATTTTCTCCTCTCTCTATTTTCTATAGAATGAGGGCTTCTCTGCTTCCTTACAGATGTTTAAAGGGCTATTTTCAGAAAAAAAGAAACAGAAGAGGTGCTATAGCTATATATCAGGTGCTGAAAAATGCACCAGTGTAAATGGAAAAAATCCCCCTCCTTCCCAATAGAGTTTTTCAGTTAATTTTAGGTGCTATTTATAGCCAGAATATGCACAACATTTTCATATTCCAATTTATATTAAGCTATATGCTTGCAGAGCTCAACCAGCCAACCTGCCTGCTTGACCCCTCCACAAGCTGCAGGGCCATGGGCTTGTGTGAATAATTGAGCTGGAGGGGAGAGAGACCATGGTGCTTCATGTGCTGCCTATTATTCAAACAGGCAGCTCCCATTGGCCAATTTCTTGGCAGAAACCAGCCAATGGGATTGTGCTGGTGGTGGGGGCAGTGCCTGAAGCCTTCCCCGCCCTCCTTCCGGGCTCACAGTTCTGAAAGAGAAACAGTCCCGCAGCCACTTTTCTGAAAGATGTGCAGGGCTGTGGGGCAAGCAGGCAGCCTGCCGATCCAATGGCTTGGTGGGCCAGATGCGGCCCGTGGGCCATATTTTGCCCAGGCCTGGCCTATTATATACAGGCTGTAAATTGTTCTTTGTATTCTGAGAACATCATCAGAAAAAGAAAGCTAATTCTTAGGTGAACTTTGAAAGGAAGGAGATAATTTTAGCCTGAGCAAGATGGGCTACAAGGGGTTTCAGAAAGTCTGTAGCAGTTTTCCAAGACTGAATACAATGACTTCAACAGTGAATCTTGACTGATGAATCAGAGAAAAAATGTTGCGATTACCAGTTTTTTAAATGGCTGTTATTCATGATATCAACAGAAGTGAACTACTGATTGACACCAAAAGGATATAAACAAAATTTAAAAACTGACATGTTTTTGGAGCTTTTTGTTTGTGTCTGTTTTAAGAAAGAATACAATCTCAAGGAAGCAGGGCATAATGTATAAGGAGAACACAACAAGCTGTAACAGTGAGTTCAGATTAATTTGGAATATTTTCTGTTATGACATTTACATTATTGCGTGGTATAGTCTTAAGCAACTAAGCAGAGTAAGAAATTTAAATTAGCCAAGTTTGTTCTTTATACTGGTACAATGAAATTGTTGAAAATACCAAAACAATGAAACTTTAAAAATTAAATATGAATATAAAAAGAAGTTACACAATTACCTAGAAACTCCTGTCTGATGAAACTTTCCAGATTTTGCCGTATATGTTCACGAGCCTGGTCCTCTATAATATTTGGAGCAAAATCCTCTTCAAAAAAGCCAGAAACACACCAATTCAGGCAAAGTATGTAAAAATGTTGGCACAGTTAATTGACAGGAAGAAAAAAAAAAAAGAGGAAATTGAGGTGGGGAAGGGGAGAGGGAGGTATAGGTGAAAGAAGAGTCAAAGAAAAAGTACATTAGAAAAAAAGTACATTTTGTCCAGTCAGAAGTCAATGGTGCCATACTGAAATAAATTGGGGAAATGTTTCAAAAAATCCATAATCAGCATATTCTTTAAAGGAATTTGTTGCCTTTGTTCTTTAAAACAGTAGTTTCTGGTAAAGAGATACAAAATATCACATAAACAACGCACTAAAGAACGCTGGCCAATTTTTTTTGAAAAAGGATGCCTCATTTAGGCTCTGAAGTCTACGTGTGGATGCCTAAATATCAAGAATATCAAATATCCAGCAGCTTTAATTGACTCCATGTTTAGTTCAAGGAGTCATGAGATCAGCCTACACACGTTGGATTTTTTACTCTTTGAAAGTACAATTTAGACTCTTGAATGTAACAACTATCAGCTGCAATTTAGCAATTAAGCCAATGTCACTACCCCATAGAATATTGCTTTTTTGTACCAGTTTTACTACTTTAAAACCTAGCTTCTCTGATGCTGTTGAATTCCCTAAAGTTCTATTAAAATCTTTCCAACTAATTTGTATTTTCCACAGACATATTGAAATTATGCTGTATTGATGACTTACTGTAACACTGGATGCACACTTGATCTAAAATATTTGAAAATTTGGGTGTCAGTGCTGGTAGAGGGTCAAGCTCAATTTTTTTAAAATCTTCTGGACAATCCTTCTTTAGGTGACCTTCTCGTTTGCACAAGCTGCACACAACCATAGGAGACTGTGTGAATAGAAAGCAAGATATTTTTAAAATATATTGCCCTTCAATCAATCAAAACTATACTTAGATATATTATATCTTAAACTGTAAGTAATATTTTCTGGTGGTTAGATGTTAAGAGCTTACCTTGCCCTTTGTGAAAGCAGGTTTATTAAACTCATAAAAGAGCTCAGATTCTGTAAGTTCTCCAGCTAGTGTGCTGTCTTCACAAAGGCTTCCTCTCTCTATCAAATCCTCTTCCTTCAAATCTACCTTTAAAGATTTATCTACATTTTTTCCCAGCTCTGTCTCTTCATATTTAACACAGAGGGACAATTCTTCCTCTTCCTCAGACAGTGCATCTTCACCCCCAGATCCAGTGTAAGCATTATTCAGCTCATCTTCAGCAGCCACAATACCACTACATTCTATTTGGTTTATGATAAGACTCTGTTCTCCCTCTTCTTCTTCCTCCTCCTCCTCCTCCTCCTCCTCATCTGAATTATTGATTTCAGATATCTGTTCTTGCAATGAAGGTGCAAATTTGTTCAGAGTATCATCCAGTTCATCAGTTTCCTCTGTGCTCTCTTCATCCCTGTCAGCCTTATCATCAAGTGTAACACTGCACTCCAAACCAAACTCATCGCTCTCTGTGACTACAGTACTCTGAAAACCTTCAGAGTCTGAAATACCATATGTTTCAATATCATGCTCACTTGCTGGAATAGGGAGAGTTCCATTTTCACTGTCTTCATCCAAGCCTTGATCAATAACTATCACATTTTTCTGCCATTTCTTATCTTGCTCAAGTTCTTCCTCTTCCTCCTCCTCCTCATTTCCACTTTCTGTCTCCACACAACTTGGTTTAAAGTCCTCGTTATCACCAGAGATCATCTCTTCAATTACAAAGTCTGAATCTTCACGGGCAATTCCCAAATGTCCTACATCATCTGCCAATTCATCTTCAATAAGGCTTTCAGAGTCAAATATGTTTGAAGGATTAACTGAACGTGCCTGAGGTGTGTCTCTACTTACATCAATAGTATTAATACTATCAGTTGCTACCACTTCCCCCATTTTGTCATTTACATTTTGTGTATCAATGGCATCATGCTTTATGGCATCCTTTTCAGGTTCTAATCTTTGTGATGTCTCCTCATTGTCATTCAAAGGCTTCTTGAGGCTGGATTTTGTAGATTTCTTATGGGGCAAAGCAAAATATTTGTAAGTTGCCCGTAAGCAATGAAGAATATATTCATATACAATCTGACTGTTCAGAGTTCTTGCCACATTCCTCTTTACTGAATAAGGGTCTGAAAAAAAAGAAAAAAGAAAGTAATGAGTTAATTGAATAAAGAATTCTATAACTTCATTGATGGATATAAAGTTATTCAGAGCAGAAAAGATAGATTTGATTAGCCCTGTTATGTCTTACAACATTTTGATATATTGTTGATTAAATTAATACTCTGTTTTAGGAACATATTAGCAATAAACTGAACTCTATACTATGTGGAGGAAACAATGTATTAAATGGTATCACAAAGAAAGATGTCAGAAATTGTTTTTCAAACATATCCAACAGCATACTTGGTAAGTCAGAGAGATGAAAAATCTTAAGAGAGGCTTCAGGTACCTTCCACAGCAATGCGCTTTTTAGGCCAGTCCTTTGATTCACGAGACACTGCTTCTTTGAGTCGTATGCTGATGACCAGATCAGCCAAATTAAACTCTAAGGCATAGAAGCGAAGCAGTTCTACCCAAAGCTGCCCAACTGGTGCTGAACACTGGTGTCCTGAATCAAACACTAATGGAACCTGTTAATTAGAAAGCAAATGCTTAAACCCTCTTTAGTCCTAAGGTGTGTAAAAAAACCTCCTTTTGGGGGGCAAAAAAAAAATCATTTTGCCAGTCTAAAACTTGCACTTCATTTACACAATCTCTGATACCTATGCACACACACAGAGTCATGTAAAAATGCATACATTTTAAAATAAACTAGTAATTTAAGTATTACAGTGGTATGGAGGAAAGGTCACAATAATATTGTAATGAAGCCATAACAGGTAATCCAATGGCTAAAAATGACCTCTGCAACGAATGTTCAGAGCTCAACAATGAAGGTTAATACTCTACCCAAACAAGTGAATCTACAGGAACCCTCCACATTCGCAAGGATACAGTCCAGAGACAGCTGTGAATGCTGAAATCTGCAAATCGGGGGGGGGGGGGGGGGGGGGGGGGAATTTTTGCAACACAAAAACAACACATTGTCCAAAACAAGTGATTTATTGCCTACTGTTTCACAGTCAACAAACAACTAACTTCAAAGCAGATTTCCAACCAAACTCGAACACAAAGATAATGCTGTATTGTCAACAAACAACTTCAACTTCAAAACTAATCACCCGAAACAGTTCTTTGAACTTGCTCCCTATAAATCTTACTGTTCCTCCAGAATGGGGGAGTTAACAGGGGTGGGTTTGCAAAGGAAAATTGTGATGAGAAGCTGCAAGGGATAAATCTGTGCTGCTTTATGGTCTGCTGATGCCGATTCTCCCATTAACTTCACATTATGCAAACTGTGCCTCTTTTTCAATTTGTCAAATTACCCTTTGCTTGCAGTGAATGGCACTGCACCATCATGACTCCCCCCTCAACATTAGGGATATCAATGTGTAGACGACTACATGACTAACCGATAAACCTGGGCTTATCAGTTAATCCTAATGATTACACACATTCCAACCCCCCCCCCCCACCGAGGCAGCAAGTAGGGGGAGGCAGAAGCCAGTGCCCCTGGGGAGCGATCTTTAAGTTGCTCCCACAAGTACCAGATCTGCCTGCGAGTGGGGATGTTAGCGTGTAATTGAATAGTCATGTAACCGCATCAGTTTTTCGATAGTCCCTGGAGGTGGGGCTGGCAGACAGTGCACTCCCACCCCCACTCCCAGGGAGCCCCGTCACCCCAGGCTGCTGCCTCTGATAAGAGAGGCAGCAGCGTGGAGGGTATGGGGGGCAGGCGGGAGCCAATATGCACAGGGAGCCAGCGTTTAAGCTTGCTCTCTACGCGTGCGGCTCCGCAGACCTGCCTGCCCCCCCGATGCCACCTACAGAGGCAGCAGGGTGGGGGGAGTGGCAAGCAGGAACCAGCGCTGGGGGGAATCTGCTTAAAAGCCAGCTCTCCCCAGCACCAGCTCTGCAGTGCTATCTGGTCCCCCCCCAAGCTGCGGCCTCTATCAGACCAGCAGTGCGGTGAGGGGGTGGAGTGGGCTGCTGCAAAGCAGCCTCTGTCTGTGGCAGGCCTGAGCTCGCCACGGACAGAGGCTGCTCCATGGCAGCAGCCCTGGTCCAGGGGGTCCAAGCTCCTCACAGACAGAGGCTGTTCTGGCATCCCACAGAGCAGCCTCTATTCGCAGTGATCCTGGGCCCTGTGGGGCGAGTTAATTTTTACACTGGCTCCCGCCTGCCACCCTGCACTGCCGCCTCTGTATCAGAGGCAGCAGCACAGGATGACAGGGGGCTCCCTGGGAGTGGAGGCAGGAATGAACTGGCTGCCAGCCCCACCTCTGGGGACTATTGAATAGTTGTGTAACAGCTAAAAATTGATGTGGTTATATGACTATTCAATTACATGCTAACATCCCCACTCACTACCTGATACTTGTACAAAATGCTTCCACAAGCTCAAAGCCTTTTCTTGAATTACAGCACCATTCACAGGTGCTCGTTTCTGTAATGCCTCTTCCATTTTTTCATTTGTGGGATCATGATTCATGCATGACACCTTCACAAAAGCTGGCACACTTGCAGCAACATTGTCCCTTATGTTTTTCTCTTTTTTTAAATATAATACACAGTAGACTCGTTAATGCTGTATGTTCTAGTTACTGAGGCTGCACTATGATTACTTGCAAGCTCATCTAATAATTCGACTTTCTTGCTTGAAGTCATCACTTTTTTTCCCTTTCTTAGCCTCTTGACCACTGTCTGCATCACTTGCTTTTCTTTTTGGTGCTATAATTAAGGTTAGGTGCTACTTTAGCAACCATAATTTTTTTACAACAACACACTGAGAAAGCAATAGCATGCTGCATCATGTGCTGGTGCAGTGCAGCACACCACACCATGAATAGGTGAAACCGCAAACAGCAAAACCACGGACAGCGAGGGCTTGCCGTAGAACATTATGAGAGTTTTAAAGTTACAAAAGAGGTCAATTTAAAGAGACAGGTATCTTAAGTTACACTAACCTTTCAAAGTCTTTAAATTAGGGCTGTCAAGAGACTAAAACATTTAATCGCGATTAATTGCGTGCAACTCCCCTTTAAAAAGCGCTGCATGGAGCCTGGGATCAGCTGGAGTTCCCAGCTGACCCCAGGCTCCATGCAGTGCTGCCCCTTGGAAGCACCGCTGTGATGTTTCAAAAGGGCAGCGCAAGGCAGATCCTGGAGTCAGCTGGAGTTCCCAAATGACCCCGGGCTCCATGCAGCGCTACCCCTTTAAGGCGCTGGAGCTGATCCCCGGCTCCGCTTGTGCTGCCCCTTTGAAGTGCCATTTTGGCACTTTAAAGGGGCAGCGCATTAGGAGCCGGGAATCAGCTGGAGATTCCAGCTGACCTCCGGCTCCGCTTGCACTGCCCCTTAGAAGTACGGGAACTGGCACTTCAAAGAAGCAGCACAGCATTAACACCTGCAATTAATGCGTTATTTTTTTAACGTGTTAATCCTGTCCTGCGCTAATCGCAGGCGTTAACTCAAGTCAATTGACAGCCCTACTTTAAATCAAATGTAATAATGGTTAGATAGTTACATTTATGATTATGGCTAATAGTAATATGATTGTGTATTTGAATAAAAATGTTCCTGTGGTATAATTACTACATTGCAAAGTGAGCATTTCAGAGCACAAAATACATAGGATGAAGGATACAACCTCAAATGCAAATCATTTTTCAGAAACAAGAATCTTCATGGCCACTTAAATGGACAGGCACAAAACATGTAACTCAAGCAAGAAGAGAAAGTTATACTTAATATATTTAGTAAGAATTTACTTTACATGAATTTATAGTAGCTCTGACTTACAAATTATTTTTAAAGATTGCATATTTTATCTATATAAAGATTGCTTAGTATTTTACCAAATAAGATGTTTTTAGCAAAGGTAATAGAGTATTTTACACTTAAAAATTATAACTGTTAGCCACTATTGGATGAAATCTATGTAATTTATGTATAATATGCATAATTCATATGTATGATTAGAACTAAATTTATAGTTATGTTATTTCTAAAAAAAGAACAATATTGTTAGCGTATAAGAAAAATAAAGAGGTAATGTAGTAGTAATTATCCTGCAACAGTGGTTTGAAATAAAGAGCTACTCATTTGACACAGGTAAGTTTGAAATAGGACTTTTGAATTATATCAACTACAGTTGTCCCCTAGTTTAACCCAATGCTGTGGACCTGGAACCTCTTGGTGTCACCTAGATGAGAGCACAGGGATGTATAAGAATTACAGGGATCCCCTGGATCTGGTATGTGCATACTGGTTCACCAAATAATGTCATGTAAGGTCTTTAACGAAAACCCGTGTCACACTGGTTATCATAATCATTGAGAGACATGCGAACAGATAACATGTAAGGAGTTAGGTAAACATACACTGAAAATTATATGCTTAAGGTCTGAGTTAAGGCAGGTCACTAGAAGGGGACCAATATAGTCCTGAAAGGCAAGAGAGAAGAGACACTTATCTCTGACTGACTGGTCAAGTGTATTACGTATCGTCTACTTCACAAATGAAAGCCTGACTACAATCTGAGCATTATCAAGAGATTGCAGAAACCAACAAGGAGCACAAAGGAACACACAACTAATGGAAGAAGAGGGGAATCCTGTTCACAAGTTCAGACAAAGGATTTTTGTACTTTAACAAAGTAGACACACAGAAACTGCATCCTTCACCTAAGTAGACAAGTTGACAGCATGCTTCTCTTATGAACAGAAGGTCACAGCCAACCGTGCTGCTAAAAAGCTAGGAGAAAGATTTTTTGGATGAGTCAACCTTTATGAGATAGGGAAAAGGTCTGGTTAGTTAAATTTAGTTCCCCGGTAAGCATGTTATGATGCTACTTTATATGTAAACCTTTGTTTCCAGTATTTCTGGTTGTTATCATTTGTAGTTTTTTTGTTAAGTAAACTTACACTTGTTTTCACTACAAACAAATCTGTGTGTTAAGCTGAGCTGTGGTCTAAGGAATAACTAAGAAGCTGTACTGTACTGCTCCTTTGAGAACAGTGGGTCTAGTAACTGAGTGAGTGTCCAGTGATGGAGGGACTAGATTCTGCAGGCATGCTTTGGAGGACTCAGGTATTGGAGTTTGCCTGTCACTATTGGGAAAACAGAGAGGGGGGCCTGTGGAAGCCTGGAGGGGAAAGTTTGTGTTGCCAGTTGCAATGGAGTCAGAGCGCGACTCAGAGTGAGCATAGAAAAGGATCCACGCGCTAAGGGCAAGTGGTAGTGAGGTGCCTTTCAACTTGGGGTACCACCAGCAGGCATCACAAATAACTTAAGACTTAGAATTGCTCTCTGATCTCCTATCAGTTGTCACATCTGTCTTGAGGTACTAGGATGTCGCATACACAACAGAAAAATGGCCACTATATTAAGAGAGATAAGGTGAAGTCAGAATATATTTTATCACCACCCACTTGCCCCTCTAATATCCTGGAACTGACATGGCCACAATACTGCATATAGGCTCCGAATTATGCAGTTTAGCTTTGCAATACATGAACAGTTTTATTTTACCTAAAATAAAGGCAGGTTGTCATTGCTGAAAGTTGCAGAAGTGATTTCTAGTTGCTAAAGTAGTAACTGAAATAGTTCAGACCTTGCCCCTTTTAGGAGAAGCTTCTTTTGGAGAGTCAGCATCATCAACAGTAGGATTATACTCCCACACCACGATATCATTCTCAACATCTTTAAGGCTGAAGTTCACTAATTTGTTTAATGAGAATCCTCCAATCTGGAGAGAGCAGAGGAAAGAGGAAAAAAAAACACCAGACAAATTTTTTATCTGAAGGATTTTAAACCAACTATTTCCACAGTATTAATTATCCAGAAAAAAAATCAATATTTAAAAGCTGTACAAAAATCATACACATTTGTGTTTACTTTGTTAAAGGTTTCACCATCTCTCTATATATAAAAAACCTTTTCCTGTGGAACAACAGAGTGACGTTATCACATCACTCTGCGTCCCCAGGAGCCCTGACCATGTGACCGCTCCATGAAATGGGCGGACAGTGGCTCCATCCCTGCACACCGCCTCAACCAGCATCTGCCTGCATCTATGCCCTACCCCCAGCCTACCTGGCCCATGTGCCTTCCGCACAGCTTTGCTCTGTGCAGCCTGGCCCAGCCACAGCGCTTGGGGCCCACGCTGCAGGTCTCCCACAAGCGAGCAGCTCTGGTGTGTGCCGGTGGCACAGACCAGGTCCCTTGCTCAGGCATGCTCTCTCGGGATCTCTGTCTCCCCGTGCCCCCTGGAACACCATCTGCCTACCTCTGGGCCCTGCCCCCTGCCTAGCTCTGTGCAGCCTGGGCTCAGGCACACTCTCCCAGGCCCGCCACAAGCTGGGCAGGTCTTGCACCCCAGCCATTTCCCCAGCTCTCTGGAGCAGCCGCTCCAGGCTCCCTGGGCTCACCACAGAGCAAAGCTGCCCCAACAGGCCCGTTCGAAAAGGCTGGGCTGGGGGCAGGCTGTGGCTCCTACTGCGGTGGCTGGGGCTGTGCTATCTGACTTGGTGGTGCTCCGGGGGGGAGGGGCATGCAGCTCAATGAATTTGTGGGACGGGGCAGGGTTTATATGCGGAGGGAGGAAGGGGGATAGGGTGTATGTGGGGATGGGCGGTGTGGTAAGGGGGGGGGGAATGTTAGGGGTGAGGGGGATATAGGAATGGAGGCAGGAGGATGGGCAGTGTGGGGTGTAGAGGGGGAGGGGTTAGCGGAGATGGTGAGCGCAGAAATGGAGGCAAGGGGATCAAACTGAAGTACAGGTTGCGGAGGTGGGAGGGGCGCAGAGAGCTGGGTCTGGCCTGGCCTTGGTCCAGTGGCTGGGGGGGGGGGGGGGGGGGGGGAAAGAGCAGGCAGGCCGGAGCCCAGATCTCCTCAGCAGCCAGTGGGAGAGCCAGGGCTGCCTACCTTCAGAGACACAGGGGCTGGCGAGAATAACAAGCAGGGGGCACTGACCACTAGTATGACTTTAAATAAAATTTTATATATTGATGGACTTTGATTCTTTAACCAAGATCTAGTCCTATATGCAAATGACAAGTGTATAAAGAATTCTGAAACATGCTAATGATGAAATGAATCAGCGTATGAAGAAGAGTATTCTAAGCCTAGGATAAACTTCAAGTGCCCAAGTCCCATTCAAATTTACTGAGTAGTTTGAACATTTTACACGTTTGATACCATTTTAATTATTCCCTCATGAGCACAAGTATTTTCAGTTTTAATTACATAACTGCATATTATTTTTTCCACAGGACCGCTGCCCCATCAGTGCACTGTATGCACCTGCACTAGGGGTGAATCAGGACTCTGCAGAGAAGGAAATGAGAAAACAAAATAGTGAATAGTTACTCATTACATATTCACTGTTCATTCCATGCATTGAATGAGGCAGGTATCCTGTCAAAAATACTATGTGATCATGTAATTAAAGAGTACATCATAATGCTTGCACACAAGGGGGATGAATTGAAATTGCTCAAACAACTTCAATTGTGGCATTTCCTAACTTTTGAGTGATTTTGCAATTGTAATGTTCTTGTAACATATATTACACACAAAAGCTATTTTGATATTTTGCTGTTGGTGAATAAGTGTCTTACTCTCCTGCACCAGAGATAGGCAAAACACAGACAGGCAATAATTAAGTTACAATTGTAACCAACAGATTTAGAAAACATCACCCTTAGCATGGGTGTTAGGTGAAGATAGGGCTGGGGGAGGCAAAATCCCAGCCCCTCCCTTCTTCTCAGACCCCTCTCCCCTGAGCACCACAGGGAGGTGGAGCGGTGCATGGTCCCAGCTTCCCCAGCCCCA
Organism: Pelochelys cantorii; assembly: GCA_032595735.1. Taxonomy (NCBI): domain Eukaryota; kingdom Metazoa; phylum Chordata; order Testudines; family Trionychidae; genus Pelochelys; species Pelochelys cantorii. The sequence continues at coordinate 90,242,841 of CM064330.1, read as the reverse complement.
AAGCACGGGGAGTGTGGACGGCATGCAGCCCCAGCCTCCTGTACCCTGGAGCACCACGGGAAGGTAAGGCAGGTTGCGGATCCAGCCTCCCCAGCCCACGGGGAAAGCAGGCAGCCCCAGCCTCCCCTGCCTGGAGCATGGAAGGGTGGGCACTTGGATGCAGCAACACTCTACCCTTAGTACGCCTACAGTAGGTGTTCTGGGGACAGAGTATGGGTGGGGCCAGGCTCATCCTCCACCTATTATACCCATTGCCACAGACCCTCAGAGATTGATGATACTTAAGTAGCACATACCCACAATCCCAAATAAACAGGAAGAAATGGCTCTTTCCTCTGTTGTAGAAAGAAAATGACCATTAAAGCAAACACATAGGATGGTAAACCTCCTTCTTCAGGACGATCAGCACAGCACAGCTATAAAAAAAAAAAAAATTAAAATATGTTAACATTTCTCTGCATCAGGCATTTTTGGTATCTATCATTATTTTCCTACTTGCAAAACTGTCTGTCAATTTAAATACTTCGAGAGAGAGAGAAGATGTGTATAGCTGATTTGTTCTAATGTTATGGGATATGTTTGGTTCCAAAGGACTTCATGTAGTCATTAAAATTACAGCTAGAATTCTAAAACCACTTTTCCTGTATGCATTCCCTCTGAGAATCTTCTGGCCATACATGTTATTGGATGTATGCAATGGTTGAGATTATGAGTAGGGTGAAAGGAAATTGAAAAAGAATCAGATCTTGGCATATTTCCCTTCAACTCCTTTAATAAACTGCTTGTTCTCGGTTTAAAAAGTTACAGAATAATAAAAATTCAGAATTGTGACTTATCTTTGTACTGTAATCTTCTCAAGCTATTTAAAGAATCTAGACTTGAGATTCATACATGTTATGTATACTCAGACTCCTAATGTTCACAAAGATGACTGGGTTATGTAGGATTTCAAACTTCACTAATCTTCCCCTTCTATGCACTTGATGCACTTTTGCAACTGGTACGAAGGTGCAGAAAAGTTGGGATTTCACAGGCAATTTTTTAAAAACTAACACATGAAGATATGCGTACCTACATCTTTATAAAAGTGTTGCCATTAATGTAGTTAGACTCTCAGAAAGCACAAAAGAAAAGAGTTTGCTAAACATTACAGTTGGTTTTTTTGTACAAAGTCAAGAAATTCCAGCTATTGTTTCACATTAACCTGTATTATTACATACAAAATGTTGCCTATGTATAAGATATCTTTAACTGTAAAGGCCATGTGGCATAGTTGTGATTGCTACGTACTAGAATTTAGTGCAACTATCTACTCATATGTGCATCAATTAGATAATCTCAGTCAGTGTAAGCACATAATTGTCAAGGAAAATAATGTAATAAGTATTTCTCATAGGACGATAACTGTTTGTCACTTTTAAAGTTCAAAAACATTTTTTAATTATCCACTATATTTGGGAGAGTTTGTGTGTCTGTTCAAGAGCTCTTCCTAAACTGTAAGAGTTATGATAAAAGGAAGCTGTATACTGACTTCAGTCCTAACTTAAAGCAAAGTAAGCGTTTAGTAGTGCCAGGAAAATGGGATGAACCTAGAATGGGATTGCTTCTCACCAAACCATACAGAAAACAGACTCACCAGGCAGGTGAAAGGGGCTGGCTGAGGGCTTGCCCGTCCAGGAGTGCCCCAACTCCAAGCTTCCCACCTCCCAGTCACCCTTTAGGGAGGGCATGAGAGAGCTGGAAGCTGCCCCTCCCCCCACCTCAAATTATACAAAAGCATTATTGCTGGCAAGGGGAAAGTGCACAGTTTGCTGCATTCTTCACTCTGGGTGGGGAGTAGAGGGGACATGTACCCAGTCCCCTTACTGCGCCCGCTGGAGCTGCAGCGACCATGGAGAGGCATTTCTCACCTGGCTTCAAGCTGCTGTGGTAACAGAGGGCTGGGGTAGTCCCCTCTCCCCGGAGCAACCTGCATACTGCACCTCTCATCCCCAAGCCCCACCCCAGAGCAATGATTTAAATGAAGCATATACATTTTCATTTTGTTCTTCAAAAAACAAAAATTAATTGAGTTAAGGACCCGAGCAACGCTGGGTAAATCAAGTAAGACCATAGTAAAAGAATGAAAGTTTCTTAAAAGCACAAAATACTTTCATATTTAGATCATTCAAGCAACTGAATAGATTATTTGTATAAAGTTAGAATAAAAAAAAATCACACGCTTTCCATACTGAATGCCTCTGTTCCATAGCAGGGTACACCACTGATTTAATCTAGTGGAGCAATATAAAAGACACAGCAATTGCAATCTGTTTGTGACTGCCTGCATCCCCCAAAGTGGGGAATTCCTGTTCTAGATCATGCGAAATGTTAGATCAAAGAGTAAATATTTCCCAAGAGGAAACTCAGAGCAATCACATTCCTAAACTACAACTGCAGATTTACTAGCATGACAATTTACTACAACACCATGAAAATCAAGATGTATCTTGGTTACATTTTTGTACACTGCATACCTTCTTTTATCCAAGTGCCTGTTTTGAGAAACTCGTCACACAACAGTTGGACAAAAAGAACTGGTTTGAGACATACACACTCATTTGGGGTTTTTTTTTATTAAACAAAGACTCACCTTTGCCCAGTACCTGAAGGCAATGACTAAAGGTACAAGAGTTGGTTCCAGTTTTCCAAGGGTAGCCAAGTGGTTCGTTGTCAGACAAGCATTTTCATTTCCTGCGCTCACTTTACAAACAAGGCCACTACAATGACAAAGAAACAAATTGAAAACCCTGCAGCTGTTTCAAGGAAGCGGTATATTAGATGAAATCTTACAACTTATTATAAATTGAGACTATAATGAGAGATTTAACAGCCTCAGAAACATAACATTTACAATTAAAGGAAGCAAACAAAACTGATTTGATCTGTGTATTTAGTTTTGTAAAAGCTTAAAATGTTTAAATTCTAAGAGTAAAACCGTTTGAAAATTCACAGCAATTCATCACTCAGCTTCACGAGGTTTTTTTTTTAGCAACTAAAAATCATTTAATCATTTGGTCAATGAACAAAAACATGTTACAATATCATTTACTTTCATGAATCAAAATCATGTATTGTTCCAAACCCCCACTTAAAAAAAAAAAAAAAATCATACACTACTTCCAGAGTGCTGGAAAAAAAATCATGAATGAAAGACCAAATGGCTGCAAACTATTGGTGAAAGATTCTACATCAGTATCTAGTTACACTGTATTTCATTAATCTCAAGAGGTATGTGATAAGCGGCAAAATAAAATGCCTCACTCCTTTTCTCACAGCACTAAAGCTATCTAAATTTCCTTTGCATTTTGTTTTAGGTTTCTATCATTTGATAGTAAATCTGCATGGTCAAGAATGGAAAAAAGAAAATTTTCTTCTTTAGTAATCATCCTCAGTATAGAGGGATACATGGTGGAAAAATGCAAGTTTTTTGTTTGCTTGTTTTTAAAAGAGGACTGGGAAAGAGGGGTTGAGGAAGAAATAACCCTTACCCTCTTATTCTAGGCTAGGAATGACTTGCCCATAAGTGTGTGTGTCAAAATCCATGGAACTGTAATAATTTAGTACAGAAACTTCATTTTTTCAGGTGTGGGTATGTGTAATTTACATTGCTATATGCTATTAGAACACACAAATTGACAACTGAGACCTTTGCTTTTCTCTGCACACCACCACTGGTACTCTAGCATGGAAATCTGCATCAACATCAATAAAAGATTCTGGGGGGGAAAAAACAAAAGAAAAAGCCACATTAAGCACATTATTAATGAAAACCTCTGTGTTAAAGGAGAAACTTACATAGCGCAAGGAGTAGAACTAGATTCTAGAGCAATCAATCTGATTCATACCAGGATCACCTCAAACTAGAGATATGAGGAACTCAAACATGAAAATAGAAAGCTAAGTCTGCTGGGTAAATACTGACAAACATTGTGTTCGATTTTGAAAATATGAAAGGAAAAACATAATCCAACTATGTAAACTTGTAGTATTTCTAAACTACATCACCTACTTGTTGGTAGGGGCAGCAGCAGCCTAGCAGTTGTGTTAAAGAAAATACTACAAGGAAACTGAAACTTCAACAGTATATACCATGGCTATCAATAAGCACACATGCTTAATACCATTTTCAATATATTCATCTAGGTTGTTTGTTTTACTGCACGCAGGCTAAGGTCCAGAATAATTACAGTACTTTGAGGAAATAAATAACATTACAAAAGTGGGTATGAAAGGGTGTAGAGTAATCTCAGTTAAACAAAATGAAACCATCTAAGCCCATTTTCTCCAGTATCCTACTGGAACTGCTTATTTAGTCACTATAGCAGTCTTATTGACATTATATAAACCTGCCTATAATAGGTCGTCTTCATTTGGATCATTCCACATTTTTGTTTTTTTCTGTCCTTTAACTTTTTACAATGCAACCTTTACATCCAGGTCTTCTTATTTAGTCTCTTGGTGTGTTCTCCTCTTAATTCTTGTTTTTCCTTTCAAATACTGCTCAGCCTCTTGCTTTGGTACCATCTCGGTTTACTCACTTTGTTTTACATTTATGCAATCAGCCAGTGCTCAAATAGCCAACAAGTTGCAGAGACCATCATACCACAGAGCACTACACTATTTAACTAACAGTATTTCAAGACAGTTTTAGAGTTACATGCTTTCCACACATTTTAAACTTCTAAGCATATAAGAAGGGCCTATCAGTACAATCTTAAAAATATTCTTGACCTCCCACTTTTTTTTGGTGGGGGTAGAGGTAAAACTTCCCACACAAAATAAAACAGAAAAGGAGTTACTCTCCTTTTTTCCTTTGTATATGTTCTATTTAGCTTTTAAAGACCTCATTTTTACCTGGTCTTCACTGATATGCATAAATTAGGACCTGGTGGAATTATTTTATTACCACAACATGCAGGTGATGAGTTTGCATATAAACATTCTATCTTGTGTACAAAACATCAGCACATTAAAAATGCGTGTGTAGACATATGCACAAATTGTACATACACTGTAGGAGGTTAGGATCTGAAAATAAGACCTTAAGTAGTTTGGGACAAAGACTAGTCCCGTCTTATTTCAAGTCAGAAGCACCCTTCACATCTATGGTACTATCTACATCATCCTCACAAGCTAGTCTGTGGAAAGAGGGGGCAGCACAATTTGCTTTGAGTTTGATGGCATCCTCATTCCTAATGTGAATGAGAACAAGCAGAATTTCTACCACCAAAGGAGATACAGGAGCTAGTATCTAAATGATATATTGAAACAGCAACTTATTTAGAAAGTATACAAGTGATGCATTTAGTATTTACCATTATTGACAGGGCCCTACCAAATTCATAGTCCATATGGGTCAATTTCATGGTTACAGGATTTGAAAAAAAATGGTGAATTTCATTATTTCAGCTATTTAAATCTGAAAGGTGTCATAATTATAGGGATCCTGACCAAAAAGGAGTTGTGGAGTGGTTGCAAGGATATTGTAAGGGGAATTGTGGTACTGCCTCTCTTACTTCTGTGCTGCTGCTGGTGATGACGCGGTCTTCAGAGCTGGGCATCTGGCCAACACCCACTGCTCTCTTGGCTGCTCAGCTCTGAAGTAATGGCAGCAATACCGCAACCTCCCTGCAGTTCTCTTTGGGGTTAGGATCTCAATTTGAGAAATGGTGGTCTCCCCCATGAAATCAGTACAGAATAGGATAAAAGCATACAAAACACCAGATTTCATAGTCTGATGAGTTTCTGAATTTAGTAGGGCTCCAATTATCAATTAAGGGTAAGTCATTTGTTGGAATACATATGGCAAGTCTTTGTTAAACAGCTATCTGACAGCATTAGTTATGTAGTGTTTGTTGTAGCCATATCAATTCCAGGATATTAGAGAGAAAAGGTAGGTGAGGTAATATCTTTTATTGGACCAACTTCTGTTGATGAGAGACTGTAAGGAATGTAAAGGAGCACGCCTTGCCCTAGGGGCTAGCAGAGGTATATTATCATCAATAGCTATTTATGTGATACCATCTAGCAGTGCTTAGAGAAAGAGCAAGGGATCGTTATAGAATGTTACACTTTAGAGTGTTGTGGTACACAGAATTTTAGATGATTATCACATAATTCTATCCAAGGCACTAATGCAAGCCTTAGGCACCTGCTTAACTTCAGGCACTGTGTAGTCTCACTTAATTCAGATGCTTAAATCTGTGCAAGATCATTGACAAAGTAAACAACATAAAAATTCCAACTGTTTCCTCTAGCTGTGAAGACATTTTTAATTCAATGTACAGAATTAAGAAAGCTTAATGCTTTTACTCTTGTACCTGTGTATAAGAAGAAACAAAACTACATATGGAGGCAGACTTAACATTTTTCTGTAAAAATGATTTAAGTATTTGATTTGATGTATCTGAAGTTTTGCATTCAGTGAAAGAGTATTGTGATAATGGCAAAGGATGATTTTGAAATGAAATGGAAAGCAGTTCACAAGTATTTCTTACCACTATTCTTCAGACTTTCTTGTACAAGTAGGAGAACATCTGGTTGAGTCATCTGTGGAATGATACCCAATAAATAATAAAAAAAATAATAAACTACTGAAACATTTGAAAAATCTGAAAAGTGACTTTTCACACAAGGAACTGGTTTTCTATATGCTCTTACATAAAATTACTGGTTTACTACTGTTAGGACTGTTGAATTGTGTTTCTGAATGTACCACAGGATGTGTTATCAAATGCTAATCACCTGAACCTATGCTAGCCCACTGAAAGCACCACCTTGTGGCACAGGTGTCTCTTAGAGAAGTATTTATTACTGATGAAGTGGAGCAAGAATCAATCAGCTGATTTGGTTCTCATATCCCAAGTTGGGTTTCTAGGGCTTGCAGTTATGAACTGAACTAATCATTTTCTAAGAGAAAATGAAATTTGCTATTTAAGTTACTGAAACAAACATGGAACCCCACAACTATTTTTCCCCCAGCCCAAAATAATTCTTCATCCTAGAACAACAGTGTTAGTTTATTAGTGGTTTAAAAAATGCCTCTCTAGTTTTGCTCTCCTACTTTATGATGTCTAGACACTAACTCAGTATTTACCTCAATCACTTAAGATAACTATCAATAGCTAAACAGTCATGGCCACCTTAGAGAACTGTCTTTATTAAAACTCTGTTTTAAGAAATCCCTACTCCTTATTTAATTGAATTTAACAGTCTATTCAAACCCATATAATGCCTGTTTCCAAAGCAGGGAAAAGTACAATAAGTGAAAAAGGTTGCAGGTTTTAAGTGTTCTGCACTTAAAAGCAGAAACCTATTTAAAAAGGAGTCACTTTCCTGACAGATTCCCAGCATATAGATATGAAAGACCAAACGTTTCAAACTTGTGTGTTTATAGTTGGGCATCTTTATCACGACCCAACAGAGGAGTAACCTAAAACCACAAGTATGTGCAAAGACAGGTTTTTAATACTTTTGTATTTAAAATCAAAAGAAGGATCTTTTGGTTGGCACAGGCTCATTGTGTAAACCGAAGCAAGTCACAGTGTCTCTAAAATGGATATAATATCCTTATCTGTCTTAGAAGGATGCTGGGATGTGAGGTTTAGTTAATTAGTATTTGTGAAGTGTTTTGAGTTTGTTGGATTGAAGATGCTATCAAGATAGTAATACTACTACTGCTAACAACATATCAAGATGATTTTAGTTAACTGTACCTTAACAATAGTTCCCCTTGAACCAATACATTTTGGTAAATAATAAAACCTGCTTACTTACACTTTCTGGAAATTGGACATCAATGTTTATGTCAGAAGTTTTGAAACCAAATCTGCTACAGGAAGAGCCGTACAGCCTTAGTGAGCAATCTGCAAAGAAAGGAATTCATTGTATTTACTCAACATCTAAATCCAAATCCTGGGTTAGAATTCAGCCACTTTGCAATGCCTTCTCAGCAAATTTGAGCCCTACAACAGGAGCAGGGCTTATCCCAATTCTCAAGTACTTGTCAGTAGCACTGATCTGGCCTGAGTGTCTCTCTACACCAGTGGTCTCCAACCTTTTTACACCCAAGATCACTTTCTAAATACAAGCCAAGATCTACCACCCCATCCTTCTCCCAAGACTCCACCCCTTCCTTAAAGCCCTGCCCTCTCTATTCTCCTCCTCTCCATCACTTGCTATCCCCAGCCCTTATATACACTCATTGCCGCTTTTTTTCAATTCTTCTGTAGGAAGAGTTTTTTCCAATATTTGGCCTGTCTAGACTGGACCAAATGTCAGAAAAACCCCTTCTTTCGGAAGCCCCCTTATTCCTCATGGAACGAGGAATACAGGGGTTACTGAAAGAGCATGTTTGCTCTTCCACTAAAAACAGTGGAAGAACAAATGCGCCCCAGGATGTAGAAGAGTTTTTCCAGGATATCTCTGGAATCCTGGAAAAACTCCTACAGTCTAGCCGTACCCTCACTGGGCTGAGACAGAATGTGTGGCCTCTGGGGTGGAAATAAGGGATTTGGGTGTGCAAATGGGGTGAGAGGTGCAAGCTCTGGGAGGAAATTTGGATGCAGGAGGAGGTAGAGAAGGGGACGCTGGCTCAGAGAGGGGGCTCCAGGCTGGGGAGTGTTGGGGTCAGATGGAGGGTTGGGGTACTAAGCAAGCCACAGGCTTGTGGATGTGAGGGTGCAGGAATTTGGGTTGGGGTATGTGAGGAGCTCAGGGCAAGGGGGTCCAGTGTATGATAGGCTCAGATCTAGGGTCTGGGGGGTGCAGGAGTGTTATGATGCTGCGGCCAGATGGGGGCTTGTTGGCCAGGCTTCATTTTTAAATAAATACTATGTCAAACACAAAAAAAGTTTCTGCATTGTCTTTATTTATGAGAAGGGCAGGGAACCTGTTTTGAGTCAGGGGTCACTGACCCACACAAAAGTCAGTTGGGGGCCACACAAGTGAGATGCAAAAAAATAACTCCTCCAAAACCCCCCCAAGCCTCGCTAATGTGGCCAACTGTGCTGGTGGGAGCAGGGGACATGGTACTGGGGAAAGGTGCTAGTGGGTGCTGGGGCAGGGGACAGGGTGCCAGTGGGAGCAGGGGACAGTGTGCTGGGATGGGGGCAGAGTGCCAATGGGGGACAGGGGAGAGGGTTCTGCAGCAGGGGACAGGATGCTAGTGGGGGTAGGGGACAGGGTGTTGCTGGGGGCAGGGGACAGGGTGTCCCCTGCATCCTCCTCCTCCCAGGACTCCTCACCCCTCCCCACCCCGCAGAGGAGGGGAGCCCTGGCACATGCCTCCTCCGGGACCAACTCTCCCCTCCCGCAGAGCATGGAAGCCCCGGCTCGCACCTTCTCTGGGGACTCCCCCCACCCCCCGCAAGTTCCCAGCATGTCACAGACCTGGAGGAGGGGAGCAGCCAGCGCACTTCCGGAACCCCTGGAAGTGGCACGCAGCTGCAGGACTTCCGTCCACCCTGCAGGAAGCCAGCACTACCTCCATTGTCGCTGGAGGTAGGTAGTGGGGCTTCTTGGGGGTGGGAGAAAATGGGGGGGGATCCCCGAACGCCTCGCGATCGACTGGTCAAGCCCTCACAATCGACCAGTCCATTGCGATCAATGGGTTGGTGACCACGGCTCTACACCTTATCCTTGCTGCTGGTGAAGGGATTAAGGCCACGCCAAACAGGGCATGGCTTGGGCCTCCTCTAAACCCTGCTGATATATCAGCTGCCTGACTTAGTAGCTGGGAAATGTAGAGAAAACTTCAAGCCAAAACGTTGGCACTATGTCAGCAAGCAGAACATACTGACAAAAACAAATTACATCACTGATACAATTTGCAGAGATTAAGATTACTCTTGCGCAGAAAGATACTTTTTCTTTTCACTGTATTTGATAAACCGAATGGCAGAGTTATACCTGGCAATTTTTGGTGCAATAAATCTTCCATCGCTGTTTTAATGTTGAGTCTTTGTTTCAAATCCTCATTATTTAAGCCAAACTCTTGCACTACATTTTCAATGGCAACACCAATAACTTTTATCTGGGCAGGTGTTGGTGGAGGCAGGGTAGTCAGCAATTGTTCTTCTTGCTTTTCCTTCAAGAACAACCATATTTTAACATATCTGAATGACTCTCTTCAATTGCTTTAATGAGGTAGGGGTGGTTACACACAATGCACTGCCATAAACATTTCTGGGTGCCCATCTATATTATGGAGCTAGTTAGCAATTTCAAACAGATGATGTGTTAGGACACAATTAAAGTCTAGAAAAACTATGGTACACAGAAAGAATCATTGTGTATCATCTGTCCAAAGAGCTAGACTCTTTGTAAGGCTTCATTAATTTACAAAAAACCATACACCTATATAAAAGACATAGAAAATATTCCCTTATCATTGTAAGGAGTGGTATGGGATAATAAAGTTGAAGACAAAAGAGAAACTCCATATATGCCTTTCAATTCCTTTTGTCTTCTGGTACAAAGACAGGGAAAGGGGATAGGCACAGCAGGAATTGCTTTCAGTAATAAAAAACATCATAGTGCATTTATTCTGGCAAAAGTTTTGAAAATTTGACTATATTTAAAGATAAAGCTATTTTATTATTCATATATATTCCCTCATACTGGAATATTCAACAATCTTTTTATTTTATCTAGATTACTTTCAAAATGGCAATCTTTACTTATATATGCAAATTAAAATGTTTTTAAATTCTCTCTTACCAAGCCATTCTAAATCAATTACATTATAGCTATCAGAACATAACTAAATTACACATTAAGAAGAGAGCAGATACATGTTTAATTATACTATTATACAACTCATGAATAAATAAGGTTAAGTTGTTGCAGCTTTTTAGGTCATAACTTTAAAACAACACACAATAATATTTTATTACACATGAAATGAAAGTTCCCTTTAATGACAGTTATTAAGAGATATCAGTAATATCCTAGAGGCAATCCTGAGTTCTCTCTATTCTGGAAAAATATTTTGAGCTGTATATTTATTGCTTTTACCAAATGTGACTGGAATAAATGTTTAGAGAAGCATTCTATATTACACTAGCAACATATTAAGCATGGAAAGAACAAGACAGACCTCAGGGCTAACATAATTGAATTATCATTAGCAATAAACCAATAGCTTTACAAATCCATACCTTATATTTATGTATCATTAACTCACCTTTATGTTTTTCTTATGCTTCTTCTCTTTAATATGCTTATGAGCAAATGTCACTGACTCCATCAAAGCATCACATAATTTGCAGGTGTATTTGGCTGTTGGGTAGTTTCGAGGACGCTAAAATTGAGATTGTTCATTGACTAAGATATAGAAAGATGTTACCTTCATTTGACACATCTGCCAAGATCAGTTAGGGTGTGTCTACACAAGCTGCGTATCTTGTTTTCAATCTATTTTGAAATAGCTTATTTTGAAGTTTGGTGCGTCTACACCACGCCAAAATTTCGAAATAACCCGCTATTTTGAGCCATCCCTTAACCCTAGTACAATGAAGTTTACCAGGATGGCGAAATAGCGCACCCACTATTTTGAAAAATATTTCGAAATAACAGGTGGCTTGTGTAGATGTGGGGTAGCTATTTCGGGATATCGGAGGTATCCCAAAATAGCCATGCAGTGTAGATGTACCCTTAGATTGTAAATCCAAAAATCCACCCTCCCTCTTTCTTAACTGTATTTTGCCACCATTCTAAATGCTGGTAGCCAGAACCTGACAAGAGATGCCTCTCCTCTTGCCGCCCCCAAACCCACCCCCTTTTCTGCCTCTTCTCTCCAAGGTCACACCACCAATGCTCATTCTTCTCCCCACCTCTCTGTCACTATCTGGATTATTTCAAGGAGCCTGCCTAAAGATAGGAGGTGGCCCCAAGCGAGCAGAGGCTGGCACAAGCCTTTGGTCTCCCAATTCACAAATTAAAATCTGTATGTGATTAAAATATGATAGTACTGTATATAAAAAGACAACATTGTCACCTTCTTTAGTCTGTAAATGCAGTCTCTCTTTAACCGCTCTTCAGCCTGCTGCAATCCTAGCAGTTCCTTCATTGACAGTGTCGACTCATCTATAACAGGACCTTCCATATCGTCATCTTGATCACACTCTTCTTTTCTTGTCCTTCTTGGTCTTCTTGATTTCCTATGTTTCTTCATTTCTTAAAGAGTTATCAGAATAAATATACTGTAAAATCATTTCAGAGTACACAACAAAATGGAGAGTGAAACTAATGCACTAAATAAGGCAGTCAAAATTACCTACGTCACACTTTCCTTTTCTGCCATATACAATTCCTCCTCCTCCCCAGTGGTGTATATTAATACTATATCCTAAGATATGTTTGACTCTGACTAATGGAGAATGACCTATGAAGTATCAACCAACTGTCTGACCCACAGAAAGTCAGTAATGCTATTTAGAAATTCTTCGACCAAAACTGGTTAATGCTAATGGTATCAAGTACTATTGTCAGTTTAAGATTCACAGGTTCTAAGATATTATAATGGATGATATACTACTCCTATAGAATTACTAACACTGGATTAGTCCCCACTTCTGAACCTGAACACTGTAGCCAAGGAATCTTGAAACTTCCAGAAGTTAAGGTATTCGAGAATACCCACGGACGTGATGTGAAGGATAGCACTCACTACATCTAAATTATACCCAGGTAATAACCAATGCACACATCATTTCAGGCAGCTTCAGGAGTCTAGCTGATATACATGATTCAATAAAATGTCCATTAAGACACAGACTTCTTTTTCAGTTTATTTTAGACATTTGATAGCACTTTGTCTAACTAACTTCCCATTTGTGTAGGCCTTCCTCAGCAACAAAGGAAAAGATTAAAACAAATATTTGATTGTAAAACTACAAAAACTGGCAGGGAAAGTCAGCATATATAGTGTCTCAAAGAACTTTTAACTGAAACAATGCAAGTGCGATTTCAAGCTGTGGAAAGGAATGCTGTTTCAGCTTCTGTCTGGCAGTTGTCTTAACTCCTGAAAATGAAAAAATGCTGGTCTCCATCTGTGGCAGTCCCATCTCTCCCCAATAACATCATCCTTCCTTCAATCTGCTGCAACAGTTGGGAAAGACAAGTCTCTGGTATTTTACTCATCATCTCTCAACTTTTGTTTCTAAAGGTATTCCTCCTTGGCAAATAACTCCAGTGCCTGCATCTGCTGCTCATAGCTCTTTTCACTGCTGCTCATAGAATGGAATCAGAAATTAGCCCAATGGCTAAGGATGTCTGCAAAGCATTTTGGATTGAGCAGAAGCAAGTTTCCTAGCTCATACTGACAAACTTGGGCTAGCAGAGCTCACAGAGTTCTAAAACTACCTGTGTAGACAGCACTTTGAAGTTGGGGTCCAGGCTCAAGCCTGGGCTCTGAAACACACCTCCGTTCTGAGGCTTCAGAACCTGGGAATCCAGCAGCAGCTTAATGACCACCCTTCTTCTCTTTCTCTTCAAGAAAATGAGCCAACAACTCTCTAGCTTCACTCAGTCCACTCACCTGGTCAAAACATCTATTCATTCAGGTCAAGAGAAACTCTTTAAAAATGGTGAGTTAATGTGCAGGGTCCCATTTATCCAGTATATTTAAATCTGATCTACTAATTCAATATGGGTCAAGCACAGGAGGAGACAAATATAAACTATGAATTTTCTCAAAATTTCCACCAAAAGGTACACTGACCCTGCAAAAGTAAATATATAACTAAAACAACAAGCCTCAGAGCCAAGGCTGACTGACTCATGTTCGTATTATGAGGCTAAAAAGAGCAGTGTAGACTTTCCCACTTGGGTTGCAACTTGGGTTCTGCAACCCACTGCCTTGCCAGGTTTCAGAGCCCAGGGTCCAGACCGAATAGAAAAATTCTACACCAGTGGTGGGTAACCTGTAGGACATACGCAGCCCATCGAGTTCTATGTATGGTCTTCGCACCCCCCTTCTACCTCCTCTTCCACCCTGGCAGCCCTGCACTACTTACCTACTCTTCTCTCTCCCTCCCCCAACTTCCAAAGCGCTGCAAATCAGCCAATTAACAGCACTCCATAAATGCTTGGAGGAAAGGGGAAGAGAAACGAGGAGGCACACTCTCAGAAGACAGGGAAGAGGAAGGGTGGGGGTTTGAGGGACGGCGTAGAGTGAGAGCAGGGCCTGCAGTGGAGGAGAGGGTTGAGAAGTGACAGACATTTAAAGCAAGGGCATGTGTGAGGGGCAGACTGACTGCACACAAAACTGTGAGAGCTGCTTCTTTATATTATTTTTATTATATTATTTTTGCCAGCAATTTAATTTGGCCCTAATAATGGATCATTTTGTGTTGAAAAAGGCACAATAAAAAAAGGAGAATCACATGCAATGCATTTAACCTTATTTTGGGGGTCATGATTAGTGCACATGCCCAATTTCAATCTTGCGGCCCACTGAGATGAAGGACGGCCACTTGTGGGCTCACTCACTAGCTTTGGTGTCCCATCACTCTCCTACACTGCTATTTTTAGCCACATAACAGCAGCTTATGTCAATTGATCTGGCTGTGACACTCACTGCTACAAAGTTTATTTGGAAGTACAGACTAGGGATGTAAGCAACAAATGGAATAGTCGACTATCCAATAAGCAAAATCTTATATAGTCGGCACACTAGTCGACTAGTTGTTTCATCCCCCTGGCCTTGCTGCCTCTATCTGAAAAAGGCAGCAAGGGGGACGGGGGGGGGAAGAGAAGGATGTACTGTGGGGAGCCAGCTTAAAAGCCAGTTTCCTCCAGCTCCAGCTCTGTGGGAGAAGAGCAGGGGCACAGTGGCGTTCCACCTCTGCAGTGTACAAGAGTCCCTACTGGGGCTCTTGTACATTTCAAAGGCGGAACAGCGCAGGGCACTTCCACCTTTGAAATGTAGGAACAGCTGGGTGGGCTCCTGCTACATTTCAAAGCAGAAGCGTCCTTACTGACTAATCGAATAGTCGATGGAAATTCCATCGACTATTTGATTAGTTGATTAATCTAATTTTAATGTCCCTAGTACAGACATACCCTTAGTGCCCTAGATAAAGCTTCAATCTCAAAATGTGGTTTCTTTATTCATTCTGGGTTGCCACTAGCCACAAGGAAGCAAAAGACAGAGACAGTGTTCGAGTTGCTACCAGATGGAACACTGAGAGCCAGAGATTCTACGGAAGCTGACTGAGTGAAGAAGTTGGAGAGATGGGAAGATGTAATAGAAATGTGTTAAGGACAAACAAGTGCTATTCTATGCTGCAAACTTAGACTGCTATCTCAGGACTGAGACAAATCCACAGCCTGGTAGTCATGGCTATGCTGACCTATCCTCTGGTATGGTCAGTGATTGGTCAACAGAACAATTATTCCATCGACCTAGCTACCACTTCTCTGGGAGGTAGATTAACAACAGAGATGTAAGAACCCCTTTCATCGCTTTAGTGAGTGTCTACACTGAAGTGGTATAGCTATATCACTGTCACACTTTAAATACAGACACAGCACACATTTCAAAGCCACAAAGAATCAGAGTGAAAGCCAAGTCTGCTTCAGGGTGGACTGATGTCAACTTGTATTAAAGCGACGAAAAGTCCTGTGGCACCTTATAGACGAACAGATTTATTGGAGCATAAGCTTTCGTGGTCAAAGACCCACTTCGTCAGATGCATCTGACGAAGTGGGTCTTTGACCACGAAAGCTTATGCTCCAATATATCTGTTCGTCTATAAGGTGCCACAGGACTTTTCATCGCTTTTGCAGATTCAGACTAACACAGCTACACCTCTGAAACTTGTATTAAAGTTACCTAACGGTAGAGTACCATATTTAAAGCTTTCATAAAGGAAACAATTTCTTACTGGTCACTTATGCATTTGTTTTATGGCACAAATGTGATTTTTCTTAAAAATATTTGAAAGACAGCTTCAGCGAAAGGCCAGAAGACAAACATCCAATTTAAATAAAAACAACCCCCAGCCCAAAAACCATCACCCATCCCTCCCACTTGCAACCTCGATAACTCAAAAAACTCTTTTGACCTTCTCTGTAGGAAAGTTCCAAATCATCCTGCTAAATCTCAAATGTATTTTACTACTTCTTCAAGTCTCATTTTCCTCCATATTTTCTCTCTCTAGTTTTTATATAACTATTCCATCTCTCTCATACTGGTACCTCATTAAACCCTCTTAGTACCTGCATTCATCAACTTTAACCTTGCCTATACTGAAACATAAAACGAGGATATAAGAGCGGTCTATAAAACAGGAATGCTGTGGAGAAAGTCAATTAAGAAGTCTTATTTATCCCTTCACATACCATAAGAACTAGAGGTCAACCAATGAAAATAAGATAGCCATTTTAAAACAACAAAAGGAACAATTCATCTCACAATACGCAGTCAACCTGTGGAACCTGGACAACCTGTGGAACAATGTGACAATCAATACAGGTTGGACCTTCCTGGTCCAGCACTCTCGGGACCTGAGCGGTCCTAAACCAGGGAGTTTGCCGGACCAGAGGAGGTCAATGCTCCCCTACTGGCTGCCCCACTCCCGTGCTCCCAAGGCTGGGGCTCCCACCCTGCACTGGCTCCACTGTTACCAGGGTTCCCGGCCATCCAGCCACCAACAGCCCCGCTCTGAAGCTGTCCACCCCGCTGCCACTGGGGGTTCTCTGGCTGCTTGGCCATCCCAGCCTCACTGCCACCGGGAATTCCCCAGGTTCCCTGACCCAGATAACACCAGGGAGTTCCCTGGCCAGAGCTGCCTGGCCGCCATTAGCCCCACTGCCAGGACCAGTCCTGCTCCCACTGGGGGTTCTCTGGCCCAGGACTGCCGAGCTGCCGCCTGGCCCCTGCTGCTGCAATGAGTTCCTCAGCCAGGGCAGGGGCTCCTCATTCACCACTTGGCCCAGCTGACACCAGGGGCTCCCTGGCCAGGGTAGGGGCTCCCCAGCCGCTGCCTGGTCATGCTAATACTGGGAGTTCTTTGGCCCCGCCTGGCTCCACTCATGCCAGGGGTTCCACAACCGAGCTGTGGCTCCCCAGCTACCCCCTGGCCTAGCCAAGGCTCCCAGTCCTGTGTTTTCTGTTTGATTCCTGCTCCTTCCTCCAGAGCTCTTTGGCCCAGCAACACCCATGGCCCTGCCGGACCATGGATGTTACCAGACCAGAGAGTCCCAGATTTGGGAGGTTCAACCTGTAGTATAACTGGGTTCATGCTTACTACATGCATCTTACTTCAAAGAGACTTTAACACAAGATTACAGAAGTAAACTTCAGAACTTTCTTTCATGCTTAAATTTGACACTTTACGAATGGACCTTAAGGAAGATGCTAATTACCTTAAGCATTCCAAGGTAGCTTCCTCACTTATCACCCCCTGATTAGCCATTTGTTGACTCAAATAGCTATTCCCTCCCCCTCTCCCTCCCCCTTCTATACTAAATCTGATTTGTCAGTTTAATAATGTGTTCACTTTTTTCATAGTATTCTGGAAGAGAACTGGCATGACCATATATGCCAAAGGAATACAATCTGAGGAAGTGGGTCTGGCCCACGAAAGCTCATCACCTATTAAACTATCTTGTTAGTCTTTAAAGTGCTACATACTTTTTCCTTTTGGGTTCAAAAAAGAATAAGTTCACAGAGGATAGGTCCATCAATGGCAATTAGCCAAAATGGTCATGGACGTAATGCAACGTTCTGGGTGACTCTAAACTTCTCACTGCCAGAAGCTGGGACTGGAGGACTCGATAACTGCCTTGTTCTGTTCATTCCCACTGAAGCATCTAGCATCAGCCACCAGTCAGAAGACAGAAACCAGTACTCTATGAGCCACTGGTTTGATCCACTACTGGCATTCTCACCTTTTTATATTGTCAGTCACCTCCTATATATCTTCAGACACAAAACACTATCATATACCAATTTAACAAAATTCCTTTCTATCAAGGTATTCTAGTTCTCACTCCCTAGCACTGTGCAATGGCATTACAAATATTCCCATCAAGAAAATTTGATGAAACATAATGGCTAGAGATCAACCTTCAGCATAGTATAATGTGCAATGTTTGGCAGAAGAAAAAAAAATACTGGAGATGTTAGCAAATGTTTATTTTTGCAAACATGTAACCCCTGAAATTTTCAGCAGTTACGCATTCACACATGGGGCGGAGGAAGGCAGGAGCTTAAAAGCTGGTTCCTCCATCCCACTGCCTCCCACAGAGGCAGCAGCGTGGTGTGGGGGGAGAGGGAGGGGCAGGATCCGGTTCTCATGAGGAACTGGCTTAAGAGGCAGCTAGAGGGAGAGTGCATGTAGTCATTAGCAGGGCTCGACAAATTATGTAATCTCCTCACCCGTGGCGAGTAGATTACAAGCCGCAAAGCCGGCGCAGCCCAGTCTGCACATGCGCAGACCACAGAACCGTGCGGCTGGTGAGCGGGGCTTGCCGCCGCTTGGTGAGCCCTGGTCATTAGGATTAACCAATAAAACCAGGATTATCGGTTAATCTTGTATACAACTACATGCTCAACATTGCTTGGGTCCTTAACTAAATTTTTATTTTTTGGAAAATGAAAACATACATGCTTTATTTAAATCATTGCTTTGGGGGTAGGCTGGGACTGTGGGATTCAGTATGCAGGCTGACCTGGGGAGAGAGAACTACCCCAGCAGCTTGGCACCACGGGTGAAGTGCCTCTTCACAGATGATGCAGCTCCAGCAGACACAGCCAGGACAGAGGTGCATGTCCCCTGACCAGGGAAGTTCCAAGTTCATCTGCCCCCTGAGCTCCCCAGCCAAAGTGAGGAATGGGGATGGTTGGGGCTGTTGGGATTGGTCCTGCTTTGGGCAGGGAGTTGGACTTGATGACTTCCTGAGGTCTATGAATGCAACAAACTGCTCTTTCCTCTCACTCCCTGACAAAGGGGAACAGCCAGTAACGTCCCCATTCAAACTGGGGAGAGGAGAAGAAAAAAGAAAGCTTCAGCCCTCCTCCTTCCCCCCCCAGCCTCCCAAAAGGGAGCATGGGGGTGGTGTGTGTGTGTGGAAAGCTTGGGGCTGGGGCAGTCCCAGCCAGTCCCTTTCACCTACTTGGTGATTCTGTCTCATTGCTGTCTGGTTTTATGAGAAGGAATCCCATTTTCGGCACTTCCCATTTTCTTGACCTAACTAAACCCTAATCTTGCTTTAAGTTATGATAAGAGGAATCTGTATACCAAATTTGGTGGTCCTACCTCTTACAGTTCAGGAGTTATTGAACAAATAGACAGACAAACTCTGTCCAATATATAGTAGATTAAGATTATAAAATATCTTGTTGGTTTGATAAATTAATTTAGTCATGCTATGTATCCTTATATCACATGGTATAACAATACTGCTTAAAATGCTGCCTTTGAGTACAGTCAATACTTTGCAAGACAGAAGTGTTATGGAACAGAAATGGTTATTTATTTTTTGCATTAACAGAGAACCTTATAGTTGTACTTTCCTGACATAAAAGTAATAATTAATTTTACTTTTAAAACTATGTAAAAAACTGTGTTCATTACCAGAGTTTCCTTTCACTGTGTCTGACATTTCTTCATTTAAGTCTTTCTGAAGTTGTCTTCTTACATTTCTGTTTCCTGCACCTTCACCCTCATGGAAAGAGTCTTTTCTTGTCCTGTTAAATACAGGCGTCCGTACTGTAGATTTGTACTCTCTCCAGCTGTCTGAACTGCCACGATAGTCATCAGATATCCACTTCTTAATTTGGTCTTTTTGGTTATCATTTATTCTTACCCCTTGGCCGTGACCCATGTTTTTAAATGAACTTGAGCTATTCACAATGCTGTGTGGTCCTTTTCTGGGACTGTTTCCATAGTGACCTGGTGTTCCCTTTTTCTTCTGAAAGCCTATATCTATTTTGTTGCCATGTCCGTAATCATCCATGGCTTGATAGTCTTGTTGTACAGGGTTCCTCTTCAACTCTTCTTCATCTAAAGTTCCCCATTCCTTTTTTCTTTTGGCAAAAGAAGGTTTTGTAGCATCTCCCATTGTAGTTGCTATTCAATATAATAATTTGCACCTGGAAATAAAAAAGGAGGTCATTTTAGATAATCAACTGCTTATCAACAGATAGAAGAGGAAAAACATAATAGCTTTAGGAAACAAATCACTCATCGTATTCCTCAGTATACCTTCCATAACTTATTAAGACTAGAGCTGGGCAATTTCTGTTCCCCAGCAAGTGGTAAATTTGCCAAAATATGAATTTATCAGGGCACCACAAGTTCACAAATATGGAAGACACTCTAACAAAAAATGTTTTAAAAAAAAGTTTCAATATTTCATTTCAACATTTGTGTTTAAAACAAAGTGTTTTTTCTACTCCAGATTGGCAATCTTGTTTGTTTTGACGTATTATCCACATTTTTTTGTTTCTTTGCTTTTGGTGAGAAAGACTGATAAAAAAGGTGTTTTGTTTGAAATTATTTTTCTACCACCAAATCAAAACAATCATTCATTCATTCCATCTCAAATCACAATCAGGACAGTATTTTAAAAATCCACAATTAAGGTATGTATCACTGAATTTTCTTTTTACTGTATTTCTTTATTCTGTATTAAAGTAATACTATTAATTTAATTTGAAACAGGACAGTGCCTGCTATTATATATACTTTTTTTCCTGGAAGTTACAACTCAAATTTAAGACAACATTTTGAAGGGCTCAACCTAGGGACAAGTAAATAAAACACATCAACCATCTAAAAACGATTGACTTTAGATATAGCACATACGTAGAGGAAAAGGCCAGAAGTATAAAGGTATATCATCTCCTAAAAATGTAGACAGGCATTTTTGAAAAATTAGATGAGGCACCTAAGATTACATCTACACTGCAATAAAAAACCTGCAGCACCAAGTCACAGAGCCTTGGTCAACTGACTTGGGCTTGTAAAGGTTAAACTGCAGGGTTAAAAATTGCAGTGTAGACATTCAGGCTAGAGCCTGAGCTATGAGACCCTCTTCTCTACACTGACATTTTATAGCCTCGCAGACTAGGCCTGCTGATCAGGGTAACAGGCATGAGGTAGGTCTTTTATCACATTACACAAGTATGCTAAGTGAGTTCGGCTCCTAATTGGGAGTTAGGTGTCTAACCTACTGAAGTACTACTAGGCCCTACACTGGCATCTTTAGGTAGTTAAAAACCTTTCTACATCTGGCCCAAAGTTATTATTCCCTCTCTTTCTCATACTTTATTAAACTTTGAAATAGGGGAAGTGGTCTAAACCACACAGAAGTTACAATGAAAATTAAAATATAATACTGTAAATGAGGTGACTACCTAGATGGCTGCATGAACACTAAATCCACATTTACACAGGGCTGTGGAGCTCCACAATTGCTCCAGGCTACTGGCAACAGAGAGCATTTTCCACACTTCAAAGTAACTTTCTACACACAAAGGTAGTTAATCATCAGCTGTGCAACCTATATAGTAGTGACCTAGCATGTTTTATTATTGTCCCAGAAAATAATAATTATTTCTGTATTATTATTATTATTATTACACGCCCAACAACAAGGGGAGATTATGAAATGCACCACACACAGGGAGGAAGCTCACTGTCAAAGTGTTGCTTATGACTGAATTTGCCCTTAAGCAAGAATCACGTAGCTGAGCTGTCAATCCGCCGCTGCCTCCCTGGCAGGGCGCGCCCGCGTTTGGGTGCACTCTGCCTCGCCCCCACGCACGCCAGCCTCCAGCGGGAACGGGGGATACCTCAGCTCTGCTCGCTCCGGGCGGCCTGTCCCAGACACTCGCGCTGCGAACTCCCGACCCCGTGCGGCCGCCTCACAGCGCTGGCAGGTGCTGAGAGGCCGGGCCGGAACCAGGGAAGGGGCTGGCAGAAACTCAGGAGCCCACCCCGCCAAGGCGGCTGCCCGTGGAGTCCCTTGAGCCGCAGGGCAGCGAGACGGGCCGGGGCCGGGGCCGGGGGCAGGGACACAAAGCCCGGCGGCGGGAGCAGCTCCCCGGTCACCGGCGCCGGGGGGCGGGGTGATGGTGTCAGGCTCGCGCGCCCGGCTCCCCGGCGGGGGGGGGGGGAGAAGAGCTGCCGCGGCCCCAACGGACACTCACCCCGGCTCCCGCGCGGCGCTTCCGCTTATTGCTCCCGCTTCATTGTACCGACTCGAGGCGGAAGCGCCCCACGTCTCGCACAAACCCGTCCGGGCAGCGCTGCCGGAACCGCTCCCGCGGCGTCATCGCGCACGTCGCCTGACGCGGCGCGCGGCGATGACATCACACTCTGGCCGCCATGACACGAGAGGCACGGTAGAGCGCCATTGCCCGGGCTCATGGACAACGGGCGCGGACGGGGCTGAGGGGCGGGATGGCCTCCTCGGTCGTCAGAGCCACGGTCCGGGCCGTGAGCAAGAGGAAGATCCAGGCCAGCCGGGCCGCGCTCACGCTGGTCAGTCCCGCCGGAGGCTGCGCTGCGTTAGCCGCGGGGGGGGGGAGCCGAGCCGGTGCCCGGCGGGCTCGGGGCGCTTCTCGGGCGGTGGCTGCCCGGCCGCGCCTGGCGGGGGAAGAGCTGCTCCGGGCCTGCGGATCTGTTGCTCCTGGGGAGCCGGCTTAAAAGCTGCCCCTCCCGCTCGGATACAGAGGCAGCAAAGGGGGGGAAGGGTGTAGTCAACAGGGTTAACATGTAAGCCCTTGTTTATCAGTTAACCGTGTAGTCGTCTGCACATTGATATTTACTCCCTATGTACCATGGACACTTCCTACTCTCTAGTCCTAAGTGGGAGAATGCATCTGTCAATTTTGACTTCCTTGTTTACACCACTACGAGGGCTTGTCTTTTATTTTCCTTTACATTGGCTGCCAGTCTTCACTATGGGAGGCATTTTACTGAACTTGATGTATTCAGTCTCTAGTATGGAATTCCTTGTCTTCCTTTGGTGATTGAACAGCAAGTATATAAAGTAGAGTTTGGTGGCTTTGTTTTTGAAGTCAGTTGTGTGACACCTTGACCTTGACAGTAGAGATGTAATAGTGTAATTGAGTAACTCAAATAACAGCCTGTGGGGGGGCAGCCTAGTCAAGGTTGGGTCCACACTGGCTGTGATTTTTTTTTTTTTTTTCCTGGAGGTTCAGGAGAAGGTACATGCACATGCTAAATTTACTACTGATTACATGAAAAGCTAAACAGTATCCCCCACATTCATGGAATACAATGACTTCAGATTATAAAGACAGTTTAAACTGGCTGAGTTTGGGCAGTTGTCATGGGCGAGCAAACCAGTCACTTTGTTAGCCCATGAAATGTGTTGTATTTCAAAATGAAAGTGGTACTTGCCAGCAGTGTTCTCTCTAAGCTGGGCGCTTGTGTGGCTGCTCAGGAGAGATTCCAATGCCGCTCAGCTGATTAGCAGGGTGCCCACAGGTAGGTTTTGTTTCCACTGGTGGTGCAGATTCATATATGACTCTGCACATAAACATTTTATTCTACACATGGATAGAAAAAATCCGCACATGGATGGAAAAGATTAGAAGGAACACTGCTTGCCAGTATCTTTTGGTTAAATCTAAGGTGGATGAACTGGGCACATCATAGTTTCTCCAGTAGCTCATCTGTGTGGGGCATTGGATAGTTTTTTGGGTGAGTTACAGCAGTTAGCTTATGGTCGTCCATGCAAAAGCAAATTTCTCCATCCATATTGAGAGCTAGGACCACTGGAGAGGCGTTGTGTCTCTGCTGGACTGTGAACTGAAGAACTTTGATTTTTCAGGATTAAAAGGGCTTCTGAGAATTAATATGATACACTTTAGGCTTATGGTTAGGATCTGGGAACACTATGAGGGAATTAACAGTTCCTATGCGCGCTCAGACCATGAATGGCCCATCCCACTACGCTTCCATCTTATTGGCCTGGAGTTCCTCCTTCAAGACCATGACTTGGTCATCTATCTACCTTGCAGGAACACTTCTCTTCCCAAAGAAGTTTCATGCTCCCTTCCAGGAAATTACATCCTGATTCTGTAAGGCTATCTGAAAGACAATCTACTCTGACAAAAATATCATTGTGTGGCACAAGCTTTTAGTCTTGATGTCTACAAATATTGCTTCAGGCCATCGGGTGGCAAAATCGATGAAAGTCAGTATATACTGTTTTCCCCAAGGTATCTTTTTAGGAAAAGGACCCAAAATATCCACAGCTGCATGCTGGAATGGAACTTCTATTATGGGGAGTGTTTGGAGGGGGCTTTGACCTGGTCTTGGGCCTTTCCCACCCACTAGCACACCTTACATGACTGGATGTAGGCAGAAATGTCCTTGTCCATTACCTCCCAGTGGAATGACTTTCCCAAACAATTGTGGTACTATTCACCCTAGCATGGCCTCTAGGAAGATTGTGGGCTAAGCACAAGAGCTTTTTCCTGTGCTTCATGACAGCAGCTGTTAATAAAATATTTTTATTTTTCAGACTCCGTCTGCTGTACATAAGATAAAACAGCTTCTTAAAGATAAACCTGAGCATGTAAGTACAAATGGAAAGAGTTCTTGTATGCTATCCTAATATTTTTAGTGTACCTTATGAAGAATTATTATTATTAATATACTAGCAGATGCCCTGTGAAATACATATGATCAGTGGAAAACTGTGCAGCTTGAAACAATCACTCTGGACACTTTATTGATATGAGATCTTCCTTTATAATAATAAATACATTTATCCAACAAGATTTATTTTCATGTATAAAAAATCAGAGGAGGTGGGGAAATATTTAATGACAATAAATCAACTGTCATAATCTTTGAGAGACATAAAACTCCAGCATGCATTCCTTACTTAAAAATTTTGTTGACTCTTTTGTTGACACTCTGATGAAACTAGTCTAATCTGTTGATGCCAGTTAGGTAATGATTTACTAGTATAGCAAAAGATCTTCAACTATTGATATGAAGATGTTCTTCAAATAGTTTTATTAAACTTTTGGATTTCTTAAAGCAGATTATTTTATGAAGTATTATGTTCTCATAATGTTGCTCCTTCTGACATGAAGGTTGGCCAGTATTTGGAGCTTTGCCAGGTTATTTCTGTTAGCAGAATATATTGATGCTACTAGTCAGATATTTCTTTCATGTGATCCCGTTTATTTTCAGAGTAACAGGACTTTGTGTATATTCCTGTATACAGTAAAAACAAACAGCAGGTGTTTTCCTTGTTCAGAGATCAAAATCTGAGTCTCCAGCAATATCTGTGCCCAAAAGAAAGTCTTTCTGTTATCTTACCAAGCCACTCATGACTATCTCTTTCACTTTCTGCTGCCTTTCTGTTTAGTTACTTGTGGCAGTGTGTGGGTGATAGTCAATCCCCCTGTCCTTGTGTTTGTAACATGTCACAAGGAACCCTTTCAGCCCACATAGTTTAGCTTCTGATTGACTTTGCCATGTGGACATTGCCTTATGATGTGGCACTCTTGTTTTCAGCTATCACTACAAACAAGGGTATTTAATTATTGCCTATCCATCAGTTTTTACAAGGTCTGTGATTTTCATAAATTAAAGACCCTCTTGGTGGCAGCCATTAGTACTGTCCAACATAATAATTACACAGATTATTTTCCTTCCTCCCTTAATTATACTTGTGTAGTAAAGATTTCATATGTAGGGTACCATATGGCTGTTCGGAAGACGGTGTCACCGTACAAAGTGTTTTCTGGTCCACGTGTCCCTGTTAACTATGCTTCAACTGTTGTTTATGTGGATGTTCTTTTGGTCTGACCTATGTGTTAGAATATATTGACTGACTGAATCAAGGGTCATTATGGCTTGCTGGGTCAAAGCTGAGCAGACCTTAAAAATGGTAAGGACTGGATTTTAAGGGTTGGTGGTAATATGGCTAATGAAAATTGCAGTCCCTGTAATTTATAATATTCTGTGAAATAGAGATTCTTTCCACTGATGAGCATAACAATACTGTGAAATGTAACTGTGTTTAGCTGAACTTCAGAGTTGCCAGCATTATGTAAATTGTTTAAATTGTTCCTACAATGAGAAGTAATCTTCTGCTTGTAACTAACAGTGACAGGCATATACAAGATCATATACTGTGATTTTTACTGGGGGGATGAGAGAATTTGGAACATAGAAGTCATAACATTTGGTACTCTAATCCTCTCAGATCTTGGAAGATATTCAAGATCAGGCCAGTGATTAAATGCATCTTTAGGCAGTTCTCAAACTGCTATTGGTGCTAACATGTTGCTAGCTGGAATTGGACTTTCAAAAGTGTTATCTCTTGGATAAATTATTTGAATGAATTGCACTTCCTGCAAGAGTAGATAGTAAGGTTGTTAAGGACTAGTCGACAAGCATTTGCTTATCAGGTAGTCTGTCAACTAGTCGATTTCCCCCCCCACCCTCCTTTACTGCCTCTATCAGAGAGGCAGCAAAGGGCGGGGGGGAGGGAGGGGAGAGAAGGGATACTTAAAAGTGGCAGCGCCGCACAGCTGAGCTGGGGATCAGTTGTGCGGCACTGCCACTTTGAAACCCCAAGGGGGCAGCCGCCGCACAGCTGATCTGCGGCTCAGCTGTGCGGTGCTGCCCCTTTAAAATGCCGAAGCGTCATGGAGCTCGGGGTCAGCTAACCTCAGGTTCCAAGCAGCATTTCCCCAAAACCCAGGGTTATCTGGCGACTCCTCAGCCAGGAATCAGCTGTGCAGTGGCTGCCCCTTTGGAACGCTGCCTTGGCTTTTCAGTGGAGCCAAGGAAGCGTTTCAAAGGGGCAGCCGCCACACAGCTGATCCTCAGCTCAGCTGTGTGGCACTGCCCCTTTAAAATGCTGCCTTGGAGTTTCAAAGGGGCAGCCATAGAGCCCAGGGCCAGCTGGGGAGTCCCCAGCTGATCCTGGGCTCCATGCCTTTGAAATGCACAGGAGCCCCTGCTGGGGACTCTTGTACATTTCAAAGCAGGCACTCATGTGCAGTGGAGAGTCAGCTCTTGTACATTTCAAAGGAGGAATGTGGAATTTCCATTGACTACTTGACTAGTCAATTAACCGCAATTTAACATCCTTAGTAGATAGATTAATCCTGTTATGTTAACTTTCAGTTGAGGTTAGTAGAGTTAACCTCTCTAGCAGCCCCATGTAATATCATTTGGATTAAATCTTCTTTGTTGCATGCCCATATGTGCTGTCATTATTGGCAGCTGTTTAACATGCATCACATCACCCTAGAACTGGCTTTCTTTCTGTGGAGAGTGAGTGTTTTTCAGTTTGTAAAGTGCTGTAAACTGACAGTACTATATAAACATAAACTGTCACATTTGAAGTTGTAAAACCATTTGGCTTTGAGGCAAGATTTTCTCATCAAACTGCTTATAAGACCAAACCCCTACAAGAGTGCTAGCAGTTATTCTAATGTAATTCAAAACTATTTTTTACACACTCTAGGTCTTTGTGCACAATAGGAACATTTAAATGTGTAACTTGCCATTATTGCAGACATGCATTTGATAACACAAGTAAAATGGAAGCTGTAGTATAGATGGGACGTGGGCTAACCCTGACAATATGATGGTAGAAAGTGTCTGCGCTGTATATCTTTTCACCACTATTAAAGGTAAAAATTGTATCAGTGTATTGAATAGGAGTTAACCTTCAGTTTGAATTTATATTATGCATTTTATAATGTAACTGACTCTCTCTTCTAGTCAGTACCAAAACCCTTCCCCCACCTGCAATAAAACCTCCTATAGAAAACATTCAGGTTCTTTATTCCTAAAATAAATTCATCCTATAAATGTAAATAAAATTTAATAAAACTCTTATATTTCAGGTAGGCGTGAAAGTTGGAGTCCGTACAAGGGGATGTAATGGACTTTCATACATGTTGGAATATGCAAAAACAAAAGGTGACTCTGATGAAGAAGTAGCTCAAGATGGTGAGTTTTTTTTAATTTAACTATTCAAAACAATCCAAGGGAGGGGGACAGGTGTAGAATAATTTGATTATAAAATGTCCTAACTGTAATGTAGAAGAGAGAGAGGCTAGCATGCACTAGCTGCATGAAGGTAATGAAGGAAATCCGTGGATACCTAATAGGACTTGTGGTTGCTATCACTTTGCAGTTCATTGTAATAGAACCTACTTGTTAAAACTTCCTGGACTAAATTAAATACTGCTGGCACAGAGGGTACAAACTGCATCCTTTTTCCTCCCCACCATATATCGGGCTGTTCTATGGGTTGGAATTCTCCAGGGCTGGGAAGCAATGTTTACCCCCGCTGTTGGGGTGGCAGCTTTGAGTTAAGGCTTGGGTTTCATAGGATGCTCCTTGTGCAGGCTGTTTGGTGATGCACATCCCCAGCAGGCTCTGGTCACAAGACTTCCTTGCCAGCACAGCCTATTTCTTTTGACTAACTTTGGAGGCTTGAGGCCCCTGGCATTGCTGCATCCCAGGGTTATATTGATATAAAATGGGACTGAATATGCTAAGAGTAAACAAACGACCTTCCAAAATCCACCGCTTTTATATAAACTAATAGATACCCTTATTGGGTTTATCATTACTAGGGGCCAGTGCCCCCTGCTCTCTATGCTTGCCAAGTCCCCTTCCTACCTCCCCCCCCCCCCTTTCGGGGCTGCACCAGCCCTGGCCTCTTGGCCCTACGAGCTGCCGGGGAGGGCCAGACACAGCCGCTGGGGAGGGGAGGACTGGGGGCTGTGCCATCCCTGGCCTCGCCACCTCCCACCAGCCCTGGCCTCCTCATCTTCCTTCCTGGCCTCCCCCTCACCTGTTGCCCCTGCCCCCCCCCACCTTCCCAACCTCTCTGCCCCCACAGTCCCTCTCCCCCAGGCCACAGCCAGCCCTGCTTGCTCCCCAGCCTCTGGCCACCAAAGGAGCTCCAGCCTGGAACCCTGCCCCCCACTGGGCAAGATTAGTGTGCCAGCGGGGAGAGGAATAAACCCTGAGGCTCTGCACCGGAGGCCTCCCTCCATGCTCCTCACTGTGCTAATCTTGCTGGGTGGGTGGGGGTGTGTGTGGGGGGAGGAGGGGAGGGTGTGTGTGTGTGTGTGTGTGTGTGTGTGTGTGTGTGTGTGTGTTCCAGACTGGAATTCCAAACGCAGCAGCCGCAGTGCGCCTGGCCCGAGCCAGCAGAGGCAATGGTTCCCTGCTGGGTCCTGGAGCCTTGGGGCCCCCAGTGCAGCAAAGAGTCATTGCTGCTGCCCCCTGGCCCTGCTTCAGGGGAGCTGAGGGCCAGCAGGGAGACCAAGGTGTGGAAAAGGAGAACCCTGAGCCTCTTCCCCTTCTGGGGACTCTGAGATGGGGTGGGGAGGGTGATGTAGAGTGAGGTGATATCACTCTGTCGCCCTGCAGGAAAACTTCCTTTAATATATAGAGAGATTGGTACTGTTTTTATTTCTTCACATACAAAGCCAAATTGACTTACTAAAATGAGCAATCAAATCAAAATGGCCGTCTTAATCTCCAGCATCCTGCAGTCTGAAAAACTTTTGTATGTTATTGATAAAGGCAGTGTTTCCAGAAGCACTAAGACTTCAGAAGCATTAATTCCTAGTCCCCATTGTTATAAAGTAAATTGGATGGACCTGACACCCCTCACTAGAACACGACTAAACATTGCAGCAAACGGTTTTCTCAACTTGTAGCAGAAGCAAGAAAAGGATAAAGGTGATAACCTGAAAGAAGCAAGAAAATGCAACAGTAATTACATTGACAGAATTCTGTTTTTAGCTTCATTTTATAACCCAGTTGGCTACCAAGTTGCACTGTAACACAAGAGTTAAAAATGAGCAAGATCTTTGTCAGACTACATAACAATTGTTTTGGTTTTGTCTCCCTGAAGGAGTCCGAGTGTTTATTGAAAAGAAAGCACAACTGACACTTCTAGGAAGTGAAATGGACTATGTAGAAGACAAACTATCCAGTGAATTTGTCTTCAATAACCCAAACATCAAAGGAACATGTGGCTGTGGAGAAAGCTTTAACATTTGATATCTCAGGAGTAGTACCTTGGCTTTTAACACCATAAAACACTTTATTGCTATGGCTTTCTAAAGACATCACATTTCTTTCAGGTTTTTGGGCTTTGTAAAGTGTTCCTGCCTTTCAAGGAAAATAAAGTGAATGCCTTTTGAAAATGTAACCTGTGTGTTAAATTTCAGCATTGATGTGTTTATGCAGTAATTTGAATGAACTGAGCTCTAGACAGTAAGAGCAGCAGTGTGCAGAAGCACTTCTGTGTTTTCATATGTAAAGGGAAATCTCAATATTTCTTTGTCATTACCCTCTTCTTCACCTCTTCCAGGCCCCCCAAAAGTGTAATAAGACTTAATAGGCATTGTGCTTTAATTAGAAGAACTCTAGAACATATGTATGAATAGGCTTCAGAATGTACTTATACTAATTTAAAAATAAAATACACAAAAAAGATAGATATCAGACAGATGCTTTCCATGTCTTTACTTCTTGCTACTTGGCTTTATTGGAAATCCTGCCTTCTAGTTCTAAATTTTCATTTTCTAAATGTCACTAACACTGACTAATTCTTGGAATGAGCTAATTCAAATCTGAAAAGTTATTATCACCCTTGAATACTGAGCTATTTTATTTCCAATATTAATATTTTCCTTGTAACAAGCATGATCTCCTTGCTGTAATTAGTAAGATAAGTCATATGGTGTTCAAGAATAATGTAACATCTTTCAAGAATTTGAATGTTAAGACGGAATACGCACAGTGCTTCTTTTCACACATCCCATGTGTTTGTCTTTGCTCCCCTAAGCTTTTTCCAACCAGGTCTTCCTTTTTTGCAGTACACTTACATTTTTTTGCTCTCTGGTCACCCAACAAGAACATTGTTTTATGATGCAGAAGGATTTTGTTAGTTTTGTGTAGTCATAACGGACTTTCTGTCAAAGCTCAAACCTTATTGGTATCTTGAGTAGGTGTTAGGTTTTCCCTTGTAAGGTTACATTATATGCTTGCCAACAGTTGTATGGGGATGAAGGTAACTTTGTAAAAGGAACATTTCAGTGTAGTTTAAAAAGCACTCGAGACTCTTTATGGCTTGCATTCTTCTTCTTTCGAATGTTATGTTCAACGCTACATTTCTTCGTCAAATTTGGACGTCCAAACTCTCCAGCTAGTGAATAGCTGTAAAATAGGGGCATAAGGATCTTGAGCAATACGGGGGTTTTGCGCAAAACAGACATGTCCACACTACTTGTTTTTGCGCAAAAAGCATCAGAAGAGATTAAGCACGAGACAATGCTAATGAGCGCTTCCTTTGCATTGCCTCTGCCACAAAAAAAAAAACCTATTGTAGACATAGCCTTAGAGATTGACCATCCAGGGATGAATTCGTTCTGTTTGTTAGTGCTCAAGAGGTAGAACTATGGAATGTTACCTGCTGAGAGAATGGAAATGCAGCTAGTTCTGAGGGAGAAGGAAATACAGCTATGGCATCCTCCCAGTAGCAGTTAGCAACACCCACAGTAACAGAAGGTCTAAGCTTCCATGTGTATTGCTTAATTAATATTCATCCTTCAGTTTTAATTTTGTAATGTATGCAATTTTCATGTAAAATATTGGAATTTTCCTTTATGAAAGTCATACATAAAGAGTTACTTTGTTATATGTAGTAGTTATAGAATTGTAACAAAGTGCTGTGAGGAAATCCTAACAACAAACTCAGTAGATTTGAATGTCTAATGCCATAGTCCTTCATTGCTCCCAAAAATAAATACAAAATCAAGTCTGTGGTTTTGTAGAGCTAAGGTCTAAAATAGTCCCCATGATGGACAGATTCTCATGTGTAATATTTTTCCTTGCTGGAAGATTAAGAATGTAACAGGATGTTGGTATAAGTGCTATTCCTGTATTCACTCTAGTTTTACAGAGTTCTTAAGAGCTTTTGTATATTCATGGATTTGTGTATATCATCTGTGAGTAAAAGTTCATATTTGCATATTCTGTGAAATAGTCTCTGAAGAGAGTTGTCATGTTTACTAAAGCACCCAACGCACAATAACAGTACATTTATGTAAATGCAAGTAACTTATGTATGAATACAGTTTTGTTAATCAGTCCATTTATGATGTGTGCAATACAGTATGTGGCGTTCTCAGTTATAATAAATAACTGTTGGTAAACATTAAATACTCTTGTTTTTCACACCTATAATAAAATAGCACTTCAAAGTCACACAAGTAGCTCAAAAGCTTCAGAGGGGTAGCCAAGTTAGTCTGTACAGAATAAACTTAAAAAACAACAAGTAGTCTGGTAGCACTTTAAAGACTAACAACATGTAGATAGAATCATCAATGAGAAATAGTTCAGTTCAGTTATAGCATAATTGTTGTATAGCTTGTAAACTGATGTTTACTAAGGAATATTCACTTAATGTTTTCTAAGTACTAATAACATTGGGAAGACACAGTAGTTATGTAGGGTCATGTTTAAGTTTGCAAATGAAAATATTTTGTTGCAGAATATGCATGCTGTCATTTTTATACCTTAACTGGAAAAGTAGGGAGATAAACGGTAGTGGAGGTTTTTTAACCTGTTCAGCTTTAAGGTTGAAATTCAGGCAGCCAAATGTTCATTTTAAAAATGTCTACCTGCCATATTTACATATCATAGATTCCTGTAAAGGGAGAAAAAGATTGTATAGAATAGTTTGTGTTGGTATAAATGTTGTATTGGCATTAGTTTGCAATGGATGGTTGACTCACAAGTGGGAGAAACTACAAATTATCCAAGTCATTCCAAGTGCTAGTAAAATATCCATGCACACCATATTATTTTTTTTATGCTGAGTATTAGAAAGTATTATGCTCTTTATTATCCTTCCATTTGTAGTGGCTGCCTTAGTTACCACGTATGGACTTCTGAGTGACAGGAGAAATATTTTTGTTAATGACAAATGGGTTATTTTAAAGTTCAGTGTTGTGATGTATAAAAGGTAGATGCAAGTGTTTTATATAATTGGAGGGCCTGGAATTCTAGCAGGTGTCTTTTAGCCCTTCCAACTGTAAATTAAGGATTTTAACATGGCTGCTTGGTCAGTACTGACTGTAGCAAGTCACTTTGCCAGATTCATCCTATGTGGAATGCCAAGGTATATTCCTTTGGGTGAAGAGAAATAACTGTTTGAAAACAGTTAAGTTTGGTATGCTAATAGTTAAGATACACTGTGCCCCACTGATTTATGTGAGCTCAAAGGTATAAAATGAAGGCAGTTAATCCTGGGCTTTAGAAAGAAAGGAAAACAGTACCTGTATCTAGTGCCCACACAGTGTGATACGCTTTAATTCCAGAAATGGAAAGAGTTTCTGGCACAAGTCACAGCTGATTTCATTATTTCACTTTATTTTTTAAGGTGCCACTTCACTAGTGAAAATTATAAAACAACTTCATCTGACCACCGAGTAGTCTAATTCCTAACATTGAATTTTATAATCATCTTTGACCAGTGTGCTAGATGAAAGCTCCCCTCCCACCTCAGTGGAATAAATTGGTGAAGTGTGTACTTTCAGTTGTGTGGGTTGTTTTTTTGTTTGTTCCTGAAAGGCATTAACAAGAGCTCCTGAAAATAGGTTGTTGTCACTGCTTGTATAAACAATTTTTTCCATCCTACACAATCATGTTTCATTATTAGTGTATAAAGTCACCTGCTGCACAAATGCTGTAATCATTCATTCATTACTTGTTGGTGATTCCCTGATCTTACATATGGTTCCCTGACTACATCATTTTTTAAACTGAAAAAGTGTGTGTGGTATTTCTTAAGATGGGCTCTTTGTAAACTGTAAAAACCTCAGACTCAGTATTTCATGCATTTTAGGATTACATAGAACCTTCATACTCTGCATGTCCCGAATTCAGGAACACCCATGCTGTAGCCCTGGGCAGTCTGAAGGAGTTTTTCACTCTGCCACCACCACGAGCTGGGGGAACAACAGTGCAGCAATGAGCTTTGCTGGAGGCTTCTCTCCCCTCCCCCCTTAGGGATGTAAAATTCCATTTAATTGGTTAACTGGTTAAATGTGATGTTTAACTGCTTAACCAATTAAAGGGGGGTAGTGGAGGAGGCTAATCCAGCCGGTATGGAGTGCTCCAGTCCATAGCAAGTCACGTGGGGCTGGGGAGGTGCGCTAGCCCCCAATATCTTACAGGTTAACCTTTCACATCTCTAGCTCTCATAGCAGCATAATCAGTGCCTGGGGGTAGTTTGGAATGTGATGTACCAGGTAAGTGCCCTGCTCCCATCCCCTTCACTTCCTCCCTGGCCTGGCAAAATCTTTAGTCCCACAAATTCTGTTTATCAGGGTTGCCAAATTAAAGAGGTTCGAGTGTATTAATTTATCTTGGTCAGCCAAGAAAACAATGTAAGTAGTGAAGTCACTTGGCAAGATCTCCTATACATTCAAAACTTGATAAAAATTAAGTTTGCTACTTGAACAGGAACTTAAGTGCCAGATATTTCAATATAAGAACAAATAGTGATCACTTAGACAAAATGAAATATGAACTACTTTCAACATATGCAATCCCAATAGAATTTAAAAGGACACTGGTCTAATCTGACTTCAGATTGAAGTGTTTAATTAAAATATTTTGACTTTTTGTGGTTGCACAAGCTTTTGAAAGTGAAATTGCCTAGAAACAAAAGATTAATGTTCTTTCATCACAAGATCAGAGAAATACAAAAAGTAAACAAAATACAGTAACATAATACATTTTTAATTCCTTTCACATTTTATTTTAAGGACTGCCTAGGTTAATTTTTTTTTTTCGTTACATGTCTTTTTAAACTTGCTCCCTCTAAACACACTGGGTCTACCCACTTGGATAGAGGTTTTTTAAATTTCAGTAGGCATTTAGTGTGCCAAATGAAGGAACCAATTTATCCCATGGTGCAACTTATCACTATCTACTGCACTATATTTTGGGAAGCTTCTGAATGTGACTTTTGCTCTTTGTTATGACATTTTATGCTACTGCATGTGTGCATAATTAACAAGCCGTGCTATTTCTAAATTTTTGCATGGAAAAAAGCTGCAAAAAGTTTCTTTTGCTTGGCTGCCTCACTGACTCATTTGTAAGTTCCTGAAGAAAGCCTGAACCTCTAAAGAGGAGTCATGTGGGGGGTGGTCACATGGCTACTGCTTCTCCCACTGTCCCTCATCAGTAGACACTCCTGCCCAGGAACTCTCCGGAGTTTACACTCCCTTTGATCAGAAACGTTTCTCAGTCAAGGCAGTAGAAGTGCATTGCTACCTGTCCCTTCCTGCTTAAGTGGTCAGAGATCACACCAGCATAGAAGTATATTGAAAGTAGATTCTAAGGTAATTAAGAGTTTAAATAATACTCTACATCCCATTACAATGAATCCAGGCAATGTTGTTTGGAAGCTGAACACTTACGCTTCCATCCCACATCACTGTCAAGTTTTAGCAAACTAGTACAAGTCAGCACATAAGAACAGCCATATCTATCAGTAACTGCTAATGGTAACAATTCACTACCTCTGCTACAGGCAGCTTATGTTACTGATTTCAGTTTCTTACACTATAGAGCAGGCCTGGTCAGAATACCTTCCATGGGCCAGATCCGGCCTGCCAAGTGGGGGTGCGGCAGGCAGGGAGTCAAGTAGGTAAAGTCTCCCAGCCAGAGCCTTCCTCTGGCACCCCAACCCTTTACCCCCCACCCCACATAACTCAAGTCCTTTGTCCCCATATCCCCTCCAAGATCCATGCCCCCCAATCCCCTGCCCCCCCTCCTACACCCCCCAGTCTCCTGCCCCAAGTCATAACCCAAACCCTTGCACCCTAGTCCCCTAAACCAGGTCACAACTGACTCCTTCACCCAAATTCCCTCCCCAGCCCCACACCCTCTCCTGCACTCCAGGCCCTTACCGCAAGCTCCCTTCTGCACCCAGCCTCCATCCCAGACCCTGCACCTCCTCCATTAATATGTAAGAGTGTGGCCCTTGGCCAGTGTAGGGTTGCCAGGCCAGTGTGGCTCTTGGCCAGTGTCTGGTTTTCGCCCGGACATTCCGGTATTTGTGGCCCTCTCCAGAAAAAAGAACAGGTGTCTATTTTTCTCAGATGGAAGGTCGGTGGGGACATTCCCTGCTGCGTCTGGCGGGGTCAGGGGGAGCAGGGAGATTTAAAGGCACAGTTAACTTTTTTTTTTCTCAACCAATTTTTTTCCTGCCACGTTCAGAATTTTTTGTGAAAGTATCTGGCAACCCTAGACCAGTGTTCCCTCTAAGTCAGAGGCTCAGGGCTCTGTGCATGGAGATGACTGACTGGGAAGGGCTGATTAATCACCTGTGAAGCCGTGCTGCCTTGAAGCTTAGAGGAAACACTGCCCTTGGCCACTTTCCAAATTTTTTGAGTGACCCCCCCCCATCAAAAATTATTGTCCACCCCTGCAATAGAATGTGTGAAACTGCTACCTATAGGAATGTGGCAACAGATCCTACTTTGCTAAAAACCATATAGTGTAAGAAACTGCTCACTCTAGAAATTAGCCACATCAAAGAGCAGTTTTTAGCAAAGTAGCACCTGTCACTGCTAAAGGTAGCAAATTCCTACAGAGAGCAGTTTCCACTCACCCAGTAGTGTAAGAAACTACTCTCTCCTATAGCAGTTTTTAGCAAATTAGGACAAGTCAGCAAATATGAACAATTTTATGTTCTTGGTAGAGGGGACTTCAACTACTTAGATATCTATTGGGAAAATAACACAGCAGATTACCCAACAAGTTCTTGAAATGTATTAGATAGTTTTTTATTTCAGAAGGTGGAGAAAGCTACTCGGGAAGAAGCTGTTCTAGATTTGATTTTGACAAATAGGAACTGGTTGAGAATTTGGAAGTGAAATGCAGCTTTGGTGGAAGTGACCATGAAATGATAGCATTCGTGATTCTAAGGAATGGTAGATGGGAGAACAGTAAAATAAAGAATGCATTTAAAGAAAGCATGTTACCCTGGGACGCAGTAACGATTAAATTTAAAATCTCATTGGCTCGCCCTGACATTCGGAGATGTAATGGTCCCAAGTCCCAGAAGAAGGGATCGCCCGAGGCCGTATCTATCACCGGTTTAGTGGTTTTCCTTAACAAATGAGTCAGACAGAATTTGAGGCCAAACCATATATTGTAAAATTTAAGAGGCCAACACGTAAAAATACAACCCAATCCACCCTAACCCCGAAGAAAAGTATGATAGAAAGTCCCCGATACATGAGGTATATACATTACATTCCCAGTAAGGACGACAAGGTAGCTCACGACCTCAATGCTTTGGCCCATGGGGAGCCTAGGCAGAGGAACAATGAGGCGGTCCCTCGATGACTCAGAGGCCTCCGGAAGAGAAAGACAGGTGAGCAGACTCCTGGAGCGAAGGCCTTCCACACTCCGCGGATCAAGGAATCTGAAACTCTCGCTTGATCTTGGCTGACGTTCACCCAGGTCTTCACCATAGGTCAGTAGCCCTTTTGCTGGATGATCCCTACTGTCTTATACCCTCACATTCATTAACACGCTTACAGACGGGATTGACATGCACACGCACTAACCTAACTAAATGGAGCCCGGAACCAACCCAAAG
This sequence comes from Pelochelys cantorii, assembly GCA_032595735.1. Classification (NCBI taxonomy): domain Eukaryota; kingdom Metazoa; phylum Chordata; order Testudines; family Trionychidae; genus Pelochelys; species Pelochelys cantorii. Next base: position 90,205,119 of record CM064330.1, on the reverse strand, counting down.
CCAGAACCCGAATGGAACCTGAACATGGATATATATATAGAGAATGGATCACTGGGGAACACTTTAGTAACGAGAGCAAAGAGGTTTTGGGGCTGAGTGCAAAGGTTTTGGGGCTGAGTACAAAGGTTTTGAAAAGAGCGGGAATTCTAATTCTAACTGTTCCCGTCTTAGTTCGAACCACACTTACTTAGTTCGAACTAAACCTTCTTAGTTCGAAATACTGGAGAGAACTAACCTTAGTTCGAACCATAATACATAACTCAATTTTTAATTCGACATAACCCCTATCAATCCCAAACCAATTTATATCATAAGATTAATATACATCAATGAGAACATATTAAAATGACCATTTGAGGGTTAACAAGCAGACTTTCATAAACTTGGGGAATTAGTAGTTAAGATGTCATGGGAAGCAAGTCTTATGGGAAAAACAACTGAAGACAGTTGGAAGTTTTTCAAAGGGACTTTATTAAGGTCGCAAGAACAAACTATCCCAGTGTGTAGGAAAGATAGGAAGTATGGCAAGAGACCACTCTGGCTGAATGAATACAAACAAATAGCATAAGCATGTTGGGATAATATTGAAAAGGCCAAAGCATAAAACAAGATCAAATTGGCTAGAGTCAGGGTGTCCAACATGCCAGCCACTACCCACATGTGGCTATTTGGTCGCTTGAGTGTAGCTAATTGGCTCACAAAATTATTTACATTTCAGAATGTGGCCAGTTCACCACAGTGACTACTACTTCAGAACAATAACAGAAAATATGGAAATAGAGGGGTAGTTAATAACTTGTTTCATTTTTCACCAAGAAAGCTGGTGGTGATTCAACATCTAAAATAGTGAATGCCGGTGAAAATGAGGTAGGATTAGAGGCAAAAATAGGAAAAGAACAAGTTAAAAATTAGACGAATTAAATGTCTTCAAGTCACTAGGGCCTGATGAAATGCATCTTAGAATACTTAAGGAGCTGCCTGAGGAGATATCTGAACCACTAGCTATCATCTTTGAAAAGTCATGGAAGATGGGAGAGATTCCAGAAAAATGGAAAAGGGCAATTATAGTGCCTATTTATAAAATAGGAAATAAAGACAACCAGTGGAATTACAGATCAGTCAGCTTAACTTCTGTACTGGAAAGATAATGGAGCAAATAATTGAACTGTTTGCAAACTTCTAGAAGAAAATAAAGTGATAGTAACAGTTAGCATGGATTTGTCAAGACCAAATTTTGTCAAACCAACCTGAGAACTTTTTGGACAAGGTAACAAGCTTTGTGGATAGGCGGGAAGTAGTTGAAGTGGTAATTCTTGACTTTAATAAAGTTTTTCATACTATCTTGCATAACCTTCTCATAAATAAATTAGGGAAACACAACCTAGATGGAGTTACAAGAAAGTGAGTGCAAAAGTGGTTGGAAACAGTTCCTAAAAGTAGTTATCAGTGGTTCACAATTATGCTGAAAGCGCATAATGAGTGGGATCCCGCAGAGATCCATTCTAGATATCTCTGTTCATATCTCTGATAATGGCATAAAGAGCACACTTGTCAAGTTTGCAGATGGTACCAAATTGGGAGAGCTGACATGAAGGCACATTCCAAATGAGCACAGTGTAAAGCAGTCTACTATGCACATACTCCAGCAAAACTTTGCCATAAGGTTATGAGTTTGAGATTTTTGAGCCAGCCTTCCATCCCAGGATGAATTTCACCCTTTGTTTTATCTTAGATTTAAAAAAAAAGGAATGAAAAAATCTTCCATTTGGGAGTAAAATTGAAATAACACCAAAAAAACCCCATCCTAATGGAAGGTCAAATAGGTAGGTGTTAACAAGTAATCAGCCAAATGTGACCTGTCCATATAGTATATTAATCTATAAGGCTGCCAACTTCTCCCTTGAAATGTAAAGCTATGTAGTAGGAAACTTAGGGTTCCTTTACATGCCTGTGTTTGAAATCTGGATCTCAAGTGCACAAAAGTCTTATACCATCCCATTACCTTTGGAGGTTTTCCTTTACCTCACAGAACTATTCTTTTCTTCACTGCTTCAAAGTTCTAGTTCTAGTTTCACACAAGAATGTACAGATACTTGCCACAGGGTGGCAGCAAATTTCCAGACTCTATCTTTCAACACAGGAATCTATGCTCAAGCCCATATTTTAAAACTGGCTTATGATGTATTCCATGTATTTAAATTTTAATTATATTGTGTAATGATGGTGGTTATTATCTTTAGTAATACTGTTCATATCTTTGCATATATATTTCTTTCTGTAAGTTTGCCAGTTCTTAAAATGTGAGAGATGGTATAGAAATCCACACACCCTCTATTATCTGGTCAGGGAAAGTCTGAGCTGTTGCATTGCTCTGGGCAAGGACCCATGTTCCTCTATCGTTAGGTTACAGTTCCCCTGCAATTCATTACATCTTGACTTTATTAAAGTTTTTGATACTGTCTCCAATAGTATTCTTCCTAGCATGTTCAAGAAATAGGAATGGACTATAAGATGGATAGGAAGCTGGCTAGATTGTTGGGCTTTAAGGGTAGTGATCAATGGCTTAATGTGTAGTTGGTAGCCAGTATCAAGCAGAGTGCCACAAAGGTTGGTCCTAGGGCCAATTTTGTTCAACATCTTCATTATTGGTCTGGATGATGGAATGAACTGCACCCTCAGCAAGACTGTGGATGACACTAAGTTGGCAGGAGAGGTAGATATGCTGGATGGTAGGGATAGAGTGACCTAGAAAAATAGGAGGACTGGGCCAAAACAAATCTGAGGTTCAACAAGGACAAGTGCAGAGTTTTGCATTTAAGATGGAAGAATCCCATGACCAGCTACAGGCTGGGGACCAACTGGCTAAGCGGCAGTTCTGCAGAAAAGGATCTGGGGATTACATGAGTCAACAGTGTGCCCTTGTTGCCAAGAAGGTTAATAGCATATTGGGTTGCATTAGTAGGAACATTGATAGCAGATCAATGGAAGTGATTATTCTCCTCTATTTGGCACTGGTGAGGCCACATCTGGAATATTGGATCCAGTTTTGGGCCCCTCACCAGAGAAAGGATGTGGGCAAATTGGAGAGAATCCAGCAAAGAGCAACAAAAATTATTAGGGGGCTGGAGCACATGACTTATGAGGAGAGGCTGAGGGAAAGGGGCTTATTTAGTCTGCAGAAGAGAAGCGTGAGGGGGGATTTGATAGCAGCCTTCAAATACCTAAAGGGAGGTTCCAAAGGTGATGGAGCCAGTGGTGGCAGATGTCTGAACAAGAAGCAATGCTCTCAAGTTGCAGTGAGGGAGGTGTAGGTTGGACATTAGGAAAAATGACTTCATTAAGAAGGTGGTGAAGCACTGGAATGGCTTGCTTAGAGAAGTGGTGGAATCTCCATCCTTAGATGTTTTTAAGGCCAGGCTTGATAAAGCCCTGGCTGTAATGATTTAGTTGGGGTTAATTGTACTTTGAGTGAGGAGTTGGACTGGATGACCTCCTGGGGTCTCTTTAAACCCTAATCTTCTATGATTCTATTAAATTAATTTTCCTGATTCACAGAACTTGATAAATTCAATTATATATGTGTGGTAGGGTAGCCTATTTACCTGTTTAAACACTAACATTTTAAAGATTATCAGACAAAGAAATACTCAGAAGATTTATACTATATATACCAAAAGTGTTAAGCCCTTAAATGACATAAGTGATATATGGTTGAGAGGGGTAGCCGAGTTAGTCTGTAACAGGAAAAACTTAAAAAACAACATATAGACGCGTAGCACCTTAATGACTAACAAAACATGTCGATGGCATCATGAGCTTTCGTGGGACCAACCCACTTCTTCAGATGACATATGGCATGACATTGATTTGCTATGGGTGGATATATGGGATGGAAGTTAAGTATTTTGGAAAGAAATTCACTCAGCAGTTTGTGAAAAATCATAAATTTGTTCAGTTGGTCACAAATATTTTTAAGGGAATTAGGAAATTAAATACAATTTAATTGGTTTGATCTAGAGTAAAGGAAGGCAAGAGACAGTGTAAGATCCAAGAATACTGAAGAGCATGGATGTTTTGTGTAGCCTAATAGTACTAGATCAAATGAGGTATACCAGATGCACACACATTACAGGTATTAGAAAAGACTAACTTTAGACTGTACACTCTACAACTACATCCTGAGTACAAACTCTACAACCTGAATACTTGGCATTGAGTACAGCACTCTATAACCCGCTAATCTTCCTTTGTCCTATCACTGCAGAGCTGTTGACTGCCCACTTCACCTCAAATGGTCTTTTACAACATGTTTATTCCTTATGCTGAACAATTTGGTCTAAGAGTCACAACTAAACTGAAGCTGGAATATCTTTCCCAGATCAAGAAGAACTCTTGTGTGAGCTCAAAAGCTTGTCTTTCACCAATTGAAGTTGGTCCTATAAAAAATAATTACCTCAGCCATCTTGTCTCCTTAATACATTTTTTCTGCCTGTGGATAGATTATTATTCATAGGTCCAAACAAATTACACATCTCTAAATGTTAGAAACAAAGTGCCTAATAGTTTAATCAGCAATTTGCAACTAGTAAGATGCAACACTTTTCCAGGGGTAGCTGGAGGCTGAGCTACACATCCGGAGGTTTACCACATGACTACCAAAGTTGCCAACACCTAACTCACCAGCTACAGGACCACTTAAGGTATGTCTAGACTACATGGCTCTGTCGACGGAGCCATGTAAATTAGTTTATTCAGCATAGTCAAAGAAGCAGGGATTTAAATAATCCCCACTTCATTAAAATAAACATGGCCGCCGCACTGTGCCGACGATCAGCTGATCCGGCACAGCACTGCAGTCTAGATGCGGATCTGTCGGCTGGGGAAGCCTTTGCCGACCAATCCCTTATGCCTCATGAAACGAGGTTTACAGGATCGGTTGGCAAAGGCTTCCCCAGCCGACAGATCCGTGTCTAGACTGCCACGCTGTGCCGGATCAGTTGATCATGTTTATTTTAATGAAGCAGGGATTATTTAAATCCCCGCTTCTTTGACTATGCTGAATAAACTAATTTACATGGCTCCATCGACGGAGCCATGTAGTCTAGACACACCCTTAGAGAGAGCCAGATAGAACTCTGCAATTCTCACTCTTCATAGAAGCTCACAAAAATAATGTACTGGCCCTGCTGCTTGTAACTATATCTTGGTATACTTATATATTATCACTAGATGGCAGCAGATTCAAAATAATACAGTTGGAAAAACATGCCTAAAGAACTGCCCCCTGAGACCAGTGAATAATAGTTTCTCTTTACAAAGTTCTCATGTCTTGCAATTTTTTAAAATTCTTTCTCTTCATACATCCTCCTAGATAGAGAAGCAATTTTGGACAGAGAAATTAGCTGTACTTCATCTGATTATCTTCACTATTTAAAAAAAAAAAGAACTCTACAGCTTCACTAAATGTTATCTTTTCTTGAGACTGAGAAACTGTTGGACCCTGAAATGTCTTATGTCTATAGCAACATTGTAAATTAAATCACTTTTGGTCCCACAGTCTCAGCTTATACTGGTATAATTGAGGACAAACACTCCAAAATCTGTAGAATTACTCTGATGTAACATCAGTTTAAATGAGATTAGAATCAGGTCCCCAAACTGCTTTGAAGTAGCTTTACTTGTGAACATCTAAAATTTACCCCCCCCCCTTTTCCCCATTTAATCTTTCTACAAGAGTATCTGTGCTTAGCAGCAGGCAGAATATTTTTCACACACAGTTGATAAAAGCTTACATTAATGTAAATTAGAGGTAACACCAATAAAATCAGCAACATTTCATTTGTCAGTGACCGAGACATGGGTGGGACTGGGACTGTTACTATCAATCAGGCAGTATAGCCAATGAGGCTGCCTATTACTCCGCAGGTGGGCATGTTTGGTAGCACAGAGACTGGCTCTGCTGCAAGGCAGAAAGCAGGGTCAGACAACTGCTGTGAAACTGATATGACCGGAGAAAATTGGTTCTCTAAATCCTACACTCAAGCACCAGAACACAGGGGCCTGACTTTATTGGACTTTCTGTTGCACATTTACATCTGTGCAAAGTGAGTGTGCAATGCTACCATTCTGAACTGCAGCTTTTTACGTCCACTTTGTACTCATTTTGCTCAGCTACAAATGACCATACAAGGTGCAAGGCAATGGAGCATCTCACCCACAATCTCCATTCCAGGTCTTGTGGATGCTAGTGGCAAACCTTCCCCTCCCCCAGTGGAGACATAAATGCTTTTGCTGGTATAGTTTATTCCAGTTGGCCAGATGAAAAAAGCTATACTCATTTTTTTCCCCCTGGTGTAAGTACATTAGGGGTTTTGCCAGCACAACTATGTCAGTTAGCTCCTAGCTGTCTGCAAAATGTAAGCATAGACCAGTCCCCAGTCTCTGTATTCCCCTGTGATAGGCTAATGAGTTCTGGGTGTGTCAGTATTCAGGGGCAGCAATCCAGGACATGTGGTCACCTCATAAAAATCTACCTCTACTACTCTTATAGCAACCAGAAGGTTTTGATGAGGTTGCTGATGTTACGGAAAATATTAAGTAATAATCTCCTGTACCCCACTGATTCCTAGCTAGCCAGCCACTGGAACATTTTATTACTGTTTTATTATATTAGATAGTTTTACTGTCCCCATGTGTGCTCCATTTGCTAAACCCTCTAATTTCTCAAACACCATCCTAATTTAGAAATGCAGAATATGACAGCTAATCACTTTAACAGCGGTAGGAGGATATATCATTTTACTACTGACTGATTTATTTTTAGCTTTCATGAAGAACTTAAAATTGTCAAATGTTGAGACAAAGTGCAGACTACAAATATACACACACAAAATATTGTATCCATAGACGGATATAATGGGCCAGATCCTCAGCTGGTGGAACTGGTGTCGTCAGTGGTAGAAAGGCACCGTCAAACACAATTCAGGACACACGTGCATTGGGCCAGACGTTCCTCTGGTGCAAGCAACTCTGCTGCCCCTCTAAAATTTGAAAAGGAAGAATCCTCCCCTCCCTGTCCAGCTAATCAAGATGAGGACTGACATGAGGGTTTAGCACTTCAGCTTCCCATAGTGCCACCACTGTATTTTTTAGGGTTGTGTGAATCTTTGGCTCAACTAAACATTAAAATAGCCAACTGGATCTCCCAGGGTGTCATGCCTCATCTTGTCTTTGGGAGCATGGTGGATGAACAATTTTATTGTGAGCACCCCATGGGTACGTCTACACTGTGGGGGTTTTCTGGGATACCTATCCCGGAAAAACTCTGCCGCGTTCAAGGAACGCGTTTGCTCTTCTGCTTTTTTTTGTGGAAGAGCAAACGCGGTTTTTCGGGGAGCCCTGTATACCTCATTCTAGACTGGGCCAAATGGCAGAAAAGCCTCTTCCAGAAAAGCTACGCAAATTGTGGAGCACAATTTGCATAGCTTTTTCCAAAAAAAACCCTATAGTGTAGACCTAGCCCAAGTGAGATAATAGCTGAGAGAGCTAACAAAATCCTGTGGCATATAAGCAGAGGAATAATATTTCTGTACAGGATTGGTGAGACCATTGATGAATATAGTATCCAGTTCTGGTGTCCACATTTTAAAAAGGATGCTGGAAAAAAGGATGAACAGGGTTCGGAAAAGAGCTATAAGAATGATTTTATAGACTGGAAAACAAGCTTTATCATTAAATGTACAAGACTCTGTCTATTTAGTTTCACCAAGGGAAGAGGTGACTTGTTCATGGTCTACAAGTGCCTACACGAGGAAGAGATTTCTGGAAGTAAAAGACTTTTTAATTTAGCAGTGTAATGACTCAATCCTTGGAGTAGGGAGCATGAGGCTAAGAGGGTATAGCTATGGCTTTTGACTCTTGGGGCATGTGCAGATAAATGTGAACAAGAATACCTGCAGAATGCTCTGATGTCTCCTAAGGACAAGACCAGACTCCAACTAGGTCCAGAATCTGAGGGCTGAAAAGATGGCATAAAATAGCTGCTCCGCAATGTATGTTACAGGTAGCCCGTGCAATGGAGTGAGCCCTTGCACAGGCTCTTATTGGTCTCCAAAAAGGAGAATGCTGAACAAGAGAAAAGGGCAAGAAATATACTGGAGACGTCACCAAGGTCTTGTGTCTGCAGCAAACAGAAAGCGAGACAAGAGAGATGAAGCCCCACGAAACAAGCACAGTGAGGTACAAGGTCTGTGGAGCAGAAGAGAGCAGGCTGGCACTTGAATTAGAAAGAGCAGGGAGTTGTCTCCTGATAATGCAAAAGAAGAACTCAAGAGATGGGAAGAGGAACCTGGAAGCAGAGAATGAGAAAGAGAAGACATATATGGAACATTGGTGAACAAAGTCATTTTTGGATGAATTTTCCCTTTCTAGCCCATGTACTGTATTCTAAGGACTGAAGAGCAGCTGGTATCAGGAAATTTGGATTTAGCCTCACTGAGCATTAAAAGATGGCAATGGCTTTTAAGGAAATTTTAACACCATTACTGAATGGGTTTTTTGAAACGTTGAATGTGCATGAGTCCATTGTGAAAAATTGACTATATTTCTACAAAAGCCCATGTTCTGATGTCTTTACTTGTGTCGGATAGTACCCTACTTAAAAGTAGTCATACTGACTTCAGCAGGACACTTTCTGGAGTAAGGTGCTATTCCTCATGGAATAACGGCATTAGAATCTGGCCCTAAAGTTTAATTCCCTAGACTTTTGGTGGTTGTATTCATGAGAAATGCCCTCGAAAAATGCAATTTAGAAAAGTTGTTTTGGTGGCGGATTGATATCTCTGAGTATATGTATGATAGTTATGTTAGCTTGCTGCCGCAAGGCCAGTAGAGGCAAACATGTGACATTGCTTTTCAGTAGCTCCTATGTAACATACAGACATATTCCCAGAGTGTGATTTTAAAAAAGTTTGTTTTTTGAATTTTAGTTTGCTAGGAATTAAATGATGGTGATTTGTAAATTCTATTGGGGAGAACAAAAGGAAATACCCAATAAGCTTTTAACAAAAAGACCACTATAGATAATAGGTGGATTTAAATTACTGTATGATGGATACCCAGTGCTCTGAAAGATGGCTAAAAATCTGTAGACTCATAGTTATAAAATCACATGGGGTTCTTAAGAAGGAAGAACCTGCAGCAGTGCATTATAGAATGAAAGCCTTTTATAGAAATCTAAAATAAATTTAGCATTTGATTTTTTGGATCAGCTAGCCAAGTGGGCAACTGCAAATGTGATGAGAAAGTTTAATGAATTAGAGGAATATTCTATTAAAATTGAAATTGCCCCATAACTGCTCCCATGTAATGAGCTCTAAGTAGCATGTAGTGTTGCTACAGTAATAACTTTTCCATCCATCATTTGTTTCACATGTAAAATGCTGACTCCATGTGGAATAAAGGTTTTACTGTGGTTTAAATGGGAAGTATCTTCAAGATCAGCTACTCAGCTATTTTGTTCTGATGACTAGAGATATGCTTATTCAGAGGCTTCATTGAGCAGCCTCGGGAAATGGGGTACCTATGGAGCTCGTGGCAGGGATCAGAGGTGCCCTCCCTCAGATAATAATGCTATTTATGCTCCCTGGGATGAATCTCACCCTATTATTCAGCAGGTATGGCTGGTTTGGGCTTATCCCAATGTCTTGGCCTTCATCCAGTGACGTGTGAGATAAGAATGTAATAATGTAGTCGATGAACCAATTAACTGATAAGCAAAAGCTTATAGGCTAGTGCTATAGACTACACGCATTCCTCCCGGCCAGTACATTTTTTAGCAGGTTGGTCAGCAGCCCGGCTCAGTCCCGGCTTGTGCTGGGTCCGGGACCTACCCCTGCTATGGCTCTGCATTTAAAGTGTATTAGGAGCCAGGCATTCAGGTAGCCTGGCTCAGTTCTGACTCGTGCCAAGTCCGGGAGCTCAGACCTTCCCCTGGACAGGGACTGCTGCCACCCTGTGCTGCTGCTTCTGCATCAGCACCATGCGCTGCTGTATCAGAGGCAGTAGCATGGGGTGACAGGAAGCCGGTCCACGAGGGGAGCTGGTTTTTAAACTGGCTCCCCTCACAGATCAGCTCCCTCCTGGCACCAAAGGCGTGTGCACACCCTAATGTCTCGGGCCAGCTAGCGGCTGCTGGAGAAGGAGGGGGATTTGAGACGGGGAGCCGCAGCCCCTCACTTTCCCCGCGGCCATCTGCGGGGCACTTTGGGGCAGAGAGAGCACATGCGTGGCGGAAGCAGCTGGGGCCCAACCACAGATGCTGGCTCAAGCCATTTTTGCGCCCTGGGCCCCTCCCGGCCCAGCAGCACCACGCAGCGCCCCTTCTGCGCCCAGGGCTCCAGCCCCGTCCTCAGCCCCGGCTGGCCCGGCAGCACCGCGTGGCATCCCTTAAAGTGAGGCACCCCGGGCTAGGGCCCAGCCGGCCTGTAGCTTGGGCTGGCTCTGACTCCAGCCCCGCAAACTGGAAGGCAGAAGCCGGCCTAGCCGAAGGGAAGGGAAGGGAGGGGAGGGGAAGGGGGAAAAATAGGGGGCAGGGGTGGCAGAGGAAGGGGCTTGTGCTAAGGGGAGGGGGGCAGGTCAGGAGAAGAAAGGGGAAGGCACCAAGGGACAGGGTAAAGGAGAGACAAACGCCAGGGGGCCAAGTGGAGATAATGAGGAAAAGGGCAGGAGGGGAGTGTCAGTGGGAGGGGTGAGAGGGTAATGCTGGGAGAGGAGAGGGCAAGGGCATTGGAGGTTAGCGGGGGGAGGGGGAAGTGTTGGGAGGCTTGAAAGAAGGGGTGGGCATGAGGAAGGCAGGGATGGAGCAAGACGTGTGAGGGCACAGGGGCATGAGGGGAATGGGGGCATAGGGTGGTGTGGGGGTGGGCATCAGGGAAAAAGAGGGCAAAGGGGGAAGGGGCAGTAAGGGAAGGGGGAGGCACCAGGAGGGTGCAGGGGTAAGGGAAGGTGCAGGTGCCAGGGGATTCTGGGGGGTGAAGCAGAAGGACAGACACCTGCAGGGGAGGGACCAGCACCAGAGGAGAGAGGCAGGGCAGGTGTGTAGAGGGAGGTGTTAGGAGAAGGGATGAGAAGAGGTAGCTCACATGATCAGAGTGGGGCCAATGGAGGAGTGGGCACAGGGGGGAGAGAAGGGCTGGTGGAGGGGGGCAGGTCTCAGGAAGGCTGAGGGCGGTGAGAAGGGCAGGAGTCAGGACAGCAGAGGAGGGTGAGGGGTTGGGAGGCAGCAGGCACCAGGGGAGCTGATGGAGCAAGGGGAGGAGACATGGCAGCAGAGAGAAAGGGTAGAGGTTCATAAGAAATTTTTAATAACTTGGGTGCCACAGTGGCACATCCAAACAAGCCCCATGAACTCAGTACTGGTGCCCAACACAAAATTCATTCTGCTCATGGGAGGAAACTCTTAGAGGGAACACTTCCCCCAGCCTCTCCACCCCCGAGTTAATGTCACACACATTGGGTTAATGCAATTGCAGGATAGTTGCATAAGGGGGGGTTGGTGGGGGCCAAACTAATCCCTATTGGTAGGAGAGGATGGTGGGAAAAGTCCTTGGGGGGGGGGTCACATGACACCTTTTACTTCTGGTCATGTGTCCATCTTGCCCCGAGAGTGTTACCTCCAGAGGTGTGGCCAATGGGAGTCGGGGTATGGCCAATGGGGGTCAGGGGCATGGTTAACAGCGGTCAGGGGTGTGGCTAATGGGGGTCAAAGTAAATTTTAAAAAAATTCTTTGGGTGCACACCCTAATGAAATGTGCTGCGCACGCCTATGCCTAGCACCCCGTGCTACTGCCTCTGATACAGAGCAGCAGTGGCAGAGGGCTCCTTGTGGGTGGGGCCAGAGCGCACTGGCTGCCAGCCTCACCCCCAAGGGCTATAAAATAGTTGAGTAACCAATAAGAATTCATGAGGTTAATCGGCTATTCAATTAACCAATATTTAACATCCTAGTGCGAGATGCACAAAATCTGGAGAAACATAAGAATGGTTATACTGGGTCAGATTAATGGATCATCTAGTGCAATCCATCTGTGTTTTGACAGTGTCCAGTGCCAGTGCTTCACAAGGAATGAATAGAACAATGCAATTAGGTGATCAATCTCATATTATCCAGTCCTAGCTTCTGACAATCAGAGGCTTAGGGACACTGTGAGGAGGGGATTGTGTCCCTGAAATCTTGGATAATAGCCATTGATGGATCTATTCTCCATAAACATATCTCATCCTTTTTTAGTCTATTTATACTTTTGACCTTCATAACATGTTCTAGCAATCAGGTCCTCAGGCTGACTGTATTGTGCAAAGTACTTCATTGTGTTTGTTTTAAACCTGCTGCCTATTAATTTCATCAGATGACCTCTAGCTCTTGTGTTATGTGAAGGGGTAAATAAGACTTCCTTATTCACTTTCTCTATACCTTTCATGATTGTAGAGACCTGTATCATACCTCCCCTTAACTATCTCTTTTCTAATCTGAGTAGTCCCAGTCTTTTTAATCTCTTCTCATATGGAAGCTCTCTCATACTCCCTAATTATTTGTTGCCCTTCTCTTCACCTAATATAGTTATTTTGAAACGGGACAACAAGAACTGCATGTGGTTTTACAGGTGTGGTAGACCATGCATTTATATAATGGCTTGATGAAATTGTTTATCTGTATCTATTATGATTTTGTAAATTCCTGTTGAGGAGTGCAAAATATTGTGAAGTGCTATGTTTCTGCTTTTCTACTGAAAAAACAAACTAATTCTGTTGCTGGCCAAAGTTAATGACTTGGCCAAACATGGGATTCAACATGTTACATTTGGTTCCACACTTTCTGTCTGAGGATCCAAAAGAGCATTTCAGACATGAATGGAATCATCTTATTACACCCCAATATGATGAGAAACATTGTTATCCACCTCTTCCTTATACAAAAACAGAGGCACAGAGCAAAGATGTGATTTGCCTGAGGTCATAGAGTGAGTCAGTGGCAGTCCTGAGAATAGCAACCAAATCCCTTGAATCCTCATCCAATGTGTTAACCACAACACATCATATGGGCTCCACAGATAGTTCCCCCACACTTGGCTTGCCGCTTTTTTTGCTTCAAAGTATCGTCACAAAATCACAAGTATTACACAGGTCCCCACTGCAAGATATCACCATTACTGGATTTTCTATATCCCTACACTTGGCTTGGTTATGCCTATAAACAGTATTTGACTGTGGCCAAGAGCAGGAGGCAGCAAGATGTAAGTGAATGTCTGCACATCTGTGATGTATACAGGAAATATATAGTACAGAGCATAGTGAGTGACAGACTGAAATTAAAGACGTTCCCCTTCCTTTTTCTGGCAACATGCACCGACAGCACACCTTCCATTAGTGGTATTTTGAAACCTAGAACAGGAGAATGCCTCAAACCGCAGTCCTATAACGTAATGAAGAATACACACAGCTGCAGTAACAACCACGTAATTATTTAATTAGCTTTTGACAGATTCAAATTGCACAGGCAAAGGAATGCATGAACCACATGTGGAAACCTGCCAGCAGGTTTTACACGTATGCAGATGGTTTTAGCTTTTATAACTGCGAAGCCAAGTTACTTCACTTTTACTGCAGAGCCTAGTGGCAAACAATGCACTGCAGATTTGTATTAAAGGCAGCATATGTAATTCTTTGCCTCCTGTTCATATTATAGTATTGCTTGCTGATAGAAACAACATTTTAGTATCCAGTTAACAAATCTGCATGTAATGCCTACTTTGGGATTTTAAAGCTCCCAGCACGCAAGTATAATACTGCTAATTAGCATTTATATACCACTTTATTTCAAATCCCTTTACAGACTCAAACTAATTAATACTGCTTTGAGGTAAGTATTGTTATCCTCATTTTGCAAAAGGGAAACTGAGGCACAGAGTGGTTAAATAAAATTGCCCAAAGCCACAGATTTAATCAACTGATGATAAATCTGGTATGCAGTGAAGGATTTCCTGAGTTCCCATGCTCTCGCCACAAATTCTAAGCACAGGGCAGTGGGAAGAAAGAAAGTAGCTGCTGAAGCTAAAAGGGAACTGCTGAGGATAGAATTGGCATTAACTGTGATTTGCTTCTGGAATACATATTATTCCAAAGAAAGAATGTAATTAAGTGAAGCATGATATACTGTAAATATCTGCTCTTATGCTGCTGCAAAAGCTGATACCCATCTTCATAAGTCACTCTAAAGGGTTTGTAATTTCCATGACTAGCAAACTCTATGATTTTATATTAGAAGGGATGTGATTTCTCATTAGATTACCTACATAAGATAAAGTGAAAATTGACTCCAGCGTCACTCCAAACCCAAACTGTGTCCAAGATTCAGAAAGTGAAGTCCAGTTTTTTCACGTAGCTGTAGTTTTCATCTTTTCCACTCTTTGCTTTTTGCTGGGATAGGAAATGCTGAAAACACAGAGGAAAAGGCTATTCTCTTCAACAGCCATAAAAACTGCTCACTACAAAACCCCAAAGCATATGTAACACATGCGGTTTCAGGTTGTGTAAGAAAGTTAAAACCCAGGTCAGGGCCCAGTTCATGCAAATCTGAACTGATTCATGGTTTCCAGTCGAAACCATGCAAAATGTGCACTTTAGAAGCTGAGCGTTGTGCACACTATTATTTGTGCAGGAACTATGTTTGGGGCAAATCCGCAAGATAATTTTGCGGAACTTTCTCCAGATCTTCAGGCTGGCCCTGTGTTCAATGTGCCAGTAGAGTGGAATCAGCTACATTTGGGGTATGGAAATTGCTCTTAGAACACTAGAACTGGGAGGGACCTCGAGAGATCATCAAGTCCAGTCCCCTGCCCTCATGGCAGGACCCAGTACCGTCTAGACCATCCCTGATAGATGTCTATCTAACCTGTTCTTAAATATCTCCAGAGATGGAGATTCCACAACCTCCCTAGGCAACTTATTCCAGTGTTTAACCACCCTGACAGTTAGGAAGTTTTTCCTAATGTCCAACCTAAACCTCCCTTGCTGCAGTTTAAGCCCATTGCTTCTTGTCCTACCCTCAGAGGCCAAGAAGAACAATTTTATTCACTCCTCCTTGTGACGCCCTTTTAGATAACTGAAGATCGCTATCATGTCCCCTCTCAGTCTTCTCCTTTCCAAACTAAACAAGCCCAATTCTTTTGGTCTTCCTTCATAGGTCATGTTCTCTAGACCTTTAATCATTCTTGTTGCTCTTCTCTGGACCCTCTCCAATGTCTCCATCCTTCTTGAATTGTAGTGCCCAGAACTGGACACAATACTCCAGTTGAGGCCTAATCAGTGCAGAGTACAGCGGAAGAATGACTTCTCATGTCTTGCTCACAACACTCCTGTTAATGCATCCCAGAATCATGTTTGCTTTCTTTGCGATAGCGTCACACTATTTGCTTATATTTAGCTTGTGGTCCACTATGACCGCTAGATCCCTTTCTGCAGTACTCCTTCCTAGACAGTCGCTTCCCATTCTGTATGTGTGAAAGTGATTGTTCTTTCCTAAGTGGAGTATTTGCATTTGTCCTTATTAAACTTCATCCTATTTACCTCACTCCATTTTTCCAGTTTGTCCAGATCATTTTGAATTATGACCCTATCCTCCAAAGCACTTGCAACCCCTCCCAGCTTGGTATCTTCTGCAAACATAGTAAGCATACTTTCTATGCCAATATCTAAATCATTGATGAAGAAGATATTGAACAGAACCAGTCCCAAAACAGATCCTTGCGGAACCCCGCTTGTTATGTCCTTCCAGCAGGATTGCACCTCTTGAAGGTGCTCTCCTTTCTCATCCAAATTGGCAGGGCAGCTCTGTTCTTTAATATTTAATATTTTTAGAGGTTAGTATTGAGCTAACTGCTGCTCACTCAGGCACCTACTGAGCCATGGCTGCCAGCAGTCAGCAGAGACCTACCCAACTCAAAGACCATTTTCCAGTTGACCTCCCAGCCCACCATTACAGGGGGCCCCCTTCTCATCTAAATAGCCAAACATTGCAGGAACATGGCCTCGTTACTATAGCTCATTGGTTCTCAAACTTTTTGGCCAAGGGCCCACCTGGCTCAATGCAAACCTTTCCGTGGAGCATCAGTTGCTAATGGAAACTCGCTGTTAATTACATAATTATGCTGGAGCCATTTTGCTAGTGCTGTAGCTAGGGAGAATGGTGTAATTTAACCAATAAGAAGGAAAATATAAATTTAAATTATTAAGCAGATTAAGCACTTTAACTTTCTCATGATCGTTTATCAGAATTCATTTTAAATAATTTCTGCCCAACACAAAAGGTTTTCCATATTTATGGCAAGATTGGGGAACCTTTTTTGAGTTAGGGGGCCACTGACCCAGAGAAAATCAGTTGGGGACCATACAAGTGAGAAGCAAAAAATCCCCTCCAAAAATTCCCAATCCTAACTGATGTGGTCCTCAACTGGAACACCTCATTCCTCTGGCTCTCCAACGCCACAGGGGGAAGGGGAGGGACAGGGGGGACTGGGGTTCAGAGCTTCCCATAGGCCAGATTTACTCTTCTGGGGTTCCAGGGTTAGTGGATTTTGTGGACCCCTCCATGGCTCTGGGGTGGGGACAAAAATGAAGGGTTCAGTTTGTGGGACAAGGCTGCCAGCGAGTGGGAGAAGGATGAGGGTGAAGGATCTGGGTGGGAGGTATGGTGCAGGAGGAGGCGAGGGTGTAAGGTCTGGATAGGAGGTAGGTGCAGGAACAGGCTGGGAACAGGGTGTCCGGCCAAAGGGGTGGGAGTAAGAACAAGAGAAGGTGCAGGAGCAAGTTGGGGGGAGGGTGTCTAGCCAGGAGGGAGGGTGCAGAAATAGGTTGGGGATAGGGAGTCTGTCCAGGGTGGGAGCAGGATGAAGGTAGGTGTCTGGCTGGGGGGAGGGTTCAAGAGCAAGGAAAGGTGCAGGAGAAGGCTGAGGGTAGGGTGTCTGGCCACGGATGAGGGTGCAGGAGCAGGGCAGGGATAGCGCAGGTTCCCTGCTGAGGACAGAGGGTGGGGGAGGACTGAGCCCAAGCCGTGGACCACCTGGAAGGCAGCCGCCGACCACTAGTGGTCCATGGACCGCAGTTTGAGAATCACTGCTATAGATGATAACAGGGGCAGCAGGATATCCACCTGCTCCACAGCTGCCTTTTTTTTTTTTTTTTTTTTTTTTTTTTTTTTTGAAGAACAGCTATCATAGGTCTCTTCTACCTATAGAAGTTTCCATGAGGTGGTGGGAGAAGAAGATATGGTGGGTTGAAGGGACAGATGAGAGTAGGGAAGGATTGTTGAGCAGAAGGTGAAAAATTGTTGGATTTTTGAGTAGCGAGGTGGAGTAATGTCATACATATCACCTGCTAAATGAAGTAGAATGTTTTTAGGGAGCATCTTGTTAAAATATTGGCAGTACAGGCACTGCTGTGTAGGGCTGAATGGAACCTTCAGAGTGACCCTACAAACACCAAACCCAGGAGAGTATTGGAGAGCTCACAGGGACTGCTTTGGAGTGCTCAGGTGGCATACTGTAGGTCTCTTGCTACAAGACTGGGAAGAAAGGGAAGGGATAAGACTTCTATCACTTTCCTTAGAAACTTTTTTAAACAAGCACCTTTGTGCTTTCTCCCATGCTTCAGGGGAGTTCTCCATTAATCTCTGCAAAGCTATCTCATTATTCTCCTTCAAACCTGTCCTTAAATTCTTCTTTGCTGTGATGCCTATGAAATCTTCGCTGTGATTAAGCCGGTAGTGTGCTGGGATCACCACCTATGACGCTGACCAGTTATGTCTCATTGTTTCCTTGTACTTCCCTGTCTGCATCTGTCTTATACTTAGATTTAAGCTCTCTGGGGGGCAGGGACAGTCTTTTTGTTCTGAATCTGTACAATAACATGGGCTCTTAAGTGCAATGATAATACTAACAGCTCATGATTACTTTTTGCCCCACATCTTTTAAGCCCTGATTCAGCAAGGTACTCAAGCGCATTTTTAAGGGTACATCTACACAGCAATCATTATTTTGAAATAACTAGTGCTATTTCAAAATAACGTAATCTGTATCTACACAGCAGGCAGTTATTTTGAAATAATGTCAAAATACTGTCAAGCTGGAGGACTTCTTACTCCAACTCCTGTAACCCTCATTGTATGAGGAGTAAGGGAAGTTGGAGGAAGAGTGCTCTATTTCAAAATAAGTGCTGTGTAGATGCTCTCAATTTTGAAATAAGCTATTTCGAAACAAGCTATGCAATTGATGTAGCTCAATTTGCATAGCTTATTTTGAGTTAAGCCCTGCTGTGTAGATGCACCCTAAATGTAAGCATGACTTTAATAGGACATGCTTAAAGATAGACATGTGCTTTTAAAGTAACTTGCATCAGCGAGCAAAAATGCCCCTCCATTCAGATTAATTGGATGAGTGTAGTTATCTTTACAAGCAGAAATGGAAAATATGAAAGTATCAAATTAAGTTCACTTAAGCAGAAAGGAAGTGAAACATCTGTTTTATGCTACCAAAAAACTTTTCTTCGCTTATCTTGCAACATTTCTTAGCATTCTTATAATAAATAAAGAAGATCAATTCAACAAGTGATTTAAAAAAAAAAACTCTTGAGGGTGTATTATTTTGAGGAAGCACACTTATTTGTAAAGAGGGATGCACAAAAATGTCAATATTTTTGTTTAATGTGTTTCCAAGTTTTGTCTGTCTACACTTACATTGAATTGCTAGTGTTTAACAATAAAATTACTAGTGTACCATAAAAACCCTGAATTGAATCTGCTGTTCTGCCAAACCATGACTTTTCAGCTTTGTAAAGTCAAGCATATGGGCATAATTCCCACTGCAAAATCAGCATAAGATTCTCTCTAAGAACCATTTAATTCATTAAATAAAAAATATGGGTTGGCAGTTTCATATCAATGTTCCATTCATAGGCTATCGAATAGTCTTGAGCCTCACTATCAACGTGCATTTGATAAATCCCTTTTAAACAAAACATTTTCATTTAAAAGACACGTCTTTTATTGCACATGATTTTTGTACCAAAGTCTGAGGCACATTGTTGTCACTTTACTACTACTACTACTGCTGCAACTACACCTTATTCTGCCTCCCTTTCTCATTGTGAGTAGCACTTGACTCCATAAATAGCTCCATTCATGTCAAAGGGGCTACTTGCAGCTTATGGGGCTACTCCTCAAGAGTAAAAGTAGCATAACCTGGGCCTTAACAATTAAGTCATAACTCTGTATGTGTCCTCCCCCCCAGCAAAGATCACTATTTTACAGCTTATTCACACTTTAGTCATTATGGGATGTGTTTTCTAACTTCTAATTTCATTCCATAGTGGACAATTATTTGCTGTACCTATTTTGGAATATGGTGAATGGCAAGCATCAACTCAAAGAATGGTGTTCACTCACTCTGTTAACTCCCTTCAGTGTCAGTTAAGCTGATGGGAATAAATGCCATTGACAGTTTTGCTTTCTGGCAGCCACTTTTCTTCAGCTCAGAAGCTAATTTTTTCCTGGTAGGATGGGAAAAGGGAACAAATGAGGAAATGCTTTCAATATTGCTGGCTGTCAAAGAACAAGAAAAATCACTTTTTATAATCCACATCTGGGCTCTATCCAGGTTCCTTTAGCTATAAGTTTAGTGCCTGCTGCTCAAACTTCCACTAATAACTAATTTAATCTGAAAGTTATTGTGATGCACAAGTGAAAGACTATGACAACATTGATGGCTAATATGAAAGTATCAAATTAAGTTCACTTAAGCAGAAAGGAAGTGGAACATCTGTTTTATGCTAGTTAAAAACTTTTTTTGCTTATCTTGCACATTTGTCAACATTGTTATAACAAGTAGAGAAGATTAATTCAACAAAAATTTTTTTAAAAGGAGAACAGTTGAGGGTGTATTATTTTGAGGAAAGCATACCAATTTGTAATGAGGGATGCACAAAAATCTCAACATTTTTGTTTAAAATGTTCCCAATTTGTGTCTGTTTACCCTTACCTTGAATTGCTACAATAAAATTACTAGTGCTACCAAAAAAATCCTGAATTGAATCTACTGCTCTGCCAAACCATGGCTAAGATAGAACTAAGATGCTCTTTTATTTCATGAAGGTTTAATTGACAGCAGAAAAATATGTAACTGGTCAGTAAACACCACTCAAGGCTCATACCTAGATCTTGGCTCCCCACTAAGCCCTGTTCCTGCTACACATAGAATACTGTTTTCATACCCAGTGATATCAAACACGAGTGGTGTCCGCACAATAGCCTATTTGCCCCACAATCTTGGCTGTTCTGTATTTATGCATCCATACTCACCACATTGTCTCACCATGTTTGTATCAAAGTATTCTGGGAAAATGTGGGTAGCTGGTCCAGACTACCACACCAGGTGACAGACCATGCAGAAGGCATTGCAGGTCAGAAAGCAATGCACTCTGGAGTATCCTGCTGCACTGAAAATTGAGATGAAGAAAGACCTGCCAAACAGATTACCCAGGCACAGTTCTGCCTACATGGCAAATATAGTGCCAAAACAGTTACAGGAAGTAAACCATGTAGTGTTTCTCCCATTGCCGAAGTGGGAACATTACTATGATTATGAATCAAATATTAACTATGTAATGTGTGATGTGTGTATGGACCATGCTTAGTGCGTACCATGCCACTAAGCAACATGAATATTGTAGTGTAGACAAGATGCTAAAATTCCCAATGCTGTTCTGTCTTCAGAATAACTGGAGCATTTCTTAGGACTTAGAGTCTAGAGTTGTCAGGACAGCAAATCCATGACCACTGGAGAAAACCCTCCCGCCCCCCCCCCCAGTTTCTGGTACATGGCTGGTTTCTTTGGAGAGAATGATTTTTCTTAACAGCCACAGCCCATTGCATAGCTGCTGCTGCTTTCCTATGTCATTGCTAAACTCTTCCCATATGACCTTGCTCTCATTCAGGAAAGGAGAGCAAGTCCCATGAAAACTAAAACGCAATTTAAAGAATGGATACAAGGACTTTTAAAAGTCAGAGTCAAGATTAAAGGCCTTTAGAACTGGCAGAATTGTGTTGGAGGGGAGATATTTTCAGTGCTGCCTAGTTCTTGGTCTTTTTAGCTGTTGTGATGTATCTTGAGCTTTGTGTACAGAATTTATTAGAGTCTCATTCTTTCTTCATGGTGAAAGTTCCTTTGCTGGTGGCTGGGCCAGAAAATTTATTAGGGAGGAATGAGCCTATTGTCTACAAGAAGTTTATATTCTTTGAGGAGATATATTGTAGAAATAGTTTATACTGTATTCATTTTATCATCATGCTCCTAAGTATCAGTTGTATCTTAACATGTTGCAAATGGGCATTGTCTCAGAAAAGAGAACCAGAGAATAAAAGCCAGACCATTACAACTGTTACAATAGTGGTAGAGCCCAATAGTGAGGAGGAAGCCGAGAAAGTAAACCCAGGTGACGTGTACAAAATAATGGTGTGTGTTATTTGAAAGAGCTTGCTCAATCAAAAGACAAATATTTCAATCTTGAGTCACTTTAATGTTCTAAGATATGGAAAGAGAACTAAGAAAAGTGAGGGATCTCAAATATAAAGCTGGCTCAAAATTTTCCATCAAAACCAATTTTGAGATTGATTGAATATTATTTATCTTTACAAAAAGTGTCTGCTTTACACAAATTTTTGACCTGTCAAAAACTGAACACCTGAAAAGTTTTCAGTAGGAAATTGAAATGTTTTGATTCAGAAATGCTGCCATATCTGGGAGTTGTAGTTCAAGTACTTAAAGCTCCATTTAGCTCTATTAACCAGGCTCCTCCTCTGCTATGGTGCATTGTAGCCAGGAAAACCAACGACAAATGTTGGCATATCACCCATCCTAGGAGATGTAGACTGGCGAGGGAGCCATTGCATACAGGAGACTGGGAAAACAAGGCTTCTGAATTAGACCTCTTCTGAGACCACACAGAGGCATTTCCAGATCAAAATATTCAGTTTTCAGCTTGAAGATCTGGATGAAAGTTTCCCATTATTTTTTTTCAGTGAATTTTCTATTCATACCATATCATGAAACAGATACATGGGACACGAGTCTGACCCCATTTTTTGTAAAAAAAAAAAAAAAAAAAAAAAAAATTATATTATCCGCCCTCCCGCCACACCTTTGCTTACTCAGGCCTAATCCAGGTCCCATCTTCCTTTGTTTTTATTGAAGGCCCTTTACATAAGATGTGCAACTACATCATTTACCATTCTTTTGGTCTGAGTTCTTTGAATCAGATACAATGTGAATGGGACTCCTCAGTCAGCTTTCCATTAGCTTTGTTATGCAGCACTGCTTTTACCCAGGGCATTAGCTTTGCTGTTGACCCAAATTTTTTGTTTGTTTTGGAAAATGGAAACATGTTCTTGAAGCTCAGTTTATTGCTGTTTTGATTCAAAGCTGCAGAAAAAATTGGGATGAAATCCCATCTCTAGTCCCCATAATTTTTTCTTCCTTGGTACTTCTTTAAGGGTTTGATCCAGTGCTCAGTGAGGCCAAAGGAAATCTTTCCACGGGCAACAGTAGATGATCAATACCCAAATGGAAATGTAAAAGTGACTAAAAAGCATAATTTTATATAACGAATAAAAGAAAAAAGCATCAAGTAACTTGGGTAGAGAAGTTATGTTGGCAGGTTTCCCCTTAATATCTGCATTCCTGAGATCAAATCTAATAGACCCTTGGTACTGTTCCTTGCTTACCTAAGCTCCATGCTGGAATGAATGAGAAATAAGCACCTGAGGGGTTCATTTTTCTTTTCAAATGCAATATGTAATATAGACCTGTTTTTAAGCAAAGTTTTATAACCCAGGTAAACAGTTTATCCATCAGTGTTCCCTTAATGTCATATTGTCTTTATTTAAATAAAATAAGTCTTTGAATCCAGTTTTCTTCTCTCGCTCTTGTAAATTGGGAATGGCTCTTTCCAAGACAATCGACTTGCAGACGATCTAAGCAAAGGACCAGCTTCTTCCTGCAGCACGATCCCATCCCCGACCATACTCCACTACAGAGCCTTGACCATGCGAACTCCAACAATGGGGCACATTCAGGATTCTAAGGGAGCTATCAAGGTGGCACTCCCTCCATTCCATATGCAAGGGGTGAGGAGCAGATTTAAACCTGTAGGGAGGATGCCTAAGCTCTGGAGTATTAAAGAGCTTCCTCTTTTAGTATTCTCCAGCTTCTTTGCTAAAATTCCCTACCCCTCATTCCTCATTTCAAAACATTGACTTCAAATTCAAATTTTATCTTTTTGCTGCAGAAGGCCATGTACCCAGCTGGGTGGGGAGACTTGGTGTATCTTCATTCATTTCACTGGACCGATGCCTAGGTATAGCACCTGAGAGTCTGGGTCACAGCATCTGCTCAGGTTTCTGCACATGGCAACAGTTTGTAAAGGAATCCACTCACAATATGCTATTAAACCTCTTCAAACCCCATTCATTAATAGCACCAGTTTGAGGTTTGGTTTGATGGTATCATACAGTGTATTAAGTAAGTTAAAAATCTTCGCTTCTTCTCTCCATGTTTTTTAGTTGGCCAGCTTAACTAAAACATTCTCCAGGAAAACTAATTCTATAGCGTGGACATCACCAGTTCCAAATTACTTACATGTGGGTATGTCTACACAGCAAAGTTATTTCAAAATAACAGCCATTATTTCGAAATAACTTTCCTAGTGTCTACACAAGCCAACTGCTATTTCGAAATTAATTCAAAATAGTGGAGGGCTTTTTTCGAAATTGGTAAACCTCATTCCACGAGGAATAGCACCAATTTCGAAATTGCTATTTTGAAATAAGAGCTGTGTAGACACTTATCTTGAAATAGGCGGCCTCCAGCCCTTCCCAGGGTGCCCTGCTGGCCGCCCTGGCCACAAGGTAACTTCTGACCTGATGCCCTGCCGGAACCGGTTCCGGCTGGCCTTAAATGTGATTCAGCATCCTAGCAGTGTGGATGCACTATTTCAAAATAGTAAAAAGCTATTTTGAAATGCATTTTGTGTGTAGACGCATTATTTTGAAATTAGATATTTTGAAATAACTATTTCGAAATTAAATATTTCGAAATAAAGCTGTAGTGTAGACATACCCTGTGTGATTCTTGAAGATTTTGAAGACAAATTGGATCGTTATGAACCATCAAAGCTCTCTGCCAGAAACAAATGTCAGTATGATTGATATCTAGAATTTCTCCTTTTAAAGCCAGTTTAAAGAGGTCAAGTTCCAGTCTTTAAGTTCCCTGGAGAAACCTTGCTAAATTGCTTCCCATTGTCCAGTTACTTAAAATACCACAACCAGAAGCAACTCAACTATATTCATGAAGAAAATTAAAACCAGGTGAGTTATATGCAACTAAATATTTTGTGAAAACATGATTGGGTTTTTGTTTGTATTTCCAACATTTTATTAGCTTAAGAGGAAAGAAAATAGGGTGAAAAAAAAACAATGTCAGAGGGTTATTGTTCTCTGTCTAAGTCATACATTTCAATATTGCCATTTCTATAGCACTAAGAGCAGGGTGGCCTTGACAAACTTTGGTCCTGATTCAAAAAAACACTTACTCGTGTGCTTACATCTATTTTTATTCAGGAAAGCTCTTAAGCATGCACATAAATATTCTTAAAGTCAATGTGATTTAAGCATGAGCTTAACTTTGAGCACCTGCTTAAGAGTTTTGCTGAATTGTTTCCTGAATTTGGAGAGCCAGATTCAATAGTACATTTGGCTATGTTTGCACCTCTCTGTTGATGTAAAGCTATTGTAATCCAAAGCAGGTTTTTGGCTGTGCTGCCTTGCCTCTCTGGAATGTACTGGTGTTTCTAGCCCAGAAAAGGTACAAAAACAAATATTTCTAATATACTTTAAACCCCCTAAAGATAACCCAACAACCCACAATGAAATTGGCCAGGCTAAATGAAGGAGAAAAAATATTAAAAATATTAAAAATAAAAGCTTTTTTAAAAAGAAAAAAAATATTGAGTAATTTGCTATCTTTACTGTTGAGCACGGTAGAACTATTTTATATATTGAAAAATACTGCGGCTTGGCATGTCTTATTAGGTTTGCTAGAGCATTCTCACCTTATGCCAGGTGAAAATGTATTTCTGATTTAGCAAATTAATATACTGATAGCCTCAAGGAAATTTTGTAGGTTGTCAGAACTTTTGAATCAATTTGTTTTAAGACATAAACATGATGCTTTCTTGTTACTACCTGTGAGTTCTTCACAGTCAATGGACGTCTAAGAAGGCTGTGGTGCCAGTCTGGCAGCATTACAATGGCAGCTGCCTCATTTGCTGGCTCCTAATAGCATGTGGGTGAAGAAAAATAGTGACAGTTTGGCTGACTTAAATATAACTCCTTCTAAAATATCAGTCAGGAAGCATTAGTCTTATCCAACAAAAATGGGCTCTCCTTTCGTGTTAACCATTAAAACACACACACTGTAAAAAGGAGATTCAAAAAGTTGTGAATGGGAGCTGCGTGTCTGGAGTGATGACTGAGAAGGCCCTTGGAGTCTGTACCTTTTCATCCGTTTGACATTTTGCATGGGAGTGTGTGATAGGATATGATAGTAACAGCTGAATAAACTTATTGGAAAAATGCAATGTCAAAGAGCTGGCTTTGTGGTAAGCTACCTGAGAGAAGGATCATGCCTTAAGGACAGCTTTGAGGTGACATGAAAGAAGAGACCAGTGAGCATTCAGATCTGGTATACGCTGGGAGAATTAGAACACATCAGAACAACTTCAAGCAATGAGGCTGTTGCTCTAGTGGTAGCAATTCTGTAAGTGCCAATATAAACAGGGCCAGATCTGTTGTTAAAAGGCAGTTTTTGGAGGTGCTGTGTCTCCAGTTCTCCACCTTTTCCCCTGTCAGATTGCAGAACTGACAATATTTCAGCTGCAGAACTGCTGTGCATCTCCCACAGGATGTACTGTGCCCAGACCAACAGGAGAGCAGACAATAACACAATTAGTGAACACAAAGAGCTTGATTCTCTGTTACGCTAAGCCCACACTGCTTCTGGTAGTACAAGTGAGCTTTAATGTAAATGAGTTAGATCCAGAATATACAGACATATTCGTGCAGGATGTTGCATAAGTTAAGCTTCTACTGCAGGGATGGGCAAATACTGGCCCATGGGTCAGTTTACCTGGTGGGCTGCCGTCACTATATTTACCTGCACTTCTACAGGTACAGCAATTGCAGCTCATGGTGGTTGTGGACCGCTATTCCCAGCCAATGGGAGCTGCGGGAAGTGGTGCCTGGTCTCCATCGCTTCCCTCAGCTACCATTGGCTGGGAACAGCGATCTGCTAACCCTGACAAATCGCCGCTGTTTTATTGCCAACCCCTGTTCTACTGTAACAATGTCAAATACTGTATTGCAGTGCGGGCAATTTATTAGTGTGAATCTCACCTGAGAAGGAGAGAGAGAATTGAGGGAGGGGCTATGAAGATAAACAGCATGTGCAGTTCTTCTAAGTTTGTCTTAGAAGAAACTAAGGTGAAAGGCACAGGACGAGAATCTACTATATATTTGAGAGAGTTTGTGAGCGAGAAAATCTGTCTGTCCATCTGTTCAAGAACTGCTCCTAAATGGTAAGATCTCGGACCACCAAATTTGGCATACAGCTTCCTCTTATCATATCTTAAAGCAAGGTTGGTTGTGTGGGACAGTGGTGGGGTCTCAAGCTCCCCCCCCCCACCTATGTATACAGGGATGTATGAAACCAAAGGAAAAAAAGAACCACCAGAAAGGTGAAAGGGAATGGCTGGAGGCACACCTCCCCAGCCAAGACTGCCCTAGTCCCAAGTCTCCCATGACCAGGGGTCCTTTAGGGAGAGTGGGGTGGCTGCAGCTCCCCTTTCCCCATTCATATGGGAACATTGCTGTCTGTTCGCCTTCATCAGGGAGCAAGGGGAAAGTGCAAAGTCTGCTGCATTATTCACTCTGGCTGAGGGGTGCACACGGGAGTGGGGGCAGACAAATCTGGACCTGCCCCTGTGGGGGGACATGCACCTCTGTCCCATCTGTGCCCGCTGGAGCTGCAGCAGCCATGGAGAGGCATTCCTCACCTGACCCCAAGCTGCTGCAGTAAGAGTGGGCTGGGGTTGTCCTCTCTCCCCAGGTCAGCCCACATACTGAACTCCTCATCCACAGCCCTACCCCAGATTAAATGAAGAAAAACAAAAATTGAGTTAAGGATTGGAGCAATGTTAGATAAATCTAGTTTTTAAATAAATGGAACATTATCCTGTGGAAAGTCATGGAACAGAGACTGGAGTGGAATGATCTTGTAATAACGAGCTGTTGAATGATGTGTGTGCTGGAATGCATAGTGAATCCAAGAATGGACAGATAGTGTATATTTTGTCAATTGTTCAATGTATTACTATCCCAGATTTTGTAAAGAGAAAAAGTGTCTTGGTGATAGAAACATTTCCTGCTGAATCTATATAATCCAGATTCCTTCAATATAATAAAAAACTGGGGATTAAACTGGGGATTTAGGTGAAACTCATTCAACAAGAAAAAAATTTAACATCTGAATTAGTCATTCATGGATAGCAAACATTCCTTTAAAGAAAAAGGAAAAATAAATACTGGGAGTGGATTATAGACAATAAAAACTAGAGTAAAACTCAGTAATTACAGATTAATTTACATATCAGGTTAGGAATATATTCCAACATAGTGTGTTAGGCAAAGCAAAAATGTGCATCTTTTCCTTCCACATAGCCAACTTTGCAGCAGGGTTAAAATCTTGTAAAACACTTGTGGGAAAGAAACAAAGATTTACATCAATGTTACTTCATACACAGAAGGAAAAATAGATTGGTTATGATGCAACTTTTTTCCTCACTGAAATCCTGGAAATCTTAGAACAATTTGGGCATATATACACAGCTGGGCAAAAGCTGAAATAAGATACGCAACTTCAGCTACGTCAATTGCGTAGCTTAAATTGAAATAGCTTATTTTGGCTTTTGGTACTATCTACACAGCAGAAAGTCTGAGAGAGCATTCTTCCTCCAACTTCCTTTACTCCTCGTAAAATGAGGATTACAGGAGTCAGAGTAAAAAATCCTCCAGCTCAACATTATGGCTATGTCTAGATTACATCCCTTTTATTGAAAAAGGGATGTAAGTTAGACATATCGAAATTGTAAATGAAGGCAGGTTGAATTTCCCATGCTTAATTTACATAAGGGGGGCCACGGCTTTTTTTCAAAAAGCCACTTTTTGAAAAAAAACCTCACGGTTAAGATTTTTTTTAATGGTTTACAGGATCTTTCAGAAAAGGCTTCTTTTTTCAAAAGAACCGCGTCTAGACTGCGGTTTCAATTTCGAAATAGCACTTTTTCAAAAGAGCACCATGATGCGATTATGCAAATGAAGCATGGGAAAGTCAAATCCCGGCTTCATTTGCAATTTCGAAGTGCCTAATTTACATCCCTGTGTCAAAAGAGGGATGTAGTCTAGACACACAAAGACAACTATAGTGTGAAAATTCTACATTATGGACATAGTTACGGCCACCTGTTATAGGTGCTCTGGAAGGAAAGGGAATAAGGGAATGTCTTACTCTCCTTTACCCTTAGCACAACTATATAGGAGACTTCCCTATTTGGTTTGTTAATGTTTCCCGAGCATTAGGCAAGGAGGTTAGCCAGTGCTGCAGAAAATAGAAAATGGGTCAGCAGAGGCATTTTGATGGAGACAGGGGTGTGATCACTGTGCCACTGGCCCCTGCAGAGCCATGCTGTGGGGAGCACAGGCTATGCTTGCAAAAGCAGAGCAACTGCTGCTGCTCCTAAGCACACCCCCTCCAGCACTCAGAAGCACTATGCTTGCTCCTTTTCTATGTAGATGTAATGCCCACAGGGCCCTGTGGACATAGTGCGACCACTTCCCATACCTGCCTAGGCTGCTCAGAGCTCTCAGTGTGCCCTGTGACCTCACTGCAGGATCACTCACTTCTGGTTGGAGTATGCTGGGATTAATCCTTTACAAATTGCATTCATACAATAGCAGTAATTAGCAAACATGGAAATAAACATAGGAAAAAACATGGGAGGTGTACTTTAGTTTTTTTTATGCTGTCTGTACTGTCATTTTACAGTTTCCTGAGAAACTTCAAGTCTTCCCTTACCATACAACCCTTCCTTTGGCATTGTATAAACAAAGAAACCCATCTTAACAAACTCTATTCTGTGTTAGGGAGTAAATTTAAAGCACATCGCTTTGAAATAGTCACATATCATTACTCACTGAGCCTGTTAGGCAAACTGCTTCTACTTACACTCACACGAACATTTGGATTCACACACACTGGCTTGTGCTGCAAGCCAGCAGGGTTGTCCTCTCTGAAGCATCCAGCATTTAAATAGCAAAATCATTGTATTGTTTTTTCTCTTTTTTCATTTCAGTTTAACTTTAGAGTCCTGTTATCTAAATGTTACGTTCCAGATACTTACAAGTTTTACTATTGTCAGTTAACAAATTCCCAGACGATAAAACTGCATTAAAACGGGCTGAGTGTATCTGTTAGTAACTTAATGGTTGGAAAACTTTACAGGGGTGTTGTAATTATCCCAATTATACCCAAGCATTATAAATCAGGAAACTAAGGCTCCATTAATACACATCAACAGGGTCCACACATGGTGGTCCACAGGAAGATAGTATGGGATGCATTGTTACATACTAAATGGTCATGTAGACAAACCCACAGTTTCTCTAGAAGCCTCATTTAAAGTCTAAAAAATTATGTAAACCAGTTTTCCTTTATTCGCTACTTTAGTGATGCACTGAAAGAATTATAAGGGTATGTCTACACTGTCACACACAGCTCGAAATAAGCTACGCAATTTGAGCTATGCAAATTGCATAGCTTATTTTGAGATAGCTCATTTTGAAATTTGGCACTTTTTACACAGCACCAAATTTTGAAATCGAGAGCTTTTTTGGTGTCTTCCTTATTCCTTGTGCAATGAGGTAGCCAGAATAAGACGCCGTTATTTTGAATGTATTTTGAAATAACGCTCATGCTGTTAAGATGCGGAAAACTATTTTGGGATAACGGATGTTATCCCAAAATAGTGCCACTATGTAGACATACTCTAAGAGATTAGTACACCAATTTTCTTTTGACTAATCCATGCTGGTTAAACTATCATAACATGTTCTTCCAAATGTGTTCATATTCTGTTCTTAAATGATCATTTCAACCAATCTGTCAGACACAGATATAAGACTTATTGGTCTATAATTTCTCAAATCACCACTAGACATCTTTTAAATATATAGATATACCTTTCTGGTGAAAACTGACATAGAGAAATCATTTAGTTTCTCAGTAATGTCCTTATCACTCTTAGCTGTTACTTTTCAATCCAGGTTATCTAGCAGATATATTAGTTCTTTCTCAAGTTTCCACAGTCACTCCCAGCTGTGGTCCGAGCCTGGGGCAGTGAGGGGCATAACAAGGGTAAAGGAGATGCATGAAACTTGGCCCCATCCATGATAAATGGACATCTAGCTAAAATCA
Organism: Pelochelys cantorii; assembly: GCA_032595735.1. Taxonomy (NCBI): domain Eukaryota; kingdom Metazoa; phylum Chordata; order Testudines; family Trionychidae; genus Pelochelys; species Pelochelys cantorii. Next base: position 90,174,430 of record CM064330.1, on the reverse strand, counting down.
TGCCAGACCATGGATGCTGCTGGGCAAGAGAGTGCCAGACTAGAGAGGTTCAACCTGTACCAACATGTACCACAACCACAGGTTCCTCCCTGCCACTCACCAGAAGTCTGTGTAGGTGGTGTGTGGTATCTGTCACCTTTCTACCTTGCACAAGGCCACTTTAGATTGGCTCTGCACAGGAGAAGAGCAAGTATACTTTGGCCTAAAGTTAACGTTTATTAGTTATCATTCATAAAGTAAGTTTATTTTGCAGGCCTCTTTGGTTGTATTATAATCCATTCTAATGCATGAGCCTTGTAAGCAGTGTTTAATATTTTTTTTCCATGGACAGGCTACTTCTTGTAAATTTAATTATCTTGGATTGATGGTTTGATTCCTGGCACTGTTGGTGAAGTTAGGAATTCATCGGTTACTAGAAAATTGCAACTTTGTACCTTATAGACATAGTTGAGCCTTCTGGCTTAGAAAAGCTTTTGTTTGAGGAATCTGGCAATATTCCTGTCACCAGTGATGGCAGAGAAGATCTCTGCACAGAGATTACTACCATGCCTTTAAAAGATATATATAATATTGGGGAGCTGAGAATATTCTCTAGTAATGGGAAACCCTTGTTTGATTCCACTAGGTGGCAGAAAAAACATTCCTTAGCATTTTGATGTTGAAGCTATGTGAAACCTGGTTTAATGCTGGTGCTGTTCAGTAACATCCTGTTCACTGGAGCGATCCTTATTCATTGGCCTTCAACAGCTTTTTGGCTAGTAGTTATTCCAAGACATACATCTTATGGGGTGGTTGTACAAAAATCTGACTGACAGTCTAAGACTGCCTCTCTTGTTTGCTGCACACCACAAGCATGATGGTTCATGCTAAGATAAGCCATGAAACAATTCCCTTTTCTAATCAATAATACAGTAAATGATTTGTTAACTCAGTAGCTAAAAAGAAGTTTCATAGTTTTCAAAGCACAAACCTATTATATATTGTCTCAGGCAGATACAATGAAAACTACATAAAATCTTTAGTTACAACTTTGGGTGTCATGGTGATTGACAAGATCAAGACAATTTACATTGGCATCCACAGATTTTACCTTTAAGGCTCAGATAACAGAGGACCAGTGCATGGGCTCCCCTGTATGTAACCATTTCAGATCTAATGCAGCACACAGCGTAATATCTAACTAAGAAGTGGGTATCTACATTCCCATTTGGTGAAACCAAATGCCAGCAATACTTACAAGTTGCCCCAATAACCATTACTGAAATTAGTCAAGAAGGGTGTCTGCCATAACTGTTCATGAAACATTTCAAGGAGATATAAAGTTAATGTTGTTCTCCACTGATGATGACTATATTCTGAATGATATGCACCTAAAGTTTGTAGGAAAAGTTAGCAGGGATTAACAGTGCAAAAGCACAAATACTCTGGGCCACAGTTCAATGTGCATTAGTCAACATGGTACATAACACAGCTGGGGTCAATCCACATGTAATCAAGCAATTTTCAGACTCCCTTTTCTATCACATCACATAGGAGCATTTCACTTACAGGGGATTAATGCCCTAACCTCTTAGCTAATTAGTGTGAAACACAATCATCCTTATGTAATAAGATTAGACAATAGAAAGTGAACTCAAAGCGAATTTCTATTCAGTTTCCCACTAACTAGAACATAAAATGAGGGCTAGTAGACCTATAACTTAGTATCTATTTATGCACTCCATGGAAGTCATCATTATTTTTCAGAAAACCGATTAGTCACAAGAAAAATCATGATGTGGTTTACATTTCTGTGTTGCTCCCCACAGATTTGGGATCTTAAGGCTAAGTGGATAATAAAGCTTGAACAGTTGAAGGACATTCTTGAATAAGATTTAGTGAGATTCTGTGATGGGAAAGGTCTGATCTGATTATTCAACATACAAGACTGAGAATTAGTGAGTGGGCTTCAGATGAAGACAGTAATTCTTCCAATGAGTCTGATCCGTAGCATACTGTAATTAATGGAAAGACACCCATTGGCTTCAGATCAGATGCTTAATTTTATTCCATCTATCCCACTGGGCCTTCGTATTTTATCTCAAAAGATTTCTGTAAGATTTTCTACAGTACAATATCTTTCCTCCTAGAAACTGAAGTTGTAAGTTATTATTGAGAAAATCATTAATTCTTGAAAGCAAGAAGATACACAGAATCTGAAATATTAATTTCCCAATCACAATTATTTAAAAAAAAAAACCACCCTTTGTGGTCTATTAACCATTAGTCAGAAAGTACACAGCCTACAAAATGAAATTGTCCTGTGGAACTCTACCTGTTCTCTCAGTCAGGATGCCTCCAAAATGCATCTTCTTTCACCTTGTATAATTTGTTTTAAATGTCACCTCTTTCAAAATTTCTTTAAACAATTACTACTTAGTTGTACAGTCCTATGTAAGAATTTGAGTCAAAGCTAATTAAATCAACGGTTAGCTTTCCATTAACTTAGTATGTTTTGGGTTCGGCCCTTTATTATCAGATGTCTGGTAAAATGAAAACTGGATGATGGCATTTACAGAGCAGTAAAGGCTACTTGTTATGTTAATAAACTCCAAGATGTGTACCAAAGTGTTTATTCCCAAGTAAATTTTTAAGTGCTGTCTCCCTTTTTGTAACTTGTGTAGCTACTACAAGGTGCAACATTTTGTTTAATAATTTTGGATTTTTCAGGGCAGATTTTCATTAAGTGCTCAGCACCCAGAACAGTATCAGTGCTCAATTCATACTTAGGCATCTAAATAAAGTGGTCAGACTTGCACAATTGCTCCATACCCAGCAACTCCTGAAATAAGTAGCATATTATATGGGTGCTTAAGTGGGTGATGCTTGATGCTGAGTGCTTTTGAAAACCTGGCCTTTCAGGTTTATAACATTTTATTAATAGTGTTTGCACTTGTATGGTCCAGTTGAACCCTTGTGTAAGCAGAGGGAACCCCACACTTAAATCAGTGGAATACTTCAAGAGTCAATGTAACCTATGTTCTTCGGCCTCTTTCATTCAGGGATCTCAGAGTGCACTATAAGCATCCATTAATAAAGACTCTGAAGACCTTTGAGAAGTGAATGAATATTGTGTAGGATTTGCCTCCTTCATATTTCACAAATAGGATATTTTTATGGCAGAATGACTTTGGGGATTTTTTGAAGGTTTTACTTCAAATAATTATTAGTTTCCTGAATTGTCATGGGAAAAAAATCAAGCTTTGGGGGTAGGGGTGAGATGTATGAAAACCTATGCAAAATAAATTGGTAAAAAAAACCTTTTCACTTCCTGAGCCAATTATTTGCCATCAATTTCAAGTAGTGAAGTATTTTTTTAAAGCTCACATAGAACGCAGTTCAGCTCAATACTAGGGAGATACATTTTCCAAACAATGCATGAGAGACATGAAGGTAAATTCTCTACACGTTATTTTAAAATTCCCCTTGGAAACAGTGGCAGCAAAGAATGCATAGCATTAGTCTTTACAATTTTGCTAAATCAGGCAGGAAGTTAGCATTGCTTGGCGAGTAGTCATTAGGGGCATGTCTACACAGCAGCACTATTTTGAAATAATTTACGTTATTCCAAAATAACATAGTGCATGTCTAAACTACAGACCTTCATTCTGAAATAATGGTGAGTTGGAGGACTTCTTACTCCAAATCATGTTAACCCTCATTTCATGAGGAGTAAGGGAAGTTGAAGGAAGAGTGTTCTTCCTTCGACTTCTTGCTGTGTAGACAGTGCCAAAAGACGAATTAAGCTACTTCAACTTAAGCTACGCAGCTGACGTAGCTGAAGTTGTGTAGCTTAATTCGACTTTAGCCCTGTTGTGTAGACATACCCTTTGGCTGCATAGTAGTCCTTTTAAAAAGGATTATATTTTCCACAATATATTATTATATAAAAATTGTCTCAATAGCAAACTAATCAGTTTGCCCTGTGGTAAAGATTTGTCAAGAGCCTTCATAAAACAAAGTACTTTTCAACAACAAGAAAGTCATTTTGTCAGTTGAACACACGGTATAATTAAAGGATTAACGTTTTCTTGAAATGGAATTTTAAGAGACAAGTTTTGTGTTAACTCTTTCATGGGTGAATTATGTGTCATGAATTTTTAAATGTAAAAATTGAAATGTGAGGGGTTCATGTCAGGTATAGTTGTGCAAAATATTCAACTGAATATTTTCAGTTGAAAATAGTTTTGAAGGAACTTGCAAAATTTTCTATCAAATTTGAAAGAGACTGCTAAAGGTACCATAATCTCAGAACAGAGCAATTTGTTCCTCCCACATCAGTACTCACTCAGTTTACTAGACCAGAGTGAGCCTAGTAAATGCACCTATCTACTCCTGCGGGTTGAAAACTTGGAAGTGTTAATTCTGAGGAAATGTAACTTTTCAGTGTGTCATATCCTTCAGGGTGAAAAACTTTCATTTTATATACATTTATATTCATAAGCAGATATTGGTGAGTCTATGTACAAATCACAGGCTATCTTAATATAGGATTGCTATTTAGTTTATGATTACTATTTATTTAGTTATTACTTGTGCCCACAGATAGCCTTCAAACTCTGCAAAGCCTATATATGTGCTTGCCCTTCCTATATGAATTAATGACTAATCTCAACTCTACTTTCAAAAAAAATCTCTGGTTTTGTTGTTGTTTCAGAACAAGTGCTGAGAATGCTAATTTTAGATGTTAAAGTTTCTTAGGGCATGTCTACATTAAAGAGGAAGGTCGACTTAAGATATGCAACTTCAACTACATTAATTACGTAGCTGGAGTTGACCTATCTTAAATCACTGTCCATACAGTGGGAAGTTGATGGGAGCAAATGCTCCCATCAGCTTCCCTGACACCTCATGAGGAGCAGGAGTACGCCGATAGGGTTCGAATTAGTGGGTCTCTACTAACCCTGCTAAATTGAACCCCAGAAGATCAACCACCGCAACAGCGATCTTCTACGTACTGTAGGCATGATTAACACCCCCATCCCCAAAACTAGTTTGTTTGTCCCTCTCTTCTACCCCATCAAAAAACTGACCATGGGTCCGAGAAAACTCCTGGCATTGAATCCCATGACTTATCCCCTAACTTGTGACAAACTAAAAGATTTTGTTTAAATTTTCTCACAGAATCTTTTGGTTTTCAGTCAAAAGTTTTTGGGTTTTTGATTGTCAATTTTATATGTTAAAAATAACAGTTAGTAAGCTGACAGATGCTATATTGTCAGGTTTCAGAGGTTAGTTTGTTTCAGCAAAAAACAAGGAGGCTAATGACACCTTAAAGACTAACAATTTTATGATGGCATAAGCTTTTGTGAATTGCAACTCATTTCATCAGATGTATGAAGTGAAAGAAAAAGAAACAGACAGTAGGGATACGCAGTGGGAATGTTACATCAGAGCTAATTAACCAGGGTGGATGTGAATAAGAAGGTGAGAATACCTAAAGTGAAAAATTACTTTTTTAACGAGAGAACCATTCCCAGTTACTTTTCAGACCCATTCTGATGGAGTCAAATTTGCATATAAATTCCAGCTCAGCAGTTTCATGTTGCAGCCTGTTTCTGAAGTTTTTTTTCTTGAGGATGGCAACTTTTAAATCTGTAACTGTGTGCCAGGGAGGTTAAAGTGTTCTCCCACTGGTTTTTATATGTTACCATTCTTGATGTCTGATTTGTGTCCATTTATTCTGCTGTGTAGAGACAATCCACTTTGTGCAATATACATGGCAGAGGGGCATTGCTGGCACATATTGTAGGGAATAATTTCTTGGACACACTGGGTGCAGGTGAAAACAAGCAGAGGATTTATTGAACACACAGCTGGTGGAGTACTCATCAGGGGTTAACCCGATGAGCACTAACTTAACCAAACATACATTAGATTATATAGGTAGCAGATGGATGGAGGAGAAGTGATTTGATAGGTCTAGCAGCGGAAGTAAGATATGCACATAAGCCAATGGCCTACGACAGTTACACAGTATCTCCGCCCATTGCCAATTAAACATATTATCACTAATACAGATAGTTATTCCTAACAAGCTAAATAAGCCAACATAAACAAAGGCATATTGATGGTCATTTTGTCGGCCGGAAATATAATGCGTCTCCTGCGGGGGTGGTATTGCCTTGGCATGATCTTTGGGATCTAAGCTTATTTTCCAGGAACAAAGCAGACAATGAAAAACAATCCCGCGCAGTTATTTGGTTGTTTGGTACCGGCCTTATCAAAGTGAGGCCCTTTGGAATGTGGTTGCCAGGGGAACCAGGGTCACAGTAACTGTTGTCCTGTATGTTTCCCAGGGCTGGCCTAATACTTTCAGATTTGACTTTGTCAGTTCTCAGCAAGATACCATGGACTGCCTCAATTTACCCTACACATATCACATTAGTAGATGTGCAGGTGAACGAGCCTTTGAAGGTATGACTGATGCTTTTAGGTCTTATGATGGTGTCACTATGCTTGATGTGTGGACAGAGTTGACAATGCGGTTTGTGGAAGGGATTGCTTCCTTGGTTAGTGTTTCTATTGTGGGGTGTGTGGTTGGTGGTGAGATTTTGCTTATTCCTCCTGAATTCTTAGCGGAAGTTCTTCTTTGACCCAGTAAATTAAACGTATGGTTTATTGTATATTATCCTTCCAACAATAACTCTTAGGATCAAGGCTAATAAATGGAATTATAGTAATACCGTAAGCTCACAGTACTATCTTATTGTTCTGTATGGTCTGGAGCCTTAACTGAGGTAAGACATTTTCACTGATCTCTAGGAATCAAATACTTTCACTACATAGTAGCTACAAACATTTGAGAATGAAAACATGCAAACAAATGTCATTCTGTCTGTAATCAAGAAGACTAGTTATGCATCCAAATGCTTTTGGCCAATTTTACATAGAATTAAATAGACTACCACTAGCAAGAAAAAATCTCTACCCACATTTTCTTGTGTGTAAATAAATACACCTTTTATATCTGAAAAGAATAATTATGAATTATCACTCCTAATTAACACAATGCTCATAACTTAAGTTACAAAATTATCAGTCATAGTGCAGAAAAGATAGAAATATTCAATAAATATTTCTATTTTGTGTTTGGAAAGAAGTAGAATAATGAAATCATATGATACAGTGATAAGGAAATACTTTCAATTCCACTAATAACTAGGGAGGATGTTAAACAGCAACTATTAAAAGTTATATATTTTAAAGATAACACCTAAGAATCTAAAAAAATAGGCTAAGAAACACTTTTAACTATTTTTGTTGATTCTTAACAAATCTTGGAATTCTGAGGAAGTTCCAGTGGACTGGGAAAAGCTAATGTTGTGCCAATATTTAAAAAGAGTAAACAAGATAACCCAGGTAATTATAGACTAGTTAGCCTGATTTTAATCCCAAGTAAAATCATGGAAAGGATGCTATAAGATGGAGTCAGTAAAGAATTTAAGGATGGTAGCATGCCAATCAATATTGTTTTATGGAAAACTGGTCTTACCAAATTTGATGTTTTTGCTGTGATTATTCTGATTGATAAAGATAATTGTGTTTCTTTATGTATTATTGTAGGTTGGCAGGTCTCTCCCTCCACATCTGAGGGAGGCCACGCCTCCTCATAGTATGAGTCTTTTAAACCTTCTCCAAGCAGAAAGAAAGGGGGGAATTAGCTGTTTCCAAAGGATCCATCCTCCAAGCAGGACAGGACACACATAGTCTGGGCTCTGGCCTTAATCAGGGAGAACAGTAGCACCTAGCTCAGGGGTGGGGAAAATATGGTCGGCGGGCCAGATCCAGTCCACCAAGCTGTTTGATCCAGCCTGCAGCCCACCCTGCCTCACCCCCACCCCCGGGGGCTAGGAGGTGGGGGAGTGCACAAAGTCTCCTTCCCTAGCCAGGGGCATGTGACACCTAGAGGGAACTGCCAGCTGTTCAAAACAGCTGGTAGTTACCTCTAGGTGCCGCACACCCCTGAAAGGGTGGGATGGAGGGGTGAGAGAATTCACATGCTCTCCCACCCCCAGGCCAATCAGCGCCTGGTGGCAGGGGTGCACGTGAAGTCTCCTCCCCTTTCCAGGGGGCCAAGCTATTTTGCATGTATTGAAGCAGTACATTATTTTGACATAGATTTCAAAATAACGGGTGGCTTATTTCGACTTCCCAGTCACCCTCGTTCCATGAGGGTTAAGGGGCATTTCAAAATAGTGAGTTATTTCAAAATTTGGTGCTGTTTTGACAGTGCCAAATTATTAAATAAGCTATTTTGAAATATACTCAAAATAAGCTACACAATTTGCATAGCGCAAATTGCCTAGCTTATTTCGAGCTAAGGGTACTGTGTAGACGCACCTTAGTGAATATCAAATAGGAATAGGAAGGTGATATTACCTCAGTGTACCACATTAGTAAGACCTGTACTAGAACACTATTCTGGTGTCCATACTTCAAAAAGGATGTTGAAAAATAGGAAAGGGTTCAGAAAAGAGCTATAAGAATGATTCAAGATCTGGAAAATATGCCTATATGGAGAGATTTAAGAATAGAAATCTCTATCTATGAGAAGCTTAATCTATAGGATTGATTTTAAGAAGCTCTGTCTATTTAGCTTATCCAAAAGAAGGTTTAGAGATCATTTGATCATAGTCTGTAAGTATTTGCATGATGAAAGAGATGTCTGATAGAAGAGAGCTCTTTAATGTGGCTGAAAAAAGTCATAATAAGATCAAATGGCTAAAAAGTGAAGCTAGACAAATTCAGAAGGCATATATTTTTAACAAGAAAAGTAATTAATCTTTGAAAATTTACTGAGGGATGTGATGAATCCTCCACAAGAAGATAAGAATGGTCATACGGAGTCAGACCAAAGGTCCATCAACCCCAGTATCTTGTTATCCAAGAGTGGTCAATTCCACATGCTTCAAAGGGAATGAACAGAATAGGTAATCATTGAGTGCTTGTCATCCAATCCCAACTTTAGGCAATCAGAGCTAGGGATACCCAGGACGTGGGGTTTGCATCCTTGACCATTCCAGCTAATAGCCATTGATAGAGCTAGCCTCCTTGAATATATTTAGATCTTTTTTGAACCCTGTTATTGTTTTGGCCATCACAGCATGCCCTGGCAATAAGTTCCACAGGTGGGAGGTGTGTTGTGTGAAGAATATTTCCTTTTACAGCTGCTCCCTGAGTTGCGAACAGTCGAGTTATGACCGTTCGCACTTACGACCAAAGCTCCCATGGAGCGGTCGTAAAGGTTGTCCCCGAGTTATGAACGCGACCCACGCTTACGAACAGCGTGGTCGTGTGTAACTCAGTGGGGTCCGAGTTACGAACGGATCGAGTTACAGCCAAGTGTTTGGTCAGTAACTCGTTCGTAACTCGGGGAGAGGCTGTATTTGTTCTAAATCTGCTGCCTACTACTTTCATTTGCTGGCCCCTAGCTCTTGTGTTATGTGAAGGAGTAAATAATGCTTTCTTATTCACTTTCTCCACAATTTTATAGACTGCTATCATATTCCCTCTGATCCATCTCTTTACCATACTGAAAAGTCCAAGTCTTTCTAATCTTTTCTCATATGGAAGCTCTTCCATATCCGTAATAATTTTTGTCATTCTTTGTTGTACCTTTTACAATTGTAATATATCTTTTTTGAGATGGGCTGGCCAGAAATCCATCACTCATTCTTTAATTCAAAACTGCATATTCTTTCTAAAAGATTTGCTGTAGCTGAGGAAGAAGGTACAGAATTGCAGAATTTTTTGGGTGCGGTCCTATGGTCTATTTGTTATACAGAAGATCAGAGTAGATGACCATATTGGTCCATTGGCCTTAAACATCTATGCATTTTTGTGCTTTTGACCTACTTCACCAGTTTAATGAATGTGGTAGGAAGGTAACTGAAGAGATCTGTGGTGAATTTTGAGGATTATCAGACTCGGTAAAATTATTCCAGAATTCTGTATATATTACACCGGCAACGTGGTATGGAAGTTAAAAAGTCTGAATATTTTCAGACCAAGACCAGCTGAAACTCATCAGAAGCAAGATATGACCTTAACATCAGTTATGACGACTATCCTAACGTCATATGATCTTGTTTCTTACTACTCAGCATGTATGTGACGAGCTTGTTGTCCTGCTGTTTCCCTCAGGCTGAACTGGGCTTCAGATGCTTCATGCATGATCTATGAACTTTAACATCTTGAACTCACAAGAATCCATCAGACAGCTTCCACATCTTTGAATCTGAGACCTATAGATGTAACTCATTAATAATTCTGAAATGCTAACTGTATATTGAAAATATTCCAAGAGAACATATTTAAAGTATAGATGAGAAGGTATCCCATAAAGTTATGTATATACATTGAAAAGGTAGTGCTATTTTCTTGTGAATTCAGAGGCATAATTTTATGGCTAATACACAAGCTGTCCATAGATCTCTGCATCTTCAAGCAATTTTGTTCTGTCTGTAGGAGCTAGGCAGGTGGTCTGCAGTGATTGTTTATGTCTTGTCACTAACAAAACTCCCCACCAAAACTAAAAAACAAAGCCAAAAACCAAAAATGACTCAAAGCCAACTAATTGTACAAATTGATAATCTATGTAGCCATAGGTTGTGATCACTGTGATCCTTGTCTTCCCTCCCCCATTTTTCTGTTACGCCCATTTTGTTGTTGCTGCAACTTGTCTTAAATTTTGAATTGAATATAAAGTTTGTAGAACATCCAAAGCAATGAATTGTCGGCATTTGTTGTTATGGCAGGCATCAGCAAATGGTACTATTGCACATATTATTCCACCTTTTCCTTAACATGCAAGCAAATGCTGTTTTGAGAAAACATGCTATGCTATTGTTAGAAAGTGGGGTATATACATTTCTGTGTCGAGGCAACTTCTAGAGAGAGGAATCTTGTGAGTCGACTTGGTATCTAATTGGACTCAATTCTTGAAGTAGAGTGGCTCCCTGTGCATTGATGTGGGATTGATTCTTCTGAAAGAGGATTTGCCTAGATGCTGTCTACCCATCACTGTTGCACTTACAATATATCCAAACTTGTCACTGATTTCTCCTTACCTGTGAAGCCAATCTGCAAGATCACAGACATCTGCTATCGCTTGTCAGAAGTGCAAAGCTGGTGTCTGATGGGGCACTGGTGTTGGAAGAAAGGGCATCATTATTATATTATATTCAGTATATTTTACAATTTATATACTTTAATATATGCTTACTGTAAAAATAGAATTTAGGATGTTATGAAAGTGATAGTGTTAAATGTCAGCCTCTTAAATGGGTTGGTAATTAAATTAAATCCTGCTGTATTGCTCCTCTCTGGCAAATGCAGTCGCATTAAGAGCACTTTGCTCAAGATAGGACTAACTTAATTTTTGCCTACCCAACCTCGAAAAGATGGGTATTTAGTTGAGCCTTCATGGAAGTTTAGTCGTCAGACTAGATAGATGAAACATCCCTCTTTTAGGGTTGGTTGGGGAATAGATAAATCAATCCCCTATCTCTGCAGGGAGATAAATCCATTTCTAGCCCACATGAAATTATGATGATTGAGATTCCTGATGTCTTCTTGAGGTTTTCTCCCCTACCCTTTCCTTATTCACTTATGATTTGCTAGAAAGCTTAAGAACTATTATATGAACCACATTTTATCCTCTTAGCTATCCATCCAGTTGAATTCTGCAAGACAGGTGTTCACTGCTAGAAGGAAGAAATCTGTACAATATTCAGGTTTGATTCAAGTCTTACCATTTTTAGTCCCCAGACAATACGGGAAATACCACATTGGCCAACCTTCCTTGTTTCCATCCTGAATTCCATACTTTCCTTGCTTATTTTACATCTCCTGTATTGATCATGGCTAGAGATCCATGATCCGAGATCCGAGAAGTTCTGTTTTCAGTAGGATAAATCCCGGTGTCCCAATTAGCATTGCATGAGTGCTGGATGCAGTGCAAATAGTCTGAGCAATACTTCCCAAGGAAGCTATAAGTCTTCAAAGATTACTCATCACAACTCTGAAAGGCGATTTCTAATCAGAGTTCTTATCACCCCCTCCTCCAAATGCAGCTGCTTTTTTGAAAGTGAGGTGGTGCAGGGTCTTTCCCCTATTCTCCATTTCAAGTATGGCAATTAGAATTTCTGAGAACTGGCTGGTTCTCTTCAGCTGCCCTCTTCTGGGCTAGGTTATTTATTTCAGTATAGCAGTAAACTATTCAGATGAAATACAAATCTCTGGAGAAGGCTGTTTTCTTTTCTGACTCAGTAACTGAAGGTTGTGATGAACAGTAACTGTTTTCTCATCTGCTGCAACTGTTCCCTCAGCAGCAATCTTCAGGCAGTCTCGACCTTTCCATTTTTTCTCAGTGACATTTCACAACACATTAAGGGTATGTCTACACTACAGGATAAGGTTGAATTAAGATACGTAACTTCAGCTACATTAATTGTGTAGCTGAAGTCGAAGTACCTTAACTTTCCCTTTGACTTCCCTTACTCCTCGTGGAAGCAGGACTACCTGCATTGACCAGAGTGCCCCTCTCAGTTCGAATTAGCATGTCTTCACTAGACCTGCTAATTAGAACCCTGGAAGATCAACAGTGGCAGCTTCAATCTTCTCTGTAATGTAAATGTTGCCTAAGAGACCTTCCAAAGAGAAACCACCAGAATCTTCTCCAGAGATTTGTATTTCATCTGAATAGTTTACTGCTATACTGAACCACCAGCAAATAGTTTCCTGCTTTTAAGCTTTGACTGGCCATTTTACATGGCCCTCTCTCTTTCTTTCTCATTCATTTTTCTCCTTGATTGCAACGTACCTTAACAGAGTAATCTGATCTTGAAAGAAATAAAATAGGGATGAGGCAAACTAGGGAAAACTTCAAATGGATTTAGTGAAGGATGACTATGCTGAGCTGACTACAATTATAACTGAGTCATATATTCAGGCATATTCAAAATTTCATGTATTAAGGTATAAAAATGGCGGGTTAGATACCTAAGTTGTGCAAGCCCTTCACAATTCAGTCTGGAACAGGTTTATCAACTTTGCATCAGAATCAGTTTATGTGGATATGCAGACTCTGAAGCGTGAAAATGTACAGATTTGAATAAGTTTGTATTTCCCTAAGCCAAAACTTGTTGTGAATCAATAGACAAGGTTCAGATTCAGAGGGCTTGTGCATGTTTGCACAGGATCACCTTGTACAAGATTTGGCTTAAAATGAATAGTGTAGTTGGAAGAAAAGTGTGTGAAGGACCAAGCCCCTCCATAGCATGCCTATAAGGTCTGATGAGTTCATTTCCTCCGTCAGGCTTTGCCATCTAAATTGGGGCAGTTAGCATCCCCAGTCAGAGACAGAAAGTTTATCAGTTCCAGGGTTCAGAAGAAACAAAAAAGAAAGGTGAAATAGAAGAAAAGTTACAATCAATTCCAAAACAGCATCTCTACTTAGAGTTGAGCCTTGGGTCAGTTGCAGTTTGGCTCAAGTCCTCTTGTGAGCTGCAACAAAGTATCTTGGCAATTGTTTCTACTCCGCCCCACCTTTCTCTCAGAGTGCACAAACTGTCTGTAGGCTTTGGAGCAGTCTCTGCTCTCCATCCTCATCTCAGAACTACCGCTTATGAGCTGGGCTTCTTCCCTTTTGACCTTTTCCTCCAGTTCTGATATGCTTTGCATGGATGTGCATGTGTGCGTGCTTTAGCAACTTCTTAACTGCTTCCTGGTAGATAAAGGGTTTATGTACCCTGTCACAGGAAGATCAACATTGCAAGAAGTCTGAAAAAACACTAATTTTGTTAACTAATTACAGTTAATTTGTTTCAGAAAGCTAAGTCATGTAAGTGAGGTGAAATAATAATTAGAATGTATGTATTATGCGTGTTGGGTGGGCAGAGGTGGGTGAAAATGATGTTGTTTAGGCTGTTGGTAACCTGCCAGTGAAACATACTTTATCCTGGTCTGACGAATACTTAATTCTGCGTTCACTGATATATCCAAGTTGCGCACACCCAGTTTGATTGAAATTTCCCACTGGAAAGATATTGCAAAACAAGACGTGTAGAGACATAAATTATGTCCTAGGTTCCCTAAACACAGATGCAGTATGGCACGCTATTGTATTGTTATTAGTGGATCTGTAGTAAAAGGCAAGGGCCTGAGTGGAGAACTCAAGGGGACTGATAAATGTGTGTAATTTATTCAGACTATTGGGATGATCTCTTTCCCTTTCCCCCAAACACTTTCTTGGCTGAACTATGAAATCCATAGGCCAGCTGGATGAATTCTCTGAAAGGAGTAACAGACACCAGAGCTCTGATAAGAAACAGAGAACATTCCCTCATCTGAATTACAGTAAGACAACAAGCAGCATCAGATTTTCTCTCTCCTGAGGAATATGCCTGTTTACTCACTCTCTCTCTTAGGAAAGAAGTATAAATCAGCAGTGTGGTATTTAGGAATAGGGTGGCATCCCTAAGTAGATGTGAGTCCTTTAATGGCACTCCGTGTTTTATGTTTAAGATGCTGCCAGAATCCAGCTGTGGAATAGCATGCATATGTAGCTAGGCCTTGCAAATTGTGTGTATTTGTTAAACATGTTGAGAATCCCTAATGTGGTGCCTTCATATTATGCTTGATGCAAAGAGCATTGGTCACGAAACAGAGTTGCTCTGGCACACATATCAAAAGCCTGCTCTTGTTACTGAAGTTTAGGGGAATTTTGCTATGGACTTCACTGGGGGAAGACCCGACACAACCTCCTCAAAGCACTAAACTGGTCGCTTAGGAAGGTTAATATAAATAGTAGTGATCAAGAAAGGCCACATAATAGGAGTAACTCAAGGTTCAATATTTATAGCTACTGATTTCTACTGCAAGGGAGTAACTTGCAGGAGAGGTGTGGGGAGAGGGTAAAACACCAGCAGTGGGGTCCAGGATTTTCTTCCTTGGAGATTGAACATGTTCCATTTTGGGCAAAACGTAACAGTCCCAAGGCAAAAAACAAACAAAAAAACACCCAAAAACAACAACAACAACCCCCTCCCCCCTCCACATGTGCTCTTTGGTAGTTTCATTAAGTGCTTTGGATAAAACATATCATCCCTGGGAGCATAGCTTACCTATATTCAAAGAAGGGCATTGTGCACCACCAGAAGCTATGAAACATCCTCCTGCTTCCCTCCTTTGTTTTGAACAATGAGTATTCTACTGGTAAAACTCTTTACAGACAGTCTGACTGTTGGGCTCTGTTTGTATACAGGAAACTACTGGGTGCGTGTGATGTGGTTATACCAATGTCTGCAGAGCACCATTTAAAGGGGTGGTGGTGAGGACCTTTTCTCCCACTTCCCACTGGAAAACAAAAACAAAAACAGGTCCAGCCATGATAATACCCTATTCCCTTCTTTTCTCCCTGGAAAAAAAGCAGGACTTCTGCCCCTTCCATCCAGGGCTAAAGAGACAAGCAGGGGGCTGAGCTTTCTGCTCCTACCCCACAGGGCTTTTCTGTGCGTCACTGGAGACTGGCCTTGGGGTTGAGTACAGGGAGCATCTAAGGTGTAGCACTAATTGTCTTACATAGTGGCAGGAACAAAAGAGGTACTTAGTGTACATTGATGTAGCCCAGTTTCAAATTGGATGACATCAGTAGATAGTAGGCAACTTTTAGCTTGTACCAGCAGTGTCTAAACAGGTCAGCTAGAGTGCTGCACACAGGAGCAGCCCGTGGCTATAGGCAGACTCGGCCGCTGCCTAGGGCGCCACCACCCGGGGCGCCCGATGATGACGTTATGGGGCTCCCAAGGCGCCCAACGATGATGTCAGTCCATTGATGGCCTTGCAGGCGAGGGCGCCGATCGCGCGTTCCGCCTGGGGTGCCAGCTACCACAGCCGGCCTCAGGCCGCTCCTGGCTGCACATGAGGGTGATCTATTTGCATATAGCCCTAGGCTAATCTGTGGCACTCCTCCAAGAAATTTGCCACCATAGGCAGAAAAGCGGGTAGGTCATGGCCTAGGTCCCGCTGCCATCTCCTATGAATAAATGCTCCTTGTGATTTATTTCTTCTTCTTTACGGAAAGGACTCAGCTTGCAAATGCCATCCATACCAAAAAGAAAGTTCAATACCAAGCCTTTATAGTTATGTTAAAATTGAAGCCATACCAGCTCTTCCCTTGAAAATGAAAACAAATCATTCTTCATACTATCATCTGAAAAAGAAACACATTTATTAATGGAAAAATACCTAACGGCATCCAGAAAAGAGAGGGTGGGGGGAATAACTTCAAAACAACAACAAATAAATCCCAGACTCTTTACATTTCAACAAGGTTTAAAAGCAAAATAAATAAATAAATAATTCTAAATTGGAAATAAATAATGGTGTATCCTCAGCTCTGCAGGAAATCTCTCTCCAGTAATCAAATAAAACTCAAGAGTTCATTCTTGCAACTCTTTATTATATTTGCTTGGAGTGGCTATGTACAAAACCTTGGGGTTTCTATTTCAAAAGAAAAATTCCAGGCATGGAGCTTTGCTACAGTTGTATGTAGGTTTATCAAAACTCCCTTTCTTTTTCGAGACCAAACGGAAAGATGTGCAAGCTAGGCACATTCGAAAGCCTGCTGTTAAAATCATCATCATTGGTGATCCCTCAAGGTTGAGGATGATCTCTTTCACAGGTTTTATTTTTCATGGATCCTTACATGACTGAGGAATCCTACCTATGAGCCACAGGCTCGTTGGCAGACATTACAGGTGGTGGTAGGAGACAGGGTTGGGCCACAATTGCTACATGACTATTGTCTTCCTTTTCTTTTCTGGCATTTTTCTTTGACCAAGGCAAGGTGGTTTCTTCGCCAGCTATCCCTATCCTGATAGCACCAGAAAGATTCCTCACCCTGGGCTATCGACTTCGCTGTTTTCCAGTTTCTGGCATCAATGCCAACGTCTCTTGATGTTTATCTTGAGGCGGTTTTATTTTGGGTTGAGTAGGGATGTTCTTTGCTGGGTACCTCACCTTTGACCTTACCACCTTTTGTGACTCTACCAGGAATACAGGACTCCAGATGGCATTGCTTTTAGGGTCTGAAGTATACACAAGCTTCTCCACCCCATCAAGGTGGAAGCCCAAAGAGAAGGCTAAAATATTACAGGAGGTGACCTTACAATGACCTCAGCAACTTTGTTCCATAACAAGTAAACATACTCCGGTTATCTGAAGAAGTGGGCTGTGCCCATGAAAGCTCATGATACCATCTACATGTTTTGTTAATCTATAACATGCTACCAGACCACTTGTTTTTTAAGTTTCTTTGTGCTAGTGGGCCATAAAGCTAAGCCTTATTTAATGATAGCCATTACTCTGTTACAGGACTTTTGTTTTTTAAAGAGGTATCAGAATTGTAAGGAAAGAGGCTGGACAATAGCTATTTGTCCATTTAATGATGTGAGCTCTTCTGTTCTGTTGCTTTCTTTGGAGATTCTGGCTGCTATGGACTTGTTCTTCAAAAGTGCTCATCACCTGCTGCTCTGCCTTAAGTCATTCAATGGTAGCAGCTGATGCTCAATCTCTCAGGATCATACTCTAGTTTTGACAACTTGGGACTACTTCTTAATGCACTAAGGCTCATATTTCCCATGGGAGTTAGGCACCTAAATAACTTTGAGGATCTGGGCCTAACAGCTTCAAAGGACAGCTTTGCTTTTTGATTTCTCTGTGACTCTGTTTTGAGATTCCTTGTATGAAGACATATAGATACAAATAGTATTCAACAGCATATTATCTTATAATAAAGAAAAAATACTTCTTTTTAATCTTAAAATGGGGTTTTTTTTCAGAGAAAACCAAAGCAGCAGAACCCACCATAATCAATTATAAAATGAAGGTAGGTTTGATGTTTATTAGTTATCAAGCACCAATATAGCTGTCTGTGAAAATGTTTGAGAGTTATGTATAATGCAATTTCTAGTAGACTGTATGGCCTGGTCTACACTAGACCAGGTAGGTAGGATTAAGGTACTCCATCCAGCTATAAAAAATGCATAACTTAATCCCAGCCACCACAGCATGTACGTTGTGGGAGCCTGATGGGAGCACATGGACATACCTATAATGGCCTTGTCTACGCTTGAAAATATTTTCTGACATAACTATACAACCTCCCCTAGAAGACATAGTATTTAACAACAAAAGAATGCTTTTGTCAGAGTATGTATTACGCCAGTGCCTTGAACAAAATAAGCTACAGTACAACAATGTGTATACTATGGCTTTTGCTAGCATTAGCTATGTAATTCCAGTGTGGGGAGGGAGAGGAGAGGAAGATGGTGGATTAAAAAAAATCATTCCCCTACTGATATAGCTATGTCAGCAAAACTTCTCAGTAGACCAGGCCATAGTAAGATACAGTCTCTGTTCCAAAGAGCTTACAATTTAAACACATTTGATAGATCCCAGTTTTACAGAGGAGGCCCTAAGAAATTAAAGCTCTGATCCTGCTCTAAAGGACTCATACATGTGCTTAATTTTACAAACAGAGAGCCTTTTAGTGCCTAGAGTTAAGCACATACTTAAGTCTTGCAGACTGTGGCTTGTAACTTGCTGCAAGGAGGTCAGAGTGGTGAAGGTCTGTGGGAACTAATCTAGCTGTCCCTGGCTCCCAGTGCAATGCCTTAACCAGTGAGCCATCCTTCTTAGAGAGATGGTATATTTGTACATAGAGAGAGAAACTACTGTTGTTAAACATGAGGCACAATATATTCCAAAAGAACAATATGTTTTAAATTGAGGATTAATTTATTATTTCATGTGAGAATGGTGCAGCTCAAATAGTAAACACATTGAAGACTTAAACTTCTTCCAAACATAGTACTTGAAGCTTTGAATATTTTTGGTGTTCTAATGCTGCTCCTGCTGCTGCTTTTGAATGAACTCATAAGGCTATTTCACAGGGGCCTCATATTATTTTATGTGTCTTTTAGGATATGATCAGTCCTTAGAAGAAACTATCTTGCACTGTGATGCAAATTAAAATAAATAAACCAAGGAAACGCAGGCTGATTTTTCTATTCCTTTGCAACACATTGAGTCATATATCAGAGGGGTAGCCGTGTGAGTCTGAATCTGCAAAAGCGGTGAGGAGTCCTGTGGCATCTTAAGACTAACTGAAGTGTTGGAGCATAAGCTTTCGTGGGCAAAGACCACTTCGTCAGATGCATGCATGCAATACTTCAGTTAGTCTTAAGGTGCCACAGGACTCCTCGCCGCTATTGAGTCATATGTGGTTCTCTGCTTTTAATGGGATAGTAAAGACCATTTAAAAGAAAAGAAATTATAAAAATGTATTTTGTAGGCTCCATTCACTAGAGTTCAGACAAGCAGCTCTTCTGTTATTTGAGCATGTTCTTGTGGGAAACAAACAGGGATAGAAAAATCCAGGGAAGATGAGCTGCCAACGGACTTGTAGAAAACTGTGAAGAAGCTCAGGATGTTTTGCAACACTCTAGACAGGTTTTTATTTTTAAATTTAAACATGCCTCTGCTTATGGGCAGTTGCACGGAACAGAATGAAAAACACTTTTCATGACTAAAAAGGGTTCATTTATCTCTTCTGCCAAATATAAAATAACCTGATTTATAGTTCTGTTTGCTGAACAAATTACTTGGGATTGGAAACTTGGACAATCCTTTCTAGCCGTTTCTCTCTGGAGTCTTTTAATCTTTTTTCCCTGTGAGCACTCCCTCGGTTCATGTTCTTTTCTTCCTCTGTGTTTCCTGTGCTGTTTCACTTTGATTCCAAGGAGCTTGTTCTCTCTTTTAGAAAATGATTATCTTTCTATCTGTCTTGTTAGGCACCTTTTCAGCTATCAGTTCTGCCTGTCACATGGGTCTCTGCTTCCAGACCAAGACCCTTCTCTCTATGTTCTAAGCTCCATTCTTTTACTCCCCCACCCTATTTCTAGAATAAGCTCTCTTGCTCTATGCTTCAGGCATTGGGAATCTGGCTGTTCATGGCCACCTTCTCCTTTTTGCACCTATCACTACAATTCACCAATGTTACCTGTGGACCATTGGCACCTTTCAGTGCTCGACTTTAGTTCCCAAGGGGCTCATCTCGTAGTCTCTTCCCTATTGTTGTTACTAGTTCTTTTCTTTCTTCCTGCTCTTATTTTAATGCTGTATGCCTGTTAGATACAGAGGCACAGTTCTGAATAAGTTAACTGTCATTCAAACTCCTCATCTCACTACACTTCCCCCAGCCATGTAAGGGCAGCTTTAAATGTTGCACATCCCAAGTTTGGTTCCATCATGTAAATTGAATCCATGTTACTTAAGGACCTGCTTCAGCAAGGTACTTAAACACATGCCTAATTCTAAGCATACAAATATTCCCAATAGGGCAGGCATATGCAGAATTAGAACCTACATCAGTTCAAGCTATAGCATCTCTGGTGAAGGAGAAAGCCATATGGTGTTACAGTTTTTACTCAGTGGGGGTCATGTTGGGTTACATTATATAATATAACCCCAAGAACCATAAACTTACAGTGAAAAAAAGCATTGTGTTCAGCAAACAGTAATTCTAATGGTTCCCAAAGCAGCATGCTGTATTTCAGAGCTGGCATGTATGAACAATTATCTTGTATAAAGCCATAAAACCATACAGTGAATATACCCATGCTGAGCGAAAGTGAACTACATCACAAAAATATTGCCACAGTTAAAGGAAAAGCAAAATGATGAAGGGCCAGATTTTGCCATCATTGGAGTTAAAGATGGAAGTTAACTACTTGCTGAGTAAGGTACTCAGTAAGGGTGAAAGAATTTATTTTAAAATGTATTAGTATTTTAAATTATTGTTTAAGTAGCAAGCAGGAAAGAGTTTGCATTACTGTATATGTGTGACCCTGAGTGGCTGCATGCTGAGCTGCTCCAGACTGTCAGAATAAACTCCAGGCATGGGTCAGGGGTGCTATGTCAGAAGATCCGAAGAACTCTGCTTTGTCAACAGCCCTTCCAACCTTTATTCAGTGAGCCATTGGGTAGTGGGACAATCAATGCCACTGCCACCAGACATGTTGCCAGGAGGGAACTGCAAGGCCCAATCTCCTTCCCCATTGCCAAAACCTGCTTTTTCTTCCTCCACCACTTGTCCCTTCCAGTTAATTACACTCTGCTAATTCACTCATTTAGAAGGAGCTTGGCCAACTTCCCATATCTTGCCAGTAACAAGGACTCTAAAAGTGACCACATTATTACAAAGCAATTTAAAAAACCAGCTGGAAAGAGAAGCTGCAGAAATCTCCTTCATCAGCAATTTGACACTTTTACTCAAGGTCTGCACAAAGACCTTACTTGGATGGACCACTATATTTAACACCCTAATGGCATTATAAGTTAAGTATCGGGCTTTTACAGCCCACTCTATTAGCCTCATTTAGCACAGACATTCATATGACAATTTTTTCCCCTTCCATATCCCGTCCCATCCCCTCTTTTTCTTCTATTTATTTGCAACTCTGGACCCCTTGTTTCATTCATCTGAAGAAGTGGGTTGTGCCCATGAGAGCTCATGATACCATCTACATTTTTGTTAGCCTCTAAGGGGCTGCAGGGCCATTCGTTGTTTTTTAAGTTTTCTCCCATCCACAGACATTCAGGTTACCATTATCTAGCAGATGTCCCACACACCTACATTCTTGCTGTTGGAGATGAGATTGTTCCCTGAACTGGAGTCAGTGTCGTACACAAACTTAGTAATATTGGTAGAGTCATTCACACAAGCCTGATCTCTAAAGAATATGGTCTGCTTTTAACTATGGTCCAGTGCCACCTCCTTCTCTCTCTCCCACCACACTCCCCAAACTCAAGTGAGTTAAGTGGTGGAGCCTCAGGCCAGAACCAGGCAGCACTTTCCAGGGGAGTGAAGACAGATCTGAATGCATTTCAAGACTAACTATTGACACCAGATGACATGTAGGGTTTAGCAGATGGGAAAGGGGGAAGTGATGTGGGAAAGGCAAATTTTCCCATTGGATAGTCACACCACCAAGTTAACAGGCTTCTGCCAAAGTTACCATGGAGAAGTGTTCTATTTGGCATGCACATAGCTATGATGTTGCTGTGCTTTCTTACATTAATGCTATGCTCCTGTAACATCATGAAGCTGCCTCCCACGCACCACTCTTCCTATCCCCCCTCAGGGCCCTTTAAGAACTCCCAGTTCAACCAGGGTTCAAACAATCCCCGTAAGAGGACCCTATGTAGTTAGTTCTGTAGTATGAACAGGACTCCTAAGCCTCACGCCCAGTTCAGGGTCTCTCTCTAGTTTCATCCAAAACAACACAAAAACTAATGTCACAGTCTTCATCTCTGCTGCCCTTCACAGTCTCTTCCAGGCTCTCTTTCTGTCTGTAGAAATTTGTCCCACTCTTGCTTCTTTAGCAGTTTTGTGGCTGATTCAGGAGCCTTCCTGCTCTCTGAGGACATAATGTCAGCTCTCTGCATTTCCCCATTCACTGTAACTTCCAGCACTTTGTATCCTGAGAGCAACTGATCCAACTCAGGTGCCGCTCAACCTGTAATCTGGGCTATTTTAGCCCCAGGGTCTCCACTCCATGGTTCAAGCCACCCTGTTACCATTTCCTTCCTCCATGCTTGTGAATAGGAAAGTATTGTCTATTAAGGGCATTTAGTTTTCCTAGGTTTCTGGGTGTTGGCTGTCAGTCTTATGAGACCCTTAGTTATTTGAAGCTGGCCCTTGCAGTAGCCAACAATACCTGGCAGAAAGGTTACAATTGTTCAAGTGCGTTGTTAGATTGTGACCAAAATGCTCACAACCTTTCAGGATCAAGCATCCCACACTTTTTGTTGTTGTTGTTCTTTTAGTGCAGGAGTCACCTAGACTCTGTGACCATAAGGGCAGCATTAGCAACACAATAGGATCACAAACCCAACACTCAATTTGCAAGTCCAATTGGTTTCAATTCATGTGTGAAAAACCAGCAGTTGCTCAGCTTAGTCTTCACTAAGGACAGGTTGATTGTTGCCTGCACTTTAGGAGATTTTTGCATTTGGCTTCTGTGCTGTACTTTGTTTCCCTCTCGCCCATATTAGTACATTAGATACATACCAGCAACAATCAGTAAGTGCATTTTTGTCTTCAAAATGCAAAACCTGCCTTCTACAATTAATTGCTGTGTAGAGTCACTAGGGAACTGTCCAGCAAAAGCTCCTTCTAAAATCAGCATGGCTCGGAGATTTCCTTTGTGTGATTCCAACTAAGGCCTGCCAGAGAGAGCGAGCAGAAAGGAGAAATACTTGTGAGTTTGAGTCTGGAATAAAACTTAGTAATTCAAGACTCAACAATATTGAAAAAGGGGAAATCACAAAAGGGAAAGTTGGCTGCAATCCCCGTTATGACTTTTGCTGCCTCTGCAGCTGTTCACGCTGGGTCAAATGCCAGAGATAAAGAAAATATCCTGAAGAGAACAGTCTTAGCACAACATCTTTAAGGACTTGGCAGCAAATGTCCTGAAATAACTCCATGGGATTTGTTAGATAATTAAGCCAGTCATGTGAAGTCAAGACCAAGTTTATTTCCTGTATTTTGAAACAGAGACTGAAGGACAAAGTCATTGTTGCTGTAAGCGAGTATAGTTCCAATTGTTTCCAGTGGCCACTCCTTCACTTTGGCTCGGAGTATGGACTCCATAAGCACCATTTTGCTATGTTCCTTCCACTGTGCTGGACAGGTGGTACCTATCTGAACTGAATCACACCAGGGATATTATTGAACAACACCAAGCCACATTGTCCCTTTCCTCCTCTTTTGAGTGAATTGTTAAAAGACCAAGGACAAGGTCTGTTACACAGCCAAGATCAAGGTTTGGATTGGGTGCCCATCTGATCAGGTCTTATGAAAGGAGCAGAAAGTGAAACTATTGAGTCTGACTTCCATCATGGTGAAGAATGAGAGTATTATGAGCATTTTATTAATAGACAGAGTTCTCTGACTCTTCAAAAATTATGACTGATTCCATCAGCTCTGGCTACCTACATTAAAAAGTGCCAGGAAATGCAGAACCATACACAGAGCATACCACTTGCAAGTTGCTTTACTTGTTTGGGAGAAGAGAGTCTGTTAACAGAAAAGGGATCATATTTACTTATGATGCAAACAAGGCATTTTTTGTTATACAAATATTATTTCTCCTTTCATTTGAAATAACCTTAGCTGAAGTTTCTCCTGACAGTGCTCATGATGGCAATCTTGTAGAGAGATTTTTTCCCAAGCTCAGAAGCAAATTCAACCAAGCAAATCTACTCTGAAAAAGTATGTGTGTGCGCATAAATAATACCTAAAAGTGGCTGAAGAGATTTATGATACACCTGTGCATCTAAGTTTTTAAGGGCAAGGAGTATTTCTCAGTCCATCTCTAATAAATTGAGGAAGAATTACTTCTAGGATCAATGTTTTAATTATACCTTATCCCAGGAGTGCTGAGCTGTTCCCATAATTGTCAACATGCCCATATATTTGTGAACACAAAATGGCAAACCATAGGTTGCTGACATTGACTCTGTGGCTTAGACCAAGACTTAACATATGTACAGTGAGACTACATACTGAAAACAAAAGAAACAGCCACACTGTGAAGGGATATAATAGATTGTCATCAGATGGTTTATGATATTCTGTGACAAAATCTAATATATAAAGGAAAATGTTTGTAAGTTTGTGCGCTAATAACGTGGACACTATAAGAGCTACCGCAACCAAACTTTGCATGGGATAACCTTTCATCCAGGAGAAGGTTTTAAGGTACTTTTGGACCTGATTGGGCCTGAGCTCAAGCTGTAAAAATCAAAGAGTAACCTGCTGTGCTGCGCTGCGCTGCAGGGGCCGCCCCGCCCATTCTAGGTTCCGTGCCCGCCGCCTGTGGCCCCCAGTGCCATCCGGGACTCGCCACCTCCTGCCCGCGAGGTTACATAAGTGACCCTCTTTCCTCCCCCACGTGCTGGCATACAGTGCCCTGACCCCCACGCGCACAACGGCTCAGGCACCTTCCCTGCCCCCCGTGGCACCTGCAGCCACGGGCGCAAGCTGGGGCACCCCTCCCACATGTAACCTCCCCTCCACGCGGGGACGCATCCCCCCCCTCCGGGGATGACGCGGACCTATATTTTAATCTTTTTTACCATTCAAAAAAAGGTAATGGGTTACTGTTTTTCTACATTTTGTTCCTCCGGTTTCCCGAGCAACACCGGGTAACTCCAGTTAGTAATACATAAGTATTTATTATGAAAGGTAACTGATTTGATCCCTTGTCAATTTTTATTTGCCATCAATATTACTTTAGTTTTTGGTGGAACTCTGCCAAACCTTTCTATTCTACTTGCTCTAACTGAGTCCCTGAAAGCTAACTTTCACAGGCTGCCTGTGATTAGACAGTAGGGTCTCTGTAAGTTTGGTCTCATATGAGCAGCTGTATGTTTTTTCTGTAGAGGGAACTTGTCATTAAAGAACTGAGAAGATGAGTGGGTGGTACCTTGGGCTGTTTTTCTTTTAGTTTGGCCCTCGTTTACTTTAAATGCTATGAAGGAGTCTGCGTTAGCTGATGGTGCCCACAATTCACTTGTACTGATGAAGGCAGCTTGACAGCTGCATAAATCACTGCTAGATACCACTAATAGATTGCCACATAAGAATTTGTACTAGACCACCCAAGCACAGCTCAGGGGCGGCCCTGCAGTCACACTAGGCATGCACATAAGTACAGTAATGCAAATTGCTTAACCCTTTGGTGCTCTTGCTAATATAACAAGCACTTCACATAATCTTCCTTTTCAGGAAGTATAGTTGTTTCTACACTCCACTTTCAACTTATTTGCCTGACAGGTAAAGAAAGATATTGGTGCTTTTCACCATAAATGATTGCAGCCTTGAATGCAAGTTTTATTTGTTCATGGGGCTTCCAGCTTTCTTTCTTCCTTTCTTTTTCCCTGAATTGTTCAATCTACTGGGAGGGAGGAGAAGGAAATCAGTTTCTGGCTCAGGGTTAAGTACTTCTTGTATAGTAGAGTGAAAAGCTTGTACAGGACAGAGCAATCATTAAAGAGTTAGTGAGCTGACTGTCTAATATTGAGAAATTTCATCCTGCCATCTGTAATTGAAGATGCAGTGAAAGTCAGGACTCGATAACATGTATATCAAAAGAAAATATTAAGAATGCTGGAATAGGAACTCTATTCTAGTACTGTATGGACAAATGGTGGTGAAACATTTAGCTGCTTGCTTTCAAACCTGTAATGTCATCCCATCTCTGAAAAGCATTAGTCAATAGTCCACTTGCAATATCCAGTCCAGCACTGCAGGTTATAACTGGGAAATCTGCTCCTTATCATAGGCTGTGTACTTTTTTGAGAATTTTCCAGGACTGATATCACAGAACTGCCAGTCTTTACAGATTTCCAGAATGACAGCTGCCTGATGGACTCTTGGCCCCTTGGCTAAGATTAAGGGTAACAACAACTTAATATCTGACATGTCCTGTTAAGGAACTATCTTCTTACTTTCAAGGGGCAGAGACTCAATGATCTAATAGTGTCCCCCCATTTCTAGCTACAGTAGTTTAGAGATGACATCATGATTGTGATGGGTTGGGTCACAGAGATCCACTTGATGTACTGATCATACCACTGAGTCCACTCACGTGCCCTCTGGAGTACTCCAGCTCTATGCTTTTGTTGGGGGAGACTAGAGATTCTGGCTCAGCGGGACAAGGTGGTAAGGTGCCCCTGAGGGCAGATAGGCGAGCACGGCCCGTCACAGTGACAGTTTCAAGGGAATCTCTTTGACCCAACCCATCACAATGGTAACATGACAAGTCCCTTTTCTTTTCTTTCCCTAATGTGACATTTATATTACTGCCATAACTGCAGTATCTTTGTGTGGAGCTCTCCAGTACATATCTGAGACAAATACATCACCTGAAACATTTATTCCCTGTTCGCAATTACTAGTTATGGGAATATCTCAAAAGGAATTCCCAACATTCCATTAGAACAGACTGCTCCCAGTACTTGTTGGATATTACAAGAATTCACTCCAATAAAAAGAGGGTCAAATATATTTGCATAATTTGCACACATAGTTACCATGGCTATGCAGAATTTTGGCATACATAGGGTGCTTTAGGCTCTAATTGGTCATTTGCAGTTATCATGATTCTGCACATAATCATGGGAACGGCAGGCACAAATGAAGTGTGTGTGTGCAGCTATGAAAATTTGGTTCAGAATGGATCAGATCGTCAAGTGGTATAAATTAAAATTAGCCCCATGAATGTCTATAGAGCTATACCAATTTTCACCAGCTGAGGGTCTAGCTTACTTTTTGGAGACACTTAACACACACCATGGCAGAAGGGACATATACCTGCTATATGGTTTGGTGGTGTGGAGCTGTCTTGTGGAATGAAGGTCATGGGTAAACACTGCCAGGCTTTTAGGAATGGGACAGATGAGGATGGCACTAAAGTATTAATAGCTTCTTGCAGCAAGTGAGAATTTTCTGTTCCCTGAATTTCTCCTCAGTCATATTTTCCCTCTAGACAAGGTAGCTGCACTTCTGAGCTGCCAGCTGGGAGATCCCTCTGAGTCACAAGGCCTCATGAAGACTCTAGCCACCTGAAAGTAAAAAATGGTAAAAGACACCATTCCTCATTTTCAGTGCCTCTTCTGACATCATCCCCAATGGGCAAATATTGAAAAAAACCATTCAAGTAAAAACTGCAACATGGCTTCAATGGCATTTGTAACTCTTAATTGGGTGTCTGAATATCTTTGTGAGTGGCTTTTTAAAGTTCAGCCTTGCCACAAATGGGAGTATAGATAGGCTGCCTAGAACAAGAAGTACACATTTTGCTAGAGTTGCTCATTTAGTTATAGACATCTGCAGCCATTTTTTATTGGCAATGAGATTCACAGTCATTGTGGCAGGGTGTTCAGGACACCTGCAGTCCAATTGTTGTATATCTTGTGGCAAAGCTCTGGCCATGTCCCATGGGTCTTGTGCTTTTAGGTGGTTCTTACATGCCTCAATAGCTCTCTGTGATCCTCCACACTGCCTCTCATCCTTTTCTAGAGGCCAGAGTCACAGCCTGAGTTACCGAACCATTCTCATCACTGACAAAATCAAAGGATTGGGGTAAGATCCCTCCATAATCCTGGGGCCTCCTTTTTCCAGGCTCAGACTTTTTAGTGGTGTGAGGAGGGTTGGGGGCAGTGTGCCTGTGGCTGCCCAGCAGAGATTCTGGTGCCACCCAGCTGATTAGCAGAGTTCCCACAGCTGCTCAGAGTGGACAGTATGTGTTTCTATTGGTGGTGCACATAACAAAATTTATTAAACCGAAGGATGGAAAAACTCAGAAGGAACCTTGGATGGGAAGCCGCCCACTATTCCAGGTTTTGGCCCAGGGACCTTAGGTAGTAGCAACTGACAGGGTTTTTCCTCTAGCCCCAATATAGCACCCTTTTCCCTGAGCTACTTCCCCAAACAGTCCCCTAATACCTTCTCCCTGGTACCTGAGTGAGTTTTGCCCGCTTCAGCACAAACACTCTTTCCTTTCTCAACAACACACTTCCTCCTCTCAGTCCTTCACTCTTATCCTTCCCCCTTCCTTACCTGAGGGGAAACCCTTTAAAGTAACCCAGAGGACCTTAATTAGCCTCAGGTACCCACCTGCCTTGATTATGTGGCAGCTTATTGAGGAAACAGAAAAGCATTTAGCTAGCTCCCAATATGTTTACCCTCCACCAAACTGTTGTAGCCAGCTACCCGAGGTCTATCACAAGCTCCAATATCTCTTTCTTCCATGATTAACCTCCACATTGAGTGCCATTGCCAATAAAAAATGGTCATGTTAATAGTTTGTAGTTTGTGTGTGATAGATAATTAGATGATAATTTTATGTTGTTATTTGGTTCTGAGCCTTTATACCAGGAGACGAAAGAGCAGATTTGAGCCGTAAGTTTAGTATCCCCTTCTCCTTTTCAGAATTGGATGTACATACTTTTTGCCTAACATGCCTGGGGGGATGGGCCATTTCCCAGATCACAGTTCAGCAAGCTGGACCTTTACAGCTCAGGACACTCACATTGTGGTCTCACTTATGATGGAGGCCTTCTGAGATAGGCCTTTGGATTTGTCCTCCAGTCATGGCTCCATTCCCTTACAGGACAGATGCAAAGCTCTCTAACATAGGGACACACAAGTCTGTGGTGCCAGGAGCAGCACCTTCCTCAAGTTGCAAGTTAGAAGAATACTGTGGGTCTGGTGCTGAAGGAGTATGGGGTTGGGGAGGATAGTTTCATTGTCTTTATTTGTCTCTTTGAGACTCTGTCACAGTTCAGCTGGGTCTGTTTTCCCCTGCTGTGGTGCAGCTTAGGTTTCTGGCCCCACACCTGCCACCTCTCTTAGGTGGAGACTAGGGATGTTAAATATCGGTTAATTGAATAGTCAGTTAACCTCATGAATTCTTATCTGTTAGTCAACTAGTCTATAGTCCCCGTGGGTGGCACTTATAGTCCCACTCCCAGGGATCCCCTTGCCACCCCACGCTGCTGCCTCTGTATCAGAGACAGAAGTGCGGGGTGCCAGGCAGGAGCTGGTCTGCAAGGGGAGCCATTTTAAAAACTTGCTCCCCACACAGATCAGCTACCTGTCGCCCTTTTGCTATTGCCTCTGATACAGAGGCAGCAGTGTGGGATGGCAGCAGCCCATGTCCAGCATGGGGGTCTGCGCTCCCGGACCTAGTGCAAGCCAGAACTGAGCCGGGCTGCCTGCCTGCCCTGCTCTTAAAATATTTTAAATGCAGAGCCACAGCAGGAGTAGTTCCCAGACCTAGTGCAAGCTGGGACTGAGCTGGGCTGCTGGCTAGCCTGCTAAAAAATGTACTGGCAAGGGGGCGGGGGGGAATGCGTGTAGTCTATAGCATTAATCTATAAGCTTTTGCTTATCTGTTAATCGACTATACTATTACATCCCTAGTGGAGACATGCCTACACTCTGAATTCCCTGGCAAAGCAGATTGCTCAAGCAGACCTGCTTTGCCTTCCTTCTTCAAAACTACAGTGTTATTGAGCACAGTTAAGTTATAACACATCTCTAGCTAAGCAATCACTTTTATTCTTAATATGAAAGCATTACAGAGAAAACATAATGAAACAATAAAAGAACCTACACACATACTAATAAGTGTACTAGATATCACCCCAACTCCAACAAGGGGCCTAAGAAGGTGAACTACCTCTTCTCCCACAGTTTTTTTCCCCCTGTGGCTACATGTTTATAACCACTTAGGCTTGGAACAAGCACATCCATGAATCTGAAAGTCACTTCTTTATACAGTTTGGGAATTTGATTTGTCCTCAAGTAACAGGTGATCGGCAGACAAAATGTCCCCTCCGCAGGATAAAGCTTCAAAAGTCTGAGTTTTTGCATAATCAGAGGAACTGCATTTGCATACATTTCCCCCTAGATATTTCCTGGAAGCCCACTTAACTTTGAAATGGTCATATTAATTCAAATAGCTCTTTGAAATGTCAAGTTTGAAATGTCAGTCAAGTTTCTTCCCTAGAGACATACAGTCCCACAGTAATGCACAAATCTTTGCATTGCTTATACAAGGAACTCCTCCAATAATTAAACTTAATTCAATAGGTTTAACTTTATTCAGTACAGTTTGTCCAGGATATTTCAGAAAATTGCCATCTCTGTCACAGACACATCTCCCAAAGCTAAGATTATCAGAGCTTCAGCATAGACTGGTAAAGATGTATTGTCTGCCCTTGCTGTCTATTTATCATAGGAGGGAGGCTGATTCTCTAGCCCCAGGGTGGGTAATAAAGTGGGGGCAGTCAGCCATGGATCGCTGTTCCCAGCCACTGGGAACTGTGGGAAGTGGCATGGACTGGGATACTGCTTCCTGCAGCTCCCATTGGCTGACAATGGTGATCTGTGGCCAGTGGAAGCTGCAGTCACCTGTACTTGTAGGGGGGAAAGGTAAATACTTTGGTGGTGGCTCATCAGGGGCTAACCAGATCCAGCTCGTGGGCCAATATTTGTGCATTCCCTGCTATGGACCCACAACAGGAGCCACAACTGAAGGGATCTCATCACTCATGCCCACATGCTGCGAAGAAAGCAAGGGCAAAAAAATTAACTATCACATAAAAGGTGATTTTTTAAAAATATGTGTGTGTCCATTTAATTTATAATCCTTTAATTCTTCAAGTCTTAAAATAATAAAGCAAAGAGGGTCTGGCAACACAAAAATCCTTGTTGCCCTTGGTGAATATGGTCAGTTGGATTAGTTTAATATTTTAAATTGTGTTTGTGTTGCTACCGATGTGAGCTTGTGGTATTTACAGTGTGGTTGCCTGTGGTCTTTGACTTTAAAATCGAGACAAACTTAATTATACTTAGCAGCCTGTGGTATTTTCCCCTGTGCCAAGCATTCATTAATTTACTGACAGTGATTTCTTGAGGTAGGTGTCTCCTTCATTTCTTTCTTTGTGCCTACTGCCTCACATTATCGCCCATGAGCATGAATTTTCGGCTAGATTAACAAGGACTCACCTCAGAAACTGTGTTTACCCATTTAAAATCTGGCGTTTCCTGGCACATTGGACTTACAAGTGCTTTCTGGTTCATATGCAGCCTAATTCTGGGCTTACAGATGCATTTTTAATGAGTCTCATGGAGTGCATCTACCTATCATGGGTACATTGTATAAAATGTAACTTCCCAGAACTATATACTCTAGTCAAAAATTATTTGGGTCCAGTGGCTTTGGGACTAGCATTATAATTTTCTTCTTAGAGATTCTGGATTTGAAACAGGAATCATAAGTGATGTCTTTTTTTTTTTTGTATTTTTTCTTGTATTTCAAAGGGATAATTACTCTAAGGGACCATACCCCACATGCTGGATGCAGAAGGGCAGGATAGGGAGAGGAAGAAGAACAGCTGTGGCATGAAAGTGGGGATAGGGATGTGCTGAAACCTGGGGGTGTATGAGGATGGCAGCTTAAAGTGCTGTTTAAATCAAGTCCACTGAGCCCCAGGGTACACAAAAGTCCAGGGACATCTAAGAGGTCAGCTTGTGAGTGATGATTAATTGGTTGTCTCAGACGTGGGGTGTGCGTGTGCGTGTGTGTTCATCGGATTCTGGGGTGGGAAGAATCCAACTCTGGGAAACACAGGATAGCTCCATTGGGAGGGAATTGGCAGAAGGGAGAAGTAGAGGTCCATATGAGAACACAAATAGTAAATTGATTGCCCCCCCCCTTTTCAGAAGAGTAACCCAAATAAATGAGCATCCCCTAAATAATGGAAAAATCTGGTAACATCAGTCCTGGCCACTGGCCAGAGCCCACACTGTTTGCAGCCCCTCCCTGCTTTAAGGC
Source organism: Pelochelys cantorii (assembly GCA_032595735.1). Lineage (NCBI taxonomy): Eukaryota > Metazoa > Chordata > Testudines > Trionychidae > Pelochelys > Pelochelys cantorii. The sequence continues at coordinate 90,141,911 of CM064330.1, read as the reverse complement.
AAAGGGCCCATTGAATGCTCTCTTTGTTATGAGCATACTGTGACAATCCAGACTGTGAGGAGGCATGGACTTTTTTAGAGGTGGACGTGGAGAGACAACCACAACCACAACCACTTACAGTTATATAATGTACCTGGGTCTTGACTCTTGGGAGGTAGTGGAGACAGCAGGAGGCCTAGGGTGGTGATGGTTGAAGAGCAAACAAACCCTGCATTCACCCTGTAGTGTCGGCTGTCCTGTGAAAATGGCTCAGCTCTTAGCACCACTCTCTGGCCTGTTGGCTTTTATCACAGCTTTCAGGTCAGACTCTCCCCGTGTGATGTGCTGCTCTACCTGCCTGCCTCCTGACCCAGGAGTCTATTGTGGTTCCTATGTGTTTGAGCTGTCAGATTTTCTAATAACTCTTTGTTACAGGATAAACTTAAAAAACAACAAATGGTCTGGTAGCACTTTATAGACTAACAAAACACGTAGATGGTATCATAAGCTTTCGTAGGCACAGCCCACTTCTTCAGATGACTGGAAGAAGTGGGCTGTGCCCACAAAAGCTCATGATACCATCTACATGTTTTGTTAGTCTAAAAAGTGCTACCAAACCATTTGTTGTTTTTTAAGTTTATCTTGTACAGACTAATTCGGCTACCCCCTGAAGCTTCTTTGTTGCAGGTTCCATATAGCCTGAGTACCAGATCTGTGTCTTGGAAAGACTTACTCCTGTGGCAAATCCAAGAAGTTAATATGTAGGCTAGCCTGAGAATCCTGTAGTAGGGATATAGGCAGGCAGTTTAAAGGTCTGTGGTCCTTTTTCTCCTCATTGAGCTTGAGGTTTGGATGTACATTTCTGTCATGTGGAACTGAACAAATACTTAGTAGATAATAAAGAGCAAACAAACAGTGCATTTTATTACACGAATAAAACCATTTTATATTCACAGGCTGTGTGTATATTGTGATTTTTTAAAAAATGATTTGTTCAAAATTATTTGTCAAATAATTTCCACGAATAATTCTTGGCCTGCTGGTGCTTTATAAGCTGCTGTTTGTGAGTGTTCTGTCATCAAAAATTGAACTGTGATTAGTCTTCATTGGACACTCATCCCATGGCATGACCTTGTTTCTTCATTGGGTCAACAAGGTCCAGTGCAAATGCTTGTGTTTGTGAGTGATAATGTTTGTGTCTATGACTGTTCCCTATACTCACAAAAATTCTGGCGCCATGAACATTCCGGATAGAATCATTCCCCACAGAATGGTTGAGAAAAGCAAACAAGAAAGGAGTTCAAGCACAGCTGAAGTGAATTCAGCTTAATTAATGAGTTAATGTTTCTGGAGGAAAAAAAATCAAGACATTCACGGAGCTCTATTGCTATACACACCAGCCACAACCTGCCACTCTGAATGGCTGCATCAGGCTAGCTGTTCTCTGTCAAATGGCTGGTTTAATGAGGCAACGTAAAGCAGCTGGTCTGAGCTGTTTCACTTGCAGATGCACTTTCTGGTGTAAAATATTATCATCCAAAAGCCACCTGCACCAAATTTATGCCTTTCTGTAAAAGTGTGCTCTGGGCAGAAACACCATAGCTAGATTCACAAGTGCCTACCTGCCACTGTAGGCCCCTAAATGCCAAAATCAGGCCCCATTAGGATTCTGAAAACTCACACTCAGCTGCCCCTGAACTCTGGTAGGCATCTAAACTCACTCGATACCTAGATTTTTGCATGAGAAATTCCTAAGGTACCTACGTTTCTAACTCTGAGAATGTGCACTGCAGTCTCATGCTGGGAGTCTGGGTACCTGAGCCCCAGATTCATGAACTGGGGAACAATAGGCATTCATCCACCTAACTGACCTATCTGATTGGGCTCCTATAAGTTTAGACAAAATGGCAGCAGTAGCAGTGTTCCCTTATAAATATAATTCTTAATCCAGTGGTGAGGATACTTACCTAAGATATGGGAGACCCCCAATTAAAATCCCCACTCCACCTGAGAGGGAGATGGGATTTGAACAGGGCTTTGTTACCTCAGGTGGGTGTCCTAGCTACAGGAGATAGCTTACAAAGGGGCTCCCCCATTCTCTCCTGTTAAAGCTGTTCCACTCGCTAACCAGCAGTAATTCTCACATAGGTGTTAGAAATAGGAGGGCTGGTGCACCTCTGACTTGAAGTGGTTTACATCATATATAGGGTTTACAAACTTTACAGTTTAGTTCAATGGCTCTCAGCATTCTCACTGCACAAATTGTTCCAGCCCCCCTGTTAGTGCCTAATACCCAGAAGAGATGTGCACCTAAGAATCCCCAGGAGAGAAAGGCACCCCTGCCTCCATGCAGCCTGAATTTATGCACTTCTGTTGGGAAAGGGGGTAAGCACACATCCCAGGTCTTGGCACCTTCCGCTGGCTAGTTTAGGTGAGGCACGGCCTAGTGTGCATGGTTCTAAGGTGATTATCACTCCCCATTTATTATATAGCAGCTTAGGCTCTGAATTCAGGGTGGTGTGAATCCCGGGGGAGAGAATAAGGCTTTGTCTATATTTGTAAGTTTAAAGTGCTGGTGTGACAGATCAGGGCAACAGTGCTATGAGAGAGATCTCCCAGCACTGCAGGCAGTGGGGCTGACAGCCACCAGGGGCAAGTTGGGTGGGTAGGGTTGCCAGGTGTCCGGTTTTTGTCTGGACAGTCCGTTATTTCTGGCCCCTGTCTGGTAAAAAAAAAAAAAAACAGAAAATACCGGACGTATAAAATGTCCGGTATTTTCTGTTTTTCTCGGACAGAAAGCCGGCAGGGACATTGTTCCCCTGCCACATCTTGCGTGGGCCTGGGGGAAGCGAGGATCGCGGGGATTCTTAAAGATGCAGCGACCTTTTTGTTTTGTTGTTTTTTTGCTCAACCAAGTTCTTTTCCTGCCATGTTTGGGATTTTTGATTAAAGCATCTGGCAAGCCTATGGGAGGTAGAGGCCAACTCTGTGCCCCCAGTAGGAATAGAGTCTGGGGTAAAAGGGGCAGGGTTAAGGGCAGTCACCCCTTAGCACTGCGTGGAGTGTGGCGGTCAGGCCTTCCCCCACAGTCCTCAGAAACCTGCAGAGTGGCATGCAGCAGTGGTGGCTGCCAGGAGTCCCTTTGGAACACAGGGCCCCCGTGCAATTGCTCCCCCCACCTCAGTGGGCCTAAGTGCAGGTAAACCACCTCTGCGACTGGAGTAGCTAAGTATGGGAGCCTGTTTAAATGGGTGCTTTACAGTGCTGTAACTTGCTGCAGTGCCTGTACATATGTGTGTGTTTTGCTCTGAGTTTGTCTTCTTGGCTTAATCTTTCTGTTGTCAAGAAGCCAAGTGTTATTTAATCACTTTGAGAAGATAATTGCAAGGTAGCAAATATTGAGAAAGCGATTAACAGATTACATCAATTTAACAATGTACTTAATTTATGCTTTTAAAATGTTTGCTTGCAATAAAAAATAAAGAATTGAGAAAATTAACATCAGCTTGAGCTATGTAAAGATTCTTGTTTTCTTTACATTCTTTTTTGGTTTATGTTTCTTTGTCATGAAAAGCTCCACTAATCACTTGTATCTGGGAGCCAGTTCCTACTGATAAGACATCAAAAACTCCCACTATCTTGGAAATAAGTTATCTAAAGGAGGCTCACCAATCACACAAATTTTCCTTGTTTATCCTCAGATGTTTTGAGCTTTTGTGAAGGATTTAAAAAGAGAAAACTACCTCCCCTCCCCTGGCATCAAACTTTAAAATGTCACTTGAAAAAGTACACCACAAAGTGAATAAGCCTTTTTGGTGACATGAGAATAAGGCTTTGTCTACACTTAAAAGTTTAAAGAAGTGGCAGCACATTAAACTGAACTTGGGGCCACAGCATGAGTACTGGGAGAGAGCTCTCCCAGTGCTCTAGTTAAACTACCCTGGTATCATCTGCAAACTTAATAAGCGTACTCAGTCTATGCCAATGATTTAGATGATGGCATAGAGAGTACGTTTATTAAGTTTGCAGATGATACCAAGCTGGGAGGGGTTGCAACTGATGTGGAGGATAGGGTCATAATTCAAAATGATTTGGACAAACTGGAGAAATGGTCTGAGGTAAATAGGATGAAGTTTAATCAGGACAAATGCAAAGCGCTCCACTTAGGAAGGAACAATCAGTCTCACACATACAGAATGGGAAGTGACTGTCTAGGAAGGAGTACTGTGGAAAGGGATTTAGGGGTCATAGTGAACCACAAGCTAAATAAGAGTCAACAGTATGACAGTGTTGCAAAAAAAGCAGACATGATTCTGGGATGCATTAGCAAGAGTGTTGTGAGCAAGACATGAGAAGTCATTATTCCGCTTCACTCTGTGCTGATTAGGCGTCAATTGGAGTATTGTGTCTAGTTCTGGGCACCACATTTCAAGAAAGATGCGGAGAAATTGGAGAAAGAGCAACAAAAATGATTAAAGATCTAGAGAACATGAGCAATGAGGCAAGGCTGAAGGAATTGTGCTTGTTTAGTTTGGAAAAGAGAAGACTGAGAGGGGACATGATAGTGGTTTTCAAGTATCTAAAAGGGTGTCATGGGGGCAGGGAGATTGTTTTCCTTGGCCTCTGATGATAGGACATGAAGCAATGGGCTTAAACTGCAGCAAGGGAGGTTTAGGTTGGACATTAGGAAAAAGTTCCTGTCAGGGTGGTTAAACACTGAAATAAACTGCCAAGGGAGGTTGTGGAATCTCCATCACTGGAGATATTTAAGAGCAGGTTAGATAGACATCTATCAGGGATAATATACGACCATGTTCAGTCCTGTCATGAGGGCAGGGGACTGGACTTGATAATCTCTTGAGGTCCCTTCCAGTTCTAGTATTCTATGATTCTATGATTCCAACTCCACAAGGGGAGTAGCTAACAGTACTTGGATATTGGCTCCCAGCCTGGATCACACTGGTGCTTTACAGTGCTGTAACTTGCTGTGCTGGAGGAGATGGGAGAGGGGTGTTTTTTCACACTCCTGAGCCAGACAGTTATGGTGCTACAAAGTGCCAGTCTAGACTTAGCTTTAGTCAATATGATATTCCTCTCACACTGGTGTAATTTAGAAATAATTCCATTGACGTTAACAGAGCTACAAGAGTGTAAAATCAGTGTAATGGAGAGAAAACTAGCTCCAAACCTGCCTCTGAATTTTCATTGACACAAGATTGTTTTTACATGAGGTTTTTGTGCATAATTGATTTTAAAAAAGGCAGAAAGAACCTCTAATCTCTAGAGAGAGACCCAACTTGAACTCTAGATCTGAATGTTCCTGCACTTTGGGGACATTTGTATCTGGATTTGTATTTGACTGTTGTTGGCCCTTATTTCCAAATGGGATGAGCCCAAACCCCAGGTTTGAACACTGTTAAACTTTGAGAAAATTCTGATATTGAAACAGATCAAAACATCATGGGTTGGGACAATCCCTTATTGATATGTAATCAAATCATTATAAATGGTCAACTAGTTCCTAAGCTGATATAAATAAGACAAGGCCACTAAAATTAATATAGCTACACCAATTTACATCAACCTAGGGTTCAGGCCCACAAATAAAAAATATAACTCACTCAATCAAAATATATTACCATAACACAGTATTTTTAAATTCTTCACAAGGAAATATCTCTAGATGTGCAAAACATGGGTATTTGTGTGAATCTTGCATACGCTTTTGCTTTTCATGGATTTACATTCTCTGAATTGAAATACTGATGAAAATGTTACATTTCAGTTGATTATAAAACATAACCACAAATCACTTCGAGTTTATTTACAAGCATACACCAGAGGGTGTGCACATCTTAGGAAACCTTCCAACAAACCTGGGAAAACAAAGACTATGCAAAGTAATTTTAAGTGATTACATGAGTATGCAGCGGTAGTAACTAACACAAATGACTTGCACTATATGTGGATGGGATTTTATGAGAAAAGGTTTAATGAGGTCCTTAGAGGTTCCTCATAAAAATATTTTTAATCTGGTGCGTGAGGATTGGAACCCACTTAGGCCAGCGTCTTTGGATCTCCTTTGTTTATATTTCTATGGTAAAATTATCTTGGCTGCTTCTTCTCTATAGTGCTGCATAAAGTATAGTGTCCAAATAAAATAAAAGTTTGGTTTCCAAACCTTAGTTCCAAACCTCTGTCCAGTGCAGTCCAGAGGAAGTTGGATTATCTTCAGAAATGGTAAAAAGTCAGAGCCAAATCTAACAACATCAAAGCCATGCTCTGGTTTTCTCACTTATCTGATTCAGGGGAAGATACTTAATATCAATTATCTTCAGCTTTGGGAAACATTCTCATGCCCTCAAAAGTCTGATGCCTCAGTTCATCTATAGGGGTTCATCTGAATCCAAAGAGGTCAGGCTGCCCCTAAAGTACTTTGTCGATTTGGAATTTTTGGCCTGGTGATGAGAGAGAAACATTGTTCTAACAGAGGGAACATCTGACTCATGCTGAAACTGTTGTTACTTATATTTGTCCTTTCTGACCTCTGAATTTTTGAGAAGTAGCATAAAACATTGAAAATTCAATATGAAATAAAGAATACAACTTGAATAAATTAAATGAAATCCGGACCATAAGGGGCCATATCACCTCTTATCTTATAACCCTGTCTGTGGTTGGTTGCAGGTTCAGCAACTCTGACCACAGCAGTCCATCTACACTACAGCCATCTCTGGAGCAAACACTCTGCAAGTTCACAGCAATATTCTGAAAGCAACACACTGCTATGCCAAGACAATGAAATGCTGTTAATAGTCTTGTCACTTCTGAATCGGGGACAGAAAACGCTGCTATTTTTGCTTCTGTCCGTCGGGTAAGTAAAGAGCATCACATTATATATAGATATAGATATATATATTGTGTGTGGAAAGGGGAAGTAGAAAAAAAAACTCATAGGTGAACAGTCATGGGGTAGGACTTTCTGAAACTACTGTAATTAGAAAAGCCAAAATTAAATTTAAGAAAATTACATGCAACAGAGCTTTAGTTTAAATAGACCAGCTCTCTTGTTTTGCACTGGCATGATTGATGAGTGACAGCACAAGACTTCATTTCCTTTCCTCTTGTTCTTAATCCTTTGTTTAGGAAGCCTTCATTATTGTAAGAGAGGTTTATTTAGCCTCATCAAAGAAAAAATTCCTCTGTAGCATGATCCCACCTGTTTGATATTGTGGGTGTGAGAATGAGAGCTGTGGATTGAAAGATTGTGGAGAGGTAGGGAGTTTACTATTGTCAACAGATTATTTCCATTGTGTTGTCATCATGAGATTTATACTCAGCTGGGATTTCAGCGTTAAGTATTTCACCGTTAAGTAAATGTAAACATTTTTTCTGCCACTGCTCCAGCAAAGGAGCTTTTTGTCTGTAGTCTACTGATACTTAGTTCTAATCAAAAGATTGAGATATGTAGATGGATAAATGTTAGGTGCTGATATTATTGGAGAGAAATATTAAGGATGAGGAAATGCTGTTGAAAAAATTCAGAACCTTATCTCCGACGGAGTTGAGTTGTAAGGCTTTTTCTGACTCACTCCACAGAAACTCTTTTATACATGCTACACTGAAATATATATGAACCCTGTATTTTTCTGTCACATTCCTCTTTTGCACACACTTGACAGTTATTTATTTTGAAACCACTCCTTTGAACAACTAATCACTTTAAAGACATGTCTATACCCAGCTAATGGCTGCTTTACCCCACCTGTGCAGCCATTCAAGGGAGCTGCCTCTGTCATCGCTGACACTAGAAAGTCCAAAACAATAGAGCCATATAAATTCCAAATGCCTAGGTACTAGTTCTGCTCTGAGTCATACCCTTCTAAATCTGGACTAAAACTAGTGACTTCACTAGAGTGTCTCTGGATTTATATCAGTTTAACTGAGTGTAGAATTTATAAAACCTACAATAATATAAAATAAATATCCAGGGGGTATTGATTGGAAGAAAACATTTCTTCATGGGACAAGAATAAGAACCCTGGCAATAGAAACCTTGGTTCAGTGAAGTTACCATCCCATGTTTGATCAGCTTGCAGAAACAGTGTTATTGCCCTGTTTCCTCTAGTGCCTGAAGTGAGGTGCAGCTGAGATGGTTTTGATGGAATAGTACCTATTATGCCGGGTGTAAATTTGGTCCATTTTTCCTTGAAAAAAACAGTGCCATTAATTCTTTTGTTTAAGACCAAATCCTGATCCGGTTAAAGTTAGTGGCAATACTTCCCCTGATTCTATTGGGACCAATATTTGATTGTTATGGCTTGGTTCTGTGAGATGCTGAAAGCCTCCAGAGAATGGAGCTGAGAGTGTGTAGTATTTCTCAGGAAGTGCTTAGCATCTTGGCCCCAATATGAACCTTTTACCCAGGTTTGTAGGCTATACATTAAGATAATATTACAATCATATAGTACTCTTTGTTAGACAAAGCTTCCCGTATCCCATGTACTTCTTTTAAATGATCAGATCTTTACACATTGTAATTGATTTAAAGGGTCTTAATCAGAGAATGGCTGGGGATGTGTATAGCACTGAAAATGCACCTCATTTCCATGCCCTATATGCTTAAAAAAGTATTTGAATTTGTATGTGAATGTGTTGTATTTGACACATGCAACAGTAGTAGGAAGTTAATATGTGTGTATATAAGCACCAGAGTATCATGTGCACACCTTCAGATAAATAGGCTGAGAGATAAGCTTAGTAATGGTAGGCATTTATTACTCACAGGCACATTCCAGACATTTTCCTGCAAAAAAGGCCTGATGGCCAAATGTCAGGAATGTGCCTGTAAGTGAAAAATGCCTGACAAATATTGAACTCGTCTTACAGTCTCCCTTTAAAAAAAAAAAAAAGAAAAGAAAAAAAAGGTGTAAGCTTGAATATTTTCAAACTTATTTAAATACGAAGACCATGTCCACACTACAGAGAAGATTGAAGCTGCCGCAGTCGATCTACCGGGATTCAAATTAGCGGGTCTAGTGAAGACACATTAATTCAAACTGAGAGGGAGTTCCTATCAATGCCAGTAGTCCTGCTCCTACCAGGAGTAAGGGAAGTCGAATGGAGAGTGTGCTCCCGTCGACCTCCCGCAGTGTGGACGGCACCAAAATTCGATTTAAGATACTTCAACATAAGAATGGCCGTATTGGGTCAGACCAAAGGTCCATCTAGCCCAGTAGCCTGTCTGCCAGCAGTGGCCAGCACCAGGTGCCCCAGAGGGGGTGGACCGAAGACAATGATCAAGCGATTTGTCTCCTGCCATCCTTCTCCAGCCTCTGACAAACAGAGGCCAGGGACATCATTTCTATCCCCTGGCTAATAGCCTTTTATGGACCAAACCTCCATGAAATTATCTAGCTTCTCTTTAAACTCTGTTATAGTCCTAGCCTTCAGAGCTTCCTCTGGCAAGGAGTTCCACAGGTTGACTACGCGCTGTGTGAAGAAGAACTTTCTTTTATTAGTTTTAAACCTGCTACCCATTAATTTCATTTGGTGTCCTCTAGTTCTTCTATTATGGGAACTAATAAATAACTTTTCTTTATTCACCCTCTCCACACCACTCATGATTTTATATGCCTCTATCATATCCCCCCTTAGTCTCCTCTTTTCTAAAATGAAAAGTCCCAGTCGCTGTAACCTCTCTTCATATGGGATCCGTTCCAAACCCCTAATCATTTTAGTTGCCCTTTTCTGAACCCTTTCCAAGGCCAAAATATCTTTTTTGAGGTGAGGAGACCACATTTGTACACAGTATTCAAGATGTGGGCGTACCATAGTTTTATACAGGGGCAGTAAGATATTCCGTGTCTTATTTTCTATCCCTTTCTTAATAATTCCTAACATCCTATTTGCCTTTTTGACCGCCGCTGCGCACTGTGTGGAAGTTTTCAGAGAACTATCCACGATAACTCCAAGATCTCTTTCCTGATTTGTCGTAGCCAAATGAGCCCCCATCATACTGTACATATAGTTGGGGTTATTTTTTCCAAAGTGCATTACTTTACACTTATCCACATTAAATTTCATTTTCCATTTTGTTGCCCAATCACTCAGTTTGGTGAGATCTTTTTGAAGTTCTTCACAGTCTGCTTCTGTCTTGACTATCTAAAACAGTTTCGTATCATCTGCAAACTTTACCACCTCGCTGCTTACCCCTTTCTCCAGATCATTTATGAATAAGTTGAACAGGATTGGTCCCAGGACTGACCCTTGGGGGACACCACTAGTTACCCCTCTCCATTCTGAAAATTTACCATTTATTCCTACTCTTTGTTTCCTGTCTTTTAACCAGTTCTCAGTCCATGAAAGGACCTTCCCTCTTATCCCATGACAATGTAATTTACACAAGAGCCTTTGGTGAGGGACCTTGTCAAAGGCTTTCTGAAAATCTAAGTATACTATATCTACTGGATTCCCCTTATCTGCATGTTTGTTAACCCCTTCAAAGAACGCTAATAGATTAGGAAGACATGATTTCCCTTTACAGAAACCATGTTGACTTTTGTCCAACAAATTATGTTCTTCTACGTGCCTGACAATTTTATTCTTTACTATTGTTTCGACTAATTTGCCCGGTACTGAAGTTATACTTACCGGTCTGTAATTGCCAGGATCACCTCTATATCCCTTTTTCAATATTGGTGTCATGTTAGCTACCTTCCAGTCATTAGGTACAGAAGCCGATTTAAAGGATAGGTTACAAATCACAGATAATAGTTTAGCAATTTCCCATTTGAGTTCTTTTAGAACCCTTGGATGAATGCCATCTGGTCCTGGTGATTTGTTAACATTAAGTTTTTCTGTTTGTTCCAAAACCTCCTCTAATGACACTTCAATCCAGGACAGTTCCTCAGATTCATCATCCACAAAGGACGGTGCAGATTTGGGAATCTCCCTAACATCCTCAGCCGTGAAGACTGAAGCAAAGAAATTATTTAGTTTCTCCACAATGGCTTTATCATCCTTGATTACTCCTTTTATATCTTGATCATCTAGGGGACCCACTGGTTTTTTAGCAGGCTTCCTGCTTCTAATGTACTTAAAAAACATTTTGCTATTTCTAGCTGTTCCTCAAAATCTTTTTTTGCTTTTCTTATTACAGTTTTACACTTGATTTGACAGTGTTTATGTTCCTTTCTATTTATCTCACTAGGATTGGACTTCCACTTCTTGAAAGATGCCTTTTTATCCCTCACTGCTTCTTTTACATGGTGGGTAAGCCACGATGACTCTTTTTTAGGTCTCTTACTATGTTTTTTAACTTGGGGTATACATTTAAGTTGGGCCTCTATTATGGTGTCTTTAAAAAGTTTCCATGAAGCTTCCAGGGATTTGGCTCTAGTCACTGTGCCTTTTAATTTCTGTTTAACTAACCTCCTCATTTTTGTGTAATTCCCCTTTTTGAAATTAAATGCCAGAGTGCTGGACTGCTGAGGTGTTCTTCCCACCCCAGGAATGTTAAATGTTATTATATTATGGTCACTATTCCCAAGCAGTCCTGTAATGGTTATCTCCTGGACCTGATCCTGCACTCCACTCAGGACTAAATTGAGAATTGCCTCTCCCCTTCTGGGTTCCTGTACCAGCTGCTCCAAGAAGCAGTCATTTAAGCCATTGAGAAATTTTATCTCTGCTACTCTTCCTGAGGTGACATGTACCCAGTCAATATGGGGATAATTCGACTCTGGCTACACAATTAACGTAGCTGGAGTTGCATATTTTAATTTGAACTTATTCCCTAATGTAGACCTAGCCATATTATCCTCATGTGCCAGTGTAAATCACAAGCAACTCCACTGGAATCAATGGAATTACAGAGCAGTGCGAAACTGGTGTATGCAAAAGGGGAAACAGGCCCATGTGCGTATTTGTATTAAAAGATGCTAATTCACATTTCATTCTTTGGGTCTAAGATTTATCTTATGGTAGCACCCATGTCCTGACCTCACCAGAACCCTATTGTGCTAGGGTTTGTGCTGTATACACATAAAAGTAGATCTAATAAGACTGATGTGGAATTTGTGGATTAAAGAATTTTGAGAATGTAAGAAAACAAAAGATTAATTTAAGAGAGCACTGTAAAGTTATCTGAAAGAAGTGAGTCTTAAGGAGGAGTGTGTAGAGCAAAATGATGATTCCTTTATGAATTTATCTAGTTCTTTTTTGAACCTTGTTACAGTCTTGACCTTTACAATATCCTCTGGTAGGGAGTTTCACAGGCTGACTGTGTGTCGTATGAAGAAATACTTCTTTTGTTTGTTTTAAATCTGCTGTCTGTTAATTTCACTTGGTGTCCTCTAGTTCTGGTGTTATGGGAAAGAGTAAATAACTTTTCCTTATTTATTTTCTCCACACCAGTCATGATTTTAGGCCTCTATCATATCTCCCCTTAAAGAGCTCTTTTCCAAGATGAAAAGTTCCAGTCTTATTAATCTCTCTTCATATGGAAGCAGTTCCATACCCCTAATAATTTTTGTTGCCATTTTCTGAACTTTTCCAATTCCAATATATCTTTTCTGAGATGAGGGGACCACATCTGCACACAGTATTCAAGATGTGGGCGTACTATGGATTTATAAAGAGGCAATAAGTATGGATAGATAGGTAGGAAAAGATCAGGGAAGAGGAACAACAAAAGGGATATTCTATACAGCCAATAGGTTCCACTGTAGCCAGGTTAGGGGACCTATAGCCCTCCAATGTTCCCTGTAAGCTGTGTGCTTATGCACCCAATCAGGATAGTTTCACATGCCACCCAGCTGATTAGCAAAGTGCCCACTGCTAGGATTTGTGTTTCTATTGGTGGTGCAAATTCACACGTGCCTTGGTGCACATAAAAAATTTATTCTGCACATGGATGGGAAAGATTACAGGGAACATTGCAGCCCATGGGCCCCTATGGCCCCTGGCAAGATTCAGGGCTTCCGTTCCCTCCCACAGAAAGGGGAGCTGGTGCTAGTGCTCCAGTGGTTCTGCAAGTCTTCTTGCCTTGGCATTGTAATAGTATGGCTTTTCTGTAGCCATGTTGGAAGGCCTGTGCTAGGCCTGAACAAAAGCCGCCTTCTGTAGCCAGACTGAAGAGTAGCAGCCATTACTGTAAGGCCTGGAGTCACATACTCACAGTTTCATCTAAATTGTATTACAAAGTGTCACACCAGGCTGTGAGGAGGGACTTTGACCTGGTAGCTCCCCCACTGTTACCAGATAAAGAAACAGATCTCAAGATGGGTAAAGAAATTTGTGCGTAACACCATTCTGTCTGGCAAGAAACTGCTTATCAATAGAGGATGTTGTGGAATCCTCAGCCTATGAGCATTGTCACTACACTTTCCTATTGTTTGACTGTGTGATCTCTGTCTGGTTTGTAACTGTTTCTGTCTGATGTATAATTAATTTTGCTAGGTGTAAATCAATTCAGGTGGTGGGGTATGATTGGTTAGGTAATTTTGTTATGATTGGTTAGTAAAATTATACTAAAATAGTTGGTTAAGGTATAGCTAAGCAAGACTCAGGTTTCATTATATAAACTGGGGTTCAAGAAGGAAAAGGGAGAAGAAGATCAGAAACAACAGAAGGAAGAAAAGGCTAGAAGAAGATCAGGAGGAGGGGGGAAGACCTGGAAACCAGAACTCACCTCTGAAACACAGCCTAAGACCAGAGAGACTGATACTGCCTGACCAACAGGGGAAGTCTGCCTGCCTTTTATCAGGATTGGTGAGCATGACCCTGTGTGCTTAGCATGTGTATTCTGCTTGTTTGGGAATTGTCAATAAATAGAGGATAAGGATATTACTGTGTGAGGCTCTTTCAGTGGCTAAAGATCCTGCTAACCCACGGGTTGTTACATCCTGAGCCCTAGGAATTGGGTAAGGGTGGGTATGTAAATTCACAGGGTTGCACCTTGAGCCGTAGGAACTGGGTAAAGGTGTGTCCCTACAGTGTGGAAGGGATAGAGAAATTTGTGCGGGTAACAGCGTCCCCCTGTGGGGCTGGAGCGTTAGCATGGGCTTGCTCAAATGCAGGATGGTGGGGGTTGGGAGGAGGAAGGGAAGCCCCGAGTATCACTGTGGGGTGGATCAAGGGAAGCCAGGGGCCGGTTCTGACTCTGCAGGGCTGGAGCGTGAGGGAGTCCCGGTGTATATTTCCCCAGGCCAGTGAGGTTTGGTTCTTTTTGGTCTTGTTTTTGTTTGTCAGGGGACAGGCCAGTGAGGGTTTTGTTGATTTTGAAGAAGGGGAAGAAGGAGTGATAGCATAATTTAAAGCCATTTTTGTGCTCCCCTGATCCCCAGAAAGATCTTGTTCCACTGAACCAGGAATCAGGTCAGTATCTGGTGCAAGTGAGAGCTGCCTCAGGGTTATTCTAACACAGTGGTTCTCAAACTTTTTGGGCTCCGGAGCCCTTTACATGCGTAAAAATTTATGCGGAGCCCCAGCGGTCCACTGATTGTATGTGTTGTACCTACTGATGTTTCCAGTTTGTCAACCTCGCGGAGCCCCTGGAGATGTCTTGTGGAGCCCTGGGGCTCCACGGAGCACAGTTTGAGAAACACTGCTCGAACATATGCTAACACAGTCTGCAGGAATTGTTCTGGTATCCCAGGGACACTGGGGCACGAGATACTCTGGCCACACTCCCTCCTGTTTCCCATATGCTGACTCTACAGTAGAGCCTGTTGGAAAACAATGTTTCCATCTCCAGGAAATTCTGATAGTCCACCCTATGTTTAAAACTTGAATCAAGAGGAAAAGTCAAAATATCAAATTTTCTGTAATGCCATTTTCCAAAACAATTCAGTTCAGGAATGTCCAAGCAAGAGAGAAGGTGAACCTTCAGACTGAGGATGACTTATTTGAATTTGCAAGATTACAATGAGAGACTCAAAAATGCAAGGGGAGGTAAGTATAAAGAGACGTTGGATGAATGGACAGTTCTTCATCTGATGTAAACAGAGCAGTGATGATTGATTCCAGATGAGGATCTGGCCCTCGGACATTAGTTGCAGTACACTCCAAGACAAACACACAGAAACACCTCCCCCCAAATCCAAACTTTAAAGGATTTAAGTGAGCTCTCAAGCATACATCTCAAAGACAGCTTTATTTCTGAGTCATCAGTTGCTTTGTAATTACTATTAAAGTTTTTCAAATTGCAGTGTGTCCTTCCTACCCCCCTCCCTGGGTATCTTTTTTAATTTGCAAGCTTTCATAACCCCTGGATTTTACTCTGAGTTCAAATGAACATCATCTGGGATGAAGGACACTTGCAGACACGGTGTTGTTAAGCTGTTTAGAAGGCAGTTTCATGCTCTTTACTAGTTGTATTTTGTATGTATATGTTGCAGAGCCTTGATGGAAAGAATAGGGCATTTACACCATTGGTTTCAGTGGTACTCTGCACAGTAAGATTAGTAAGTGTGGGAAGAATAACACAGAGGCCTGTGGTTCTTGTGTGATAGTTTTATGAGAAGCTGTAAAAACCAACCAACCAACCAAAAAGCACCAATTAGGAAATTAAATATAAACTGTGTTAAAATATTAAGGGTCCTATTAAATTCACAAAAGCCAGGAAATGCAGAGTTAGGGCTGCCAGTCCATCTTTAGCACAGACTGTTTCGGGACAGATACTGCACTTCACATAAGAAGTGGCTATTTTGAAAGGGGTTTTGGAAAGCATTTCACCTTTAACTCTTGGTTTCCTGGCTCTTCTGTGGCTCAAACAACTCCCATAACATTTCAGAATATTCCTTTTTTCATCTTCAAATGTAAGTCTAACATTATTTATGCCGCATTTCCTTAAAAATTCAGACAGATGCAAACTATGCCACACCACTCAACAGTTAAATCCCAGAGCTATGCACACTAGCTCAAAAGTGTTTATGCTGTCAATTAAAAGCATCACTTTTTTGAATTATATAGGGAGTGAAATGATCTCTGACAGCTGTGAATTGCAGAAAAAGGGGCCTATTGTTCAAAGAACTGCCCTTACTATAGAAAAATGCTTGCTAAATGTTTGATTCAGAAGTATGGCAAACATTAATTGGTCATAAATTTAACAAGAGTTGGTTCACCCATTCCATAATCTCCACCCCCTCATCCCCTCACCACTTCATTACTTCCCATTAGTCTTTTCCTTCAAGTGCTAACTCAGAGACAACCCCACTATAGCTTAACATGTTTCCATCTTTTTGCTGGGAAAGTTCTTGTACTCTTTTATTCAGCTCATTTTACCAGGTAGCTTGTGAAAGAATTCAGTCCGGCTAAGCAAAGCCAGCATTATCAGATTTAACAGTTTTATCACAACTCTCCTGATGTTCCATGTATTTTTTTTAACTTTCCAGTTCCTGAAGGCATGCAATCAGGCAAGAATCTCAGCTTTTGTTTTTTTTTTAAGTAGGTTTATACTTATTTATGTTTGCTTGAAAAGAAAAGCTTAAAAATGTGACCTGAGTGCATCCAAATGACTTAAAAACCAAAAGGCAAATACCCCTACCCCAATATAGTATTTTCTTAAAATCTCATAATTTGTAAGCCAGTCTTATGATTTTAGAGACCTGATTCATGATTTCTGAAGACTTTGGGATGGTAACACTGAAATCGCGTGACCAGAAACTAAGGCAACTGACACACATGCTGTACACTTTGTAGCCTATCTAGCCAGTTTATCTATTGCAGACTGTACAAAATGAGACTGTCATGGGATTCCACAGCTAGATCCATTTCAGCATTTCCCTCTCTCCAGTATCCTCCACCTTTTAAAGACAAACTGGAAGACAGTCAGTGATGGGGTGTATCTATTCTGCCCTAGTCCTGCTAGAATTAACTGTACGTTGAAGGCTGAGGAAGTCAAACCTTTTCACTCCTGCTTGGCATGCTCAGCCTGGAGACAGGATATTAAAGGAAGCAGCTCAACTCTGGGCAGGCTACTGAAGGGAGAGGACACAAGCTGCAGGCTCTCCCCAGGGAGTTGCCACAGGTCCTGCAAGGCACACATCCCTCTGTCGAAAGAGGGATGTAGTCTAGACACAGCCACAGAGGCCCGGAGGGATTCCAGGCTGTCTGACAATCCCAGAGAGCAGCCATCAAGAGCTACACTTCTTGAGGAATGCTGGGACATGGGAGAAACCTAGGAGCTTTACTAAGGAAGAAAGGGGACTTTGACTCTTTTCTAGTGAGTGAATGGGGGAGCCAGTCAGCACGTTTCAGGAGGATCCCCACTGAGGTGGTGGGGAGCACCCCTGCCTTGGCTCTGGGCTGGACAGAGGAGCAGGGAGGGCCCAAGTCCTCCTCCCTGGGTGCCCCCCAAAGTGGCACACCCCTTCCTCAATGGGCCAATAGCTTACACAATCCCATAGAGGGTGGCTGCTTCACTGACTCTGGCCATTGGGTAATGCTGTCCTGAGGAGGAGGGCATCTTATAGGCTCTGACTGCTAGGCCATAATAACACATGCTATAGTTGGGTCATGAACACAAGACCTAACAAGCTGCTATACAGTTTTTCCTTTTCTTTCCCTGGTGTGACCTATGATGGGTTGTACATATGTTGTGACAGAGTCATAAAAGATGGACTACGTTGGTGCTGTAAGACAAAGTTTATGAGACAAAGTTAAATTATAGCTGTATATTTTATTTTTAAACACCCTTAGTAGTGACTGAATCTCTAATCAGGTTTGTATTAATTAGGAGTAACCTCATTGAGGCCTATGGAATTGTACTGGCAGAAAACTGAAATGAGGTTCAGAAAATCCTGTGTAATGTTAATCAGAATAACTACACAAGTATGGTATCGTGAAAGTAGAAAGAATTATATTGTAAGAGAAAGATGAATTATACTGTAATAATTGAATAAGTTGAAAGAATACTGTTTGTCTCTGGACAGGAAAGAGATGATTATGTTTGTAGGTATGCAGATCAGAATGAAGACAGGTGTGCCTGGGATAACAGGAAAAGGAACATTCGGTGTTAGGTAGAAAGTAATTGAGGTAGCCAGAGAGATATAGACAGGAGATTGCTGTGTGCTTGATGTGGAAATGAAGATACTTGTCTAGTCTCATATTAATCCTGTGAAGTTTTGCCACCTTTTAATCTTGTTAAGTTGGCTTTCTTTTGACTGTATAAATTAAAGGGTTTTGAGCCTTATATGGCACTCACATTTTCTGGGTGTATTAGCAGAGCAGCTTTGCTAATAAACAGAACGGTCTTGACAAATCTGTGAGTCCTGTGTGTCTGACTTTGACAGTATTATCCTTACAGGGGAAAGAGTGTAATTACCTAACCTCAGAGTAAAAAATGATCAATACACATGCATATTGCACTTCAAATTTCACTAATTTTCAAACAAGGATAACATCTATATTGGCAACCTAGACAAAATTTACTATTTGTATTGAGGTAGCAGATAGAGTTCTTAGCATCCTGTATAATAGACAAGATACATGAATGGTGAGAGGATCCAGTCCAGAGACACAAAATGCTTTGCCTAAGGTCACAGATCAGTAGCAGAGCAGGGACTAGAACTCCAGTCATCTTAATGAGCAGTTACTATCCCCATTGGATCACACTGCCACCTTTCCTCACAAGCACTCTTCCATCTTTTATTTTCTTTTCTCACCTCACCTCCTCAATCTTCGCCACTCTTTTGTATGTTCTGCATTGCTGTCCTTTTAAATGTACAGTTCCACTGAGTAAGCTTTTAGAATCCTGTACTTGTATGTCAATCGTCCTAATAAGAATACCTCTTTCTACCAGCTTATGCGATGAGAACTGCTATCTGAATCTTTCCTTTGAAGTGAAATACATGTACTTTGTGCCTAAAGTCTTCCTTTTGTTATTGTTCCTGGTTTGCAGATATTTTCTTTTTCCATCAAATGGTCCTGACAGAAGGAGAGAAGAGAAAAATGGCCAAATATAGATCTTGTCACCTCCAGGGCAGGCACACATAGAAGACAGATGATAGTGGACAATATTGTGTTACTTACTATTATTTTATGGGATGCATGAAAGTGACTGTATGATTAATTACTGGGTTTGCTGTGAAGAATTACTGCAGTGTTACAGTGGATTGAATCAAGAACAGAGTTCTTGGAATGATTTGCCTACTAAAGTTCTCTCCGATGGCTCACAACAAATAAATAGGTGCCAGAATCTACAGCTGTGACAAGCAGCCATTCAACATCTATAAGGTGCAAGCTGCAGCAAGAGTGATAGTTGGAAACAGTATTTCAGATTAAAACCTGAGAGTAACTCTATATCTGTATTCCTTGGGTGAGAAAATCTCCTGTTGATAATACTAGTGGGAGATTTTTTTTTTTTGGACAAGCGATATTGAATAAAGAAATATTCAGATGAAACGCAGTTACTAAAATATTACACATTTGTGCTAGTATCTCATTGTTATTCAATGAATGAGCAATCCTTTTTTTCTGATGTAATTATTAAGTATTTTTTAACATCCAATAAATAGATTGAAATGAGAAAAGTCACAATCTGTTGCATAGATACTAACTACACAGTGGTTAAAGTGCTCAGGCACCATGGTGATGAGTATGGTATAGATGCCTAAATAAGAGAGAGACTGTGCAACTGTGGTTACTATCCCAACCACAAGGAACACAGTAGGACCTCAAACAACACTGCTGTTGTCAAAAGTTGCTGCTGTATGCGAATAATATAATGCCAGTGCAGTGATTACACAACTTCAGGTTAAACTTTGAGAGTAAAAGAAAACCTCTTATAATAATGCAAGCACTGTAAGGAGGAGCATTAACCTAATCAATCTGCTTCTTTGGGGATAGTATTATAGAGGAGTTGCCTATTCAAGAATCAAACTTCTCTGAGAGTATGTCTACATAGCAAAGTTATTCGGAAATAACTTTTCTAGCGTCTACATAGCCAAACCGCTATTTCGAAATAGCTAAATAGCTAAATCAAAATAAGCGCTGTGTAGATGCTTATTTCGAAATAAGGGGCCTCCAGCCCTTCCCAGGGTGCCCTGGTGGTCACTCTGGGCCAAACCAGGAAAACTCTTCTGCTCCCCCTCCCCTGCCGCCAGCCCCGGAGCCCTTAAAGGGGTAGACTCTGGCCACTGTGCCTGTTCCAGCTGCAAGCCTGCCAGCACAGAGCCAGCAGTCCGTGCACCTGGCCCAGCATGAGCCAGCAACCCACTGGCACCCAGCCCTTCACTGCTCCCCAGGAGCGGGCGGGCAGCTCCCAGGAGCCTGCCAGGGGCTGCAAAAGGCCATCTCCAACCACCTGCAGATCCTGGTGCAGAGATTGCTGCCTCCTGCCGCTCCAGCCCCAGCTGCCACCCCAGCTACCACTCCTCCTCCCACTCCTGCTCCCCTTCCCACTTCTTCCTTCCCCCTCTCTACCTGCTCCACCCTCCATACCCGCTCCCTCCTGGGAATGCCAAGGCCCCCACACCCACAGTGCTGGGAGACAGGTGGGCCAGCAAGACCCCCAACCCTGAGCTTCTCCTCCCTCTCCTCCTCACCTGCCCCCCCCCAGGTTTCCCCCTCCCCTCTCCCACGCTCTCACCTCCCCTCTGCCGCCCTTATCCCCCCCACGCCCAGTTATGTTCAATAAACAGAGTTTGTTTTTGTCAACACGTATCTTTATTTAATGGGAAGGGGGGTTAGGAAGGGGTCAGTGAAAGGATGTGAGGGTGAAATGAGGTACAAGCCCCCAGTGGGGCACATCAGGGAGACATTAGTCCTCCTCTAGGTGGAAGGTCTCCCACAGGGCCTCCCGGATACGGACAGCCTCCCGATGGGCCTCCCAGCTGGCAGCCGTGTGGGGCTGTGCGTACAGGCCAGCCAAGTGGTCAGCCTCTGCCATCCAGCCCGGCAGGAAAGCCTCCCCCTTCCTCTTACACAAATTATGCTGCGCACAACATGCTGCCACCACATGCGGAATATTCCACTTGGATAGGTCCAGGTGGGCGAGGAGGCATCTAAAATGGGCCTTCAACCAGCTGAACGCCCCCTCCACCATGACGTCAGCCCTGCCAAGCTTGGCATTAAAGGCCTGTCGGGAGGGGTTGAGGTGTCCTGTGTAGGGCTTCATCAGCCAGGGTTTTAGGGGATAGGCCGCATCCCCCATCAGGCACACAGGCATGTCCATGTCCCCAGCCCCGATGTGGCAGTTGGGGAAGAAAGTCCTGGCGTGTAGCCTTTGACACACGGAGGAGTTGCGGTGCACCCGGACGTTGTGTGCTTTGCCGGACCAGCCCACGTTAATGTCCATGAACTGGCCCTGGTGGTCAGACACAGCCTGCAGGATGACTGAGAAGTATCCTTTCCTGTTGGTGGGAGGCCTGGTGGTCTGGGGCATGGATGGGGATGTGCGTCCCGTCAATTGCCCCCCTGCAGTTGGGGAAGCCCGGGGCGCCAAACCCCTCAATCACTGCATCCACATCAGTGAGGCGGATGACTCTGAGAAGCAGCACTCTATTAATGGCCTTGACCACCTGCAGAGGGACACACAAAACCGAGAGTCACTGGGGTGTCAGGGTGGCTGAGAGTGCTCCTTCCCCGTCACTGCCCTGCACCCCCACTCCCAGGAACAACCCCCCCTGCAATCCTGGCCACCGAGGGCAGCCCATAGTGCAGGTGGGACAGAACAAACCCTCCCGTGGAGGGGACTTGCACCCCCTGAACCCCTTTTCCCTACAGCAGCCCATCCCCTCCTCGCACCCTCCGTCCTGGCACAGTGGCCACAGATTGCCATACCTGCATGAGCACTGCTCTGGTGGTGGATCTCCCCATGCTGAACTGGTTCCCCACGGATCGGTAGCTCTCCAGCCTGGAGAGCTTCCATAGGGCGATGGCTATACGCTTGTGTAGGGGAATGGTGGGCCTCATGTGCATGTCCTGTCACTGCAGAGCAAGGGCGAGCCACTCACAGAGCTTGAGGAAGGTGTCCTTCTTCATCCTGAAGTTCTGGGTCCATTGTTGGTCTCCCCAGCACTCCAGGACGATGTGGTCCCACCAGTCACTGCTGGTGTCCAGACGCCAGATGCGGCAGGGCACGCTGGCATCTGGGAGCTGCAGCTGCTCCTTCCCGTCCCTCACGGCGTGGGGGTCGGGCTGCAGCAGATGCTGCGAGGCAGTCCGCAGAAAGCATAGCGAGGCTTGCAGCAACATGTCCAAAATGAGCACCAGAGTGCCCAGGGGCAGCTCCGGCTCCATGGCGCAGAGTGCTGTAGTGTCCCGAGTCAGGCAACCAAAGCAGGCAGAGACAAAAATGCTTTGCTGTCCCTCAGCGAGGTAGGCAAGCAAGCAGGGAAAGCTGAGAACCAGCTGTCCAAGGGAGTCCCTTTAAGCACAAGCCTCAGATAGCCTCAGACAGCAGCCACACAAAGTAACTCCAGACCTGATGCCATGCTGGAACCGGTTTCAGCTGGCCTTTAATGCAATTCAGCGTCCAATCAGTGTGGACGCACTATTCTGAAAGAGCAAAACGCTATTTTAAAATGCCTTTTGTGTGTAGCTGCATTATTTTGAAATATCTTATTTTGAATTAACTATTTCAAAAGAAGATATTTTGAAATAACGCTGTAGTGTAGACATACCCTGAGGGTATTAAACTTTAAAGCAGTGGTTCCCAACCTTTTCCAGATGGGGACCCATTTTGACAATTCAGGAAGACTTGGTGACCCAAGGCAATTCAAAAACGGGGGGAGGAGGAAGGGCAGAGCCACCTGGGGAGACACTTGGCAACCCTTTTGAAATGTAATGGCGACCCATATTTGGGTCCTGACCCATAGAGTTGGGAAACCCTGCTTTAGAGGGATCATTTCAAATAGAACAAAACTAGTGTGGTGGCATATGGTGAAAGAAAGGACGAAACCTTTCTTTCTGTCTGTCACTCTGGACAAAACCATTAAGTGAGAAACAACTAACGAGACATTAAAGGAAGATAGGCTGATGGCACAAGTAATAAAATATAGATAGCCTCATCTCTAGGCCACCACTGGTAGAAAATGGAATCCTCTTAGGAAAGGTGTGACCAAACATTGTTAGCATATGATGGCTGTCCAATTGGCTGTGTAAAATGAACTCAGCATTTTTTTGTTTTTTTAAATCCAGTGTTTGTGAACCAGGCAGGATGGACAGCCCTGGAGACTGAGGGTGTCTCTTCATGAACAGAGAAAGTCCAGCCTGGGCAGCAGCAGTGCATGCTATTCCACTAATGTCAGTCAGGTGTGTGTGTGTATATAAATCATGGGTTATATTGAATTCATGCCTTGTGCATATTTAATTAATAGCCTCTCTGAGAAGCCTGCCAATAGAGGTGAAAATTAATGCCATTTGTGAGAGGGCTTTTCGTGGTGTTATTTCACATTGGACATAAACCACTAACCTGCCTTCACATAATAATTCATTTCAGTTGCTATTGAACCTGGTTGCATTTAAAGCAAAGAACCTAGAGATGAAAGGATCTCTACATCGTTATCATTCCTTTAAGAAATTCAGTCTTCATGATTTCTGTCTGTCCACATCACATGATGTACAACTATAAATGGCACTAAAAGGCTCTTTTACATACTATTTCATTGAAGAGAGTAAGAACTGCACAGACTTAGGGACTGAAATATCTGCTCATCTTTCATTAAAAAAATACAGAACAACATAGTCAATTGAAGGCATGAAACAAAAACTTTATTGAAGCGACATTAACAGACCATATGGTATCTCTTCATGATTTTCTTTCCAAGCTTGTGCAGATGTGTAATTTCATTTTCTCAAGGCCAGTAAACATTCTCATTAACCTGGGATCATATTTTGGAGAAGATTCTGGTGTTGTTTTATAAAGGGCCACAACAACAGGATTGCTATGGTAACAGCATGGAGGCAGCTGGGGAAAAATCTTGTAGATAATTTTCCAGGACACAGAAGCAATATCAGATAATCCTTGTTCCTTATTATCAATAAAAGCCCCAGCTGCAGTGATTCCTTGTGTTTGTGGCCAATGAAGTCAATGTCTCACTAAGGATGGATGAAATGATTTGTATAAATGTAAGAACTTAGCCAAACCTTCCCTAAATTCTAATTGAATCTTTTCTGAAGTATGACACAGTCCAATTCATTTTTCAAACAAACAACATAGCATGCCTCTTTATTTTCATCCTGGTGTGGACAGGCCTTCTCCAAAACATACCATGAGAAATCCTTTTGGCCTCAACCATTTTCATAGATTTCAAGAGTGTACGGTGGCTAGATTTCTGGCCTGGTTGCTGAAACAGAGATGTTGGACTTTATACTTTTCAATGTGCCTCCAAATGGAACTTACAAGAAATCTGAGCTTTGGTCTTCAATAATGACCACGCTACCTGGGATAGTTTGGAGGAGTGTTTCTAAAACTGTTCCACGGGGGGAGGGATAGCTCAGCAGTTTGAGCAGTAGCTTCCTAAATCCAGTGTTGTGAGTTCAATCCTTGAGGGGGCCATTTAGGGATCTGGGGCAATTTGTCAGGGAGGGTACTTGGCCTTCCTGTGAGGGCAGGGGACTGGACTTGATGATCTCTCACAGTCCCTTCCAGCTCTATGAGATGGTATATTTCTATATTATTTATAACACTTAGAGAAACACTTTAACTGGCCATCCCGGTTTGTTTACTTACGGGCGCCGCAGCCACGGAGCCTCACGGCTCCCATTGGCTCCATTTCATCCTTTGCAGCCAAGGGGAGCTGCAGGAAGTGGTGTGGGCCAGGCCTCTGCTTCCTGCTGCTCTGCTTGGCTGCAAAGAGTGAAACGGAGCCAATGGGAGCTGTGAGGCTCCGTGGCTGTGGTGCTGCTAAGTAAACAAACTGGGGTGGCCAGTTAAAGTGTTTCTCTAAGTGTTCCCATGGAATACTTTCAGAAACGCTGGATTGGAGAGGCCAAAGACTTTGTAAACCCTTAACTGTACCCTAAAACATCCAGTATCCTGGCCAATGACTCCTAAAAAAAGTCCTTTCTGTTTCTGACACTTACTCCTCTTCACATGCAGTTTTAAAAGCATCTCTCTCGTCACTGTCTTCTCTTTCTCACCTCTAGACCCGATGACTGAGCCCTTAATCTCACTTTCTCTTCTTGACTCCTACCCTCAGATTCTTTAAACATTCTTCATAATGAGGTGGGTGATTTGTTTTGGCTGCGATTAGATTGGCTTAGTGGCTCTATGCAGAACTCCTGCAGTGTTATGGCTATAACTACTTCTTGTCTTTACCTGGTTTGCTCAGCAATAGAGGAGAGAAGGGTGAGTGGGCATTTAAATTACTCCAAAAGTCTGACTGCATTTTTAGGACTGGCAGCCAGAACTAACACCAAGTCATTCTACAACACATGTTGTTGTTAATAATCGTGACACTAGACAGAGCAGCAGCAGGAGCAGTGATACTTTCTCTGAAACATTTGCAATAACATTACATGATACACTTAACAAATGACTCCTGGACCATTCTATCCAAGGCAGCTGTTCTGGTTCCCAGCCTTCTGACTCTTGCCTCTCAGGAGCCTTAACTAGGCCATCTCCCTCCATTCTCCTTATAACAATGGCGTTCAGAACATGAAAACACCTCAGCCTACATAAGAAACAATGTAATATAACTGAATGTGCTGCCAGTGCTACAGTAGCAATTCAGTTTGTATCTGAGCCTATTGTAAGGAGGTTGAGAAACCAGCAGAACCCCAAAAGTCTGAGAGAGGGGTCTATAAAAAAAAAACCTGTGGTAAGTGCAAGGTAAAAAGTACAAGGTAAGAAGACAGGTAGGAGAAGGAGCATAACCATGCTTCCATGAGGATGTTGCTGTGCTGCCACCAAGTTATTCCTGCTGTTAGGCCAAAAGGGGAGTGTGAAGCTAAGCACTCCACTTGCAATGATAATGAAAGGTCCCACTTAACCCCATATTTTCACAGATATACTTAGTCTGCTCACACCTCGCTTTTATATTGCTCTGCACTCTATTGAGTAGAGGAATAGGCAGCCAAGAATGTTGAGATTTACTTCCAGGTAATGTGGTAGTTTATTGGGGGGGGGGTCTACACAGCACCCTAAACTTGAAATAATATATGCAATTTGCGCTATACAAATTGCGTATCTATTTTGAAATAGCTTATTTTGAAATGTGGTGCATCTACACAGTGCCAAATTTAGAAATAACACTCTATTTCGAGCCATCCCTTCTGCACCATCACCTTCCAGGATGGTGAAATAGCATGCCCATTATTTCAAAAAACGTTTAAAAATCATGGGCGGCTTGGTTAGACATGAAGTATCCCGAAATAGCTGTGCAGTGTAGACGCACCCTAACTGTAGTTATGAATTTGTTTCTGTCCAGGCATAAACTGCACTCAGGATTATTGTGGGGTGCAAAAACCTGGCACATACTCTACAAGAACTTGTAGGACCCGTCGCATCCTACATGGGCTAATGGCTGATGGTTAATAGTGCAGGCTCAGCTGTCAAAGCCCAGCTTTCACAAGCCCTTAGTAACCTGTGGGAGAACTGAAACAACAAAGATTCATGAGCCATGTGTTTTTATTGTGGTACCACCTTGGTCTTCAATGAAAAAACTGCATTTGACCAGAAATTATATTTCTTCTTTATTGCTTTACACACCAACAGGATGGCTCTGGTTTTGGGCCAGCTTGTGATATTGAACTTGATACACTGCTTGTAAAAAGTGTTGGTAGACAGCTACAGGGGCTGAGGCCCTAGCTTCATCAACAGAGAAAGGACAGCATACGTGGCAGTAGAAGTATAAGCATCCCTGATAATGTGGGCCAACAAATCCAGGACAATGTGCATTCAGGTCCTGTTCGTCTGGGTAATAGCTATACAGAAAAGGTGATTGGAATTGCCATTGAAACATTTTTTTCACTAAAAATGTTGATTCATCAAAACCACCAACTGTTCACGAAACAGTGTCAGATTCAACAGAACAGTGGGCTACAAAAAATTGTGGTTAAGAGGTCCAAGATGATCAAAGATTCAATATTGTCAAATTGGAAAGTGTTGTTTTTTTTAGTCTAAATGACTTCTGGTTTCAAAATTTTACTAAATAGAGATTAGAAAAAAGTTTAAAAAGGAAAAACATGTAAAAGTCAAACCAAAATGATTAAAAATCAGTGAAACAAAATATTTTGATTGTCCAGAACTGAAAAAATATCAGATTTTTGGTTTCCCCAAAAAATTGTGATCTGAGATCTTTTGTCCTGGTTCAGGATCAGGAAAACAAATGTCAAAATGTAAAAAATTCTCACAGATTGGGAAAATCATGTCATGTCCTTCTATACAGTAATATGAACAAATAACAGAAGACTAGCAGTGAAAAATGCCTAGTCTGCTTTTTGATAGTGGGTATTCATATGTTTGACTTATCTATGGTGAATTATAGTCCAACTAGCTCCTGAAGGATACACATATCAGATCCTCAGCTGTAATGCATGAGTGCAGTTGACTTCAGTGGAGCTAAACCTATTTTCACTAGCTGAGATTCTAGCCCTTAAAGTTTTTAAAACAACCACATTACATTTTTAAACTAGTAAAGCCCAAATCTTTCAGTCCTGGGCTTTGAGCCAAACAGCATAGCTTTAGTCTTTCCCACATTCAGCAATGACTTGAGTTTCAATAGTGAAGCCTGGAAACTGTCAAAAACTGTTCTGGAGCTAAATCTGGCCCTTGTCTACAGCAAAGGTACTGACATCTCTCAGTGCAGTCAACACACACACACACACACACACACACACAGAGATTTAAAGATTGTAGAAATGTATATACATGTTTTAATACCAGAAACGCAAATATCCTTATAATTAAAATGGTGGGACCCAAAGTGATATTTTATCTCTATCAACTGCACCTCTCTCAAAACTCACAGTCTTACCATCTGGGATGAAAAAATGCTTGTTATAACGATTTAAATATTTCCTTAAAAAAATCCCCAGATTAATACAGTTAAAAGTTAACTGTTAGAAATAGTGTGTTCATATAGGCAGTACATATCTTGCCTCAGCCAGGATTTTGACAGATTTGTCACCAAAGATACAGAACCAGAACCAGGCATATTGCAGAAATATAGTGAATCAAATTGTGCACTATTTTGAACCGGCATAATGGCAAAATAATTCCACCATAGTTTCTGAAACAGAGCAGAATTTGTGTATAATTTTTGCTGTTATTTTCAGCCAGTTATTTAGGCAAAATATTCTACAGTTAGGCATATAAATCCATAGCTAGACCCCTAAAATAGAAATTGTTTCCCCTCCAGAGGTATCAATGAAACACTCGTGTTTGGTATAGTTAGGGCAGCAGGGTGTACTCACTGCCTAGCCATTGTGAAATGTGCATACATCATAGTAGAGGTGAGTTTCAGCAAGGGCTCTGAAGGACAAAATGGTGGAATTTTTTATGAGACGCACCTTCTATGCATAACAGGTATCATGGGAGAAAGAACAAAGGTACTTGTGGGAATGTTGAACATAATTATTTTTTTAAAGAACTATAATTAGGAGAGAGACTTTTAAAGATGAAATCCCGATTCCTTTTAAGACAACAGGAATTTTGCGATTGACTTCACTGATGCCAGGATTTCAACCTTTATCTTTGTTTAAATTCATGCCGAATAAAATAATGGTAAGCAAGCAAGTCTAGCCTTCTCTTAAGTACTACATTACCGCCTTTGCTTTTCTTGCCTAAAGAGGAAAGTTTCTATTTGAGAATGAATTAGCTTGTGTTAAGTAACTGCTCTCAATATACATATTTATTATTATTACTTGTTTATTATACGTAGTTTTACAAATATTTAATAGCTGCAAAAGACGATTTGGGATTTAAGCATAAATCATAGGTATAGATCTCACAGTCACATGTTTTTCATCTCTTCTTGACAATGTATACTTTCATCTGGCCGCTAGAATTTATGTGTACCACCATTTTCTGCTGGGGAGATAACATCTCATATAGGGTGAAATTCATTCTGCACAAGGTCAAGGCATCACCAGTGTTGCTGAGAGTCTGAATTAGAACATAAGAGATACCTACAGGGCTGGTTGCTGGACCTCTGCACAGGGGTGAAATCCATTCATTGAAATGAAGATTTTTTTTCCTGAGTGGTTCTCTCTTTCTCTTGGACCTGAAGTTCATGAGCTGTATTCCCCATGTTGTGGGAGTGACGGTGGTGTTACTATTTTGTAATTGCTTGGCTGCTTGTACAAGACTCAGAATTAATATTATCGAGACTCCTTTTCAAATATACCTAAAAATATGAAAACTCCAATAAACGCAAAAATTTCCAGAGTATGTATGACTACAAATGATTAGGAAGCACAGTCTATAAGTTGCTGCAGAGCCTTATGCAATAGTAACAAGCCCCTTCACCACACCCCCCCGCTTACCAACATCTCGGTCAGTCTCATGGTTCATTGCCTCTTAAGTAAGAGCCAGTCAAAAAGTTTGAGGAAAATACAGTGCTCCAAACACAGACACTAGAACTCAGGAGTCAAACTGGGACAGTTTTTTCAATGAAAGTATTTTTTTCACTGAGAAATGCAGATGTGGGTTGACCAAAACATTTTGTGATTATTTTGTCAAATTTGCCATATTGTTTTTGTAAAAACTCACAAAACTAAAAATGAAACATTTTGACTTTTTGGCTTGAATTTTACTTCGATTTCTTTGTCTAATAAAAATAGTAAAACAAAGAAAAAAAAAACCCCCACCTTCCAAAAAGATGAAACAAAATGTTCCATTTGACCCAAAATTATTTTTAAAAGCTTTTTGGCTCAGACTCCAAACTAAAAAGTTGGTTATTTGCACATCTCTACTGGCAAATGACTAATCCTTGTCACTGGAAAATGCAGATTCAAATAAATTTCAAACTCTTCATGGAAATATGTCCGCATGTACTACAGACAACAAACAAAATCTCAACCTGTCTAACACTGCCTCTTTCGTTGGGGGAGGGGCAGGGAGACCTGATATAAATAGACGCATGAGGTTTTAGAAAGTGCTCTCTTGCATCTTCATCAATGTGGTTTTCCATGGCTTATTTTGGGGAGTGGGCATGAGAGGTAGGAGTGAAGAGTGGGAGGAGCTCAGAAATATTCCTCCTCTACACTGCAGCTGCAGATCTCCCTCATTCTGGTGAGTTCAAGGAAAATCTATAGCAGCTCAGACTCGCAGTGTATCAAACCACACTTTGTTTTGTTTCCTTGTTAAAATGGGATTTTAAAAACACCTCAGAGAGTTTGGTACTGAGCTCCTGATGAAAATCAGTGAGTGTTAAGGGCCTAACTCCTTTAGGCATGTTTGAAAATTCCACCCTTGGAACTCCTAGTGCACTTACACACTTACAGGTCTCCTTTTACACCATCATAGGCATTATAGCAGGATCAGAAATATTAAATTATCAGTTGAATAATCTTGTTTATAATATAGTGACCCAAAGAGCAGGTTGTATGATTTAGAGACCACCAGGGGAGTTATAACAATATCCTTCTATGATATCAGCTGCTAGGGTGTCCCACATCATATATGCCTACGTGTACATCAGTCCATATAATGCTTGGAAAGGCTACAGAGTTTGCTAGGTTTTTTTCCCCACTATAAGCAAATACCACATCTTTGTACATATATTGGACCAAATCCTAAGCTCCTTCTGCAGGCAAACTTGCACTGAAATCAACTAGCAGTAATATCCTGTTCTGCAGAATATCTGCAATGTTATGGCATTTTCTTAATGTTATGCAGGTATTTATATGGCCAGTCTCTGAACACATCAGCTTTGCGACCGGGTGCTCGCGAACAGGGTGAGTGCTAACAGGAGGGAGTTTTGAGAGGCTCTCCTGGAGGAGGAGAAGGAAGGAGCAAACTAAAGCACCTTGGGGTAAGTGGCTGCTTATATTTGGAGGTTTTGGGCTTGTGTGTGTTTGTTTGGAGTTTGTTTGTTTGGAGTTTGTTTGTTTGTTTGGAGCGTTTGGAGTGCTGAGCTGAGTGTGTTTGTTTGTTTGTTTGAAAGGCCGTGTGCTCAGGCACTATTTGGTGTCCGGGAGGTGGGCGGGCATTAGCCCGCCCCCATCAAAAGGACCTCCCCCCAGCCTGCAGGGAGGACCACAGAACCCAGGAGAACCAACTAATTACTGGGGACAAATAATGAAAAAACAGGGACGGGTGTGAGGGTCAAAGGGCTAAAACGAGGGAGCCGGATGGGGATACCGAGCAGAGAACCCCAGACAGCGCCCACTGCTCCCCGAAGGTCTCGAGAGAGCCAGCGGATGCTGCCCATTGGAACTCTGCCCGGATACGTGAGCGGATACAGCAACGGAAACAGGCCCCACAGTCGCAGGCCCCTCCCCCGGCCAACCTCTTTTCCCTGGTTTTATAGATTGCCGATTTGGCAATTGCCAGGAGGAGGTTGACCAGGAGGTCCCGCGACTTTGTGGGGCCACGGATGGGGTGTGCGTAAATTAACAAGTGGGGGGAAAAATGCAGCCAGAACCTCAACAGGAGGTTCTGGAGGAGCCGAAAGAGGGGCTGTAACCTGGCGCACTCGAGGTAGATGTGCGCCAGGGTCTCCCTCACGCCACAGAAGAGGCACGTTTCGGGGGTGGGGGTGAATCGCGCCAAGTACACGCCCGTGCTCACCGCGCCGTGCAGGACTCTCCAACAGATGTCCCCGGTGGGTCGTGGAACCAAGGTCGAATAGAGGCTGGCCCACCGGGGCTCCCCACCCTCTATTGATGGTAGGAGGTCCCGCCACTTGGTGTCTGGGCGGGACACGAGGGTGGGGAAGTGGAGCGTGTGAAGCACGAGCGTGTACAGGTGACTCTTTGGCGCGGTTCGGAAGGGGACTGGCCGCAGCGAGTGCAGCCGGCTCAGGTGACGAAGGGGAGGAGGTCGGGAAGGTACGCGGGGCTGGGGGCCGATGGAGAGATCGGGAGGGCCGGGGGTAAGGGGTGGGCGGGGTGCACCCTCTCGCAGGACTTTGTTTAGGTACACCCGAGCAGTGGGCGGCAAAGCGTCCTTCACCTCCTGAAGTACGCGCCGGGGAGTACGTAGGGTGGAGAGCCCCATGCGCTGGGCGAGTGCCTGAGGATCCACCCAGTCTCCCCGGTCGTAGTCCAGGAGGTCTCCGACTCTGGTGACTTCTGCCAGGACCAACCTCTGGCGCACCAAGGGGGACTCCGCCGCCTGCACACGTAGATGGGGATTGTGTAGCAGGGGCTCCGCGAGGAGGTCTGCCCCCACGGTGGCTCCCAAGGACCTGGTCGCTGCAAGCAGCTTCCAGGTCCGGAGGAGGTCCTGGTAGAAGGCCGGCAGCCCGGAGAGGTCTCGCGGAAGACCTCTCAGATAAAGGAGCTGCCGGTCATATCGGAGCCCTCGGAGGCGGCGAAGGAAAGCGTGCGCAAGCGTGCTCCATGCCGGACTACCTGCATCAAATAGGAGTCTCTGCAGGGCCCGGAGGCGGAGGATGTGAACCCGCGTGCGCAAACACGTCAGGCCCTGCCCTCCCTCCTCCGGGGGGAGATGGAGAACCCCTGCAGAGACCCAATGCAGTCCTGGCCAGATGAACCGCAGCATGAGCTGCTGGATACGGACCAGGAGGCCCGGGGGCGGGACCAGGGTGCCGAGGCGGTGCCAGAGCATGGACAGGACCAATTGGTTGAGTACCAGTACCCTCCCACGCAGGGAGAGGCACCGGAGCAGTCCCGTCCATCTCTGCAACCGCTCGACCACCCTGGCCTCTAAACCTTGCCAGTTCTCCGGCGGGGAGGGATGCGTGGCAGAAAGAAAAACGCCGAGATAGAGCAGCGGACCCGCGCTCCACCTGATGGCCTGAAGCGCGGGTGGGAGGGAGCCCGCCTGCCACCCGGCCCCTACCACCAGGCCAGAGCTCTTGACCCAGTTGACCCGGGCGGAGGAGGCCGCCGAGTAGACGGCTTGGCAAGCCTCCACCCGCGCCAGGTCTCCCGGGTCCTGGACCACGAGGAGCACGTCGTCGGCATACGCCGACAGGACCAGCCTCGTCTCCGGCTCACGGAGCGCCAACCCCGTCAACCTCTTGCGAAGGAGACGGAGGAAGGGCTCTATGGCCAGAGCGTACAGCTGGCCCGACAGCGGACAGCCTTGACGTACTCCCCGCCCGAAGCTGACCGGTGCGGTCAGGGTCCAGTTGAGCTTGACCAAGCACTCTGCGGAGGCGTACAGCACCTGGAGAAACCCCACAAAATGGGGCCCGAAGCCGAAGGCCCGCAGGGTGCCCAGGAGGTACCCGTGGTCCATCCGGTCGAACGCCTTCTCCTGATCCAAGGACAGGAGGGCGAACGACAGACCGTCCCTACACCCGAGCTCTAGGAGATCCCGGACCAGAAAGAGGTTGTCGAAGATGGTTCGGCCCGGGACGGTGTAGGTCTGGTCTGGATGGACCACGTCCGCCAGCACGGACTTCAACCTCAGGGAGATGGCTTTGGCGACAATTTTATAGTCCGTGCTGAGGAGCGAGATGGGACGCCAATTCCTCAGATCGCGGAGGTCCCCCTTCTTGGGCAGCAAGGCGATCACGGCTCGCCTGCACGATACAGGGAGGACCCCGCTCTCCAAGGACTCGGCCCAGACGCTAGCAAGGTCCGGGCCGAGGACGTCCCAGAACACGCGGTAGAACTCCACGGTCAGCCCGTCCATGCCCGGGGATTTATTGGTGGGCATGAGACGGAGGGCTTCCGAGAACTCGGCCAGAGAGAGAGGCAGCTCTAGCCGGTCCCGGTCGCCCGCGCTGACCGTCGGGAGTTCGTTCCAGAGAACCCTGCGGGCGTCGGCGTCGGTCGGATCCGGGGAGAAGAGAGAGGCGTAGAAAGCGCGAGCCCTCTCGCGCATCTCCACCGGATCCGTGAGGGGGGTGCCGTCCTCCGCCAAAAGGCAGAGGACGTGTTTTTTGGCCCCCCTCTTTTTCTCCAGGGCGTAGAAGAAGCGGGAGCCTCGATCCATCTCCCGAAGGAGACGGATGCGAGAACGAACAAAGGCACCCCGGGCTCGAAGGTCCTCGAGGGCCCGGAGCTCCTCCCGCTTCTCCCGGTACGCTCCGCAGAGGGGCGGATCCTCGGGGCCGGTGGCCAGCCGCTTCTCTAGCTCTAAAACCTCCTGTTCCAACTGCTCTATCGCCGCATCCCTCCGCCGGCTGGCCCCCCGGGCGTAGTCACGGCAGAAGAGCCGCGTGCGCACCTTCCCCACATCCCACCACCGCCGCGCCGAGGGAAAGGCGCACCGCCGCCCGCGCCAGGCCAGCCAGAACTCCCGGAAGGACGCTACGAAGCCCACGTCCTCCAGCAGGCTGTTATTGAAATGCCAATAGGCCGGCCCCGGCCTCTCCGAGGAAAGAGAAACCCGTACGGCCACCAAGTGGTGGTCCGAGAAAGGGGCCGGCCGAATGCCGGAGGAGTGGGCCCGGAAGAGATGATGACGAGACACATAAATGCGGTCCAACCGGGAGTGGAAAGACCGACGACCCGCCACCTGGACGTAGGTAAACACCGATTCCTCGCCCAGGTGGAGGTCTCGCCAGACGTCCACCAGGGAGTGATGGTCTATTATCTCCCTGAGGACGTCCGCGGCGGCCGGGCACTGCTCGAGCCCCGTACGGTCCCGCTCCTCGAGGGTGCAGTTGAAGTCTCCACCCAGGACCAGGCACTCGCGAGGATCCAAAGTGCCGAGGAAGGCCGACGCCTGCCGAAAGAAGCGGAGCCTCTCCGGGACGGACGTCGGGGCGTAGATGTTGACGAGATTTAGTGTCAGCCCTTCCGTCCGAACCCGGAGATGCAGCAGGCGACCCTGCACGACCTCGGCGGCCCCCAGCACCTCGGGCTGCAGGTTCGGGGAGAACAGGGTAGCCACCCCGGCTTGACGGGCCGACAGGTGGCTAAAATAAACCCTGTCCCCCCACTCCAGCCGCCAGCTAGCCTCGGCGGCCGGAGCTGTGTGGGTCTCCTGGAGGAATATGACGGAGTACCTGCCCCTCCGGAGGAAGGAGAGGACCTGACACCTACGGAGGCCTGACCCGCAGCCCCGGGTGTTCAGAGTGGCAAAGATGAGCGGCGGCATCGAGAGGGCTGGGGAAGATCCTGATTGGCAGGAGTGCCGACGGCCCCCATCGGGCCCCGCAGCAAACCGTGACCGTTCCCAAAAGTGAGCAGGGCGTCACGGAAGCTGTGGACCCGCTGGTAAGCCGCGGCCCCCCGCCGCCCGGTCCCTTTACCCTCCCGCAAGAGGGCTCTGACTATTTGCAAAATGAGATGAAAATCTCCCCAGCACTGAAGGGCGAGAGCGACCTTGTTCTTGGAGCCACGGATGTCTTCCAAGAAAACACGCATCTCGCCCTTCAGCGCGTCTGGCGTCGGGGCCTCGGGCCCTCGAACGCCTTGGGGCCAGACCCCTCCGTGAGCCCCGCGACCCATCGGCACGGGGACGCAGGGCGTTTGAGGTCCCTGCTGAGAGGACAGTGGCGGAGAGAGATCAGCCCCAGATGTGCTGGGAGCAGAAGAAACGAAAACCGCCTCCCGGGGGCCAACGTCTGGACTAAACGTGGCAACCCCAGGGGCGGCAGTAACAGAGTAAGGGGAGGAAAAGAGTTCAGGGAGGGGATCGGGAAAAGGAGGGAGACGAGGAAGGAGAGTAGGGGGAGGAAGAGGTGAGGGATTAGGGAAGAGACAAGAATGGCGGGGAGGAGGAAGAGGGGTGGGAAACTCGATTGAGAGGGCGTTTGAATAGGGAGCAGGAGAAGGAGCAGGGCGAGATGCCTCAGCAGAGGAGGCACCGGGGTGCGGTGCCTCCTCGCAGCGCAGAGAATCGATGGCAGTGGTAGGGGTAGTAATAGTCTCCCCAGCGCTGGGCTCCAGTGCCACAGAGAGTGCAGCACCGGAGGCCTCAGCGCCGGGGGTGACAGATATTAACGGGATCTCCCGCCCGCTGAGAGCCTCAAGGGTTGCCGCGGCCGCGGCCGAGGTGTTGTCGATGGCCGGGCAGACGGTCGCACCCCGGGGCAACTCAGAGGCAGGGAGAAGGGATAGCAGCGGGTCGGAAGGGGAAGGAGAGGTCAGTTGTTGTCCCTCCAGGACCTGATGATCCCCCTCCGAGGCAGCCGGGGTCAGCCCCAAAGCCTCCACCTCCTGAGAGAGGAAGGCGAGCCCGCCGCCCGCCACCAGGTGCTGATCTCTGTCGGTGGCAAGGTCAGCGGCCGCCCCCTCAGTGGAGGCGGGAACAGTGGGAGCATCCTCCATGGACACCCCCTCTTGCAGGGACCCCGGGAAGGAGGTGTTCACCTCTCCCGCGTCCGCCGCAGTCACCTCGACCGCTTCGTGGTGCTGTGAATCGCTTGCGGGCTCAGAGGGTGGAATGGCCCCAGCGTCCACCCCCATGGGTACAGGGAGGTTGTCCTCCCCCTCAGAGGGCGGGGTGGAACGCCGAGCACGCTTTCGGCGCTTCCCCATTGCGAGCTCCCATCCCTCGGAGGAAGAGGGCTGGGCCTGAATGGAGGAAGAGCCAGGGGACAAGGGCAGCGTCGGGGGGGCAAGGGTAGATGGGGGCTGGGCAGCAGGGGAAAAGGATACCTCCCCCCGAGGTAGGTTCTGCCCGAGTCCCGTCACTGACCCTGCCGCCCTCTCCTCCGCGGGCCCAGCCTTGCCGCTTTTGGCGGTGGCAGCATCAGCACCCGCACGCTCGTCTGGGCCCTGCGGAACCCGAGCGGGATTGACGACGGTCACGGTTGGAGGAGGGACGACCCCAGGGTCCGGACCGTCAGGGCCACCGGCGATGGTAGGGCCGGTGCCCTCCCGGGCATCGGGGGTCCCGGGTGCCTCTCCAAACCGGGCCAGGGGGCAGTCCCTTCGGACGTGCCCCATCGCCCGACAGAGAAAACACCGGGCCTCCCCCATGGTGTAGTACACCCGGTACCGGGCCCCTTGATGGGGCACCAGAAATGACCCTTCCAGGGCTTCTCCGCCACGTCCCGCCGGCAGTAGTAGGATTTGTACCTGCCGGCGAAAGGAAAGGACGTGGCGGAGGGTCGGGTCTTTACAGCCCAGAGGAAGGGGACTCAGGACTGACAGAGGCCTCCCCAGGGTGGAGAGGAAAGGCAGTAGGGCGGCATTGGGGAGGAAGGGAGGAACAGAGGACAAAACCACCCGTACGCCCAGGTCCTCCAAAGGCTCGAGGGGAACGTGGACTCCCCCCACCGCCAAACCCCTTTCCACCGCCTTCTGGGCGGCGGCCTCGGACGCCAGGAAGAAGACCACCTTCCCGAACATCTTAGAGGCCGCCACCACGGCCGCGGGCCCCACCACGCGTGCCAACGCCCGCACGTAGGTCTCCACGTGGGGCGAGGCCGCCACCAGGAGACAACGGACCCCGTGCCTCCTGGTCAGGGTGGGAAAGGGGCCGCGGCCGCCGGGGATGGTATTCCGGGAGGCGGCTTGGGAGGCGACAGGCGGGGGGGTGGCGGCCACCTGGGCGTACGCCCTGGGGCCCGGGACACCGTTGCCCCCAGAGCTGGTGGAAGGAACAGGGGAGCGGGAAGGAGGGGGAGCCGCGGCCAACATGTGGGTCGCGGCCGGGGAGTGAGCCCTCGCCTCAGGAGGTTTTGCCTTCCGGGCGGGGCTCTTGCCCTTTTTGGTCCCCAGGCCCTTCCTACCCTTCAGGGGGGCATTCTTGATGGTAGCCGGAGGTGCCGCGGCAGAAGCGGTCGAGGCCCCGGGGTCCTCGTCCATGTCCGCCCCCTCTACCGTAGTGACGGGGGGCCCGGCAGCCTCAGAGGAGTTGTTGTTTTTAGGGAGGGGTGGGGAAGGTTCTGCAGGGGTGTCATCCGACAACCCCTTCGTTGTGGTCATGGGTAGGGAGGAAAGGACAAAACAAACAATTAGGGGAGAACCAAAAAAAACACCAGGGAAGGGAACAGGGAGAGAAAGAGGAGGGGAGGAAGGAGATTTACCACTCCCCCCCACTAGGCTGGAAATGGGGTGGGAGGGTGATAATTCAGAAGAAAGGGAAGGGGAAAAGGTGTAAGGAATACAGCTCCCAGCACAGAATGGAAAGAGTGGCTCCTCCGGCTGCACTGGGGAGATGAGGGGTAAATAATCATTAAAAGGACATGGGGACAAGTGAAGCTGTGTGTGTGGGAAGAGTAACTAAAAGGAGGGGGAAGCTCAAGCGCCTAACAAAAGAAAGCGGGGGGCGGGGGAAGCACTGGCACCCAAAGGGGTGGATGGGACAAGCAGTGGAGTGGGAAGACAGGCAGTTAAAAGATGCCTGTTCAAGGGCGGGAGGAGGGAGGAGACACTGCTGAAGGAAAGGGAAACAGTGTACCCACAGGCACCTGAGCAGCAGGCCCACAGTACCTGCTGCAAGGCCCAGAAGAGCAGAGAAGGGCAAGGAGACAAGCAGTGGGGCCGAGAATGGAAAGGCCCCTACAGCAACCGGGGCTTGGAGAGGGAGCAGCAGGAGAAGTGTGAGGGCCGATGAACTAGGGGGAGGTAAGCCACCCCCTGCCCTCAGCACCCCAAAGGAGCTGCATCAGCCCCCCCACCCAGGAGCCCTGATGGAAAGGGCCCCTAATCTCCCCTCCCCAGCACCAGGCAGGCTGTGGGGAGAGGAAAACCCCAGGGGCTGCTTTAAAGCAGCCCCCTTACCGTCTCTTCTTTGGGGAGAGCAGCAGCAGCAGGAAAGATGAAGGTCCGGCCTGCCAAGGTGGAGAAAAAGGGGGCGGGGGTCAAAATAGACCCCCAAGGAAATGGGAGCCGTGTGCTCAGGCAGGCAGGCAGGCAGTTGGAAGCTGATTAGGTTTGAATTGAAACACCGTGTGCTGATTGGCTGAGCTGTAGGCAGAGGGAGGAGCTATCAGGGAGGCCGAGCACTTAAACCCTGCTGGTAAGCGACCAGGGAGCTTTGCGACCGGGTGCTCACGGACAGGGTGAGTGCTAACAGGAGGGAGTTTTGAGAGGGGAGTTTAGGGGGGGAGCCAGTGACTTCTATTGCCCTTAAACTAAATCCTTTATAACAACCTCTATCTGAAACATTTAATTAACCCTCATATATAATTAGAGTAGGAAATGGAGGCAGAAGCCCAGCAGCAGAGTGGGGGCTATCCTGTTTATTGTGTCGAGTGCAGTATGTATGACTACCTACCCTGTGGGTGGGTGGCGTATGTGTGCGCTCGATGCAAGGAGCTCCTGGCCCTCAGAGACCGAGTGCGTGCTTTGGAGGCCAGGGTGGCTGAACTGGAGGAGCTAAGGAAGGCAGAGGTGTTTGTGGATGAGACTTTCCGGGACATAGTAGGGCTGTCCCACCTCCAATCTGACAGTCCTGATGCTGTTACGGAGGATGAAAGGCTCAGGGAAGGAGAGCAGTCAATGGGAGCAGAGGGAAATCATCCCATAGTTGGGACCCTCCTTCCAGAGGGTGATGTTGTATCCTCTCGTGCCGAGGATACTTCTCCGGGGGAGGGAGCTCCAGCTGTTAGGAAGAAGCAGGTTTTAGTAGTGGGGGATTCGATCATTAGAAATATAGATAGTTGGGTTTGTGATGACCGGGAGAACCGTATGGTTACTTGCCTGTCTGGTGCGAAAGGTTGCGGATCTCTCGAGGCATCTAGACAGACTTATGGGCAGTGCTGGGGAGGAGCCGGTCGTCGTGGTACATGTTGGTACCAATGACATAGGGAAGGGTAGAAGAGATGTTCTGGAGGCCAAATTTAGGTTACTAGGAAAGAGACTGAAATCCAGAACATCTTTGGTGGCATTCTCTGAAATGCTTCCAGTTCCACGCGCAGGGCCAGATAGACAGGCAGAACTTCAGAGTCTCAATGCGTGGATGAGACGATGGTGCAGGGAAGAGGGGTTTAGATTTATTAGGAACTGGGGACACTTTTGGGGTAGGGGGAGCCTATACAGGAATGATGGGCTCCACCTAAATCAAGGTGGATCCAGACTGCTGGCATTAAACATTAAAAAGGTCGTAGAGCAGTTTTTAAACTAAGAGGTGGGGGAAAGCCGATTGGTGCGGGGGAGCACCTGGATCGGACGGAGACTTCTCTTACACGAGGCTCCATAGGTAGGGATTCCCTAGAAGTTAGTCAGATAGGGAACGTGGGAAATAATATATGGGCAAGATCAGATGTGAAACAATCGTGCATAAAAAAATCCAATGTGTCTGTGAAAGGCGGACATATAAATAGTGGTAGTTTTCTAACATGCTTTTACACTAATGCTAGGAGTCTGTCTAATAAGATGGGTGAACTGGAGTACCTCATATCAAAGGAGGAAGTTGACATAATAGGCATCTCAGAAACATGGTGGAATGAGGACAATCAGTGGGACACTATCATACCGGGATATAAATTATATCGGAAAGACAGAACAGGTCGTGCGGGTGGCGGAGTGGTACTATATGTGAAGGATAATATAGAATCAAATGAAGTAAAAATCCTAAAGGAATCAAAATGTTCCATAGAATCATTATGGATAACAATTCATTCCTCTAATATGAATATGGCATTAGGAATATATTACCGACCACCTAACCAGGACAGTGATAGTGATGCTGAAATGATAAGGGAGATTAGAGAGGCTACCAAAATAAAAAACACAGTAATAATAGGAGATTTCAATTATCCCCATATTGATTGGGTGCATGTCACCTCAGGACGGGATTCAGAGATTAAATTTCTTGATGCCTTAAATGACTGCTTCTTGGAGCAGCTAGTACAGGAACCCACAAGGGGAGAGTCGATTCTCGACCTAGTCTTGACTGGAACGCAGGATCGGGTCCAAGAGGTAACTGTTACTGGACCGCTTGGAAATAGTGACCACAATATAATAACTTTTAATATTCCTGTGTTGGGAAGAACACCGCAGCGGTCAAACACTCTGGCATTTAATTTCAAAAAGGGGAATTACACTAAAATGAGGAAGCTAGTTAAACAGAAACTAAAAGGGAGAGTAATTAAACTAAAATCCCTGGAAGCTGCATGGGAACTGTTTAAAGACACCATACTAGAGGCCCAACTTAAATGTATACCCCAAATAAAAAAACACAGTAAGAGACCTAACAAAGAACCACCATGGCTAAACAGCCATGTTAAAAAGGCAGTGAGAGAGAAAAGGGCAGCTTTTAAGAAGTGGAAGTCAAATCCTAGTGAGGAAAATAGAAAGGAACATAAACACTCCCAAATTAAGTGTCATAATGTAGTAAGAAAAGCCAAAAAAGAGTTTGAGGAACAGCTAGCCAAAAATTCAAAAAATGATAGTAAAATGTTTTTTAAATACATTAGAAGCAGGAAGCCCACTAAAAAAGCAGTGGGGCCCTTGGATGATAAAGATATAAAAGGAGCGATCAAGGAAGACAGTGCCATTGCGGAGCGATTAAATGATTTCTTTGCTTCAGTCTTCACGGCTGAGGATGTTACAGAGGTTCCTAAATCTGAGCCAGCCTTTTTAGGTGACAAATCTGAGGAACTCACTCAGATTGAAGTGACATTAGAGGAGGTTATGGAATTAATTGATAAGCTGAATAGTAACAAGTCTCCGGGACCAGACGGCATTCACCCAAGGGTTCTGAAAGAACTCAAATGTGAAATTGCGGAGTTATTAACAGTGGTTTGTAACCTATCCTTTAAATCCACTTTGGTACCAAATGACTGGAAGATGGCCAATATAACACCAATATTTAAAAAAGGCTCTAGAGGAGATCCTGGCAATTATAGACCGATAAGTTTAACATCAGTACCAGGCAAATTAGTAGAAACACTAGTAAAGAGTAAAATTGCAAGGCACATAGAAGAGCACGAATTGTTGGGCAAAAGTCAGCATGGTTTCTGCAGAGGGAAGTCGTGTCTAACTAATCTGTTAGAATTCTTTGAAGGGGTTAATAAACATGCGGACAAGGGGCACCCAGATTTCCAGAAAGCCTTTGACACGGTCCCACACCAAAGGCTTTTACGTAAATTAGGTGGTCATGGGATAGGAGGAAAGGTCCTTTCATGGATCAAGAATTGGTTAAAAGACAGAAAACAAAGGGTGGGAATAAATGGTAAATTTTCACAATGGAGGAGGGTAACTAGTGGTGTTCCCCAGGGGTCAGTACTGGGACCAATCCTGTTCAACTTGTTCATCAATGATCTAGAAAATGAGGTAAGCAGTGAGGTGGCCAAGTTTGCAGATGACACAAAGTTTTTCAGGACAGTCAAAAGCAAAAGGGATTGTGAAGAACTACAAAAAGATCTCAGCAAACTGAGTGATTGGGCAGCAAAATGGCAAATGAAATTTAATGTGGGTAAGTGTAAGGTAATGCATGTTGGAAAAAATAACCCAAATTACACGTACTACATGATGGGGTCAAATTTAGCTACGACAGATCAGGAAAGGGATCTTGGAGTTATAGTGGATAGTTCTATGAAGACATCCACGCAGTGTGCAGCGGCAGTTAGTAAGGCAAATAGGATGTTAGGAATTATTAAAAAAGGGATAGATAATAAGACAAAAGATATCATACTTCCCCTATATAAAACTATGGTACGCCCACATCTCGAGTACTGCGTGCAGATGTGGTCTCCTCACCTCAAAAAAGATATATTGGCATTAGAAAAGGTTCAGAAAAGGGCGACTAAGACGATTAGGGGCTTGGAAAGGGTCCCATATGGGGAGAGGCTAGAGAGACTGGGACTTTTCAGTTTGGAAAAAAGGCGATTGAGGGGCGATATGATAGAGGTATATAAAATCATGAATGGTGTGGAGAAAGTGATTATAGAAAAATTATTTACCTTTTCCCATAATACAAGAACTAGGGGACACCAAATGAAATTGATGGGTAGTAGGTTCAAAACTAATAAAAGGAAATTTTTCTTCACACAGCGCACAGTCAACCTGTGGAACTCCTTGCCCGAGGAGTCTGTGAAGGCCAGGACTCTATTAGGGTTTAAAAAAGAGCTTGATAAATTTTTGCAGGTTAGGTCCATAAATGGCTATTAGCCAGGGATAAAGTATGGTGCCCTAGCCTTCATAACAAGGGCAGGAGATGGATGGCAGGAGATAAATCACTTGATCATTGTCTTCTGTTCTCCTTCTCTGGGGCACCTGGCATTGGCCACCGTCGGCAGATGGGATGCTGGGCTCGATGGACCTTTGGTCTGACCCAGTATGGCCATTCTTATGTTCTTATGTTCTTATCATAGTCATTAGTGAATTTTATCCTCTGAACACCCTTGCAAGATAGGGATGGATTATCCCCAAATTAACCCTGGGACCTGAAGCCCAGGGTAGATTAAATAACTTACTGAAGTCACACACTGAATTTGCAGATAAGACAGGAACTGAATCCAGGTCAAAGAAGCCTCAGTACAGACCCAATCCACTTGGCCATGCCTTCTATTGTTTGAAGTTGGTAACTGTGAATGGATAGGTACCTGACAGAGATTTCACCTTTCAGTGAAGTGTTACTACTTTCTTTCCCCATTTCTTTCCCAAACCAAAGTTCCTATAAGGGGAGCCATACAGGGAATGAGGGGAAGCTGCCATACCCATCAAGCAAGGCCTCTGGAGACATTTTGCCTTCTGGGTGCTGGGAGGAGCTCTCTCCAGCAGTCCTCATGACCACGTTGCTAAAGGTAAAGAGTACACTACACTAGTCAGTGTATATATGTCCCTGCCCAACTCAGACACATTCCTTTGGCTGCAGTAGTGCAGGCCTGTTTCCCCCCCATTCTCCCATGTATTCCTGGAACAGAAGCATCCAAATTATCCCTGCACCCTAAGGACAGAGGGGACACCTAGTGCAGCCAAAATTTGGCCCTGAAGATTTTCTGTGAATTTAGTGCTCATGAAGGATGCCAAATGGACAGCCCTTGCTTGATTGGAGCCCTCTCATGCCCTTGCTGCACCTACATTTAGGTCAATTTGAATCACACTTATGCAAATCCGGGCATGTGGATTTTGATCAAAAAAAGGTTCACACTGCTTGTTTTTGCGCAAAAAAACCCTTGCGTAAAAATGGCTTGAATAAATTATGCAAATGAAGCACAGTGATATGCTAATCCCTGCTTCATTTTCATAGGCTCTTGCGGCAAAAGCCGCAGTGTAGACATAACCTCAGAGTCCAGCTGTGAAAGCAGCACAGAAGCAAGGGTGACATTCCCATGACCCCTTGTACAACAGGTTTGTGACCCCCCTCCCCAACAATCTCCTTTTGGTTCAGGAGCCCACAGTTACAAACCCATGACATTTCAGGTTTAAACAGCTAAAAATGTGAAAGTTACCAATTTTCAAATCCTGTGATCATGACATTGGACATAATGGACCATTAATCTGAAGGGCCCTATTCATAGAGCTCATTGACTTCAATTGGGTTTATGGGAGCCAGTATTTCTGAAAATCAGGCTGTGTGGACCCTTATGTTGCTTTCTTTGCAAAGTAATATTAAAGATTTGAATCCAGATTCTGTGCTGTTGGTTGCATTATAAATACTAGCTGTCGATTGATAAACAAGATGGGCAATCATAACAATAGTATTTTGAACACTTGTGACATTTAAATATTTGCACTCAGAAATGAGCCTATTTTTTACTCAATCCTAACCCTCCCCGGAATCCATGGATATTATGTGTAAATTATTTGTTAAGCCATGCCTCACAAGGCAAAACATATCCCTCCAGGTAACT
Organism: Pelochelys cantorii; assembly: GCA_032595735.1. NCBI lineage: Eukaryota > Metazoa > Chordata > Testudines > Trionychidae > Pelochelys > Pelochelys cantorii. Next base: position 90,097,200 of record CM064330.1, on the reverse strand, counting down.
GGCTGATGAGAGGTTTAGTTTACTCTAGACTTTCTTCATCTCTAATCAGATCCCATGAAAACTGAAGAGAAAGTGCATACCATCCCATCACACATACATGCTTCTTATCCCAGCAACATAATGAGGGAAGTCAGAGTTTCATGTAAAATTGTCTTGCAGGACTGGAGTTGGAGCTGGGGCGCTGTACTTGCTGTGTGTATGGTGATCACTTGGGTAAGCCCTAAAGGACCTAGATAGTAGCTCTGGAGGAAGGAATTAACTTTAGAATACTAGTAACTTGTTTCCATTAAACTCATCTGTTGCCATGTGAAACATTCTTCAGATTTTTTTTTTGTTTCTTTGCTTGTTAAAGTAACTCAAACTCAACATGTGCATGTGTGTGTGGCGGGTGCGGGAGGAATCCAACGTAGCAAAGCTGGTGTGCAAGTGAGGATGGTACGTGTTATCAAAAGAGATGGAGAAAGTTTAAAAAGAAACCAGAGTGAAATTTTTTCACCTGCACAATGGGCTCAACTTTAATACTCCGCTATCCCCAAATGGGCAGAAATAAGAAAATAGTTTTGCTGTTCATTTTCTTTTTATATGCATTTATTTTATAGAACTGTGGTTCTCAACTGTGGTTCACAGCCCCATTTGATGGGGATCACCAGGTCTGGCTTAAACTTGCTGGAGCCGGGAACTGAAGCCAAAGACCCTTGACTATGGCTGAAGCCCTGGAACTCCAGATTTGGCTCCTATGCCCAAAGTAGCGGGGATTGGCTTTGCTCCCTCCTACCCTCCACAAGGGTGGGCTCAGGCTTCTGTTACCTGTCCTGGAAATGAAGTAATGTTTCTTGTCAGAAGGGAGTCATGGTGCAATGAAGTTTTAGAACCCCTGTTATAGAGCATGTAAACCAAAGCAATAACAAATTACAAGGAGAGCCTGAAGCAATGAGTATGGCCAGTACTGTGCTCTAGTCACGAGAAACCATCTCTTCATTGCCAGGTCCCCTGTCTGATGTCTGTGAACTCTCTTTAGGAGGGTAAGACATGAGAAATTGCTCTCATCTGTTAGTTCTTGATTAAAATCTGAACTCACTAAAACTCTGAAGATCTTTTTCTTAAAGAAACACCTCACACAATGCAAGGCAGGAGCTGTTTTTTTACATGGCAAAGAGTCTGTGAAGTTTATTTCTGATTCACAAAGGAAACTTGGATGGTCAATAGGCTGCATACTAAGATCATGTGGGTGGTCTTTAATGCCAGTTTGGAAAGTACTGTGTGCCAAATGCATACAGTTCTGCCCTTTTCTCTCAGGCTGTTCTTGAAAACTAAAGGCTTTCTAGGTTACCGTCTGGGTGATGTTCCAAGGGAGTACTCATAACAGGGCAGCGTAGTTTTATGTCAAGTCTAACTTTAAAAATGCAATTCTCAGAGGGGCAGCTGTGTGATTTTGCATCTGCAAAAACAACGAGCAGTCCTGTGGCACCTTAAAGATCAATAGATTTATTTGGCTATAAGCTTTCGTGGGTAAAGGATTCTGCGTTGGTTTCTTAAAAATGCATTAGATCCCTCTGAGATGGATGCATATAATGATTGGATGGCAATTTGGAGCTGTTGGTCTTTAGCCTAAGGAAGTCTGATACTAAATCTTCCTCCACCCTTTGAATTTGCCAAGATTCATGGATTTTCTGAAGAACGTCAGTGGAAATTTCGGATCATTTGAGAACCCCCTAAAGCACCTTCAGTCTTACTGCTATAAGGATTCTAAACTCTTCAAAAAGAAGCCCATCTGAGAATCAACAAAGATGACTGGAGTGGTTTTCTTAGTTGTACTTATGTACAACAAGTATGGGACATGTTGCTTAAGAAAGAATTTATCATGTGGTTAGAAACAAGGCAAATGGAATTCAGATGAAGAAAAGCTGCTGCCCTCCTCAGTGTCAGCTCTGTAGAGGAAAAGGAAAGTGTGCATTAATTTTACACCAGCGTAACTCCTGATTTATGCCAGTGTAAATGAGGGGAGAAGCAGGTGTCGGAACTATAGGACTGCATCCAAAGAGTGACACTGCAGAGATAGTAGTCTTTGTGATGGCCAGCAATGCCCCAATAATCCTGAATGCTGATTCTGCTGTGTGATACCAAATAAACTTTTTAGCTGTGTTAGCCATGTGCAGAGGGTGGGCCCTGCCCGTCCTGGCTATTTTGGAGCAGCCAGCACCAGCAGCCATGCTAGCTTTACAGGATTACTGGGCTGATTGTCTGATTTGCTAAATTTATGCTTGGATGAAGTGTGGATAGGTTTGTATGTGAGTGAGCTGGTTATGGTTCCTTTATTCTTAATCCAGCTATTAATCCTGGTGCAGACCGGAGTATCCTGCAGATCCCTGCCAGCTGAAGATAGTTGGAGCAGGCTAGCATCATCTGAGCTCTCCTCAGCACCTCCCTGACCCAATACACACCTGGCACCAGAGATTGTGGGTAGAGCAGGCTAGGAGCTGACTTACCCAGATTGAGTTGGGTGAATGGCCAGGGAATCTGGAGGCCTCACCTTGGTATATATATAGCAAGACCAGCATTAGGGATGTTAAAAAATATATATAAAAAAGTAACTTGTAATGATTAAAAATTCTAGCAGTTACATGGTTCATAAGGCTTATACTGCAAAGCCTACAGTGTGGAGGTTTTAGGCTGCCCATAGGCCTGCTCTATAGCTCTGTGTGCCATCAGAGCCAGCACAAAGGAGCATAGGCAACACTGAACCTTTCCATGGTCCCTAAAACATGAGAGGGATTTTTTAGGCTTTTTTAAACATCATATTATTCAGCAAGTTCTCTGGGGCTAGACAGGTTTTTATGCTTGTGTCCCCTACTCAACACCACACAAATACATATACCACTAGCAACTGCCAAAGATCTGGTGGAAGGGGAAGCTTTTGCTGAGCCTCTTTGTCATTTCACCTCAGCTTCTAGTTTTCCTGCTTTTTATTTTCTATCTCCATCTGTCTCAGGCTTGTTCTTTCCATCTTCAGCTCTCTCTTTCTCGCATCTGATTAGGATGTGGCCCACAGCAGGTGCCTCTCATACTTTATGGTTCTTGAGCTAAAATCTTTGGGTAGCTCTGACTGTGTGAGGGAACTCATTTAGTAAATCAGAGGCCATAGGATTTGTTTCCTGGTCAACCTTTTGGATCCTAGGGCTTATGAAGAATAACACCAAGCACTGCCTTTGGGAAGCCTTATTGCAAGCTGAAAGTGAAAGAAAGGTAATAATTACATTTAAACAATCAACCAAAGCAAATCTCACCTTTGGGTTTGTATATTTGTAGTGAAGCAATAATTACAAGGCACTTGTGTTGCAGCATTGTGTTTGCTTTGAAAAACAGAATGCCCTTGCTCCCCACTGGATGCATAATTGGATCTCCTGAATCAAAGTAGTGATGTAGTAAAAGTTTATTTATCCAGGGCTTATTAAAAGAAAAACTGAATGCAATGAGAAAACTCCCACTTAGGGGACAGGATTAAATACGCATAGGGTATCCCTCCCCCTGGTCTTTCAAGCTTTTTTGTTTTTCAATCTGCTTGAAAAGAAAAAGTAAATTGCCAGAAGTCAGATTAGTAGGGAATATTGTTCTAAGGACAATAGGTCTTGCTGGACTGGCATGAGATCTCTGCTTCAAAAACATTACCAGACCTAGAGGTGTGTGAGCTCTTAATTGCTTACCTCTGATAAACTGGCAGTAATAATAATAATAATAATCATCTCATTCAGCCTTGCATTAGCCTGGATCAAGTCCACTTGCTAATCAGAGTTTAATTAGGAGACTGCTAGCCCTAATATATTCAAAATGTTCAAAATTGCCTTGGCCTCATGATTGTGTTGTGAGCATTTCCTTTCCCCTATCACCTCAGTACACAGACCTACAAAGAGAAACACACATCCTGAGAGAAATTAATTAGGTTTGGGCCAGGCACTGTGGGTCATTGGAAGGGAGAGTGGGAGATGATGAACATCCCCCTTAGAAGAAGTGAAAATGTAGGGTCATGAATTATGATTATAATTCACTCCCCTGGCATCCAGATGCTTCACACTCAATCACTAGGGGTAAAAGCCCTGCAGTCCTCAAAAGTAAATCAGACCTTTAGAGAGATCAGATGAATAGCAGGCTTTCCAGCAGTTTTATCAAATGGAAGCCTGATTCTGCTGTTTTTCAGACTCTATAGGAGTCCCATAGAAGTGTTCAGAAATCATGAGACAGGCCTCTGAACATTATTGTTTTTTTAATTATTTGTATGACCATAATGCTTAGGAGCCCCAGTCATAGGTCAGAACCCCATTGTGATAGGTAATACACAGACCAAAAAGACAAGTGGTTGGCCAAACAGCTTAAAACATACAATCGTGAAATTGTTTCTCTTCTGATTTGCCTTCTGGTTTTTTAACCTTTAGGGTTCTCATGCTTAATTTTTTCTCTGAAACCAGAAGGGCTAGAAATTTACTTTTGTTTTTCAAGTGAAAGCTGAGATTATCACAGAATCACTTGACCTCTAGGAGCTGGGTCTATAAGAGAAACAACAAAATATTGTGACACTAGCAATAAAATCATAAAAGCTGGTAATATGGAGTTACATCAGGTAGAAGTCATATGAGTTAGAGAATAATCAGGCCGTCTGTGTGCAAAATGCTTTAAGAAAGTGACAATGTCTAGCACAGATGAAAAATATTAGGTCCCCCACTCTCCATTTCCCATTATGTGTTCCAGACTTAAAATGTTCACCCAGGTCTTCAAGATGCCTGGGAAATTTTCTGTTTGCAAAGAATGTTTTAATTACTTCTGCTGGTATGTGTCCTTGCTAAATGCCAGTATTGCTATTGGATTTAGTGTAAATAATATAGCGAGGCAGAAAATGATTCATTTAAGGTTGGAGCTAAAAGTAAAACCTAAACTAAACTCAGTTGATTTTAGGCTACTTATCCTTAAAACTCATATCTTCCATTATGTAAATATCAGATTTCAAGTGCCATTTTGTAACAGTGTCATTCAGAAGATTTAACCAGCCCTATATTAAAAAAAAAAACCAATAAATTCCCTCCAAACTACAGATATAATAAACTTTTTGTACAGTCCCAAGAATGTATTGAATCAAAACACTAATATTTGACACTGGAACAGGCAATGTCTGATTGAATATATACAAAAATTGATCGAAGAAGAATTGCTCTGTTGGGGTTTTTTTTCCCCCAACTAAAAACTAGTAGTCTGCTTTGCCTGAGTTTTAGAGCTGTTTAGGAAGTTACTTTTTCCTATAAATTTCCTCAGTTTTTGGGGGAAGGCTAGAAGGGTCCACAAAAAAAAACCCTACAAAAGGAAACATTTGATAAAAATGGATTTTTTTAATGAAAGTTATCTTTTAGTCAAAAGCCATTTTCTTTCAAAAATACTTCTATAGATAATTTTGTACCAATTCTATGGAATATTGCACATGATTTGTATTAGCCAACCTTCAGAATTATGCAGGAGGAGACAAAGAATTATATAAGAAATAGACTCATAGACTTTAAGGTCAGAAAGGACCATCAAGATCCTCTAGTCTGACCTGCACATTACAGGCCATGGAACATCATGTGTATGACTGTACATTGTACTTTCCAGAGAACTTGTCTTTGTAAAGTAGTTACTAGTGTATACATGGCATGTAATTTGTATGTCTATTACAGTACTGACTCAATACCAAAGTCCTGTTCCAGTATAAAACCTGGGACTGACTCTGGCTGGGTAACCTTTTCTTTGCTTTTCCCAAATTCTGGTAGGTGTCATGATATATGGAATCACAGTCTATTTTAAACAGAAATCATTTATTTAAAAAAATCTACGGCAATAAAAAGCCTTTTGCACAGTTTAAGTTCCAACTTTGTCTCCCTTGTTTACCAGTGACCACATTCTATCAGAAACACTATGAAGTACGGATAACAATATACGGCAAGTAAATTTATTATTACGGACAGGAGCCTAGATAGGATTTTTTAAAACAGTACCTGGTTCGTGTGCCATGGAGAAGCACTTCTCTCAGCAGAAACTAATTACCAAAGCTCTATGCCCATGCTGCAACAGGGATACAAAATGTTCTGACCCCTGCTTTGGTTGAACCACAGAAGTGTCTCACGGAACTCCCAAAACAGCCATGCATTATAGGCAGAAATGTAGACTGGCCAATGAGCCCAACCCAAAGAGGAAAATGGGGGCATGTGGCACCCGAACTGCAACTCCCACGAGACACCATGGCAGCTCAGGTGGATGCAATTCAGTGTTGAGTCCTTTCATTTTGATGAAAAATGATGGAACAAGGTATCTGACATTTCAAAATCAAAATATTTATGAACATTTCATTTTGCAAAAACAATTTATGTTTTTACTTTTTACCTTAATTCAGGAAACCCTCCCGCACAAATGCCAGATTACTAGAATTTCCTGGAGGACAGAATTTTGAATTTTTGACTAAATCAGCTTCTGATTACAAATCAACCATAAAGTTATTCAAGATGTTTTGAATTTCAAAAAAGCTTTGGCTCATATTTGAGTTGTGCATGAAGGCTCAAGACAGTTCTTATTTTATCCTAGAGAATTTTTTTATATGAGAGAAAGTTTGCCAATGACTTTGGAAGTCCTTTACAAGATACAGAGTCCTTTTGTTCTCAAGAGTTCTGCCAGAATAATGAATTTATAATAATCTGTCGGAAGCTTTAAGCTGCATCCATAAAATAAGATTTATGGGACAACCTATTTAGGCAGAGCAAGGTCACAATGAAACCTAGTGCTTGCCTGCTATCTATAAAGCGGTAATACAGAAGAACAGAGTATAGATTTTTATTTTGTTACTTTGGTATAAATGCAATTCTAGGATTCTTAAACATGAATGTCTCTTGTTTCAAGGGCTGAAAACTCTAGATAACTAGTAGAAAACACTCACAGCCCCAAGGTTTTTTGCAGAAACAGAGGAAGAAACCCGAGTAGTCCTGTGGCATCTTAGGTATGTCTACACTTGCCCCCTAGTTCGGACTAGGGAGGCAAATGAAGCATACCGAAGTTGCTCATGAAGCGCGGGATTTAAATATCCCGCGCTTGATTAGCATATTCGCGGCCAGTCGCCATTTTAAAATGCTGGTAGCCCGAATTAACTCACCGCGTGTAGATGCGGTAGTCCGATCCAAAACCCTTCCCTCAAATTAACTGTTACTGCTCATGCTGTAAATTAAAGCAGTCACTGGGCTGCTCTAACCCATGCTGGAGTCAAACTGGAGCCCAGAGCACCCCTGAATATGGAAAGTTCAGCCCCTCCCCTCCCTGCAACCACCGTCCTTCCTGGGCTGCTGATTCTGTGCTGCACGCCCTGAGGAGCACAGCACAAGTGACAGCCTGCTGCAGTTGCATTTCTGTAAAAGCAGGGTGAGAGGAGAATGAGGCCCACTGTCTATGACAGCCTGAGAAATCTCGAACAAATGTATAATATGCCAAAATGAAAAGCAGAAGGAATGCTTTGAGAAGTTTCCTAAACAGAAGTGCTTTTTACCCTGCCATTCAAATGACCACGTAAGGGCCCGTGGTGCAAGGATGAAACAATATTTTTAATAGGGAAACAGAAATTTTTCAAACCTCAAAAAAGATTTGTGCTCATTTCAAGTTTTGGGTGAAGATTTGGGTCATGTTTCAGGATGGTTTCTCGACCCCTAATTACTATTATTAACATGCCTAAATGTACTCTTTAGAAAATCCTGCTGTTAAAGGAGGGCTTGAGTGAGCTAATGAGTATGAGAGAGAGAGAGAAAAGAAGGTCCTTGTTTGCATTTTAAATACTTCGGCTCACTAATTGGGGACCAAAGTAGAATTCCTCTGTTGGAATGGGGAAAGTTCAGGGAGAGGTAGGAGCAAGAACAATATTTTTTAGACCTGTCACTTTAAAATATACCCACTGCTGCTTTGACATGGCAGCCAATGTATTTTAAAGTAACAATAAGTAACTCTATCCTCCCTTTAGGCTCTTGCAGGGTTTATTTGTTTTTTAAAAATGAGCCAGGCAGGTTTTTCCAAGGTCTCACGGCTTTAATGAAGAATAACAGTCTCTGAAGATCCTGGTAACAGGCATCTTCTATTTCCAAATAAAAGCTAAGAGGACGCCTTGCACCTACAGCTCTGTTATTGTGTAGCCTTCTAGTATTATAACAGCAAATAGACTCCCTGCAGATAGTGTTGTTCCAGTTAGACAGTCACATTGTCTCCATAGTGCTGGTTGGATTTTTGGATGCTGTTTTTGCTATGGCATCGGCTCCGCACCTACGCACACCCTGATTGTTTTCCTCAGAGGGCTTATTGCTCCAGTAATTTTATCCAGAAGGTATAGCATAAGGGAGATGCTTGATATTTTATTACTGTAGAGAACTATTTCAGTATTCAGTGCATGAACTTGGTTGTTCTGTGGTTCACATTTTTTCCTTCCCAAGTAAAGAATGAGTTTTATTTGGCACAAAAATACTTTTCTTCCTCAAATTTTGTTGGCCATTTGAAAGCTGCCACACACTCTAGTGATATCAGTTGGTGTGTTCCTCTGTGGACTTTGAAATGATTTAGACTGATTCACATCATGGAAGAACTGCATTTTGGGCAGAACTCATCATTTTTAAGGATGCATTTCCAAAGCACAATGAGTATGAGTGACTCTCCATACCCAGAAACACGTTCTCTTTTCCACGAGCTAAGGCATTTGGTCAAGTGTTTTGCTTTGACTGATATTTTGGCCAATTGTTGTTTGTTTTCCAGTTACACAGGGTGATACCCACTCTTGTGCAGGCCTGTGGAATGCTTAAGGACTACTTATGCCCTATTTTGAGGGCTTAAGTGGGAATTAAGTGGTTTTTAGCACTTGTTTTTTGCATAGGGGTGAAGATCTCATGCAAATGTCTACACACACAGTTAAAAATTAACCAGGGGTTATGTTTAAAATAAAACTGTGCACTTATTAACCCATTTTTGCACTTATGTATATAGCAAAACCCCTTTTAACTCTGTTCTTCAACGGGTATAAAAATTCCACATATAAATGTAGAAAATGTGATGATGCCACAGAAGAGAATTCCTGTGTATTTAACTCCTATTAATGCTAATGTGTGGATCTGTTACAGAACTGATCTTTGCTTGAGAGGTAGAGGGAGAATATGCTTCCCTTTCACTCTGACAGAACAAGGAAATATCTTCCCCTGTATGAGTGCTGTCAACCTGTTCCAAGCTGTTAAGAGTTTGATTCTGTAACACACCAAGTGGAAGAATGGGAGCTCAGAACATTGCAAAGTGTTTGTTACCATCTACCACCAGCAGAATCAATGAAACTATGTTTAACTGGAACCAAAGTGGATTGCTGCTTCCCAGAAGAGCAACTAGGTTCTTGTTAAATTTAAATAGGTGGACAATTTTTGTCTGTGTGCTAATTAAACATATTTTAAAACAATATTTCCCCACTAATTTAAGATCAGTCAACTATAGCTAGTTAGCTTTGCTGACATTTTGGTTCACCTGAGACCATGTTGGGGAAACAAAGGCCGGGAGTAGGACAACAGTCATCCTAATTCTGCAAATATATTTGCCATAATAGAATCCTCTTAAAAATATTTTATACAAAGTTATTCCTGCTTCCTGTCACTGTGTGTTAGCCAATGGAATTATGGAAGCATTTGACAGGGTCCATTTTTTTCTAATGGGCACTTGTTAATATATTGTAAATTTACTCTTCACGTCTGGTTACAGTTCCATGGTGATTTACTTTGTTGCCCTTCCCCTTTCCTGGACAGACATATGGCTATCTTTCACACACAGTGACAGGCAGCTGTTTTCAATACCATTTCCAAAACAGAAACCCGAAAGAGCTGCAAGGTGCCATCTGTGCACTCTGATCACAGATTTAGAAAGAAAGAAAGAAAGAAAGAAAGAAAAGAGAATTGGCGGCTTCTTCCACATATGAGCTCTGTAGTTGGCCACTTGGATGAACTTAAATAGCTTCTGAATAGGTCATCTAAATGTATTTTCTCTTTTAAGTAGGTTTAAGCAAAAGCAGATTGCTGTTTCTCTTTCCTTGTTTCCTTGACATCACAATGTGATGCTGCCTGTCTGAAGGCCAGACACAGAATGAGGTATATGTGTGGAACATATGGAATTGGTTTCCCCCTCAATGACAAACACATGAGTTTCCTCTACAGTCCTGTCACTATTTTAGCAGCTCAGAAATAAGTTGAACACTAAGTGAGCCATGAAGTAATAAAATTATTGTTCCCAAAATGCAGCCTTGGTCCTGCACACACCTTTCTATGACAGCAACTGCATCACTCACATGAGGAAAGTTACACACAGGCTTCACTGTCTGCAAGAGCAGGGCCTACATATCTTTCCATAGTTTCCCAACTTCTCATTTTACTTTTGGGCAGTAACATGTACACATCAAAATACAGTAAAGGATGGGTGTGAATGTTCACAAATATAGCTACCCAGCTCAGTAGATTTTAAGTCCAGAAGGGACCATTATGATAACCTAATCTGAATGACCTCCTGCATAGCAAGAGTGGTCCCAGGAAGCAGTGTAACTAAAGCTCCCCTCTGATGGGGCCTCCAAACAAGCAGCAGGAGTAGGAGGTACACCACATTTCCTAATGTATCTAACCAAGCTTCATGGATGGCAATTTCTTTTTGCAGGCACAACTGCTCCAGAGAGCACCTCGTGTCTGTTATGGTAGTACCTTGGGGTGCTGTTGTATTAGGCACTGAGCAAACGAAGTGAACCAGATAGTCCCTGCTTTGAAAAGCAATGCAAATGGACAGACAATAAGTGGGGGCAGAGACAGAGATGAAGTGACTTGTTTAGGTCACAGAGCAGGACAGCAGCAGAGCCAGGAGGAGAACACAACCCTTTTTGATCCATTCCCTCTGCACCATTCTCTAGATCATGCTTTCTTTCCCAATCTGATCAAGTCTTTACATCGGATCCCTAGTTTATGCTGACAATTTGACAGAAACAAACATTTGCACCCACAAAGCCAGAATTTGAGAATACTCGCCCTCAAAAAGCACATGTCACTTGGATGCCACCAGAAACCCCAGTAGCTAGATAGGCCTGCAAAAATCTGGTATCTATATGATGTGTGTGCACAAACATTGATTTTGTGGGCACACAAAAATCTGCAGGTACAAAATTAGAAGTTGAATTATTACCCTATTGGCCCCTCCAGCATAGTGGCAGCTGCCAGGATGTGCTGTATGTCCGAGAAACTCAAGCATTTTGTACCTAAATCTATGGCTGTTTTTCCAGGAAGTACACCATTTCAATTACCGCCATGTACTTCAGCAGCAGTAGGAGGACTTTGCAGAGTGCTAGCAGTTGATTTGTAGGGTTCCATTAAGTACTAAACTTTAGATACAAGGAATGCAGCCTTGAAAATGCCCATGTACCTTTTCTTACATATTTATGGATGCAAACACATTAATTATATACTGCAGGAATATTTAAAAGCTCATCTGCCAAATTTTTGCATGTAGATTTTCTGGGTTCCACAGTCATACTTGCAAGTTGAACTACAAGATGCCGAGAACGGCAAACAACAAGAAGAAAGAAAGAAAGAAAGAAAGCAATAAACTGACTAGTAGATATGATTTTCAAAAATGAGACACATCTGGGAAATGAAATCTGTCCAACAAGTGTGTGTGTGTGGGGGGGGGGGGGGAGTTAAACTCCACCAATGAAATAAAAGCAAATCTCAAACTGTCCCACAGAAATCTTAGTCAACTCAATGCAGAAACTGAGATGTTAAGAACAGAGGATTTATTTGAAGAAGGGAGTTAAGGAAAAGGTTGCCAAACCGAAAAAGTGTCTATGGAATCATTTACACCACAGGAATCAGCAGTGATGGTAAGCAATATAATCCAGAAGATCTGGATAAGTTTCTGTTTGTTTTAAACTTTGTATGTGAATTCAGTGCTAGTGGATAATAGGCTTTGGCTGATCTGAAGAATGAAATCATCTGTCCTGGAACAGCTACCCCATGCTACAGTGCTTTCCCACATTGCTTCTGTAATGAACCAGATTCCGGCCTTTCTTTTTGTCTCCAATGGAATGTAAACACCACAAAGCCAGAAGATTTGATCCCCTTAGGATTTTCCTTCTGTAGGATCATCTTTAGGTGTTATAGTCACTGTAGCAACTCCCAGGCCAAACCCTTTTAACACCCAGCATAAAGGATATGGCTGCACCAAAGGAGGTGTTTCCAGGGTTTCTGTCTGCCCTGGCAATGCCTGACTGCCAGATTAGCCCTTAAATGCTGTTGGCAGCCTGCACAAAGTTGAGCAGCCCTCGGGACTGGGTAGGAGAAGGGATGGGACAGGACACCTTTCTCCAACTATCCTGAGTTATGCCAAACGCATCTCAGACCCAATATCAGTTGCAGCCTATAGGAATCACCATCATACTAATAATAAAATAATAAGGGTATATATAATACTATCATGGCTCTCGGTTCTGTGCTACAGCTTATAGGTATTGACAGAAAGCTGAATGCCATAACAAATCTCTGGCATTGGCAAGCTGGGCACCCTATTGTTACTTTCACTAGTGCGGATTTTATAGACATTCCTGTGAAAAAAACCCACCTGCTGTGGAGCTGCTTTCTTCCTTCAGAGAGATCCTCAATCTGGCTCCTTCCTTTGATTGTATTGCTAAGCTTCAAAATGCACAAGTAGACTATACAGATCCAGGAATCCTAGTGACAAAGAAAACAAGTGATATTACAGATGGTTGTTGTACCTTTCTGTATTAGTAGTAAATTTGAAAAGAGTTAAGCATGTTTAAGAACATAGTAGTTTTAAATTTCCTTCCCAAAGTGATCATTTACCTCAAAAGTTTACAGTAGCTTCATAATTGCAGCTTTATGTTCTGTAACCATATGAGAAGCACAACAATTCAAAGTAGATGCTTACATCACCAAAAGCAGACAAGACGTGAGCGGCGATGAGCCCAGTGAAATTTAGATCCTGACTCGTGCTCTGCTGTAGACGAGAAAATCTGCCAATAATAGAAACTTTTGGAACTTCTTGGAAAATTAGGGAAAATAAAAGTTTAAAGTAATAAATAACTCAAGAAAAACAAACAAAAACTGATAGCAAATGAGAAAAAGATGAAAAAGATCATTTTTTGTCACTGCATACGGCTTTTGTATTGACAAACCAGTTTTTCATTCTATTCAATGTACAAACATTTGTAGTATATGAAGATGACACTAATAATGAGAACCACCGATTGACAAAATAAGTGGAAAAGTCTTCATTAAATCGCAAGAGATACCGCTAGAAGAAATGACTTATATGAGAGTTTTACTTGAGCGAGCAGTAAGTAAAATCTAAGTAAGAGTAATAGGATTTGGCCTTACCAGTGTAAATAATAAATAATAATTATTACTGTTATTAATATTAACCTCATTAGGGACTGCTCATCAGTGTCATAAGTTGCAGCAGCACCATAGCTGTTCTAACCAACACTGAAGCAGACTGATCCTCAACATCAGGGGTTCACAGCTGATTCCTGATGTCCCCCCCTCCCTTGTCAAGCAGAGATTAGCTGCTGGACAGAATCTGATCCAACATTTACTTATACTATAACACTGTCAGAAGAAGTCATTAATGGATTCCTTCTGCTGTGCCAATAATAACACACAAGTCTGTCTGTAACATATATATCTAACACCTTTTGTCATAAACTGGTTTCTTCACTTAATATATTTTGCTAATCTCTAAAGCACACACTTCCATAAAAATTAGCAATAGGAAAACCATGTAGTTTCTGTTTTTGTTTAAACAGTGTCTGAACTATTTCTTGTTTTTCATTCCTAAGATTCTATCCTCCTTGAGTCCTCCTTCTTGTACCTCAATTCCCACTATTCCTCACCAAGGGTAGAATGAGGGCTCCTGGGTTGCAGTTGCTTATCGCAAGCTAAAGCCATCCTTGGTGTCTTAATTCTGAAGATATGATATGTGGTGTTGTCTGAATTTTACTGCTGTTTATGTGAGGGCATTTCCAGGAGTTAAACATATCGCTCTCCCAACTAGGTTTTAGTGTCCATTGTAGATCCGTTATTTTGAGGGTGACTATGGGTTATATTTCTGTATGATATGTTAACTCGGTTATGCTGGCTATGTACTAGATGACTACCAGTAGCATTGTGCTAGAATATACAGTAGTGGACATGAATGAAAAGTTTCCGTTTCTGACATTGTTGAGACACAAAATTAGGCATAATCATAACTCATAAGCAACATTCTACATGGGGAGATTTAAGAGCAAAGCAAAGCCTTGAGATAGAGCCAAATATAGGCCTTGATAGCCAGAGCGAGGCCTTGAGATAAGGCCAAAGGGAGGCCTTGACACAGATCCAAGGAAAGGCTTTGAAAGCCAATGCAAGGTCTTTTGACCTTACCATGTTACATTTTTAATACTGGGGAACACTGAAACTACAGGAGGACATATGTGGCTATAATGAAAGTTTCTTTAAAGTGAAAGGTAAAAGGACAACCAAGTTGGCTTGAAAGAGTGATATAGCTTTCTTTCCATTGGCTGGTTAGAAATTATTTTATAACAGTGACATAATTATTTATGACTTTGGGGAATAAATTGACAAGAAGCATTATGGAAATGAATTTGAAAGGAGATTGAATCTGAGGTATTGTTTTAAGGTCAATGAAATATTTTAATATATTTGATGTATTAAAATGAAGGCACTGAAATAGAAGTGTAACCTCCCTTCTCATTTCTGCTCAAATGAGCCAATTATTTTGCTGACCTCAGGGTCTGAGTTTCAAAGGGGGCAGAAGACAGGCTTAGGCCTGCTGCTATGGCAAATTCCAAAATACCCAATTACTGACCTAAGAAGGAGTCAGCATTCCAGAGATTAGAGTCACTGAGAGTTTACTTCACAAACTCACTTCTAATAATATACCATAGTGCATACACCATTAACCTGCCCTTTTCAGTTAGCAAATAAGATATATCTCAAGGCAAAATAGTTATTAACAGTCCGGGGTAGGAGTTACATCTCTAATTGGAAACAGCAACATCTGCAGAGAAAAGCAATAAAAGCATATAACAAGTAGATACAGAGAGTGAATTATGGTGAGTCAAGGTAATCATTCCATACGGTCTCAGCAGAAACAATGAGCATTTCAGTGCTTCAGTGATCCAAAAAAATCCTGAGTATTGAGGAGTGTCCCAAGGATTAGCTCTGTTCTTACTAGCCAGTTTTACAAACATAATCTTGGCACGCTTCCCAGGTTCCCTTGGTTATTATTTACACTGCATTTATTTGGATGTTTGCACCATTTCCAGGGGGAAGCTAATCCTCTTCTTCTTTTTCTCCATTTGGTGTCAGGATGCATTTCAATAAGGAAACCATTTGGTATGAGGTTGCCTGATGTCGCACCATTGTGTCTCAGATGTCAGTTATACTAAGGCATCTTTAGCTTTCAGTTATTCTAATGTGAGTGACCTGCTGTTTCACCATACAATTTTTTTCCACTGCTTTCATAATTAAACATACAAGACCAAAGCTTGAAAGCTGAGCGTCTGCTAAGCACTCACAACTCACTGAACTCAACTGGCATTAAGAAGACAGAAATGGTGGTATATTAGTACACAGAAAAAATTCTTCCTCTCCCTGTGCCTATCTCTACAGGACAAATTTTCTCCTCTGTAGAAGCCTTCGCATAATGGAGTTGAAGGGGGGTTCTGGCCTCTGATAAGATGCAAACCATGATGGAGTCTATTCTAATTGCCTATTTCAGTTTTTATTCAGTCCTTGCTCAGTCAGACTTCCACTGATGTCAGGTACAACGATTTTTGACAAAAATGAAGTCCATTACCATGTTGGAGTTTCATTTGATGAATGGTGGTGCTACGTACCATATATGGTTTCTCATTGTTGTTTATAAATGACTGTTACCTAGGGACTGATAGCAAACTTAAAGCCTTACATATTTTTAGCAAACTTGCTGGAGATGAAGTGGAGGTTTGCTGGAGTGTGCTAGATAAGGGCACAATCGTCTGCATAGATGAGTTCACAGTTAACTTACTTAGCTATTTTTAGTGGATTTTAATCTGCTTAGGATAAAGAATTGACCATAAGTTTAAAAACATATATAATTTCTTTGCATGATTGTTTGGGGCCATATTTATCACTGCAAAGATGTGTCTGAGGATATGTTGCATCAAAACATACCCTGGCTGACTTTATTTGACATTACAATGGAACCATAAGTCTCTGTCCACCATGACTTTACCCAGCATTCCATCTTTCACCTAGCATGTGATAATCTGTACAAACTGCTACAGACAGGTGTGTTCTGAAAGGACTTTCTAGAATTCCAGATGATTAGTTGTGTCAGAAACTTGGGTAAAGTCAATAAACACGACATACAGTTCCATATTTTCTTTTGAATATTTTTCCTCTAACTGCCCAGAATTAAATTGTATTTCAAGAGTATTTGCTACTGCCCTGCACAACCTCTGTTTCTGAAAAGATGTGAATGGTTACAGCCATCAATAACCAATTTGACAGCAGTAGGGAATGGACTTGATGACCTCTCAAGTTCCCTTCCAGTTCTAGTAATCTATGATATTATGAAATTTTTCCATATTTGTAATAAGAGGGATACTGTGGCAAAGTTTTTATAGGACAATGCCTCTCTCTCCCTGATATTGTCCTAAAACAGGCATTTGGCCGATGGATACATGTTGCAGTCCTAAAGACTAAAGCATCTCGTCTCAAGCACAGTATAATTACCAAGAAAGGTAGTTTGGTTTTGTTCACTGGAGTGGAAAATTTTTGCTTCACTGGGAACTTGAGTTTGTGATCTCCCAACATGGACAGAGGCCAAGTTTAGAATATCTCTGACTTTAGATGGTGGTGTACAGTGTCAAGTAAGAAGAAAAGCCTCAACTGATTAGTTATAAAGACACTGATTATTTAATTGAAATGCAAAAATGAATTTGTGGAGTGAGAAGTTGCACATAAATAAGACACATCTTCCAAAGACTTGCCATAGCTGTATCCTTTTTAGAAGGTACCAGACAGTAGGGAAGGTGAGAAATTAATAGAAAACTACAACTAGAACATACTTTTGTATTCTTCTGGATCAGAGGTGTCTTGAGACTACATGGCCTGATAGGTTTATGTGGGTGTACTTAAGTACAATGTTGTGCAGATGTGGACAATAATTTTTGATAGGAGGCCACTCTAAGAATTTTGTAAGTGGTCAAGGGCTGCACTCTTCCACGGTATTAGTTGAGGAGGTGTGGGTCTGGGAGGTTGGATATAGAAGGAAGCTCAGAGTAAGGGATTGGACTGCAGAAGAGGGTGTGGGGTCTGCGAGGGAGTTTGGGAGAAGGAGAAGATTGTGATCTGGCTGGGGCAGGCATTTGGGGTCCAATAAGGGGTATGGGTATGGGTGCAGGAGAGGATTCTGATCTAGAGGAGGAGTGTAGGAAGGGTTCAGAGTTAGGCGGGGGTTGGAGCAAGTCATGTGTGATGTCGCAGAGGGACAGGAGGAGAACTGGGGCAGAGGGTGGTGAGGGGTTGGGCACCAGAGAGGAAGAGGACAAGGGGGGCAGGTATTGGGAAGGCAGGGGCAGTGAGGGAAGGGAGAGGCACCAGGAGGATGCAGGGGGTAAGGGAAGGTGCAGGTGCCAGGCGGATGGGGGGGGTGAAGCAGAAGAGCAGAAGGACAGACATGGGGAGAGGGGGGGGGAGAGACAGGCACCAGAGGGCAGAGGAGAGAGGCGGGGCAGGTGGGTACAGGGAGATGTTAGGAGAGGGGATGGGGGCTAGAGGAGGGGTGGGCACAATGGGGAAAGAAAGGACAGGCGCAGGGGTCAGAGAGGATGGGGAGGGGACAGGTCCCAGGAGTGCAAAGGGCAGGAGCCAGGACAGCAGAGGAGGGTGAGGGATGGGGAACAGCAGCAGTCACCCACGGAGCAGATGGGTTGAGGGGAGGGTGGGAGACATGGCAGCAGAGGAAAAAAGGAAGAGGTTTATAACTTGGGTTCCACAGTGGCAAACATCCGAACAAGAGCACATGACCCAATATTGGTACACAAGACAAAACTCACTCTGCTCATGGATGGAAAATTTTAAAGGGAACACTGGTTGAGATTAGGGATGTTAAATTAAGGGTAATTGACTAATCAAATAGTCAATGCATTTTGCATTGACTATTCGACTGGTTGATAGGGCGTCTCTGCCTTTGAAGTATAGAAACAGCCCTAGGGCTATTGCTACATTTTAAAGGTGAAAGTGCCACGTAGAGCTCAGGATCATCCCGTGCTCCATGTGGCGCTGCTGCTTTGAAATTCCAGGAGGAGCCTGACGCCAGGCTCCCACGGCAGCGTTTCACAGCGACAGTGCTTTGTGGAGCCCAGGGTCTGGCCCCAGGTTTCACATGGCACTGCCACTTTGAAGTACCTCCTCCTTTCCCCCCCTTGCTGCCTCTTTCTGACAGAGGCAGCAAAGTGGGGGGGAAGCGACTAGTTGACAAGTTGATAAGCATTTGCTGATCGGCTAGTCGACTTTGTCCTTCACATCCCTAGTTGTGACTTGGGACAGGGATGCAGGAGAGGGTGCAAGGGCTTGGGATGTGACCTAGGGCAGGAGGGTGCTGTGACCTGGGGCAGGAGATCAGGGTGCAGGGTCTGGGAGAAGGTATGGATGCTGGAGTGGGGATGCAGAGGGTTGCGGGGAGGGAGGGAGTGGGGTGCCAGGAGGCGCTTACCTAGGTAATGAGTGGGGGCCATGTGCTGTTCTGAGCACCGCTAGCTGGGGGTGGGGTACTTCATGTGCTGCTTCTCCTGCAAGAAGGCAGCTCCCATTGGCTGGAAAGCAGCCCGTGGGAGTTGTGAGATTATGCTTGGGAGAGGGACAGCACACACAGCCTCTCCCCCTCCCCCGGGCACGCAGTGTTCAGAGAAGCACATGGCTCTTGCAGACAGCTTTTCTGAGCAGCACATGGGGGCAGGGCAGGCAGAGAGCCTGGCTGAGGCTCCATCTGGGCTGTGGGCCAGATATGGTGCATTGATGGACCACACCTAGCCTGTGAGCTGTATTTTGTCCTGCCCTGATCTTATGTGTCTATACATGGTAGAGGGCTAAATAAATTTAAGCAGAAGATCAGAGAGTAATATGAATAGATGAAAAATCCTCTGTACCTAATTACCCACACCTCTGTATCAGGGAAGTGAAGCAAAAATCAGAGCTCAACATCTATCTCTTTTCTCTGTAAAAGGCTTGTGGGAAAAAACCCATACAATAACAATCTACAAATCTGCAGCATACCCCTAAGTATGCATTGTAGTCATATTAAACCATAAATAAATGACAAACAAACACCTCCATTATTTGTATTCCCAGCCCTCCTCTAATGGATATGGGCTCGATTTCAGTCTGCCACATGTCAAAGCTGTGGTTGTCCTCTAATTCTGAGATTCTTCTTTTAAATGGGTTCCATCCTAGAATGGGTTGTTGTTGTTTCTCTTTCAGGAGGCCTCGAAGGCAGCATAGGGTCTCATGTTGCAACATCCTTGGAGAGGATGACTACCTTTAACTCCAATTGAGGACACACAGAAATGTATAGGTCCTAAAGCTCATTTCCACTTAGACTGCTTTCTATCACTTTGATGGGGCAAAGGGAACCTCAAGTGGAAGTAAATAATACGCACATCCAGTTTAAGACTCCTTTACACTGCCAGTGGTGTAGGGGGTAAAAGTATAAATGAGAATTAGATCCATAGCACTCAGACCAATTTTCTGTAAATGGGAGAAGTGGTTGTGACTCATTGGCATCTTCTACCTAGTTTGCTTGGGTATTACATACATATAGGGTATATCTACACTGCAGCGTTTTTCCAGAAAAACAGCTGTTTTTCCAGAAAAACTATTTTTACATCCACACTGCTATTGTGTTCTTTCGACAGAAAGACGAAAGAATGGAGGGGTTTTTCCAACAGCAGTAAACCTCTATTTATGAGGAAGAAGCCTTTTTCCAAAAAAGCTTTTTCAGAAAAAGGCGCGTGTGGACGCAGAAGAGGGAGTTCTTTCAAAAGAAGAGGCCTCCAGGAAATAACACTGGTGCCCTTATGGCCACTCCGTCCATACTAATCACAATTTAAATGTGAGATAGCGTCCAATCAATGTGGAGAGCGATGCTCTCTTTCGAAATAAGCTTTGCCGGAAGATCTCTTCCGGAAAAGCTTCTTCCGAAAGAAGCTTGCAGTCAAGACATAGCCAGAGCAGGAGACAGAAAAAGAGAGCAGCTTCTCTGTACTTACAAGACTTTAGTAGGAGTGATTCTTATTTATACTGGATTTCCTTTGCAACACTCTGGCAATATGAAGGCACCCCGGTGTTAATGTAAACAAGATCCTGTCTCAAAATGAGTTTTGATCTTCTTGTATCTCCTTAGCTAAGCAGCATTAGACCTGTTCAGTATTATGTAGGAGCAAGATGCTGCATAAAACTAGCTCCTGCTACTGGTGAGTGTGGTTACTATAAATGCACATGCAAATGTGGGTACATAATTTTGTGTGGACTCCAGGCTTCATTCTAATAATTTCTCCAGGAATATCAGCCCCTTTTCAGACAAATTTTTGACATTTGGTATATTTCATGTTATCAGATAATTATCAGGAACTGGAAATTGTCAATAGCTTTTTTATTTTTGGTTGTTCTGATTAAGAAAGTACCACTTATTAGTCATGGATTACTATTTCCATCATTAGAGCAATCCCAATTAAAATGGCACATTGGGCAGTTGGCAAGAGTTGCAGTTTGGTTAATAGCCTACTGTATTTGGGAAACAGGTTATCCCAGGTGTCATATGAGATGATTCTCCAGAAAAGGTCTATTGTTATACTTTGGAGAAGTATGAAAATAATTCATTGTGAAACATTGTTGATATTTCAGCCAAAGGAATATTTCTAACTTTTTTTCAAAATTAGAAGCTGGAAATAACAGTTAGCTGCATATAATTAAAGCTCTAAAGGGCAATAAATTCCGTCCAAATATGTGTTGTATGTGCCACCCGTGACAGTTGTGGTATACCACAAAGAGCCAGAGGAACACAGAGAGCCAATGGGGACAATGTAACAAGAGTAACACAGAAGGAAGGGAGAGATTTATTGACATGAATAAGGAACTAAGAAAGTTTAAGCTTCCATCAGACTGAGACTTAGTTGCCAGTGTCTGAAATACATTAAAACAAACTTTCACTGGTTTATATCTTGAAGATGCCATGGTGATGAGTGCAGTATAAAATCTTAGGCTCTATCTACACTTGTGCTTTATCAACCAAACTTTTGTCATTCATTTGTGCTTTAAAAAACACAACCCAGGAATGACAAAGTTTTGCCACCGCAATTGAAAGTGTGAACACTGCTTTGTCGGCAGGAGGGCTTTGCTGCCGACAAAGTGAACCCTCCCACCTTGTTGGGGGTGGAAGGATTTTGTCAACAAAAGTGTCAACAAACAGCATTCGCACACATTGACTTTTAACAACAGGCTGTGTTGACACAGCTTCATACTAAAAGCTGTGTAGCATAAACATATCCTTAGCTAAAGAGACCCACCAACAGATCTCTTGTTGAGTACCAGACAATGATTCTGTAAGCTATGATTAAAGCTAGAATATCCAAAGGAGCCTACAGCAGTAATGTACTGAGTACAGTGGGATCTGTGTACCCTAACTCATTTGGCTTCTGAAAATTCAAGCCTATAAGTCTTTAAAGTTGGTATTTTATATTGTTTCTTAAAATGGTTTCTTTGTATTAGAGTTAGTGGAGTTCCTCATAGTTACACAATCTAAGGTGAAATCTTGGCCTTTTTGAAGTCAATAGCAAAACTCCCAGCACTTCAGTGGGGCCAGGATTTCACCCTAAGTCTATAGTTAGGTTCTAGTAGATCTAGTAGAACAGGGATTCTCAGATTGTGAAATGCGTACTCCTGGGAGTACACAGACATCTCTAGGGAGGAGGGGCTTGGGAAAGACTGTGCAATAGTGGATTTTATTTATTAATCATTTTATTTGTTTCATTTTTATAATAGGCTGCTCCAACAAAGCTTTAAAACTGTGGGAATTGGTTTTATAAAATATGATAGTTATTTTCCTTAAAGATGTACCAATGAGAACACAGATACACAGAGACGCCGATGTACAAATGTCTCGCCTCCAATCACTGTAGAATGTGATTCAATTGGCTAGCAACTGTCCAGTCTAGCTGAGCTCTGAACTTAGTCTGGGTTTTGCTTTTTCCCCCGTTGCATACATTGCACTATAACGCTATCTATTTACATATTTTAGAAATGTGCATCTGTCTGTCTGTGAGTCTGTTCAAAATGCCTCCTAAATTATAAGAGCTAGTATGACTAAATTTGATATGCAGCATCCTCTTCTTCTAACTTAAAGCAAGGTCAGGCTTTGGTTGTGCCAGGAAAATGGGAAGTGCAGGGAATCGGACTGTTTTCCAGAACGTGAAAAGGGAAGGAGCAGAGAGATATTCACAGTGACCACTGGGGACATCAGAGTGATCGCTGCGGGCAGCCATAGCACCAACGGAGTGGCCAGCAGGGCTGGAGTTTGCCATCTTACCTACTACCAGACCAGATAAGTTGGGCCCCGCTGCCTGGGAAACAATCCCCAGCACCCTCTTCATCTTGGGAAGAGGGAGAGGGAGAGAGAAATCCCTCAGCAAACCCCGCTCCAGAAGGGGGAGGGAGAAAGCCCCTGGCAGCTCCCCTGCCCCAAGAATGGGGAGGAGATAGGGAAAAAGCCCCCGAAGACCTGGGAGGGATCCAGGGGAGAAGGAGGGAGCCCCCAGAAACCCCACACTCCTGGCCTCCTGCCCTGAGCTTCCCAAATCCCCAAGGCCCTAACCTGACTCCTGCATCCCCATACTGCCAGCCCCCTGCCTGAAGGACCCTGGCAACGCTGGGTAAGTCTTCTAGTCTGTACATAATAGTGAAATATAGACAGATGGCTAAAGACTGGCAGTGTTAAGAATACACAAAGTATCAGTGATGAGAAGAGTAGGGATATCCAGGCAGCTAGTAGATCTGGAATGGGGTACGCAATTAGAAAAGTTTTGGAAACTGTAGTGGAATAAATACACATACACAAATAGAGTTGAATGTTATTTACAGATAAGTAGGTATATAATTCAGAGTAGAGAGAGTAGTATTTCACAAGTGCCTATGGTATGCAGGAACACAAGGTTCACTAAAGGTCAATGGAACTTAAACTACCACTTGGTTGTTATATAATAAGGATGCATTATTTAGCACAAAGACACTTT
Source organism: Pelochelys cantorii (assembly GCA_032595735.1). Lineage (NCBI taxonomy): Eukaryota > Metazoa > Chordata > Testudines > Trionychidae > Pelochelys > Pelochelys cantorii. The sequence goes on along the minus strand of CM064330.1, from coordinate 90,073,811 downwards.
TTTTGGTACCCAGCTTGACACCCATTAGAGTACCAATGAGTACACCCATTCAGTACCTTCTGGTTTTCAGAAGGTACTGAACATCCATCCTATGAAAATCAGCTCACCCTCGAAGCTTTTCAAGGTGGGCACCCAAAAACCACCGCATCCCAAATTGCTAGTCACTTCTAAAAATATATGCTACAGATTCCCAACATGTTTGCTGAGTATCAGTGATTGTACACAGACACAGCATTTACTTTGGTGCAAGAAGCATGTATATATATAGAACCATAAGTGCAAACAAGTGTATGAGAAGTGATAGGTATTGCAGATCTGAGTAAACAATAGATGCTAAAGGGTATGGAGTGTGATTATTTTCACCCCCCCGCATATAAGTGAGTCTGAAGAGTGGGGCTGATTTCAATGAGTGTAATAGGATCTGAGTCATTTGTTTCTTGTTCTTACATGTAGTGAGTAAATAGGTCTTCTATGACCCATCTATCTTCAAAACAGTCCTGACATTGTCTAATTAGGCTTTAATCTTCCATACTGGTATTCTGTATTTCTTGCATTTAAATTAACCACAACTTAAGGTGCAGGAATTTATTTGGAAAGCATAGCCTAGTGATGCTCTAAGGAGAGTGGGACTTGTATGGTAATATCATCTTCAGAAAAATTCTATGGAAGAAAGAGGCAAAATCTTTAATAGCTTCAGCTCCAACACAAAGAGAGAATATGGTGGGCTAAACGATTGGTCTTAAAAATAAAGCTCTCTGTGCCAAACAACAAGATGAGAAACAGATGATAAAGAACTTGAGCCACACAAGTAATGCTAATAGGTGAAATTTTCTTCATATCCATTTCAGAAAGCTATAACCACATTATAGAGGGTTTATTATAATGGGGTTTTTAAAATTAGCAAAGAAAATCTATATTTAGTGATAATTAAGGTGCCATGGGACACACCATCCTCCCAAAAGCTTGAAAGAATAGGAATTTAATAAGAATAAGGAGATGAGCAGTTAAGAAGAAAGACTTGTGCATTCTTTCCCACCTTTAAATAGTCCACAAGACTAATGATAACACACTCAAATGCATAATAAGACTTTTACTTCCACCTCCAATAGGTATAAAAAAACTGTATGTGCCCTAACTTCATCAAGTTTACACTGTAATGCAAAATCTTACCAGTGACTTCAGACACTTTTTATTTAAATTATGTCAACAGATCAGCACATCTGACTGCCACAATAATTTTGGGAAATTATTCTGCTGAGGGCATTACTACTACCATGGGACCATAATAGTGGGCTTGATTCTCAGTTATGCCAAGACTCCTTTACATTGTTCTGACAGTATCAAGGGGCCTTACCAGGGTGAAAATATTTATACCCACTTTCCCACTTTGCACTGCCAGAGTGATATGAAGGGGCCTTAATGTAAATGAAGATCAGGCCCATAATATTTTTTTTACTAATTTCTTATATATAAATAAAATATATCACCAAACAAACAGGGTTCATTGTCTTCTTTTAAATACTTCAGAGCTTATGGCCTCTGGGCTCCTTCTTCCCCTATGCAGTATAAAAGGAAAAAAGCTAGAAGAAATTGTAGAGAAGATCAGTTTTGTGGGATGTTTCTCCTTTTCCACTATCTCTGACCCATCTGCAAAAACCTCCTCACAAGTGATGGAATGGTGGGAGGAGTCAATCTTAGGATAACATTGTTCCTCCTAAGCACAGTAAATCCATGAAATTAATTACTGAGATTAGACCTTTTTTCAGGAAGGAGCCCTCATACTGTTCCTGGGATCATTAATTTCTATTTTCGTCAGCTGTCTGACTTTTTCATGAAAAAAATCTTGATGCAGATTGAAGATGTACCAACCCCAGAGAAGCTGTCACATGAACCCTCTTATTGTGGAGGAGGAGGAGGGAGATTCTGTCTTTGCCTGCCCCCTTCAGAAGTGTGTATGCTTATACGTGGGCATGCATATGGCTTCTAAACCTGCTCTTTTGTAGGGGATGTGTGAAGATTCTGCCACGGGCATATGTGTGACCAGGAGGAGTTGGCCCATAGGCAACAATGCAACATAAACTGCATCTAATGGGATCTCATTAAAAGAAGACCACTGCTGTGAGGAAAAGTTTTGGAAGTTCAGTGCCTGGGACTCTGAGGAAGAAAATGGTTGAGCTGTTGACCCAGACACCTTTCTCCAGGGAGCACAGAACCACTGCCTCCTCATTATCCAGCAGGACACACAACCTCCCCCCCATTAGCCATACCAGAGATTCCATCTTTCCAAGGAGGAAAGGTGTGAAGTGGCATTCTCAGGGAGCTGGTAGCATTTTGAAACATTGGGAAGCTGCAGAATGATACTGTGTAATGTATAAAAATAGGAAAGTATCCCTTTAGTTTAAATAGTTTACTAAAAGATTTGCAGGGTGCTGCTCTGTTCCTTAACTCAAGTAAGTTTTATTTTTCTTCATTAAATCATTGCTCTGGGTTGGGTCTTTGGATGAGGGGTTCAGTATGCAGGCTGCCCTGGGGAGAGAGGACAGCTCTAGCCCTCTCTCACCGCAGCAGCTTGGGGGCAGGTGAGACGTGCCTGTCCATGGTTACTGCAGTTGCAGCGGGCACAGCCCGGGGAGGGGTGCATGTTCCCCAGCTGAGAGACAGACACCCAGAAACAAACACACAAACAGACTCAATGAAATATATAGTAAATATCTGTTGTCCCTTTCTCCACCCCTACCTCCTGCTGGCCCACTGGGTTATAGTTGTCCCGGTCCCCACCTCTGGCCTCTTGCTGCCCCCCTACAGTCATTCAGAAGTATAACTGTCCCTCCTGCCAGATCCTTCCCTTTCCATTTTCTGAGAAACTATCAAATTCCAGGCACATTTCACTGTCCTGGAATAACCAAACAAATACTTCACTTTAAATTTGGTGGTCCTAGCTCTTACCATTTAAGAAGAGTTCTTGAACAAATGGACTCACAGATGCACAGACAGACAGACAGACAGACACACATTTCTAAAATATATAGTAAGATGAGCCCTCTCATGATGCTCATCTGTTCTATATTTTGGAATCTGCCAGAAACAAGCCAGAACACATTTATGTGGTATCCGTCTGTGGTTTTTTCATGGTTTTGTCCTTGTGCAAAGAGCAAAAGACAACAGATGACCTAGTATGTGAGGGAAGAATCTAAATGGTTAACTGTCAAAGCACTAGCAAAATATTGTACCACCACAGCTACTCACATGAAATCAGCCAGCTAGAATTCAACCCTTAAGAGCATTTCAGGTTTCTTCTGTGAACTGTTTTTCAAAACTCTGACATTTTTGAGTTATGGGGATGAAAAAATAGACACTTTGGTTAACATTTAAAACCATGCTAAGTTTTTATTTGCCTCAAAGTCAAAACTTGCTCAATCAGTTTCCTTTAAACTTGGACAAAAAATTATTTTCTGACATGAGAACAGCATGTCAATTTGCAGGCCATAGGAGTGGTTCTTGACCAGCATAAAGGGCCTGAAAATTATAGTAAAACTTGGGATACTTGTTCTGCCACTTGTTCATCATCAGTGATGAAGCTGGCCCCACAATTAAAGATTGATATGCCCTTTACTCATGAATGAATGAACAGTCAAGCTAAAACCAGGGCTTTTTATGTTGGGTCAGTTAAAGAGCATTGATCTAAACCTGGTCAGCATGTGATCCACAGCTGCATAAGTATTTACCTTCATTGTTTAATTTTTGAAGCTGTTCAGGCAGCTTATCTGAAGCCACACCTTAGGGCCTGATTTTCGGAAGTGCTAAGCATTCATCATGATGCCTACTGAAGGCAATGGGAGAAGTTGGTGCTCAGCACCTCTGAGAACTGAAGCCCTTAGCACAAACAGTGAAAGTGCCAGTTGCTGATGTTTCAATATACAGGTGAAAGGAGAAAAAAGGAAGGAACTCCACTTGAAAGAAAGAAAGAAAGAAAGAATGATTTTTGGTACTGAAAAATCTTTAAGGCACAATGCAGAGTATAGGTTCTGCTGGTATCCCCAACTTCACTTGCATATTGGTAAGTTGCCACTGCCGATGATATCCATTTCCTCCTGGAGTACAGTCTTTATGAAGTCTAATGGTGAAATCCGTGCTCTGTTGAAGTCAACAGGAGTTTTGTTATTGACTTCAGTGGGGTCAAGAATTCATTGCTGGTCTTTATTAATTAATCTTTGTAAAATGCCTTAAGATGTTTTACAGGGAAGGAGCTACCAACATGCCAAGGTGCAGTTTTTTGGTTCCATTCCAATAAGCACTTTTTTAAAAAGCTCAGTGGTAAATCACCCAAGATTTTGGCAAGCTGGTCTGCTACACTCAAAAATGATAGCTTATTAAAGATCTTGCAGCCGAGTTAATTTCATTTCTTTTCTTTCACATTGTATTAATTTAGGACAGATTTTTCAAGTTAGAGAAACACAGTTGTGCACACACATTTTTATAGTGATATACTTGCAAATACCAGATATAAGTAGGGCAATTCCATATTGTATCCACATGGCCAGTTAAGGTCTCTGTTTCTGTTTTTCATTTTTGTGAATTTATTTTTCTGAATTTCAGGTATTTATGTAATTCAATCCAATACATCTCAACCTATTTAATTTTTATACCTAGGCACCTGTCTTAGTTATGTACTGCACCACAGTGTGAATCATTCCCACAAATACTCAAATGTTTTTGATGTCCCCAAAATATCTCTGTAAAGAAGTTCTTTCTGCCTTTGATCAATAAAGCAATGCTTTAAAAAAAGTTCAAATGCTACATAAATTTTGTTATGCATGGAAATCTGTGAAGAAAATCATGAGCTTTTATGAGGCTTATGTTATTTCCTGTTACATATTTCCATACACAAAGAACAAATACCTTCTATTTGAATGACTCTTCCTTTATTTACAATATAACAAGAAAAGAATAAAAACAAAGTTGCCTTATGAGAGCACAGTGTGTATGTCTATCCATTCTGACAGTCTGCATAGGATTGATAGAACAAAAATGATGGCTGAACTCTGTACACAGAAAAATTGCTTAGAAGTATAATCAGAAGTTTTAACTGTTTCATAGCAATATGTATATGACGGGGCACACAAGGCCCAGACTGATATTGAAAGGGTTAATCCCACTCCCCTGAAGTCCTGCTGGGCGTGCTTCAACTGGAGAGCAGCTATAAAAGGCTGTAACCTAGCTTGGTCAGGGTGGATGGCTGGAGTGGAAGGACCTGCCATGGAAGCTCCTGCTGAAGAACTGCAGGGTAGGAAGTGACCCAGGAAGGGTGCGGTAGTAGTATCTCCCATCTGATTGAGCTTGGTGTGTTTCAGTAGAATTCCCTGCCTCACTAATGGACCACTCCACCACTAACAGGGACCTGGTTTGGGGCATGGTGGAGTTGGGTGGGCCCAGGCCGCCTCTTCCAGGGGTGTTGTCCTCAACCTCATAGACTCTGGCCATTAGGCTGTGTTGCCCTGCATCCAAGGGGGTTGGTGACTGTGGGCCATTGGATTTGCTGGATTCTTCCACAAAGCGGACTCTCCAGGCCCCCTGGGCAGGGCAACTCCATAGATTTTGTCTATTAGGCCACACTATCCTGATGGCAGGAGCAATTTGTACAGACTCTGGTTACTAGGCCACACTATCCCTACTACAGGGGAGGATTTGTATTAACTTGAGCTACTAGGCCAGTCTACTCTGACAGCAGTGGTGATTTGTATTGACTCTGGCTAGTAGGCTACATTACCCTGGCCACAGGGGGAGATTTGTACTGACTCTAGCTACTAGGCCACACCACCCTGATCTCTTGGGTGATTTTTTTTTTCTCTGGCTACTAGGCCATGTTTCCCTGAAGGCAATGGCAATGATAACTGACTTTGGTCACTAGCCCATGCTGCCCTGATGGCAAGGGCCATGACAGTGTACTATACTTTTTGCTTCCAATCAAGCAAGAAATAACCCAAGAATGGTGTTTCCTGCTGTATTTTGGCATTTTCACTTCGGGATGAAGATAGAAACAGGGAACACAAAGATACAGGTAGATGAAAAATATTTTTTAAAATGTCAGCTGGAGGACTGGACCCCCCAACTTCTGTAAATTGGTGTATTCCTAGCTACAGATATTTACACCAGCTGAGGTTCTGATAGTGAACTTTTTGGAACTCAAAAAACTCCACAATATTCATTTCTAGTTTCCAGAAAAGGGCCTATTTCCAAATAATGAAAACCAGTTTGAGTTTTATTCAAATCACTTTACAAATTTAAATAAAATTACAAGTCTGATTTGAGAAAGAAGGTTTGGAAGTGAGGGTGCAACTCCATATTTTGTATTCTTTTTAAGAATGACATGAAGTTGATAATAAACCTCCTTGGATCTCTTTGTCTAAAACAAAGGTAGAACTAACTCACATAACAATATTTTTTATGAAAAATAATGTATTCCTGACAATTTTAATGTCAAGTTTCAGCTTGATGTGATTTTAAATGAGCAAGTTACAAAGCCCTAAAAAAAAGGGGCGGGGGTTCATAATGGAAATGCTGACAAACCCTTAACTACAGCAGTGTTGCTGGGCGCCACTCTAATAAAAGGTGGCAGGGATCCAGAAGTCTTCACAGCTGCATGTCTAAACTTTATTAAGTATCTGACTATAGTTTGCAGGTCCTCACCAGATCATAACTCATTTAATTCTGACACATTCCAGTTCATAATTAGTGTTATACTAATATGTTCCTAACTGGTACCAGGGTTTTGGTTTTTTGGGTTTGTTTTTTTTTGTTGGTTGTTTTTTTTTTTTAAATCCTGTAAAACAAGGCTGTTCCAAAAACCAATGGTGTGCTTACATTTGGCAACTAAGCGCACACATATGTTTTGATCCTAAGGCTAAAATAGTTCAAATGCTAAATGCCAATAGCTGCAAAGGGAGCATGAAGCACACAAACATCTGTAACCTCCAAAGCAGCCAAAGAAAAGCAATTTCTAACTTTCTCTAAGCAATGTATTTTTCCTTGTCTTTTAGCATCCAGCAGCAACACAAATAATTATTAAAATATGACCATGATGGCTTGCACTTAGGAAATCATTTGTAAACACAAAGAAAGCAAACATGATAGTTTTAAACAAATTACCAACTAATAAAAAAAGCTATAACAACACACACAAGACGTAAGCGTATATTTCAATCCACTGTTGGTGCCTAAAACCCATTTAAAATGTTTACATTTTGAGAGTAAATTTGACACAAAACTCACCCCTTTTTATCGTCTATTTCATATGTGATCTACCAAGGACTATTAGCCATTTATCTTCAGATTAACTATCATATTATTAATTATTTTATCAGTTATCCAACTGTGTTATTGGCTTTTTAGTCATAGCTTTATTTGGTACATATTCATGCAACATGTACTGTTCAGTTCTGTATTTACCTTCTGTACTTGCTGCTCCAAACTACCACAATACTCCTGATTTTCCCTTTCACACAACAGAGCTGCATACATAGGAAAGAAGGCCAGTAACACATATGGCATCATTTCTCACCCTCTGCCCCCTTTTCTTGGACCAAGATCTCTTTAAGATGTAGGATCCACAGTTAAGAAGGGCAAGGGGATAGGAAAGCCATAATAAGTGGACATGTAATCTCTCTCCCCAGATAGTGGGAATCCAATCAAGAGTTAATATTAAGGCTCTATCGTATCTTGAGTGGAGCCACTCTGATCTATCTCTATGTTATCATAGATCACCACTCAAAGCCATGCTGATAAGGAACTTTGGAGAGCCATAGGAGGCATAACGTGGCATAGGATCTTCACATAGACAGCTTTATGTTTCTAGTGGATCTCTTGCAATCCACTGGATTTTGAAAGTGAATTTACTGGTTCTTCCATGAGGGGCAACCCCTCCTTCCTGTTCTGAAGGAAATATTCTGAGGAAATTCCAAGGCAGCAGGGTTCTTTGGACCCAGGACTACAAACCGCAATGACACAGGCCTTTGCCTGAGTTACAGGAGAATTCCTTTAGCTATGAGAAAGCAGTAGGCTGCTATAGTCCCCTTGTTTTGGCTTCCCCCACAGATGCAATTACATGTACTAAATTTACAGGCCAGCAAAGCATTTAAGAACACATGCAACTTTACACATCTCAGTAGACCACTGAAATTAATGGGATTACTCATGTGCTTAAAGTAACGCAAGTGCTTGGCTGGACAGAGGCTTAAACCACTGTATTAAAATTATATGACGTATAACCCTACAGAAGAGAATCAAGCTTGTTCGGAAGCATTACATTTGTTTTTTATTTCAGGATGTTAAGACAGGGAACATGACCTATTTGCATGATGATGAACGTTTCATCTGTAGTTTCTTATATAAATATTTTTGGGTCCTAGCATGGAAGGGAAAATTGGCTATAATTACAGAATTTTCTTTAACACATGGACTTCCCAGCTTTGCCTAATTTTTGGTACTGTACATTCAGTCCTCAATGATTAATCTCTTGGAACTCTTCACTCCAGTCATCTGCTAGGGAGTCACCACCTACACGTGAAAACTTTTTTTGTTTTGTTTTGTTTTTTGTCTAAGGATAATTTTTGTCCACGATTCTTCATAAGAGAAAGTTTCTTTTTCAGCCAAGATTGAAGAATAATGTTCCACTTCAGACAATTCCACAAAGAGCTACCCTCTTTCAACATGGCTGCCATGTCAGAAAGCTTGAACGTATAAGAGTTGTCTTACCATAACTTTCTTGATCACCATATTCAAAAAAGAAAACTTGAAACATGTCTGTCATGGGCCAGATTATCAATGTCAAGCAGTGGTTTCTTGAGCTGACAGCTCATGCAAACTTCCTTCAAAGTCTCAGTGGCATCCTGTCCTTCTTAAGTGGAGGCATTGATCAACTGACTATGTATCAGTACTTCTCACTTCCTTGCCTCTGCAGGACACCTTGAAACAGAAAGTTCTCATAACACATCCAGGTTTTCAGCCAGCTACATACCTGGGGTATGTCTACAGTGCAATAAAATACCTGATGCTGGTCCATGTCAGCTGATTCAGGCTGCAGGAATATAAAACTGCAGTGTAGCTGTTTGGGCTTGCCTGTAGCTCTGGCTCTTGAATCCTCCTCCTCATCTCAATTTTATTGCCTCATACATTGAGAACCTAAGGGCCTGCCACAGGTGCTTTACTGCAGAAGAGACATACCCTCTGAAACTCAAGCAGACCTGGAAGGAAATAGGCAAGTTCACAGATTGCAGTTAGGAACTTCTGATTATTCCTTTGTTCCTGGCATTTTTGTTTGATCCACAGTTGCAGTCAGTTACTTATATCACTGCACGTGAGTATGAATTATTAGGAATGAATTAAAGCACTGCTACAGAATGTAAAGAAACAGAAATGAATAGGCGAATCCCTTCCATCTTCTACTCCCCCAGTCTCCAACTCTCTTACTCTTTTTGGAACACTTTTCTTCAGGTTTCCATAGCAACACGGTCTAATTTCTTTTACTGCTCTCCATGCTCCTCTTTGTAAAAGGTGATCTTATTTCATATTATTGAGTTTCAGTGTTCATAGTGGTATTTTACTTGACTAGCTTCACAAACAGCTGAACTATTGATCCTCTAGGGCCCGTCTGCACTGCAAGCTCTAGGATGGTTCAGGTGCAGCCCGGCTCTCTTTGACTGTCTAAGCCATTCCCTTGTCTTTAAATGTAAAGGTGTCTGGCCTCTCCAAAAAGAGGTGAGGAGGAGGCAGGACCAATATTCGCTCCAGGGCCTCTTGTGCACTGGCTAACAGCTGGCCGGCCAGGGAAGGGAATGCAAGCTGCACCTGCCTAAGGAATGGGACAGTGGCTGTGCTTCCCAGGAGCTCTAGACACATTGCGCCTGGAATTCAGACAGCCTCCCAAAATGCCTCCTAAAGTTCCTCGTGGGGCATCACAGCCTGACAATAGCCTCTGCCCTATTCAAGCCTGTGTGTTAACAACACAATCTGGTCTAGCATGCACATAAACACCTTCCCCTACTTTTCATTTACTGCCAGTTTAAAGAAAAAGAACTCAATCCAGGAAAAAAAACAGTGAATTTCTGTAATGGTATTTTTATTGCAGGACACGATGAAATCTTTTCTCATGCACAGTTGAGTCATGCATAGCTTTTTGTTTCCCAGTTTAATGATATGGGTAACCAAAGCCAGTTTTATATCTAGAACACATGGTGCTCTAGTTGCAAGAAAAATGTTATAGCCCAAAATTATACTTGTAAAGCATTATTATCATATAGCTTATTTAAAGTAGAGTAAAGGGATTCATTTTTGGAACAAAATGGCTTTAAAATCTTTTATTCACATTTGTTTCTGATACACCAGTGTCCAGAGAACTATAAAAGAGCAGATGTTGTCCAAATGGGACTAATTTACTCAGATTGTTATTTTAAAACATAGGAAATGCAAATATTGCATTTAAAAATGATCATCCCTAGGGCTATTTTATAGTGAATCTAAATTAATAGATTTAAAGGGGCAATGGCCTATGATGATCTAGTGATGGGATTTCCATGCTTTCTAAGAGGTAAGTTAAAATGTAACATTTAACTTTTAACTGTTTGACTGTCTAATCATAGAATCATAGAGCTGGAAGAGACCTCAGGAGGTCATCAAGTCCAGCCCCCTGACCAAGGCAGGACCAATCCCAACTAAATCAATGTTTGAGTACAGCATACATGTAACTTTTTTTCCAAAAAAAATCTTATGAGTTTTGTTGGATATGTTCATCTTAGCAAAGCTTTTTTGCTTGTGAGAATTCTTAGTAGAACTGGTGGACAATTTTCCATATACATTGCTTTTGACAGAAAATTAGGATTTTAACTAGCCTTTTTTTTTTCTTTTTTTTTCAAAAAGCATCTTCTTTCTCCAGCAAATTTTGATTTTTTTTTTCATTAAAAATGCCAAAGGCTTAAAAACAGAAATATTTTCTCCAAAACTTAAATATTTTTATGTCAGTACCTTGGCACAGTGCCTTATGGGATTTGTAGTTCAATGTTGTAATGCCCCCATTCTCCTCTTTGGGCTGAGTTCTCCTATCAGACTACATTTCCCACAGTTTATCCTGGTCAGAGACTCCTATGATGCCATTGCTTCCAATTACCATGAAAGGAGATTGTGACATATCACATGGGAGATGAACTGTGAACAAGGACCCCAGGCTACAAAAAGGAGAATAGAAACCTGATCATGACAGTAGCATTTATGAATAAAAATATTTTATTTTTTAATTGAAATATTTCAGTTTTCAGGCAAAATATTTCAGGCTTTGATATTTTTTTTTCCAAAAGTCAAAAATATGGTGGAAAATTTTAACAAAACCATTTTTTTTCATTTTTGTTAAAATTTTCCATGGAAAAAGAATCCCATTGTCCAACCAGCTCCTGTCATTGCATTTTTAAAGGATTTAAGATGTGCATAATGTCAGGAGTCTTGGTAGAGCTTGGGTTATTGTGTCTCTGTCAGAGTTACAGGAGAGCTTCTGCCTCCTCCAGCACACTGACCAGAGCTACCTTATTATCTGGCCTAGGAACCATTTCACTCTCCTTTGCTCTGTTGCAGCAAGCATAGATTGGCTATAGACCTTAAGATCTCACTGCTCCATAGTCCTCTCCTCTGCACAATTCTAGGTAGTTTGTATGTCTTTAGATGCTCACTGCCTTCCACTCTCCCTTTGCAGTAAAGATAGAGGTAGAGGCTAAAGGGAAAAGGTAGCAGAAGTGGATGACCAGGAACTGAAGGTACTGGGGAGCGGTAAAAAGGATACTCCCTCACAAGAATATATCCTAATTTCTAACAGTTCCAGTGGAAATCCATTCTAAGATATCTACCATTTTACAATTATGTGGATCAATAAGATCCCTGGGAGTAATAAATACAACACTGTATGGGTCAATATTGGAAGGGTGTTAGTTTTGATTGAATACACTTCACAAATCATGTTTTCTCTTTCCAGACTGAATGAACATAAATCTCAGAATCAGCTTGCCAGTGTGAAAGTCATGCTCTGTAACTTTAGTACCTCTTTCTGCCAACTTTCCTAACCTCACTAAGCATTTTAACTGTTTCTTTGCATATTCCTGTCAGTAAACTTGCAGGCCAGAATCTTCATGGAAAGTGGGGACAAAAGCAGACACAAATACAGTTGGAGTGAAATCAGTTTTTTAATTTCAAATCTACCTGTATATTGAGGCTACACTGCATTTGAGCTGAGTGCTGTGATTCCCTGCTCAAATAGCTGTGCCCATGCTAGCTCTGCTCAAGATAGCATGTTAAAAATACCCATGTAGCTGGGCTACTCTTTTAAGTACACACCCATCTGATTCAGGCAGGTTCATATTTGAACAGATAGCTTGAGCTGCCATCCTTGCTAGGCCAGCTACACTGCTAAATATAGGGTTCTCGCTTGACTGGAGGTAGCTCAGATATCTCTACGGGAACTGGAAATCATTGCTCTTGGCTCACATGCACAAGCTCCCTGTGGCTTATAGCTGAAAAGTAACTACAGATGTTAGGTGCCTCAATTTTTGGGTGCCAATCTCTAGACTCTTAGAGAGTGAAGCTCAGCACTTTCTGAAAACCAGGCCTCTTTCATAAATCTCAGGTTGAGCAACCAAAATCACTAGTCATTTTGGAGTCAGCTGTCCTGACCTCCACAACCAGATGAAATATACTTCTGGTCGAAAGGCCCCAAGTAGGATTTAGCAACTCCAGTTTGCCAACTAAAACATATACAACACATAACTCTTTTTCTGTTCTGCAGCTATGCTACTTTTTCTCTTCCTTTTTCTGTCTTGCACCAATTAAATGATTTATCTATGAAATTTATCTACTAGGAAGTGGAAGGTGAGGCGCTCCAAAAAAATCTGAAGGCAGAAGCATGAATAAATAATACCTGTCAATGCATTTAGTAAATAATAACGTAAACCAAAGAAAATGTGGAGAAAGGGGAGGGGTAAATATATTCTCTGGGAAGTTAGTGAATGTTTAGAGTCCAGTTAATGATCATTCTGGAGTGTTGGGGCTGCTTTCCTCCCGTTTCTCAAATAATCGCTAATTTCTTCTCAGGTTCTGCTTTAATTAATTGGTTTGGCATAACTAGTAAAAAAGCAGTGTTTGTGCTCCATCCCTCACTCCCATATTGTTTAAATCATAGAAGTACTAAAGAAAAGTTATTCTAAGTCATCTAGTCCATCCCACACTTGGTGTAGGCTGTCCTCTTCTGTGCTCGACTTGATTGTGCCAGACGTTGTGTCTGGATATGCCATCTATTTAGCTCCAGTTTGGGAGCTATCTCTAGACTGTGCTTATTGACTCTTGGGAAGAAGGAATTCAAAGCAGCCTCCAAACATTACTACTTTTCATTGTTTCCAATGGCCTCCAGAGTTTGTTCTGGCATTCCCGAATCACCTCTTTTCCTGGATATATCTCTATATTGAGCAGAGGGAGACAGTGGTGGTGTAAAGGTATATCTACACTGCAGGGTAAGCCCAGGGTTAGAACTTAAGTTAGCAGACCCTGGGTTTGTTAACCCAAGTCTTAAGCATCTACCCTCACTTGTAATATCAGGTTAGGAATTGTTGAACCCTGGGTCCCAACTTGAGGGTCCAGCGTCTACACTGCTTTATGGGGGCACAAGTCTGACAACCTATAATCAGACTTCCTACCACTCTTCCAATATGTCACTGCTCTAGCTCTTTGTTCTTGGTGCAGCATGGGAAAACTTGAGTGTTGCTCACGCTTGTCTATCTGGAGGACAAAGAAAATCAGCCTGTGGGATTGTGGCAGACTCCCAGAGCACATGTCTGGTGGGGCTATGTCTACACTGCAAAACAATAGGACCTGAACCTTGGACCCAGATTGACTCAGGCTCTGACTCTTCATCCCCGTGGGGTCCTGGGACTCTGGATATGAGCCCTGGGTTCATGTGATTTGTGCACAGATGGCAGTGAGGGTTAGGCGTAAGCCTGAGTTTGAATCCTGAGCTTTCATTGTAGTCAAGATATGCCCTTAGAATCACTACAATGCTTCTTACCCCTCAAGAATGTCCCCAGGTGGGAGTATCCTCTAGGAGCCAAATCTGCCATGTTTTTGTTTTGCTAGTATCTGGTCATTGGAGCTGAACTAAATAATTGAAAGAGTTTGGGTTTTTTTTCCCCCCTTGATTGCTTTGTGTGAACTTCACTTCATTTTGGAGAATCTAAATTAAATATGCAGATAGCAATTGTTCCTCAGTGTGCATCAAGTTTTGCTGTAGAAATCCCTAATGCCAGAACTTGATTCATCTACCTCAAAAGGGAAGAAGTGAACAGAGAATATGGGGGATAGTCTGTTGTATGAGGTCCAGGCGACTAACTATTATGGTGACAAGCACTTCAGATAGATGGAGAGATTCTATTAGAAATACCGTCCTCAGTCTTCCTGAGCCAAAGAGATTATTTTTTACTTGAGGTGGGGGAAAGTCAGTCCCGTAAGGAAAAAGAGAGAGGAGGAGAGGTAATAAGGAAATGAGTCAGACACAAAGAATTGTTGGCGAATGCAGACACTTCCTAGCAAAGGAGGACAGTTTTCAGTTGATCTAATGTTGAAAACCACAGATAATATGTGCCTGCTTTTTATTTAGCTCCCCTGGTAGTTTTTAGAAATGTTAGAGTGTAATAAATGGGGGGAAAGCGAGAAACAAGACCTTTTTCTCTCTTCCCACCACTCCCCCACACCACTCTAGGGAGCAAACTATAAGTCTGAAGCAGTGTTTTTCTTTGGTTTTAGGCTTTTTTTTTTTTAATAGAGGTTTTGAGAAGTGGTTCCACCGTAGCCATTCCTAAAGAGGTAAAACATGTGGTTTGTCAACCAGGCTGTTTCTAATCAGGGTAGATTATCTTGCATAACCATATAGTTACAATGATGATAACTGAAATTTTGTTTTAGATTTTATGAACTAAAATACCCAAAGTGTTCTAGATTCATTGATAAGCCCGTTCATTTCCAGTTTGGCCTCTCACTACATGGGCTGATGTAAGTATGGAAGCCACATACTCATGCTGACACTAAAAACATACTTGGAATTTCTAAACGTTCTAGAAGTAATGCTGTCTGCAGTGACACCAATGCACAAGTACCATCCTCAGGGCAGACTGTTGGGAACCAGGTCACAAGCCCCAAAATGTCTGTAAGTTCTATACTTAGATTTCACCCACCAATTATCAAGTATAAACATCTCAGACACTATCATGGCCTGATATGGAATAAAAGACAGCCCCCGCAGGGACACTGATTTGTCTTGCTACCCAGGTGAGCCTACCTTTGTGATAGATGCTTTATGCCAGGAATCATCAGCAATATTCAGATTACTCCCAGTCTCAAGGATCAGTCATTTATTTCAGATAAGTTGCACCTTAGCTCTCACACCAAAGACAAAACTTGTAGCCAATCCTATAATGAACTGTATAATGATTTATGAAATAGGAAAGAGGAAATTAGAGTTATTTAGAAGGTTATAGCTGGTAAACATAGATATGCAAATAAGTTACAATCTTAAATTTCAAAAGCTAATAGAAGTTTCCATAATCAGCAAGCTCTATGTGTCTTTTAGGTCTTACCCAGGCTAAGTAAATGGGGATTGCTTGTTTAGAAATGAATACTACTTGCCCAGGCCAGATTCCAAGTGGCACAAAGATAATCAGTTCCAATTTTCTCCTTCTCACATGCTTTCAGCTGACAAAGGAGTCCCTTGCATGATATATCTTTACAAGAAGGAAACAAAACAACAGCAAAAGGAGGTTTCTCTCCTCTCTGGTGATTCAGATAGTCTCAGACGCTCACAATACAATTGCTCAAACATTGCCTTCCAATACAGGATACAGATGTTATAAGTGAGATCAATGCATGCGGCACCTCAAAAGCATTTAATAAAGTCTAAACATAAAACACATTTTTATAATTTAATACCTACTGTAACAATACCAGCACACAGGTGAGCCAGAGTGATCACAGCTATAAATCTGTCAGTGTTCAGTTGAGGCATGGGGACCTTGCTCTGCCAGCCTCACACTAGACAAATGTCTAACATGAAAAGCATTGCAACTCATTTTAAATGAGGAAAACAAATGAAGAGTTACCCAGATCCTTCATCCTCTTTTCTAGGGGTACATGCACCTCAGGAAGAAGAATTTATCATGGCATCAGAGGAAACATTTTTGTGGGAGGCTGTTACTAAACTATACATGGAGATATACCTATCTTGTAGAGCTGGAAGGGGCCTTGAGAGGTCAGCAAGTCCAGTCCCCTATTCTCACTGCAGGACTAAGTACCATCCCTGACAGATTTGCCCCAGATCCTTAAATGTGTCCCTTCTCAAGGCTTGAGCTCATAACCTTGGATTTAGTACACCAATGCTCAAACCACTGAGCTATTCCCCCCACTGATATTGTGATCATGTTAGAATTTAACACTGACATCACATCTGTTCTTCATGGAGCAGAGTCATAGACATCAACGACAGAAACTGAGAAGATAAATTCATTCAAATGTCTGTGAAAAAACTTCAGAGACCATTGGAAAGACTTTCTTGCAACATCAATAATTCTAAGCAGAACAAAACTAACCTAAAGCATCAAATGTGGTAAGATGATGATGATGGGCATATGGAAGAAACAGGGGTGATGTTGTGGTTGGTGTCTGCTATAGACTGCTGGATCAGGTGGATGAGGTAAGGCTTTCTTCAGACAACTGAGAGAAGCTTCCAGATCGCAGGCCCTGTTTCTCATGGGGGACTTTAATCATGCTGACATCTGTTGGGAGACCAATACGGAGGTACACAGACAATCCAGGAAGTTTTTGGAGAAAGTTGGGGATAACTGCCTGGTACACGTGCTGAAGGAACCAACCAGGGGCCATGCACAGCTTGACCTGCTGCTCACAAACAGGGAGGAACTAGTAGGGAAAATAGAGGTGGGTGACAGCCTGGGAAGCAGTGATCATGAGATCATAGATTTCAGGATCCTGACCAAAGGAAGAAAGGAGAGTAGCAAAATACACACCCTGGACTTCAGAAGAGCAGACTTTGACTCCCTCAGAGAACTGATGGGCAGGATCCCCTGAGATGCTTACATGAAGGGGCAAGGAGTCCAGGACAACTGGCAGTATTTTAAAGAAGCCTTATTAAAGGCAAGGAAGAAACCATCCCGATGCACAGCAAGAAAAGCAAATATGGTAGGCGACCAGATTGGCTTACCGGGGACATCCTTGATGAGCTTAAACACCAAAAGGAAGCTTACAAGAAGTGGGAACTTGGACAGATGACTAGGGAGGAGTATAAATATATTGCTCAAGAATGCAGGGGAATTATCAGGAAGGCGAAAGCGCAGCAGTTAGCAAGGGATGTCAAGGATAATAAGAAAGGTTTCTACAGGCATGTTAGCAATAAGAGGGTGATCAGAGAGAGTGTGGGGCCCTTACTGGATGAGGGAGGTAATCTAGTGATAGATGATGTGGGAAAAGCTGAAGTACTCAATGCTTTCTTTGCCTCTGTCTTCACGGACAAGGTCAGCTCCCAGACAAATGCACTAGGCAATGCAGTATGGGAAGGAGGTGGACAGCCTTTGGTGGGGAAAGAACAAGTTAGGAACTATTTAGAAAAGCTAAACATACACAAATCCATGGGCCCAGATTTAATGCATCCAAAGGTACTGAGGGAGTTGGCAAATGTCATTGTGGAGCCTTTGGCCATTATCTTTGAAAACTCATGGAGATCGGGAGAGATCCCAGATGATTGGAAAAAGGCAAATGTAGTGCCCATCTTTTAAAAAGCGAAGAAGGACAATCCAGGGAACCACAGACCAGTCAACCACAGACTCAGTCCCCGGAAAAATCATGGATCCTCAAGGAATCCATTTTGAAGCACTTGGAAGAGGGGAAAGTGATCAGGAATAGTCAACATGGATTCAGGAAGGGCAAGTCGTGCCTAACCAATCTGATTAGCTTCTATGATGAGGTAACTGGCTCTGTGGACATGGGAAAGTCAGTGGATGTGATATACCTTGACTTTAGCAAGGCTTTTGATACGGTCTCCCACAATATTCTTGCCAGTAAGTTAAGGGAATATGGATTGGATAAATGGACTGTAAGATGGATAGAAAGCTAGCTAGACTGTTGGGCCCAACGGGTAGTGATCAACGGCTCGATGTCAGGTTGGTGGTCGTTTTTTAGTGGAGTGCCCCAAGGATCTGTTCTAGGACCAGTTTTGTTCAACATCTTTATTAATGACCTGGATGAGGGAATGGATTGCACCCTCAGCAAGTTCACAGATGACACTCTGGGTGTGTCTAGACTACAGGGTTTTTTCGAAAAAAGTGGCCTTTTTTCGAAAAAACTTCCCCTGCATCTTGACTGCCACCGCATTCTTTTGATATTAAATAGAAAGAACACAGCGGTTTTTTTGACTGAGGTAAACCTCATTTTACGAGGAAGAACGCCTTTTTCGAAAGTGCTCTTTCGAAAAAAGGTGTTCTTGAATGCAAACAGGGCTTATTCTAAAGAGAGCATCCCGACTGCCTGAGTGTTCTCTTTCAGAACTGCATCTCGCTTTTTCGAAACAAGTGATTGAAATCTAGACGCTCTATTTTGAAAGAGGCTTTTTTGAAAGATTCTTTCGAAAATGCCTCTTTTGAAAGAGGCTTGTAGTCTAGACGTACCCTAAGATGGGGGAGAGGTAGATGCGCTGGAGGGCAGGGATAGGGTCCAGAGTGACCTGGACAGATTAGAGGATTGGGCCACAAGAAATCTGATGGGATTCAACAAGGACAAGTGTAGAGTCCTGCACTTGGGACGGAAGAACCCAAGCATTGTTACAGGGTGGGGGCCGAATGGCTAAGTAGCAGTTCTGCAGAAAAGGACCTGGGGATTATAGTGGATGAGAAGCCGGATATGAGTCAACAGTGTGCCCTTGTAGCCAAGAAGGCTAATGGCATATTAGGGTGCATTAGGAGGAGCATTGCCAGAAGATCCAGAGAAGTGATTATTCCCCTTTATTCAGCTCTGGTGAGGCCACATCTGGAGTATTGTGTCCAGTTCTGGGCCCCCCACGATAGAAAGGATGTGGACACATTGGAGAGGGTCCAGCGGAGAGCAACCAAAATGATAAGGGGGCTGGAGCACATGACCTATGAGGACAGACTGAAGAATTTGGGTTTGTTTAGTCTACAGAAGAGAAGAGTGAGGGGGGATTTGATAGCAGCCTTCAACTTCCTGAAGGGAGGTTCCAAAGAGGATGGAGAGAGGCTGTTCACAGTAGTGATGGATGGCAGAACAAGGAGCAATGGTCTCAAGTTACTGTGGGAGAGGTATAGGTTGGATATTAGGAAAAACTATTTCACTAGGAGGGTGGTGAAGCACTGGAATGGGTTACCTAGGGAGGTGGTGGAATCTCCATCCCTAGAGGTTTTTAAGTCTCGGCTTGACAAAGCCCTGGCTGGGTTGATTTAGTTGGGATTGGTCCTGCCTTGGGCAGGGGGCTGGACTTGATGACCTCCTGAGGTATCTTCCAGCTCTATGATTCTATTATTCTAAAATATTTAGGACATGCTTTAAGGATGCAACAAACATGACTTCCATGTCAAGTGATAACAAGAACACCAGCTGGGAAGAGAAAAGAGGGTGAACAGAATAACAGAGGAAAGAAGTCAAGTCCCTCAACATGGCATTCAGAAGCAAACAGACCAACATAAGACCAAAGTAAATGGCAGAAATAAATCGATGCCCCATGCACCTGAGTGTATGGGAGGATGAAGAAAAAAGATGTCAAAATGAACATGTTGCTGTTTCCTTGGAGTTAGAAAACTGTATATGTGACAGAAAAAGATGTTGGCCCTGTTCCTGGCATACACAAGGGGCAAAGCTGGTTTAATGACACATCTGCTTTCCACAGAACTTGTGGCTGCTAGATCACTCCTCTACATTGCACCAGTCCCTGGACAGTATTTATATGGCCTTGAATCACTGGAATGGTAGGCTCTTCCCTCCCTGATGTATCCCTGATGGTGTAACACGACCCGCGTTGGGAGACCCCTCATTTACCTGTTTAGAGCATTTTTACAGTCCCTATTGCACTTTTGGACTGTGCTCAAGAATCTCTTTCCTGGCTGCCATGAAAAACTTTGGTTCTGACAAATCCAGGAAAATGGGTGTCACATTCATTTTCTTCAGTGGTGCTGGATGCACAGAAACTGTCCTGTAAACAACAGGTAGGAATTCTGTAGGGGTCCTCTCAATCAAGTTCCCTAAAATCCTGATCTGATAACAGCCCATTGCTATTGTGATTTAGTACCTGATTGCTCTGTTAATTTGAATATAATTAAGGAGAGTTGCTATTTAACTGGCTCAGCTGCTAGTGATTACATAGCACCATATGTAGAGCCAGAGGCAGAAGGAAATGTAATGCTGATTCCTCTATTGACACATAGTCAAATACTGAGATCCGTACTCTCTTACTCAGTCTTTATTCAAGTAAACCTCCCACTGAAGTGCTAATTATTTGTAATGCAAGGATCACCACTGGATGTATATGCCAAAGTCTGGTCTGGAGACATGGGCCCTTTTTATACAGCATTCACTATTGGGAAATCTGAGACCTAAATCCCGAGTGTCCTTTGCAAAAAGGACTTCAATTCTTTGGCAAACTGCAGAGTGAACTGAAGGAGGCTCCACCCTTTGACAATCTTGTTGGAGAGAAGTGTCTTGGGACTCTATATTCCCTTCTCTCTGTTCATTTTAGGAGGGGAGCTTGTGTTCCATAAATGTACCAATAGGCAACTTAAGGAGGAGAATTAAAAACCCAGAGTTCCTGTAACTGAATCCTGTGACTAGGCATCTGGTGTGATCTGCTGCTAATCATGCAGACCGGAATCATTGCATTGTTACTTGTTTGTTGTCTCCACCTATTGCCTCTTGTCTTTTAGCTTTTATGGTAAAGCTGTTGGGCAGAGACCATCTTGCCCTTATATGTTGGTACAGTACTTAGCCCAGTTGGGCTGGGGCCTCTGAGCCTATCTCTACACTACAGAGGGGTGTTTTTTTTTGAAAAAATGTCCGTTTTTCCGAAAAACTTCACTTACATTCACCCTGAAATCGTGTTCTTTCAAAAAAAATCGAAAGAACAGGGGAATTTTTCCAACACTGGTAAAACCTCTCATGTGTGGACGGGGAAGAGGGAGGTCTTTCGAAAGAAGAGGAAAGAGGAAAAAGCATAGGTGCCCTGGTGGCCACTCCGTCCATAGCAATCACAGCTTAAATGCAAGATAGCGTCCATTCAGTGTTGTCCTATCTTTCAAAAAAGCAGATTGCTTTCTCAATGCACTTTGGCAGTGTGGATGCTCTCTTTTGGAAGACGTTTTTTCAGAAGATCTCTTCTGGAAAAACTTCTTCCAAAAGAAGCCTGCAGTCTAGATGTAGCCTCACGGCTGTCGCAATACTGGATCAATGAACAATAATAGCAATTGGTTGTTGCTAAAGCACCTGTAGAGCACACATTATACAATGTTAATCATGAGCAAATGATTGTTCCCAGAGCCACAATGGACATGGAATGAAGAATATGTCCAGGGGTCTAACCCTCCCCTTCACCTTCATAGGAGATAATTGGTTGCATGGTATAAAACTACTGCCACAAAATTCAGGGGAAGGGACAAGTAGGCCTTTAATCATGAGATTAATAATATTATACTTATGATGTAACATCTTACATAGTATATAAACGGAATGCAGTTTAGAGGGCAACCCAGGTGTGAAGGAGAATATACGTCAGCTGGATAGTCTGTTTCTCCAAGCAGCAGTATGTTGCAGCTACAGCTGAAGTATTATAGCAATTTCTTTTACTTTCCATTCTGGCAGTATAAGAAAAAAAATGAGTAGCAGTTACATTAATCCAGTTTTCCACTGACCTGAATAAGTTATTTATATGAAAGGTTTTTTTAATGTTATATAGCTAAACCTATGAAAGATATTGCCAATGCTTGGGCCTATATTTTGGCATAAGATTGAAGCCTTATCTCAATCAGGAAGGGCTTGTTTAAGCTCTGTTGAAGTTTTCCTCTTTTCAGCCATCGGACTGAAGCCTCATTTCCTTTCTGGTCTGATTTCTTTCATCTTTTTTAATCAACTTTTCCCAGCATGCACATTTGAAAAGATTAATTAAATATCATCAGTATTTTAGAAAGGCCTTCCTTTGATAAGGAAATCAATCATTAATAAGGAAAATGGAGAATTTCAAATTAGATTCCACAGAGCAGAGAGAACCCTGTTGACCTGGTGTTGCAAGACTAGTTTTGAAAGCCTCCTAAAAGTGGACGAATCAAGTTGGCAATTGTCACTTGAGCAATGGGGACGATGCCATTAAACTGAACAATTGAAGACTTTGTATGCCTCAAGTTGTAGGATATTTTGATGTTGGAGCAAAATACAGAGTCATTTGGGTATGTAAGAAACTCTGGGATGAAAAGGAAGGGAAACAACATTAGAGGCTACATAAGAAGAGAGATTAACACGTATTTCTGGGCAGTCATAGACCCAAGGGTTTCATGTCTTTGCAAGGTGCAGCTGGTCAAGAACTTGAGGCCATTTCAAATTTCCAGATTTATTTGGTGAGGAATCAGAATTCCATATTAAGGAGAGTTGATTTTGTGGAGAGGCTTCAGTAAAGAGAGGGATCATATCCTCCACTGGTATAAATTACTGTAGCTCCTCTGAAAATCCTATGCTATAAGAATACATCCTCTCTCCTGAAAGAATGGCGAACAATATGAAACAAGTATCTCTTATCTGTTCCCAGAGTCACAAAGCTTGTTGACTATTCTTCTTGGAAAGTGCAGTCTCAGAAGCAAAACGTTGTCATGAAAGTGAAATTGGTTCAAAATACAAGTTATCACTGGCAGTCTGAGGCAAGACCTCATTGATATGCACAGAAGATACCACCTAAGGGTCTGCAGAGATTGGCCAATGATCAGCATGCCTACACTGATTGTGTACGTTGCCTGCAGCTGCATCTTGATTACCTACGCTGTACCCCAGGCCTGCACAACTCAGAAAGCAGCGAGGGCCATATTACTCCAGAGAAAATAGCTGCGGGCCGCAAGTAGGGTTGCCAGATGCTCTCCCAAAAAATACCGAACATGAGGGCTAAAAATTTTTGTCAAGCAAAAAAAAAACCCACGCACGTCGGGCATACAAAAAAAACCCCCCACACTTCCCGCTTCAGCACGCAACCACAAGAGGCGCCACCAGGCTTCTGTCCAGTGCCCAGCTGGAAATTCAGAAAATACTGAACATTGCACAAGTCCGATATTTTCTGAATTTTTTTACCGGACAGAGAGCGCAAATACCGGACTGTCTGGTAAAAAACTGGACACCTGGTAACCCTAGCCGCAAGGGTAGGTTGGGGGAGAGGTGATACTTTATTAAGAATTTTTCAATTAAATCAGGTCTACACAACATACGGCTCCCAATGCCCTTACCCTCTCCTCTTCCAGCATCACCCTGTCCCCCCTCCCACTGACACCTCCCCTTCTGCCCTTTTTCTCACGGTCTCCACTTGGCCCCCTGGCATTTCTCTCTCCTGCACCCTGTCCCTTGGTGCCTTCCCCTTTCTCCTGACCTGCCCCCCTCCCCTCAGCATAAGCCCCTTCCCCTCCCCTGCCTGGCTTCTGCCTTCCACTCTGCAGGGCTGCTGGAGCCTTTTCGAATCTGGTGGTCACAGGCCGTGACATCACGACACCACATCATGCCAGCATCCTGGCATCTGCCAGCGTCCTGCCCTCTGACTTGCGCCCCACCTCCTCGCACCGGAGCTGCAGGCAGGCAGCCTGGCGGCGAGAATTGCCGCACTTCCCCCTCCCCAGCTCCTCCACCCGGCTGGCGGATCGGATGGGGCCGCACTGCCCGTAGTCGTCACAGGCCGCACAGTGAGCCCCTGCAGGCCTCATGTGGCCTGCGGGCCATATGTTGTGCAGGCCTGCTGTACCTCAATCTGTCCTGTATTAGAGATATACATGGAACATGGTATCCCTGAAGAGATTCCTTTTAACAAAAACTCTGTCTCTTTCTTAGTAGCTGTCATATTAAACATAAATCATTGCTATATGCCATTCTAAATAATGAGAGAAAAGGTGGGAGAGGTAATATAGTCTGGGACTGTTCTTCCTTCAGGCAATCGCTGTGATTTTACATTTCAGTTCATATTGCCTATAGCCCAGAAGCCTCAGGAAGGCAGTTTTCACACACCACTAATGTATTATCGTTTCTCCACTAAAAAAAGAAAAATAGGTTTTGTGAAAAGGAAATTCACTCTTCAATACCATACCTGACTGTATGCTTTTTTCGATATACATGTTCTGGGCTCGCCAAGTGGCGGCGAGCCCCACTCGCCAGCCGTGCGGTTTCACGCGGTTCTGCGTTCTGCACATGCGCAGATCGCTCTGCACCGGCTCTTCCAGGTTATAATCTACTCACCACGGTCGAGTAGATTACATTATTTG
Organism: Pelochelys cantorii; assembly: GCA_032595735.1. Classification (NCBI taxonomy): domain Eukaryota; kingdom Metazoa; phylum Chordata; order Testudines; family Trionychidae; genus Pelochelys; species Pelochelys cantorii. Next base: position 90,049,233 of record CM064330.1, on the reverse strand, counting down.
TCGACCCCTGTGCATGTTATCAGTGGGTCTTTATTCCCTCTTTGGTCTAATCATTTTTCTCTTATGCTGCTTTTGTGACTGGATTTCAATAGATTATACCCCACCATTTAAAAAATTGTAAATTGTTTTAACTTGTCCCCAGCAAAGAACTGAGAACTAATATTTGTGTCAGAAAGTGGTCTGAACTGAGGACTTTGTTGGTATTAAACAGATATATAAGTGATCATTAATAGTTATGCTTTCAGTTACAGCAGTGTAACTCTAGAGTCACTTCACTGGAACAAAACAATTTCTTGGCCGTTACACCCAGGCAGCAGAAACAGAGAGGGAGGCTGGGGCTATCATCCTTGCAATGGAAATATTGTGGGAGCTGATCTATGCTTCTACCCCTCCAATATTTCCTCTCTCTGGGTATGTCTACACTACAAAGTTAATTCGAAATAACAGCTGTTATTTCAAATTAACTTTAATAGCGTCTACACATACAAACTGCTATTTCGAAATAAATTCAAAATAGTGGAGCCCTTATTTCGAATTTGGTAAACTTCATTCTATGAGGAATAACACCAAATTCAAAATAGCTAATTCGAAATAAGTGCTGTGTAGACACTTATTTAGAATTAGGGGGCCTCCAGCCCTTCCCAGTTTCCCCTGGTGGCCACTCTGGGCACAACCAGGAAAACTCTTCTCCTCTCCCCCAGCCCCGGGGCCCTTAAAGGGGTAGATTCTGGCCACTGGGCATGTGCGAGAGCCAGGCCTGCCAGCAGCCGCAGACCCTCAGCCAGTGGCCACATGATGGCAGCCAGTGGCAGCCAGCTGTCCCCCGCCCAGTCCCCCAGCACCCAGGGGCCAGCCAGGGGCTGTAGACGGCGTGCACCCTCATGGACTAGTGTGGAGATCATGGACCTCATTGAGGTTTGGGGGGAGGCCCCCAACGTCCATAATCTCCGCACTAGGAGGAGGAATGCGGCCGTCTATGGCCGCATAGCAGCCACCATGGCCAGGAAAGGCCACAGGCGCACCCAAGAGCAGATGCTCCTGAAGGTGAAGGAGCTGCGGCAGGCATACGCCAGGGCCACCAGGGGCGGCGCCGTAGCAGGGGCTGACACCTGCCCCGACTTCCCCGCCTTCAACCAACTCCTGGGGGGCGGGGCAGTCCATGCCAGCCCAGGAGGCAGCGAACCGGGAGCTGAGGGCCCTGACCCAGGCGCACCAGAGGGGCCACCACCAGCTGTCCCGGCACCGGAGTCGGCAGGGTCGTCCAGGGAGGCCATACCAGGTAAGTGCCAGCACTGTCCCCTCCCCGGGGGGGAGGCGGAGAGGGAGACCAGGGACCGCGCGCGTGGGCCAGGCCTCCCACGGATCACACAGACACCCATGCACGTGCGAGCACATGCCATGCCACCCTTGGGCAGGTGGTTCCAGCTGCGTGACACCCAGGGGCCGTGGCCCAACAGGCACACGCGTGTGTGAAGAGACCTGACACGCTCCCGACCCCGGGGCGGGACCCAGCAGGACGCCCTCCCTTCACACGCCCCCTCTACACAGAGGCAGGGGACATCTCCCCCCGCCCTGGCCACACTATACACGGCACAGGGGCATGGGTGTGGTCTTGGGGCAGCTCCCAGTCCCAGGGAGAGCCAGACATCCTGACCATGGCCTCTGTGCAAGCACATTGGCTCTGACGGTGCAGGGCACGGTCGCCCTCACGTCGCAGTGGGGGGCTGGGCATCATCCACTGTGTCCCCAGGGAGAACTGACCACTTCTCTTCTTTCTCTACAGCTGCACCAGCTGCTCGTGCAGGGCGCACCACCCCACCTGGGACATGCTCCTGCACCCGCGGCCTGAGCAGGACCACCACCACGCAGGAAGGGTACTGGGACCAGCACCTGGGGGCCCTGCGAGCCCTGCACCGCACCACCCAGGCCTGGATGCAGGAGGACCTGCAGCTCTGCCGGGAGCAGCTTGCTCAGGACCGAGCCATGAACGCAAACCTGCAGGCCCTGCTGCAGAGCATGCTGCCCCATGCCGGTCCTGCACCTGCTGCCCCCCCAACTACTGTTCCTCCTCCCACTCCTGCCCCCCCCTCCCACCTCTTCCTCCTCAACCTCCACACCCTCTTCCTCAATCTCCACACCCCCCCACCTCAACCTCCGTACCCTTCTCCCCATCCCCCCAGGGATGCCGAGGCCCCCTCCCCCGCCGTGCTTGGAGGCGATTGGCCCGGCGAGACCCCCAGCCCTGAGTGCTGAGCTTCCCCTCCCCCTTCTTCCCCTTGCTTCCCCCTTCCAGCTCCCTCCTCCCAGTTTTCCCCCTCCCCTCTCCCACCTTCTCTCCTCCCCTCTCCCACCTCCTTTCCCCCATCTCCCCAGAGTTTCATTCCCCCTCCCCAATTGTGTTTAATAAAGACAGTTTATATTTTTGAAAATACGTGTCTTTTATTTGACATCAGGAAGGGGGGGCTAGGGAAGGGTAAGTGGAGGATGAGAGGGAGGAATGGGGCACAAGCCCCAGTGGGGCAGACCAGGGAAACTGTTAGTGCTCCTCAGGGCGGAAGCTCTCCCGCAGGGCCCCCTGGATCCTGACAGCCCCTCGATGGTCCTCCTGGATGGCAGCCTGCAGGCAGTGCAGCCAGGCTGCTGGCAACATGTCCACGAGACACAGCAGAGTCCCCAGGGGCAGGTCTGGTTCCATGTTGCAGAGTGCCGTGGTGTCCCAAGTGAGGGCAAGCAGAGCATTCTGAGACACAAATGCTTTGCTGTCCCTCAGCGAGGTAGACTAGCAAGCAGAGAAACCTGAGAACTGTCTGTCCGGGATGGGGGGTCGGGTCCCTTTAAGCACAGACCTCGGCTAGCCTGAGGCAGCAGCCCCACACACTAAGTCCGACCCTGATGCCCTTTTGGCACTGGTTCCGGACAGCCTTACCTTCGATTCAGGGTCCACTCAATGTGGACGCGCTATTTCGAATTAGAAAAACGCTATTTTGAATTAGTTTTTGTGTCTAGATGCGTTATTTCGATTTAGCTTATTTTGAATTAACTAATTCGAAATAGCGCTGTAGTGTAGACATACCCTCTGAGATGTACCCAACATCTCCTTTGGCCCATCCTCCTCAGAATTAGGGAGAAAGACGTACCTGGAGGAAGCAGCTCCATTTTGGGGGTGAGATGGAGGGCTGTTTTTCCTCCAGGACAGGAGCAGCTGAAATTGTGTAAAGCAAGATCCTGGGTGGGGAGCAGGGAGGTAGATGGTCAGGTGGAGAAGATGGAACACTATGCCATGGCAGTCACCCTGACCATACCACATCCTCTCCTGCTGTGCTTCACCGAGGCCAAGGTGAGTGCCTGCCCCATTGCTCTCCCACACCCCACCACTGCCAAAATCCTAAGATATGCCTGAGCTCCCTCTCCACCCTCGGCTCCTCCACGTACATCCCCTGCTCCAAACTTCAGCCCTCCCCCATTCAAGGCAAGCTTCTACCATCTCTGATTTACACTGATGTGAATGAGAGCGGACTTTGGTTCCCCATTCATATATGGGAGATAGATGGGATAGCGTATCGAGAAATCATGCACATTGAATTGGAAATGAAGTTAATGAATAACATGAAAGCAACAATGAAAAATAATAAATCTCACAATTCTTCTCCTGTCCTAAGGAAAAGGGCTGTATCTGATACTTACCATTTTATCGAGTACCTCACTGTAGCAGATTTGACTTGCTAAGAATCTCCTGCATGGGGAATCTGCCATGGTAAAAATGAGCTATTAACAGATACTGTACTGAACCCCAGCTAGCTGAGCAGTAAAATTTCCTTTCCTTTAGTGCCAGCACTAATTTTGTAAGGAAAGGAGATTCTGCCAGACCCAGACTAGACTCTTGTCTTTGGAGACCAGTCATCATCTCTAACACTGAAAGTCAATTCATTCTCCATGTTGGCTCACGCTTACTCCTCTCTCTGCAACAAACTGACCAACTGTGCTAAATTATGCATCGAGGTTTTGGCAACATGACCTACTTCCCACAGAAGACTGAACAGAGAATTGCACTTTTCTTTGAAGGCACAGGCTGGATTTGAACCATTAAGCTGTGGTACACAGGATGAAAAGCCATTAGCTGCCACTTAACACTTGAACTTGTTTACTCTGTTATTGTCATCACACCTTCTGCAGGTGTACTGGTTAACGAACCAGTAACTATCTTACACAAGCAAATAGTAAAATCATTCTGAAACCAAGTTTGTTATGCTGGTGAAAGTCTCTTCATTTTAGAATAGAAATGTCTGTTTAACCCTTCACCCTACCTTCACCCTTAGCAATGGTGGCATTCCGTCTTGTTCTAAAGCTCTGTAAAAGCTTGACAATGAAGCCTTATGGTATTAGAAAACAGACACAGATGGGGACACTTCCAGTAGACTTTATTCAGGCAAGACTGCCATTGAAGTCAATGAGACCTGAAGTCAACAGTAACAAATAAAAATCCATGGAAGTTTAGTTGAGGCAGGACTGAATCAAAAGAGAGTAAGAACTTCAACATTTGGCTCTAGCTAAGGATAAAATGCTATCAGACCCCCCCATAGTAAATGTCATCATTAACACATTTCTTCAATGGCGAGGAGACAGGATATCAGCTCTAAGTGCCATTCTGGGACGCTGGGAGTAGAACTTGATCAATAGAAAATATTATATCTTCTCTATATAGTTCCCATGCATTGTTCCCAGTTTGGGATGGCTTAGATTATTTGTTGTCTATGCTTATTTTGGACAAATGAACTGGTTTTTGTTTTAAAGAAAACCTAAAATAAAAGAGCACATTTAGTCCTGGAACGAGAGGGAAAATTCCACAGGGTACCGTGGAGTTATGCCTAAAAGGCTGAAATTGGCCCCTCAAGACTTGAAATAGCAGTTGAGATGTTCAGAATATTTTCCTTTGTATCCTGTTCAATCCAGTATTTCTATACAGAAATTCAAAAGTGTTATCTTCCCTCTCCTCCCTCAATAACTTAAGAAATGAATGAAAACAGAGCTTGTACAAACACTGTAAGTTCCATTCTGAAAAAGAAAGACATGGAAGAGCTTCTAAATGAAAACCTAAATGATACAGGAAGAAAAAACATGGCCTAACAAGATTGATAAATTTTCTATGCTCTGAAAGATCAAATGGAATCAAAAGTTGAGCATTAATAGAATGCATATGATAGTACTATCCCATGGAGAACAATGGTCAGAAAGCGGACCATGGATGCAAGCAGGGTCTGAATGAATCTCCCCTGACATCTAGTTTGGGAGGCAGAGAGACTTCAGGAACAAACTCTATTTAAATGAACACACCAATTCTGCCTACGTATCTAGCTGACAGGAATTATATAATTCCAAGTGGTTAGCTTTGGCTAGTATTGAGTTACAAAAACTTTAGTATTGAATGCAGGGGTAGTGAAATGTTCTTATCTTCATTTATATGACTAAAGGGGAGCAGAATAATACTGAACTTGTCCTGATGGAGGGGTCACCCTCAGCTGAAAGGAACTCGTTAAGCTAGGGGCTTGAATGCCAGACCCCTGCAAAAAGTAAAAGGGGGTGGGAACAGGTGTCCCAACCAGGAGGTGTGAACTCTCCGAAAGGGTCCCTGGTCTGGTATGACCTGATCCTCCCCACTGTTTAAAGAGAGCTAAATAGGCTTCATTAGATACCTTTTGTTATGTTAAAGTGCTCAATTGAGATCTGAAATAGCTTGTGGGGAGCAGTGTGCTGCCCACCCGGCAAAGAACTGAACATCACTAATAAGAGACTGATGTGCAGAGGTTACAGCAGAGAGGTGGGTGGCAGCTGAAGGTGACTGACAAGAGGACAGAACAAGAGGCAGGCGAGATGGTAAACAGAACAAGAAGCTGGTGAATCAATGAGAGGCTGGTGGGGTGATGAGTGGAACAAATGGCTGGTGAGGCAACATTAGTGTCTGGCAAGGCTGTGAGCAGAACGAGTGGCTGGCCAGGCAGTGAAGAACCCTTGTTGGCAGGGCAGCCTCTGGAGAACTGCAGCTGTCAAGATGGCCAGCAGAGAGGAACCATGGCTGGTGGGATGGCCAGATGATGAGGAACAGGGGTTGGCAGGATGACCAGCTAGAGCAAGTGCTCAGATGGCGAAGTGCCGGAGCAAGCAATGTGCTTTGTTCCCTGGATGGGAGATGAATGCACGCAGCTGCACCTCTGCACCCTCGGTTCTCACTGACCAAGGACAACCACTGTGAGTGAAGTATGGGGAGAGAGCAGAGAAGAACACAGAACTTTTGGGTGTAGAACTCAAGACCATGAGGCAGAACAAACTGCCTCACACAGTTTTATGATTAAGAATCCTGCTTGCGCCATGTTCCCTAATTAATGTCGGGTGACTTCCCTTCCTTCATTAAAAGTTTCTTTTCTACACTCAGATTCTATGCTTGCAAGTGGGGAAATGGTGTATAGTTTTCCGAGGTTACTGAGGGTGGGGGGGGAGACAGCGGAGGGGGAATCAAGATGGTTCTGCATTGTATTGTTGAAAAGAAACCTCTATATATTGACTCTAGCCCTGGGCTGCTGATGGCTTCACCTGGTAGGAGAGTTACATAAAGATATGGAGCTTTGATTTTGTATACAGCAGTTTATTCTCTAGCACTGACACTCAAATGAAGCCAAATTGTGAAATCCTGACTCAATTTTTTATTTCATCCTTCTTGAGACCAAATTTCCATTGCCCTACTATGAGTGTCAACATCGGAAAAAAACTCTGAAACCTGAAATTGTTGTTTCCAGAGTTTCCCTTTTCTGATCATTACAGATGATATTTTCAAAGAAGCCTAGGAGAACTAGATACCCTATCCTATTAAATTTGATTGGCAGTCGGTCACCTAAATCCTTAAGCATCTTTAAAACCCCCACTCTATGTCATTATAGAATTAACTGATTTTAATTGGAGATTGGCCATCATAAAGTTTAGTTGAAGATTTCAGGACTGGGTCCACAAAATTTACTTGTTTTACAAGTTAGAATGAAATTCCTCTAAATGCCACATGCCCAAGCTTGCATTTGACAGCCACATTGTGCTCTTTCTGTCTTGCACATAAACCATCATCAATAAAGATTCTGGATTTGGAATTTAGCTGACACTTTTGCTGATGATGCTTGAGGCAGAATAGATTCCACTTCACTCTCCTGCAGAAAATATTGGCTGTGTAGCACTGATGGTAGTTGCAACTTGCTTTTCTCAGTCAGCTAAGCAGATGGGACTTGGAAGATAAACAGGGAGAAGATATCTAATAATATCCATCCTCTAGCATGCCACTGTTTAGAAACCCTCTTTTAATGAATGCCGTCCAAATGTGCACTGCAAACTTCTAAACTCTTGGCAGCATTGTACTTAGTGTCTGGCATTGCTGGAAGATGAATTTCCATGCTGTTCCTTTTGTTTTTTTCAGCCCCAGACAACTGAATACAATAGTGACTCTTGATATTTGTCAATAAGTTAGCATGCAATTTGCTCTGTGGAAATAGGGTAAGGTTTTAATTATGGTGCCACAGGAGAATTTTCTCATGGCTATATCAGAATATTGTACTAAACTGTACACTGGCCTTAACCTTGGTCAAGGCCCATATATGTTTGTGTGAATGGACTTTCTTTAAAAAAAAAATCAGGCATAAAAATTTCATCTGGTTTGCATGTTGGGGGAAAAAAGACTTGTGTGAACTTGCATATACTGTAGTATGCCCTATCACAATGATACTTTCTGTGAATTAGGCCATAAAATTGCAATTCTAAACAGTCTTACAATTAATTCTTCAGCTATGCAGTCCAATTAGGACAAATGCTTCCTTTCTAGTTTAATTAGAGATGAGTAAGCTTGTTAGAGCTTATTTGTATAAAATATGGGCTCATTACATGAGGCCTGGATTTTGTTCAGCTTGTTAGAAATGTCATGAAAAAGAGCTCTTACACTGCCTCTGGCCTTTTTAACACTTTAAAAACTACACATCTGACAACCTACTAGCTGTTCTCAAGACCCAGTACACTTGCTTCTGCCAGTAAAAGAGTCGATTGTGTTATTGTTGGTATATTTGTAAACTTTGTGCTGCCATAGAGATAGAGATCTTACCCCAAGTAATATCCCTCCCTGTGAATTAATCTCCGTTTGTGTGTGTGTGTGTGTGTGTGTATACACACTTATAGAATTTGCTTATCTTTTTTTCCTCAACTCTGGCATCATGCTGAAAAGGGGCATTGAGTCTTACACTATTATTTACTGAGAAAAGAGCAGAAAACCTGTAAAACAGAATGTGAATGTCTCTGAAAGGGAATGAAGCATGATGTTTTGTACAAAGAGTGCAAAGTCAATCCAGATATTTAAAGAAAAGATTATTCTAATTATCTCCCCCTTTTTTTTTCTTTTAGCTGCACATATTTATTTAGCAGGAAATCTTAATTAGGGCTGCCTTAGCCATTCATGGAGAAAGCATCTGCCTGAATATCAGCCTGCTTTGGATCATGGATTCTAGTACTCAAATCTGAAACTACTGTTAATATTACCCATCTGGGGTGGGGTTTAGAATGGATTTTCATCTGCTCTGACCTAGGCCCGAGGTCTCTGAAGCAAATGAGAGTGAGAAAGAATTTAATTAAGCTCCAATCTCCCAATAAGTGGATACAAAGATATTACTAATTACAAATGTATCAGGCACAGCAGAAGCCACCAAACCCCAGGAGAAGCCGCAAACCCAGAAGTAATGCCAGAGCCAACAAGAGCACAGATAGCTATGAAAGGCATGAGGGCTGAACTATCAAAGATTGTTTATTGGAACTATCAAAGATTGTTTATTTATTCCTGCTAAATTGTCATGCTCTGCCATGCTGTGAGCAAAATTCATATATGTGAACTAGAAATGCATACAAGCAGGGGAGGAGGAGGAAAAGCATGAACAATACAAGTATTTAGGCATGTATTGATCATTTTACACGTGCAAATATACCCATTTAAGGGGATTATGCATGCAGTGAGTACACATTCAATTATTCTGTGCCTTAGCATAGATATCAGCTTTTGAAAGTTTGATCCTGAATGCCTCCAGTTCTCACTAAACTATTAGAAAGTTCCAATTCAACAAGGCAAGCTTCAAGGAAATTGAAGATCCAATAACGACAAGAAAACCCACATGTTTCTTTAAAAAAAAAATTAATGGCATCCCTAAATTTCAGAATGAGCTTCCTGGAAAGTAAGAAAGCATTTAAATTAGACAACTCTGAGAGTTTGGTTTTGGAAGTTTTTTTCAGTGGCAAAATGGGGGTCCAGATATCCTTTGGAGTCAGAAGGACTCTGCCAGCTAAGCTTTATGGCATTGTTTCAGCAGAAGAGCTAATAAGTCAGTCAAAGAAGCCTCTAAAACAGATTGAATATGACATATGCAGAGCATGGCACCAACAACTGTATTTGAGGCCTAAACCAAAGCCACAGAAGCTAATAAGAATCTTTCCGTTTACTTCAATAGCTTTAATATGAACAACATATTGTTGTGTAAAAATAGTTCATCATTTAGGTGTGAACTCTACCCATCCCCTCAAGTATCTGAGCTATGCATTCATTTACTTAATACCAGCTCTTTCAGGAGTGTCTTGTGGGTAATTCGTAGTGTGAATAATTTGACGAAAAACAGTGTAATTTCCTTAATTTCATTTTAGCTGGAGTAGATTTAAGATGACATCGTGGCAGTTATGGTCCTATATTTTCACAGGTGTCGTGTCGTCATCTGTTAGTCTGAATGTTTGCTTTATTACAGCAATGTGAGATTTGGGAAAAAAATGCTGAAGCTGATTTTAAGTAGGAACTTCTGGGAAATGTCATTTTGTATTTAAACAAAATAGACCCATGAAGATCTTTCTTCAGTTATGTGACAGAGAAAACTATCGTCAGAACCCTCATTTTAATCTTTGGTGGGAGGACTCAGGTTACATTTCTTTCAGAGAAAGATCACTATCTTGTATCTGCTAGGGGAAAAAAAGAAGATGAATGAATATCCTTGGAAAATACATCTCCTCTTGGGGAAAAAACATGCAAAAGGAAAAATCTTTCACTAATGAGAGAAGGTTTATAGACTCAAAACTAAGTTCAGGGAGCAAACAAGAGTCATGTGACAGCAATTCACAAACAATACTTCCTATAAAAGAGACAGCTGGTAGGAGGAAACTCAGGGTCAGAAAAGAGGAGGAGCTCTCCAGAGTAGCCAGGAGGAGATACTGAGCAGAGAAAGTTCTAATCCCAGATGGTAGAAAGTGGCAAAGTATTCTTTATTCAGAGTTTTGTATTATCTGGATGATGTGATTTTAAGGTCCACTTTTTTTGTGACCTGGGACTAAAAACCTTTATCAAACTAGTACAAATACTTCCAGGGCCAGTAAACACTTTCAAGAACCAATCCTGGATACAGAACACAAAGAAAATGTTTCAATTCCTGATTTTAAAAGTTTTGTTTTTAAAAGAAATTGTATGAGTTCTCTACTCATGTCATAAGATAAAGTGTCTTATTTCTGTGCTCTAAACACACACAGCCCTGGTCTATGCTAGGAAGTTATTTTGAACCCCCTTATTTCAAAATAACAAGCAGAGCGTCCACACTACCAAGCCCATTATTTTGAAATAAGGGGCTGGTTATTTTGAAATAATAACTCCTGCTTTCCACAAGAAATAATGCTTATTTCAATATAGTGATTTCGAAATGGCAATAGTGTGGATGCTCCACTGCCGCTATTTTGAAATAACTACTCCCCAGAGTCATTCAAAGTAATTACTTCCTGGTGCTTCCTGGCGCTCTAAGTCGAGGTAGCGTGTCCACATTCAGGCTACATCTACACTGCAATGCTATTTCAGGATACCGGAGTATCCCAGAATAGCTATTCTTTGTCTTAGCAGCAACCCCGTTATTTCAGGCTTGCTATTCTGATGTCCCTATAAACCTCATTCAACAAGGAGTAAGGGACGTTATGGAATAGTGGGTTATTTCAAAATTTGACCCTGTGTAAACAGCGCCAAATTATGAAATAAGCTATTTTGAAATATGATTGAAATAAGATACACAATTTGTGTAGCTCAAATTGTGTATCTTATTTTGAACTACAGTGCAGTATAGCTGTAGCCTCAGGGAGCCTACCTCACACTAATTTTGAGGCTTTCATGTAGTATGGCCATGCTATTTCAAAATAGTTATTTTGGGAGGCTCAGGGCCCCCCCGCCAACATTGGGAGCCCATGCTAGCACTCCAACCCCTCCCTTCCTCCCCCCGCTGTCCCACTGAAGAGCTGGAGAACACAAAATCTACTAGCCCGGGCCCCACTAGGCTCTGGTGTGCGAGAGAAATGTGGGGAGTGTCTTTCTCTTTAGTCAGGGGTCACGTCAGTGAGGGTGGGGTTTTTTTGTGCTTCTCACTTGTGTGCAGCCTCTGTGTGATTTGTGTGATTTTTCTGTGGGTCAGTGGCCCCTGGCCCAAAAACGGTCGATACAAAATGCAATTGCTAAAGAAGTTCCTGTTATTTTGACTCTATTGTACAACTCTTTGTATCCAGTTCAAGTTTCTTGTCCTCATCTTCAAGGTTCTTCACAAGTTTGCCCTATCTTTTTCCATGTCCATCTACCTCCTCTGTTCCTGTGGCTTCATCCACTTGCTCCAGCCTTTCATCCACCTTGTCTTTTGCACTTCCCCTTGCACATGGAATGCCCTGTCAGAAGTGATCCATTAGGCTATTTCCCATCCTCCTCCAGATCCACTTCTGCTGTGTTTCCTACAAGAAATCACCTAGTTAATAATGGCTCAAGAAGAAGATGCACTTAACTTTTAAAATTATTTTTTAAAGTTTACAAATATGTATCGATATATTTCATACATATCCTTCCCAAGTCACATGTCTTCTTAAACTGTAAGCTACATAAGGCCACGGCTGTGTCTTGTATGATTGCATCCTGATTGGAAACATACAAATTACAACTTGTCAGTGAAAACAGACTTCAAGTCTTTCTATTCATGATTATCCTACACACGTAGACCCACTTACTTCAAGAGCTATTGACCCTATTGGTACAGGTCAATGAGATTATTCTGGTCAATAATGAGAGCAAAATTTGGCCTGTGGTTTGTTCAATCTGAAATATTTATCCCAGGACTCTTTTACACTTAACATTTTATAGAGCTGTGTATTTGTAGTGAAGATAAGGTATGACCTAGGTGTTAGCGTAGGCATGCAGAAAGTTCTCCTTTGGGCTACACATTTTAACTATGTTGCAGTGAGAGCAAACATATTTTAACTGGACCTCCTGAACTAGTTATTTCTGTAGCTTAGACAGGGCCAAAAATCTGAGCTCAATATTTTTCTTCCTTTGCTATTTTTGCTTTTGTCAGTGCAATTTAGAGGGTGGGGAAGGGCCTGCTTAGTTCAGTCAAACTTCTGCATATGGGACAGATGTTTTCCTATTATGAAGGAATCTGACCTTCATTAAAATCAAGTACTTTTTAATGTTGTGCCCAAACATCAGAAACAACAGCATAGTAGAGTTTTGATTTTCATAATTTAAAGATACAAATTCCTAGCTGGGCAAACTAACAGTGGGAATTGTGTGTTTTATTTATATCAACCTCTCTTTGGTTCATTTCCCCTCTAGAATTGTTTTGAAATCATGAGAAGAAACATTTAAATTAATGTCAGCAAAGTGGTTTGAAGATGTGAAGCAGCATAAAACCACAAAGTATGGTATTATTAATTAACTGCTATTTTGTTAGATCATAAATTGCAAATGACGGTTGCTTTTCCTTAAGCAAACAGATTTCCCTCTCCTTTCAGTGGTAACTGACACCTGGGGATGTGTGAAACATCTCATGATGTACGTTTCCCCATCTTGGTTTTTCCAGAGTACTCGCACACATAAACAAAATTAGATAAGGGACAAACCTCAAAGCTTGTATTAGGATCTGTTTTCCCCATGCCTCCTCATACCACATGCGACCTTGCTGTTTCTTATAGAAGGTTTCCATATCCTAATGTTGTACTCTAGCTAGAGCTGATTGTATAACTCGTGAATAATATTCATTGTAGTTTGAGCAAATTTTCATGGCACAGTTGTTCTGATTTTTTTCCAGTTATTCAGTTAGGTCTAATTTCAATTAGAAGAGAAACATCATGGCCCATTTTGGGGGTCTGGTTCTGATCAGGACTTTAATATGATGAGAACTACTCTTCTCATTATATTTACCTAACTCCATATATTGCTGGAAATTTACTTTCTGGAGATGACACCCCCCTTGCCCCACCCTACCTTGCCTTGCCTTTCCACCCCTTGCTAGTGCACAAGAGGAGTAACTTCCTCTCCCCTGAGATAACCTTCCTACTTGCCAGATAGGAACTGTGCGTAAAGTTACCTCTGACCCTGTTGCGTGACAGAAAGGTCTTTCTTCTAATACTGAACAAGAAATTCCACTGTGAGGTAAACAGTGTTAGCCTAAAACTACCCTCTTTGCCTCTCTGGCTGTTTCTCTACACAGCCTATGCCTAGAATCTTTCCTATCTCCCTTTTATCTGGCTTCCTGTGAGCAAAGAAAAGAAACAGCCCATATTGAAGTCATTGGAATGACTCTAGTGCAAAACTGGAGTATCACACTGGTGGCTGAGGCCCAAGGGTGTGGTTTGACCAGAATCAAGAACTGACTTTTGCAGAGCAACCCCTGTCTGGAAAATGGTGTGAACCAAAATTCCAGATCTGAGGATTCCAGAGTCCAAGGCTTAGATTATAAGCAATTTGGGGCAGGGAGTCTTTTGGTTTTGTATTTGTACAGCGACTAGCACAGTGGGGTCCAGCCAGGTTCATGACTTGGTCTCCTAGGTTCTATAGCATGACAAATAACTTTTAAAAGTTTGCAATTCTGATCCAGATATTGTGGCCTGTGCTCCTCTAATATTAATTAATAGTATAATAATGAGATTAGAAAAATTATGCATGTGAAGATGAAGATGTAGTCAGTGGATAGATAATTTTCTATCCTTTCAGTCCATGTGGACTGAATTTTCCTGAACCCTGAATTTTACTTTCTGTTTTGCATTAAATGAAACCAAAATATCAAAGTGAAACTGTCAAAATCATGGAGTTTCTCAAAGCCAGTGAAACAAACATTTTGCATGGTTTTCAACACCATACCATCAACTGGCCCTGCTTTATTAGAAACTGGCCCCATGTCTGCAAATCTTTGAGTAATCAGAATTCATTTTTGAGTTTGTTACAAAACCTGAAACCAGATGTGTTTTGTGTCATCTAGGGGTTTGGAATATTTTCTTGTTGTACTTTTGGAGTACAAATTTCATCTCCACATGCTCACAAAGCAAAATCTCACCACTGCCACCACAACAACCACCCTATTATGCTTTATGAGGAGTTATAAAGACAAGCTCATTAAGACACCAATTACTCTTCGAAGTATTTGTTCCATAGATTCTAGTCTTAGTGGAATTTTTGCATGGATTGAGTTCTCTCTCTCCCACCCATGAGAACTCAGATACTACAGGTTGTACCTCCCTTAACCAGGACTCTCTGGTCTGGCAACATCTGTGGTCCGGCAGAACCACAGATGTTCCTGGACCACAGAGCCCAGGTATAGGGAGGTTGGGCCACAGGCCAGGAGCATCAGGGAGCGGGGGGCGGTGCACGGAAACTCAGCCGGGGGCAGGGCGCAGAGGGGCAGGTGGTGCAGCAGGGAGCTCTGACCCCTGTAGCCAGGCCAGTAGCAGAGGCCAGGCAGTGGCAGCCTGGGAAAGGGAAAGGGATAGGAAATTATTTCCCCTAATAAATAAATCTGTGTATGTATTTTTAATTATATTAATGATTTCTCTTTCTATAGAAAATATAATTTGCAATGAAGGGACTGATTTTTATAGACTAATGTGCAAAATGCATGCATGTGCATATAATGGTTAATTGCCTACCTGACCATTTACACAATGTACCTGTGAACCTGTATATGCAAATTAGAATGTGGTTATATACATGTATTTTAAAAAAAAAGGTTCAAAATGTCCAAAAGTTATATCTACATCACTTTAATTAAAATTCGCATTTTATTTCTCACTTAAGACACATCAGAGCCAATTACTGTGAAAAGATTTAATGCTGCTTTACAATCAACTCTCACATGTATGTGTGTTTATGTAACTACCACCAGACAGATTTGAACCTAGACCTTTGAAGCTTAGTGTAGGAGCCTCTACCACTTCAGCTAAAAGCCAGCTGTCTCTGAGTTGAGGCTGTAGAGGTCTCTTGTTCTTAGTTGTTGCTGTAAGTGATCTAAGTGCCACTGCATGGGACAGTGAACCATACTAGTTGTGTGGGTTACATATACATATAAGTGAACACCAATATTACAGAACAATATAAAACTGTCTTTATATATTTAATTTTAGTGTAACAAGCCACAAAGGCTGTCATCTTTCAACTTTATTAGAGTATGGCCAATTCCTTTTTTTTTAAACTTAACCATGTTTAATTCAATGGAGCTACACCAAGGACAATTTTATCTACAAGAGTTTGTCTTAAAATATTGTTACATTTTCCATATCTCTACAACAGTGTAGGAAGGGAAAATTTCCAGTGTCTACTGAGTGCAAAGAGGTAAATAGGGAAAGTAGAAAGCCATTCATACATCGGTTGTTTTGGAAGCTTTTGACCACCATCTTTATTTGATAATAACATGTATTTTAATGAGGCTGCTTTAAGCACCCTCCCAGTGGCAGAGTAAATGAGAAAGCACTACATAATACAAATTAATAATAACCTTACAGCTTATGACTCCAACCAAAAGTAAGGAAGTGTCTGTTTCTAAACTCCATACCCAAATTAGCTCACATAGTTTGTACTGTCTCAGAGGGGTAGCCGTGTTAATCTGTTACTAGAAAAAAAAAAAACCATTAAATGGTCCTGTAGCACCAAATATATATATACTATCATGAGCTTTTGTGGGCTTCTTCAAATGACAACCATATGATATTCATGATACTATCTATAGTTTGCACTGATGACCCTAAGCTATAGTAGCTTCCACTCTTGTGCAGCCCTTTGAGAGAAGAGGGGGCCAGAGTTTAGATCCATTGGATGCTGTGATGTGCAAGAAGCAGGGACCTCTTTAACATAAGCTTTTCTCATCTATCCCAGTCCAGCACACAACTGAGGATTTGCTTGTTCTTTTTGGCTTTACAGGTTAAAATGATCTTTATTGTAACAACTCATACAACTGAATGGCAGATCCAGTGCTATGTAATGAACAACCCTATCAGCATTCTTATTTTCCTATGAGCAAATCCTTTCCCCAGTGTTTCATCTAAATAATTAGACTATTCCCTATGGAGTTCCACAAGGGGAATAGCAGGAGGCTTACAGTTGAATTAGATTGTAAAGCAGAAAACAGCTTTACCTGTGAGCTTTTTTTTTTAAGGCAGCTGTGCTCAGGTTTAAAAAGGAACCTGTTGACCCCAATTAGGGTGGAGAAAATTAAAAGCTAAATTCACCTGTGGGCTATTTGGGCTGTGCTTGCAATTATAAAAGCCTCATTTGGGGGAGGCCTAAGGAAAGCAGAATTAGTAAGGGTTGTACTAGGAGAAGTAGTGTTTAAAAAGTAGTTTATTTCACAGACATTAGAAAGGTATTCCCTAGGAATGTTTTCTCTTTAGAAGTGGTTTGTGTGGAGAAATATTCCTTTTATTTGCAGAGCGTATTCTCTAGGCACAACAGTTTCCATGATTTTTACAAAATATATTTTGTATATGTGTTGTAGCCTCTACATGAAAAACATACTCTGGCAGTAAATTATAGTAGCCTGGGATTTGTCTCATTTGGGCTGAGCGCCTCTTGTTTTCTTTCAACTTATGCTGAAGTACCTTCCTCTAGAGCTAGTGTATCCATATGCTTCTGTGTATAATCCAAGGATCTGTAGAGCAGAACTCCATAGACATACATAATGTGCTTCCCTGCTCTCACTGCACAAATACATAGGCTCTGCTGTATTTGCCCACAGAAAGCTAGGAGCTCTGAATTTTCCTGGGTTTTAGTGGAGGTTAAAACTTAAATTTTAAAATTGCAGTAATCTGCTTTTGCATAGAATTAAAATTTTTAGAGGAAAATAAGAAAAGTATAAAATTTTACAAACAATCCTTATGTGATCATCCTATAATATTTTTAAAAAGACTCAGTTACTGATAAGATTATTCCAGAACCTTTTGAAATGGGGGTTGGCCCAATATTTTCTACTGAACTGGATGGACGGAGCTTACTGGTATTTAAAAACCTCAGGTTTGGTTCCCCCCTTCCATTATCTTTATATGAAGCTAGATGTGAAACAATAACAATATAACTACAAACATTTTGACCAGTAGGGTTCCATTTCCAAGGAGGTCAAAATTAAGGTTAATCAGCTTTTTTGCTAAATGGATACAAAACATAGGACTGCAGCAAACTTAAATGTGCTTTTGAGTGTGTGTGTAGGTGTTCTGTTTTAGATTCAATAGATAAGGAGTTAATTCCTTCCTTATGTCTCTGGGTGTCCACAGCTACACAGATTGCGTGGCAGGTCTCCACAATGGAACTAACATAGAGCTCAGGGCTTATACCACAGAATCCTAGACTAATGGCTCCTGGGGCTAGGATAGAGTGTCTTATACAGGGACACATTTGGGTTTGTTTTTTAAAACTTTGTCCCCTGCTTTTTCTTTCTCTTCTTTAGTCCTCTCCTTTTAGGGGGAGATCTAAAGCAGCTGACTTGCTCCCTATTGCTGTCCAAAATGTGGGGTAGCTGTGTTAAGCTTGTTTTACACATGCTGTGTTCATTCCACTGCCCAATAGAGGTAATCAGAATGATTCTGGATCACTCCCTCCAAAGTCTGGGGCATCTGTAACATTTTCCATGACCTGATTGCTAGCTCGGGTAGCTCTCATCACAGGTGGAAATAAGTCACTGAAATTACCTCAGGTTCTTATCAAACCTTTGGGAGAAAAGCTTTTCTGTCCAAGGCTTGGGTGTGAGGCTACACTAGTTGAATTGTCAAGAACAAATTGGTTCTATTTAGCATCCATTTGAATGTAGTAACTTATGCCAGCTTCACAAAACAAACTCATGCAGGGTTGGGATTGATTAGCTTTGCAGTGGTTTTAAAGCTGCTGCTCTTACATTTTCCTGTGGGTTTGGCATGCTGGATACACTCTTAAGGGAATAATATACATGCCAAGCTGTTATATAGCCTTTCATCTGTAGCTGGCAAAGCGCTTCACCTCCATTTTATATAAGGGAAACTGAGGCAGTGTGAGGGGCAGTGTTTTGCCCAAGGTCATCCAACACACCAGTTGCAGAAATAGGAACAGAACATAGGTCTCCTGAGCACTGGCAGGGTTTCACTCCAGCAGGCCAAAAAGAAAGAGCATTATCAGTGGATGGAGTCCTACAATGAACTGGGCTTCCTGGGTTCCTTTCTCAGCTGTGCCACTGACTCATAACTCCTCCATAACTCATCTATGAGGTAATACCTACCTACATCTCTCCTTCACACAGAGTAGATAATTAGAGATTGGAAAAACACTTTGAGATCCTCAGATGAAAATGTGTTATACACCATGAAAAGATTTTGCAAGATTTCCTCAAAGACTAACTTAAGGGGATGACAACTAGGCTTAAGTCTGGGGGAAGTAAAATATGATCACTTCAAAGATGTTCTGACTTGCTTTTCAACATGTTTAATAATTTTTGAATGCATCTTTATACAAGGGTATTTGTTTGATAATATACCATATACCATCTCTGTACAGAATATATTTTACTGCTTTGTTTCATGGAGAACTAATGTTTATACTGTAATTATTTTAGTCTTTTGGATTCTTTTATGTTTAAATATGCACAATTTAAAATATTTTTTCATAAAAATATGTAGAAAGCAACAAAACCACACTATATCCTGGGCATTAGATCAGAAAACTTCCGTTAAGGTCTTTTTTTTCATGTCAGTTCTTTAAGGGAGTACACATTAAATCATGTCGTTTATATGGCAAAATATCTATGGGTTTCCATCATCCATGATTCTCTGAAAAGAACTTGGCATTCTAATGGGACACACACCAGATGACGGGTGGCTCTGAAAACAACTTATGTATTTCCTCATTAGATAATTATGAACATAAGGAACACTCCGAGTTTTGCTGTTAAAAAGTCCATGCATGATCTCATGCAGAATTTGGGTTGAAGCTTGTTTTCAGATTCATAACAGATTAAAAAAAATCCTCCTGGTCAAACATCAGGCAAAGGAACCTGGCTGAGTTTTGGCTTAGATTGGCAAAGAGGACATTTTACACTCCAAAAAAATTAAAAACCATTCTAAAAAATAAAACATTTAAATGAGAAGGGGGAGAACATGAAACAAACCATGAAGAGAAATGAGACAGGCCCAAAAGCAAAGCCAAACCTAACAGATAAGTAACCTTTTCTATTCCAACTTGAAGTAAATATTCACAGACGATTCCATGTACTCCTCATTACAGGGAAATAAGAGTTCAAGTTACAGATAAGACTTTATACCTTTTGTACCCCATTAGCGTGACACTGTTCCCTAAGTCCTCTTTCCATCACTATCCTCTCTTCTCCAGTCAATAGTATGGTATTCCTTGTTACTTCTTTTCAGATTAATATAATTTTTTACATTGTCTCCCCGCCACCCCAGAAAATTAGTGTGGTACAGATTTTCACACTAAATCGCTTCTTTGTGCTTTAGAAGTTTTTGGAGGAAAACTAGAAGTTGTACCCCTTGGCTAAGTGATGTATGGGTCATTTAGAACACAAGAAGATGTGGGAACTAGGTTTTGTTTTGGGCAACTAGGAGACAATTGAAGCTTTTATAGTAGGGAAAGGATGTATCCCTCTCTATTACTCCCCTTTTGGACAAGGGTGGAAGTGATGTAAGATTTATCTTGGCTAGGATTGGTTGGTGTGACGCTAGAAAATGCTAACTTCCAACTAGAGTGCTCTAATGTAGGCAAGATTGGGTGTAACTTTTAACATGTACCATGTCATCAAGTTGAAGTCTTCAAGCCCACAGTCTTTAAGGTGACCTGTTTGGCACATGCTATTGTACAGCTTTGGGTTGCCTACACTAGAATATTGACCCATGCTAGCTAACGCATTCTAGCAACAGATCTGCCTCCTAGCCCATCCCACATTTTAGCAAAGGTGGCTGAATCCTCATGAACTGCCACACTGCACCTTGTCCTAATCTCTACCTTTCTTCAAGAATGGAGAAGTACATTATCTTGACATTTCTGCTAAATCATCAGCAATGGAACAGTTAATGTCAACATTTTAAGAATCCCTTATTATGCTTTGGAGTGATTACCTACCTTTTTGTGATTACTGGAAGCAATTCTTATATCTTGGAGGGCCTGGTTCTCTTCCTTCACATCCTCTGACCTGAGTTCCAGATCACTTTCCTAAGCTGCTACATTCAGGACATTTAAGATTGCTCAGGAGTTTATTAAATCTACATTTGGCACTATATGTGAAAGAGAGTATAGAATTAAATGAGGTAAAAATCTTTAATGAACCATAGAATCTCTAAGGATAGTCATTGCATGATCTAATAATAAGAATATAGCAGTAGAAATTATATATAATCGACCACCTGACCAGGATAGTGATAGTAACTGGAAAATGCTAAAAAAAAATGAGAGATTAAAATAAAAAAGTCAATAATAATGGGGATTTCAACTATCCCCATATTGACTGAGTACATACCGCCTTAGGACAGGATAAAGAGATAAAGTTTCTTGACACCTTAAATGACTGCTACATGGAGCAGTGGATCCTGGAACTCACAAGAGGAGAGAGAATTCGTGATTTAGTCCTAAGTGGAACATAATTTGAGGTTCAAGATGTGAATATAGCTGGACCCCACTTAGTAATAGTGGCCACAATATAATTAAATTTAACATCCCTGTGGAAGGAAAAACACCACAGCAGCCTATCCAGTGTATATAATATACTTAGATTTCCAGGAAACCTTTGACAAGGTCCCGCACCAAAGGCTTTTAAATAAAGTGAGCTGCATTGGGATAAGAGGGAAGGTCCTTTCATGGATTGATAACTAGTTAAAATAGGAAACAATGGGTAGGAATAAATGATCAGTTTTCAACTGTTACCACTTAAAAAAGAGATCTTGGGGTCATAATGGACAGTTCTCTGAAAACAGTTACTCAATGTGAAACAGCAGTCAAAAAAGCAAACTGAATGTTGGAATCATTAAGAAATGGATAGATAATAAAACAAAATATATTGTTTCTATATAAATCCATGGTATGCTCACTTCTGTATACTGGGTGCAGATGTGGTCTCCCTGTATCAAAAAAAGATATACTGGATTTGGAAAAGGTTCTGAAAAGTGCAACAAAATTAATTAAGAGTATGGGACAGCTTCAGTATGAGGATACATGAATAACACAGGGACTTTTTCAGCTTGGAAAAAAGAGATGACTAAAGGGGGATATGATTGAGGTCCATAAAATCATGACTGCTGTGGAGAAAGTAGATAAGTGCTATTTACACCTTTTCATAACACAAGAACTAGGGGGGTCACCAAATGAAATTATTAGGTTTAAAACAAATAAAAGGAAGTATTTCTTCACAAATGCATAGTAACCTCTTTGCCAGAGGATGTTGTGAAGGCCAAGACTATAACAGGGTTCAAAAAAGAACTAGATAAACTCATGGAAGATAGGTCCATAAACAGCTATTAGCCAGGATGGTAATGAATGGCAGCGGAAACTGGACATTGTCGGAAAAGAAGATACTGAACTAGATGGACCTTTGCTCTGACCCAGTATGGCCATTCTTATGTTCTTATATTATATCATTCTCATTTAGGTCATGTGGTAACTCTGTTGGTCCTTTGTACAGCTAGTTGATTTTTTTTTTTTTTTTTTTGAGGATCAATTATCTAATAAATTTAGCTTTTTTAAAAAATTGGTGAACCATTGTCTAACCCTGATTTTTTTGCAAATACATTCATTATTTGCACGTAGGCACTGGATAATTTAGGAGATGATGAAACTAAAAAATAAAATAAAATAAAGAGAAATAAATAAGTGAGGTTCATCAACTACTGGAGCAACTTACTGAGGGTTATACTGGAGTATCCATTGCTGGAAATGTTAAAATCAGGATTGGATGTTTTTCTAAAAGATACACTCCAGTTCAAACAGGAACTGTTTGGAGAAGCTTATATGAGCTGAGTTATGCAGGAGGTCAGACTAAATTATCATAGTGGCCTCTTCTGGCCATATAACCTATGAATTTCTTTGAATAAACTTCAGCCTATGGGGAATTTGCAAATTGTTCACATTCACTGTTCATTCCTAGCTATTTATGGTCACCTAAATCATATATTTAGGCTTCTTAGAATTCAGGGATTTTTAAAATATAATTGTGATAAATAATATTAATATTGATTTTTCAGCTTTTAAAAATGTATCAATTTAAGTTTTTACAAGTCACACAAAATTACGGGTTTTAAGCAATTTTTAATTTTTGTCACTTTAAATGTAGTGGGAATTATGGAGGATATGGTCAAACAATTATTTGATGACAGGAGATGCTGAGATTCAAAAAGTTATAACTTTATAATCATTAAAATAAATTGTCAACATCACATTTCAAAATATTCATAATTAATATCTCTGCATCAAACTCTAACAAATTCTAAAACATCACTTTTCTTTCATTGCCTATTTGTAAATTTTGATGATAACCAGTGGAAATATTTTACATCAGTTTATGTGTATACAATGAAATTGACATGCATCAACACATTTAATTGTTCCAAGCCTATACATAGTATTGCTTTTGCTGCCTAATTAGATGAATGGATTTTTTTAAAACAAGAAAATAATGATGGCAAATAATGTATCACTAATTGTTAATACTATAGATCAAGCATGAATAGCCTAGGTTGCTTACAAGCAAGCATCTGTATGAAAAATAGCCATTCCTTCTGTTCAAATAAAAATCCCTTCACGCAAATATTTGCAAATCGCAAATAATATGGTCTATAAATATGGTCAAATCAAGCATTTATTGATAATTTTAAGAAATGTCCAGAAGCACTATTTTTTCAGGCAGCTTTATTCACTGGAGATGGGCCTGCTCCAGAAAATGCAGGTCCATATTTTATCCCATTCCAAAATGTGTAGGTGTTCAAGGTTAGGAGTTTGATTTGGGTATGCCTGTAGTTAGGACATACAGGCTTTGTGGGGCGGGGGGGAGTTTTATAAGTATGTTTTGGCTAGTCACTGTTCCTATCTACTCACTGCTCTCAACCAAGACACAGGAGACGTTAATGAAGGATCTAATAATGAGGTGTCTTGGTGATCTTTTAGACTGACATCTTATCACGATTCAGCCTTGATCCAAATGCTCTGCTTCCAGTAGCCTCACTGTAATATTCTTCCCTAATGTGGAAATGTCAGTGGTTGTGCCCAAAAGGCTGGGATAAAAAGTGTAAATTTTTAACTACATGAAGCAGATGTTCCTCTTCAGTAAATGCTGATTTAACATAGTCTGTAATGTCTTCAGAACAGTCTCATCTGTGAAACACAAAAGCTAAGGAAGTGTGATTTGGACTTTGATTAAACTACTGTAAGTTACTTTGCTCCTCTTGTAAAGGTATGAATTAAAGGTAAGTAAAATGGCACTCAATCCTTGTCTGTTTCTACAACTGAGTCTACTTAGAAGTTCCAAAATGTTCTGTTAGTTTTTCTTTTCTCATTATTGTTCGTTTTTATGCGTCCCTCCACATCTGAGCTTCAGTAGGAGCCTGAAGCTGATGTGCTGAATTACCATGAGAATGGGATAATTGCATGTATGAATATTGTTGAGGAGAATGAGCTATATCACCTCAACTCTTGAGCCTTCCAAAGGGGTCTCTTTGCTGAAGAAGAACATCAGTTCCCAGAGAGGTGGGAGGAACCTATGCATCTGTCATAAAGTCACCTACAAGTCCTGCATGTCTTCTGCTTTTAAACAAACTGCCCACTTTTAGAGCAGTAGCTACAGCTTGTGTTTACAGGTATCCAGATGGTGATACTTCTAGTGCTACATCTGTTCATAAGGCAAAACTCCCATTGACTAAAAAAGAACTGGATCAGATCCATTGTAACGCTTCATAGGAGCTAGGCCTTGAAAAACACCTTCAAGTTTTCTTAATGTTGCAGAGGGGAAAGGAAGGGACCTAAAAGGCCAAGACTGGCTGATTACTTACCTAAACTGGTCATTCAGTTGCCCAGGCAAGAGAAGTTACTTGCTTGGGTAGAAAGATAGGAGGGAGGTTGCTAGTATTTTGAAGGAGCAGCTGGTTTCTTGCATGTTTCTATCTGTATCTGGACAACATGGGTGCTTGTTTACTCAATATTACTGAAACACTAAGGGCTGACTTGCTGCATGGGCCAGCATGTATATTGGCAGTGCTGGGGAATGGCTTGCTGCATACATCCGAATGTATTCTGCCATTGCCGGGCAATGGCTAAGTGCAGGATCCAAGAGCAGGAATGTGGTGTTCTCGGAAAGATAAAACATGATTATTAGAGTTTTTCCAAAACCAAAACACAATCATACAGTCACTTGAGCTTATCTGTAGTAAATAGCAGGTTACCTTGTTGGGGCTGCCTCTAAGCTTAGAAGCTGGGACATGCATTATTGTTAGCATAGATATTAATTTAGTCTCTCCCAGTAGTTCACCTGATACCCTAACCATTTAAATCTATGGGAGCAGGAAATCAAGAAAAATTGGTTAGTGAAGAATATTCAGTCGAAAAAAACCACATTGCAACTACTTTGGTTAAGATTTTGTTATGAGTAGCATTTTTGTGTCACATTAGAGAAATACTTCTTTTGCTGCTTGTAACTGAGGTTGATGTTTGACTCCTTGCAGCACTTAGGAAAGTTCATCAGAGCAGTAGTTCAGATAGGGTAGCTCAGACTTGGCAATCTGAGTGAACGGTTCTTTATATTAAGTGCTAGAATAACTTCAGTCATCAAAGAAGGAAAAAGCAGAGTTGGGTAGCTGGGGGAATTCATTTACCCCATTATAGGAAACCAACTCCAACAGATTGGTTGTCTCTTTTCAGTGGGGTGTAAAATATTCCTTGAATACATGTTACCCTGATTCTGAAGCTAAATTAATAAAGTAGTAGAGTCCTTTTTTCTCATGAAGACCAGAAAAATAATGTTGGAAGTTTGGATCATCACGAACCAGGAGTTAATTTTAGAGAAAGATGTCTTAACATTTGGAAGAGCTTAGACAATAGATTTGTTTTCAAAAATCAAATTAAAAAATGGGCTTGCCCTGTGCTTGAAAAGATTATCTTTTATTACTTTTATATTATCCTTTTATAAAAAGCATATTTTAATCATGGCATATTTTTCTGCAAATTTGTATTGCCTGTAACACAGCAAAATAATGAAGGACAAGGAAATACCTTTTTTTTAAAGTAATCAGATAACATATGATTTTGAAAAAATAGGGTTTATAGTTAAAAACAACAAAAACAAAAAATCCAGTATTAAATTAATGGACTACCTGTCTATGGGCATGTTTTCCTGTATGAATACAAGAGATAAAAAATGTAATAAATTCATTCATCTACAGCCACTTTAAATATCTGAGCTGATCAGCAGTTTCACTGATGTGTGGCCAGACTTTGAAGTCTATCTTAGCTCTCTGGAATTCGACCAGCCACTTTCCAGACCATGTAATGCATTCCAGGTCTTTCCACATTATACATTCCAGATGGCCAGATGAATTCTTTGTACATTTTCTCCTTTCTTATTTAGGTTACTGGGCTAATTTGGGAATAAAAAGTGCATGGTACAAAGTGACTACTGACACATTGTTACACTATCGTGCTGCTTAAACATTGATGATAGACTTTAATGAATGTTTATGAAGTTTGGGTTTGTTGTTTTTTCACCCTTTCTTTCAATCATTTTTAAGCTCCTGAATAACAAGCATATATTGAGCTGAACATACTGAATTCTCCCCAGGCCACATGGGGGCCTGATATTCAGAAGTGCTGAACACCAAAACTTTGATTGAATTCAATTCAAGAAAAGAGTGCTTAATATCTTTGGAGATTGGGTCTCTCATGAATAAACTGTTCCCCTATGGCTCTGTCTGCGCACCAACATGACCTAGGGCAGGTCCACATTTCTGGGTGTATCAACATTGCGGATCTAGTGAAGACCCGTTTAATTAACCACTGCTCACTCTCCTGACAACAACAGTACTTCACCAGAACGAGATGAGTAAGGGAAGTCAATCAAATGTGGTGTGGACCTTGTATTAAAAAAATCTGAGCTACATCAATTTACACTAACAACTCAAATTACATAGCTTAGATCGAGCTGTCCCTGTAGTATAGACCTATTCTAGAGAAGAAGCTATGTAGTCAGAGGTTAAGATGGATTTAGTGCCATTCAAATTCAATCCGGTTCTCACCTAAAGGAGAGGAAAAATTCCATACCACAATATTAGTTGATGGGTTCTATAATATGGGAAGCAGTCATAAGCTGAATTAGATGAGGCCAAATTTATTTTAGGGGGCCTAAACCTCATCTCTTCCTAATAATCATTTGCCTCTGTCAGAGTTGAATCCGAGTCCAGTCTTATGCAAAGCCACATAAATAAAAGAGGCAGCCAATTACCGTAAGGCTATAATCCTACTGAAAGTTTCTGATGACATCACAAACCTTGAGTCACCTTAGAGTGGTTTGTCACCCAAACCTCAAGATGGAATTTTTCATTGCTGCATGTGTTTTTCTTCAGAGGCATGGAACAAAGCCTTGGTTAAGACTATATTGTTCTTATCCTCCACCTCACCCACACATAAGTTTCCCGTTATTTTTTTAATCTGATCTGAAAAAGGAGAGGTAGGAAAAGGCTGGGAATCAGTTCATAAAGAACTGAGCAACACCAGAAATTATTGCATTACACATACTACCAGGGCAAATGAAACACTCCTATAGAATTTAAGAAATATAGGTCCTAATTCTGCAAACAGTAAGAGGAGCATAACTATCAAAGTGAATAAAATTCCTTGGGTTTGCAGAATTGGGCTATTAAAATTGATGATGAATAATGTGAACAACCAACATCTAGCAAATTTCCATTCCAATTCATCTGATGAAGTGGGTTTGTCCACATATATATATTCTATATATTTTGGTTGGTGACTAAGGTGCCATGGGACCACTCATATTTCAACAATGTTTTCCAGTAGGCAGATTAACACTTGTGGTGTTTTAACGGTGTCATTCTATGAATATGGGTACATCTAGACTGTGGCGCTATTTTGGGATATCAGAGGTATCCCAAAATAGCCATTCCACATCTTTTGAACCAGCCCGTTATTTTGACATAGATTTTGAAATAATGGGCTTGCTATTCTGATGTCCCTGTAACCCTTGTTCCATGAGGGTTAAGGGATGTTTTGGAATAGCAGTTTATTTTAAAATCAGATCAAAATAAGATATGCACTTTGCATAGCTCAAAGATGAGTTTTCACCCTGGCCTCCATTCTGAGGAAAAAACTAGGAAATGGTACTGATGTGAGAGGGTTTATGGGAGTTCCCTCAGGGAATTTTGGAAATTTGACTTCTCCCACAATTTCCCTAAACTACCAGGTCTTCCAGACTCTGAAAAGCCTCTACTTCACAGAACTGGAATGGCATTAGCATTGCACGAGTGTGGACATGAAACAAAACTGCAAATCTTCAGCATACAAAACAGCACAGCTAATGTGGAGACACTGAACAATTGTTTCATTTTTTTCAAAGTTCTCTGTTTGCAAATAAAAACTATATTGACTTGAGTCACTTCTGGAACACTGTTTATATAGCACCTTGTCCATAAGGACCATTTCAGATCAGAGCAAATTAAGCACTCTCCCAATGTGGTACAAAAATAACAAAGAGCTCTTCAATACATTTCAGTGGGACTGATGGTTTCCTTTGCCAGCACCTGTGGCTCACCAGCTGTAATGTGGGAAGAAAGCCATGAAGCTGAAGTGTACTTATTCCAATAGTCATCTGACAGATGGTAATACACAGAACAACAGAATTCAGCCCTCAGAGAACCGTTAGAAAAAAACTTTCTTCACTTGACAGGAAATGAAGCTACATTCTCATGCACTGCAGGGTATAACACCAAACAAAAATACAACCATCTTCCTTAAAAGATGTATCTGGGCTCTTCACTCTGAGGCTTGTCATGCCTTTGAACAGAAGTGGGTGGTGGGTAGCAGAACTTTTTCTCCCTTGACCCCTTCATTTAATCTCACTTTCAGGTATGTGTTTTCATTCTCAGTATAGACGTGACTCAACAGATAAACCCCTTATAAATACACCATGTCGTGAGCATGCATATTCTTAATATGCATAACCTATGATAATAATAATATACGTATGTTATACTAGTAATAGTAACAGTCCTATGTTATATTCTTAATAGTATATAACATAGTAACTAACTCTTCCCTGTATCTACTGAAAATAACTTGCCTGATGCATCCTAGGACCACATTAGCCTTTTTCCATGGCTGCATCACATCACAAAGTCGTCCTTTGATCAACCCATGTGCCCAGCTCTTTCTGCTGCTTTGTTGCTTTCAACTGATAATCCTCCATCTTATCGCAACATTCTTGTTAATCCCTAAATGCATGACATTATTAAATTTGATCCCATTCTTATTAATCCAGTCATCCAGATTTTTACAAGATCATCCAGATCTTCTTGTAAGATATCCCGGTCTTCCTCCAGATTGGCTATACCACTTTTAGTAGTGTACTCTCACTTTCTGTGCCAAGATCAGTAATAAAAACGTTAAATAAGATTGGTCACAAGAATAATGCCTGAGGAATTCCAATAGTAACCTCCTTTCAGCCTGACATTTCACCTTGCAGTATGATGACCCATTGTTATCACCCCTTAGGCAGTTCCTTTCCTTATCCATCTTTTAATTCTGATATTAATCATCATCTTCTCCAGTTTAACATTTCTCATGTGGAACTGTATCAAATGTTTTATGGTAGATTAGCTCTACTGCATTTCCTTTGTTTAAAAAAATCAGTTATCTTCTCAAAAAAGGAGATCAAGTTGGTCTGGAATGATCTAGCTTCTGTAAAATCATGTTGTAATTTATCCCTATTACTGTTATCTCTATGTCCTTAACTATTTTCTCTTTCAAAACTTGTTCTAAGACCTTGTATACAATAGAAGTCAAACTCACAGGCCTCTAGTTTCCTGGATCACTTTTTTCCCCTTACTTCAAAATAGGAACTACGTTAGCAATACTCCAGTCATCGGATACATCCCCCAATTTAGAGATTCATTAAAAATCCTGGCTATGGATTTTGCAATTTTATGTACTAGTTCCTTTAATATTCTTGGGCAGAGATTATGCAGGCCCCCTGATTTAATCCCATTAAGCTGTTTGAGTCTGACTTCAGTGTATCTTCTCCCAAATATTACCATTTGATCTGTGAGTAAAGACTGAATAGTCTGAGGACTTTAGATAAATCTGGTAATTTATATAGCATTTTCAAATGTTGAGATATTTTAAATATTGAAATTGAAAAGAAATGTGTTATTTCTGTGAAATGTTACTCCTGTTTTGTGACCAATTTGTACAGCTGGCCAATTTAAATATAAATATACACTTTAAAGAAGCCAGGAAAACAATTTGAAAATAAATATCAGTTAAAACTCTCCAAGTAGTTCACTTGATACAGCATCCATTTAAAACTACCAGGGCAGGAAATTGAAACGAAAAATTGGTTAGTGAAGAAGAATGGACAGTTCAAGACGTCTTACTTTTTTGGATCCTAATGATTTTGGTGTTCCTTTAGCAAATTAATTACTGATTTTTGAGATTTTAAAAATGACTGTGTTTTAGATTTAGCAGTATGTAAGGAAAAGGCTAATTTTAAGGTTTTATGGTGGTTTTATTTATTGCCAATTGTGACGGGCCGCCAACGGCCCGCACGCCAGACGGCAAGGGGTGGCAGGAGGAGAGTGGGGCCACGGGTGGAGCACCCCAGTGCTTCAGGGCCGCTGGAGAATGGTGGCGGGGCCGGAACCTGCCACCGTGCCTGTGCAGCAGGGAGGCTGCGGGCCCCGCCCCCAGCGTGGCGCCAGGAGGGGCAGTGAGCGGCAGGTGGGACGCGGCACGGGGGAGTGGATCCCCAGGAGGAGCGACCGAGGAGCGCCCCAGGCACCCAGCATCAGAATCCCGGTAGGCACATGGAGGCCAGAAGTTGGGCCCCAGGGGCCCGTGGAGGGGAAGAAGCAGCCCGGGGTAGGGTCCTTGTGGCGCCTGTGGACAGACGCATTTCGGGAGTAAACCCCCGTCTGTTGTGCAGGGGCAATGGTGAGCCCCTGCACTTAGGGCCCCGGGCTCGCACCCGGTGGAGAGGGTGGACCTGGGTCCCCCTACCCTTACTCCTCTTCTTCACAACCTCTGCAATCCAGGAGACTATGCAAACGCGCACCTGCGCCAGCGGGCCAACCAGGCAAAAGCTGACTGGACTAGCCCCACAGAGGGGCCAAACCCTGGGCCTAGGGACCACACACCGAGCTGGGGTATAGACAGCGGGTCCGCTGAATCCCCCTGCTCGGCGGAGAGGGGGTGATCGCACCCAACCTACTGGCCCCGGGACTGGGAATTCCACCCAGGGGCCAGACCGATGGACGAAGGGGTTCGCTGAACCCCCCTGCCCAGCCGACAGGGGGCAATCGCACCCTGTGACTCGTCCGCACGTGGTGGAGAATGTGGGCACGCCCTTGAACGACACAAAGTCACAAGAACTCTCTGCACATAGGAAAGTGAGTCCCCACATAGAGAAGATGGATCCTAAGCAGCTCCTCGACTGGGTGGGGAAAACCCAGCGGCAGCAGCAACAGCAGCAGCAGACACAGATGCTACAGCAGCTAGCATCCCAATTTCAGGACCAACAATGACAGCTGATCCAGGAGCTGGCGGTGCAACACGAGAAATGGCTCCAGGTCGCAAGCCCGGGAGTCAGCGGGGCAGCCGGGCTCCTGGAAGGGGAAGGGGACGAGAAAGGGATCGGCTCCCTCCCCTTGAGACTAACCAAAATGGGACCAGAAGATGATCCGGAGGCCTATCTAATGACCTTTGAGAGGGTGGCCACGGCCGCACGATGGCCTGAGAGCCACTGGGCCACATTACTTGCTCCCCATCTGTCTGGGCCAGCGCAAATGGCCTACCGCGGTTTGGCGACTAAGGACGCGTTGCATTATTTTAAGGTCAAGGAGGCCATTCTCGATCAGCTGGGCATCACAATGGAGACCTACTGGCACCGCTTCCGGCAGGAGCGGTTTAAGCCAGGGGAGCGGCCCCAGGCCTTCGCCCAGCGGCTGCGAGAGTGGGCCTGGCGTTGGCTGGAGCCCGAACAGCGAACAGTACATATACCTGCTCCCGCAAGATGCCCAGAGCTGGAGGCACCAGCCCATGACAATGGCGGAGGCGATCACCCTCACCGAAGCACACCTTGCCACAGAAGGAGGCGAGGGAGGCGAATGCAGAGAGACCATGCCCAGGACCTTAAGGCACGAGACCCCGAGTGGCTGTGGATTGGGGACCCAGGTAAAGAGGGGGAACACCAGACCGGCATACACCGTCGGGCACCGGTTGGCCCCCGTCTGGCCTGGACGGACAGGGGAGGTCCCCAGGGAGTCCAAGGAGGGGACTGAAGAAAAAGGGGGTGAAGCCAGGAAGGCAGCGGCACGAAATGCGTGCTACCAGTGTGGCCAGGAGGGCCACTTTAAAAGGGACTGCCCCATGATGGACTATACCTTGAACCAGACGATGCCTGACCAGGCACAGGGGGAGCAGCAGGAGGGGCAGAGACCGACCATAACACTATGGCTAAAGGGGCGGCTGGTAAAGGCCCTGGTGGATTCTGGATCAGCCCTCACGTTGGTGCAGGAAGACCTTGTCCCAGGCACCCCGGCTACTGGAGAGGTGGTCTGGATGAAATGTGTCCATGGGGATGT
This sequence comes from Pelochelys cantorii, assembly GCA_032595735.1. NCBI lineage: Eukaryota > Metazoa > Chordata > Testudines > Trionychidae > Pelochelys > Pelochelys cantorii. Next base: position 90,017,091 of record CM064330.1, on the reverse strand, counting down.
CAGGGCCTACCCTACGGTCTGGGTACACATCTCCGACGGGTGGCAAATAAGGAGATGGCAAGTGGGGAAAGCCCTGGTGTTGCCCTGCCCCATGGTATTGGGAAGGGAGTGGCCGGGGTTCCGCCAGTTATTCCAGATAAAGACGCCAGCAGCGGTAAGGAAGGGCGACAGTGACCAGCCACAGGAGGTAGAGGGGTACGTTTACCCAGAAGTACGGGAAGGAGGAGGAGCCCGGAGGGAACGGGCCCCGGGGAGTGCTGAAGCAGGGCCCAGCGGGACGGCCAGCCAAGAAGACCCCAGGGACTTCCTCAAGGAACAACAGGGTGACCCAACGCTGAGGCAGGCGTGGGAGCAGGTGGAAGCACCAGAACAAAGAGGGGATGCCCAAGGACCCTATTTCCAGGTACAGAACGAGCGTCTGTATCGGGTAGTGGGCGCGCGGGACGGAGAAGGGGACAAGCAGCAGCTAGTGGTACCCCAGAGTTACCAGCAGGAGGTCTTGGACTTGGCCCACTCCAACCCCTGGTCGGGGCATCTGGGCCGGGAAAAGACGCTGGCCCGGGTTATTCGGCGGTTCTATTGGCCAGGGGACACGCAGATTTTCTACGTTAACCTCCTCAAGAAATGGGTGACCCGGGAAGGCCTCCTGCTAGCACCCCTCGGCCCCGAAGAAGACCTCGGGCCCTCGAGCGAGGAGTGTTCAGCGGAGGGGGAGGTGTCACTGGGAGAAGAGCTGTCGGGAGAGCAGCAGCGGCAAGTAAAGGAGCTGCTGCGGAGATTCCAACACGTCCTGATGGCGATGCCAGGGCGGACCGAGGCAGGCAGACACTGCATAGTCACCGAGCCGGGGCGAGTAGTCCGAGAACCCCACAGACCACTCCCGCGGAAGTTGTGGGGAATTGTACAACAAGAAATTCAGCAGATAAAGCAGTGGGGGGTTATCGAGGAATCGCGGAGTGATTGGAGAAGTCCCATTGTGCTGGTTCCCAAGAGCGATGGGTCTACAAGATTTTGTATTGACTTCCGACGAGTTAACGTCATCTCCCAGTTTGATGCCTACCCTGTGCTCCGGGTGGACGAATTTAGACGGCGGGTACGCTGAATCCCCCCTGCTCGGCGGAGAGAGGGTGATTGCACCCAACCTACTGGCCCCGGGACCGGGAATCCCTCCCAGGGGCCAGACCGATGGACGAAGGGGTGATCGCACCCTGCAACTCGTCCACACGAATATTTGTTTATTGGCATACTTTTGTTCTGCCAGTGTTGATCAACAAATATTTTAACATGGAATACATTTTCCAGTATCTATCTAGTCCTTGTGATCCTAGAAAAAAAAATCTTAAATATCAAATGGGTGTTGCATTTCCTGTCTGGTGATGTACATATCTATGGCTCATACTGCTGTAAGGTACATTGTGTTGGTGTTTGATGGAACATTAGAAAATTGGCATAAAATGATTCTTGCTATGTTTGGTTTGTTTATAGGCATTTTTGATACCATCAAAATGTGTGCATGCCCCATGAGCATGAATGAATGTATCCTTACAATGCCCCTGCGAGGTTGATCAAATATTCAGAGCTCTGAGACATTAAGCTGTTTTCTGAGGTCCCACAGGAAGTTTGTGTCAGAGAGGAAAAAAAACCCAACAAATTACAGATCTCCTGGTTTTTTGTACTGTGCTTTAACCTCAAGCTCACCCTTCCATTATTTTAGAGAAGACATATCTTCAGTATCTAGCTCTGCATGCAGCTTTGCAGGAGTCAGAGTGTCTGAGTCTCTTCTCATGATTGTTTTACTACTGTGTAAGTGACTTCTCATTTATACCAGTGTATCTCAGAGGAGAACCTTACTCTCCTTTTATAAAATTAACTTTTAAATGTAACTGGATTGATGTGATATTTATTACCCCCAAAAATGTGTGCTAAAATATGTATGATTTTTATTGTCCATGATTATTAAAAATACCAGTTAGCTCCACTGGGTCTGAAGTTTCCCCAGTTAATTGGCATTGGGATAGCAAGGGTGACACAGTACAAAAAGGATAATGCATCAGTTATTGTGAATCTGATTCTAATCCCAAATAACATATGGCAAGCTTCCCACTGATTTTAATGAGAGCAGAATTGGGCCCTACATTCATTTTTTTCTATAAAAAAGATGCTATTTTTAACTAACTGTAACAGGCTCTGGTTTGCTTCTCATTGATACTAATATAAATGAAGAATCATTTCAGTGACATTATTGGAATTAGCACAGTTTAAAATTGATGTGAGAGAGAATCAGATCTTTGATTTTCTTCTGTTAAACGTTCTTTCTCTTCATAGGTAAATAAAATGGTGGATAAACACCATTATGAATTACACAGTTATTCATGGATATCCTCTATTCAGCTATATAAAAAAATCTGTTGAAGATCTGTTCTATACACTCACACACTAACCTCCTCCCTTCAAAAAGCCTTTGTTAATTATTTCAGAAATGCAGATTCCTCCCTTTAAGCCCCTTCTAGAAACAGAATAGCACCAACATAGACTTCACCTTCTGGTTTTTCAAACCTTAAACTACTTCAAAAGCAATTGCTTTGGGTGCCACAAAAATAAATTCTCACACAATCTGCATCTACAAACGCTTAACCCTGTGTGCAGCGGTGACTATTGTATAACAATTCAGCTTGCTCTGTTTCTCTCTGAAATAATTGTACAAGCCACAGAGAGAGCAGACGAGCTGTGTGGGTGGTCTAGGGCTAGGGAAGCCAGAGCTGTGAAGGAACAGATGACCTCATGGATTCAGATGTCAGGTTTATGAATCCATGGGTCTCCTCCACCAGTGGCATACAGAAGTATATGTTAGGTTGGAGCATTTGATACAGTGTTCATCCACAATACTAACACTACAGTACATGTATAAAAAGTAATTAAGAGGACAGAACTGTTTATCAGAGTTTCCTAGTTGAAATACTTACAATATTATTATGTTCATTATCATTTGTTAAAATAGAGCACCATGTATGCGCACATGGCTCGACAGAGACAGTCCGCAATCTTGCAATCTTATCAACTAGTGTGCATCTGGTAACCCCTCTTTCCCCTTCCCCGCCCCCCCCCCCAATCTGCTCTGCCCTGGGAAGTCAATGAGGTTCTCCATAAATGCAGGGGTTCGTATTAATAGTGTCAACTGCAGGATCATGACCATAGAGTAACAGATGCCCCCTGCACTAAACAACTCGTACTATGACAGACAAGAGAGCCAAATGAAGGCAAGACACACATCGGTAATTCAAAAAAGGATCAGCTTGAAAGCTGATTGGTGAGGAGAAATGAGAAGCAATGGGGTTTAAGCAGAAATTGGGAAGGAGTGGAAGACTAGCCCAAGAGCAAGGGACAGCATTGACAGGAGAGGCAAAGAAGCCATGTGAGTAGGGATGTGATGAAGGGAACAGTAATTTTTATGCAGTGCGCCAACCATAATACCTCCTGGCACAGGGATAAATATTAAAATCTATAATAATCATAATTCTAATGTTATCATCGTGGGACACATTTTCAAAAGTGCATATTTTCTTGTGCAGCCATGTGTGCAACGGCCAGACGTGACAGGCACACTCTTATCCCAGCCACCAGGGAAAGGAAAGAAAAACTAACTAACCTCCTTGGTAGTAAACTGCCATCAAGATGCTTCACTACCAAGGAGCATGGAAAGCTGCAATAAGAACTGTAAGCCTTTGCTAGTATCATGTAGCTACTCTACAATTAGACCAAAGCCAAGATGCCAAAGAGCACTGCAGGCATCCTTCTCTAGAGACACAATTTACCATGAATGCTTGTGCTGTGACATCAAAGGGAATTGATCTTGCATATTCCTTAGAAATCTCTACTCTCATGACATGGGTTTCTGAGCTGCAGCTCAGGTTACAGTCGGAACATTACAAGCATGCTATTAGAGATCCTTCATCCCTCCTCGGCTTTGGAAGACTCTACTGGAGTTTTGGCTGCTGACCAAGAACTGGATGTGTGGGATAGAGTGACTCTGAGCATAACATTGTTCTTCCTGGAGGAAGGCCTACTTAAAAATATTCCCATCAGATTGAAGATGTGAGCAGCCACAGAATTGGTATGGCACTGTGATGTAGGGTCCTTAGATGGTCATCCCATCAAGAGTGAATAACCAAATGTGAATCATAGCAGCTGCACTTTCCATCCCCTTTAGAAGAAGGAGATCTAGTGATACTAATGCCGGTCCACTCGAAAATGTGCTTGCTTTGGCAGAGAAGATTGACAATGATTTATTTAGCTGAAGAAAGAACAGAGATGCACCACCTGCAGTTAGAAAGTGTTTAAAGCATCAAGTTTTTATAGTTCTGTTGACAATTCTTGCTGATGTGTCCAGGGTAACAAAATAATGAACAATGCTTAGCATTTACATAGGGTAAAATGATACAGTCTAGACAGAAATGTGAATCTGGAGATTCTTGTTTCTGACCTATACTGTATATGATTCCTAGTGGGTATCACTGTCTAGATTCTGTTCAGGGAGCTGCCATGCCAGGTCAAAAGCGAGCAAATGACAATGTTTCATCTTCTTCCTCTGAGCTGAAGTAGCAGCCTCGACAAAGGGTGGTTGGTCAGAATGTGCCTTTTGTTGGCTGCAAATGTAATGTTTTAAGATGCAATTAAGAATGTTAAAGACAAATAACCTTTTAGTCTCTCTTAACTGATGCCTTTTTTTCTTTTCCATGAGACAACAAATGTTTTCAACTTAGTTCTCCAATACCTAGCCAGCTGGCTCCTACGCAGAGACTGGGTTGTTATTGTTTGGCAATTTTTCTGATGGATGATCTACTCATGGTCACAGATCACAGACTTTATATTCATGCTATGAGATCATTTACATTTAAAGGTCTCAGCCATTTCATGAGGAGCCACAACCACTGTGTGTCTACTGCACTCCAGCCAGCATAGCATGAAAGCCAACAATGTCAAAGAATCCTACATTCTTGCTTTAACCTCAGACATACAATCTAACAATAGCTTGTGATAGGAAACCATGTATTGTTCAGGAAGGTAAATCACTATAAATAAAATTTCTAAGCATACGAAAAATATTTCCTTTAGAAATATCCATTGTTCTTAATTCTCTTTCTAATCGCACAAATCTCCAATTTGTAATGGAGCTAACACAAAAGGTTAAATTTTGTGGTTACATGAGGTACAGTTCATATTGTAATTTTCCATTTACATATATTTAAATCAACTTCTCAGTGACACACTGAAGCTACAGATGCACCGCAGAGAGCAGAGCTAATAATCTGGCATAATTCATTTATTGAAACTCCAACACCTCAAAAAACTCTTTTAAAGTGTTGCTGGCATTTAGTTACTATTTTCCACCTTTTCTTGAGGTAATTTCCTAGTTTTCTACAGACAAAGAAAACATTGCAAACTAATTAAACCCACTGCTCCCACCTACTACTTAGCACATAGTGAACTAATTTAAACTGGGGCAATTTGATTCCAATTTTTCCTCCATGTGAAGCAGATGCTTTGCCAAGTCTGCAAGCTGGACAAAAAAGAAGAACAGTAGCATGTGAGCACATCCCTTAAATCTAGGTTTACAATAGGCCCATGCTATGGTATATCTCAGTGTGTGTGTATATAATATAAAGATAGGAAATCTCTATCTCCAAACATGGAAAAACAAATTGATATTACAACCTGACCACTCTATGTTTATAATTTTATTCCAGGCCATATCATAGTCCAAAATGTTGTGGTATGTGTGTTTTGTGAAATAATGATCTTGTATGAAAACATTCAATTTTAAAAATATCTTGGTTAAAATATTTATCCTTTGTTGTAACACACATTTGAAACTGGAAATTCAGAATATTACAGCTTTTGTTGAAAAAAATACAATCACTTTATAACATGAGAGATTGAGTGGTACTGCAGCTTCCTAGTCACAATGAAGCCATGTTAGTCATAATAGATCAGAATAAACAACCAACTCCTGAAAAAATGTGCTAGTTCATTGCTCAATGTACCTTGCAATCCAAGATTTTATTTGATTAATCTTCAAACTGTATCATGGTTAGAGGCTAGCCTTACAAAGCCAACATACGCAATAGTATCCTTTTAATATCACAACATGTGGCTTGCAATAGAACCGTAATAACAAACTCTTCATTTAAAACTCAAGGCCCTAGGTTTAAAAAAACCCAACAGATTACAAGGAACACTTTCTAACAAATCTGCTTGTTTCACCAAAAATTTAATGCTAGTTAAGGAAAATATTTGAAATTCAGCTATAACAGCCAGCAGACTAGGCCCTTCTGTTTTGAGTGTTGTTTTGCGGCCTATGACTGCTGATGATTCCCTTTTTCCTGGTGGTGACAGTTGGCCTGTAACCTAACAAAAATCTATGTTTAAAGAGCAACATTTGGGCTCTCAAGAGGAAAAAAGGAATTAATCGGCTGTTGGGTAGCTAGTGCCTAAACAAACAAGACAGAAGTCTGTCAGCAGTTCTAGCATCTGTGAGAAATGATTGCCTGAGGAAAAGAGGTAAGGAATTCACTTTATGATGGTTTCTTAATTCATATTAGTACAATAGCAGATCCAGCTCTTTGCTTTATTTTATTGTTTTATTGCTAGCTCCAGCCTTCCTTTGACGTTGACCATAAGTGAAGTCAGAGGCAAAAGAACAAGTAAAGTAACACAGACTAATGGCCCAAACCTATAGAGGATTGAGCTCTCTCGACGCTCTTTGAAGGCACAATGATTTGGAAAGCCACACAAAACGTTACTGGTAGAATAACGACACATTTTAAAACAGTGTGGACAGGGTCTCATGTTTGAAATGGTAACAAATGTGAAAAGTGTGGAAATTTCAAATCACACATTCAGAATTCAAGGTCCTGTGATTTTACCAGTAGGACTAGCCTACAATGTAATAAGTAAGCAATTGGATGGAACAGCTGCAACACGACCAATTTCCCTGATATCATAAAAATATGATTCACTCTTTCTGGGCAGACAGGATTGCACTTTCATTTAACTTTGTTCCTGATCCATGTTACAACCACAATGCCTGATTCTGATTTGAGGAATTTCACTGAAGTTACTGTGACGCTGTATGGAAAATGTGAAACACTGTGATATTATTGATTTCAATATTATAAAATTGCAATTAATTGTACCAGATAAGCCATGTAAGGTGTCTTCGGAAATGTTACGATTTGCGTAGTATGATAATCTTGTTTATATGTTTGTATCACCTTTGTATTATGAGTTGTAGATATGTAGTGTATAGCAAACTTGTGCTGTGTTTCTCTGTGACACCCCAGACAGAATGTATGAGTAAAAATGTATTTTGGGTAAGATCCAAACCTTACTGACGTAGCAATGTGGCTGATTCTTTGGGGTCAACAGAACATTTTGCATATGTGAGTGGAGTTTTAGATAGGTCCAGTACCGTGAGAAGTTATATGCAGATTGGTAGCCAGAGAACTGGAATGCATTAAAGGGGGCACTTTATGACTGGTTGGGAGTTTAACTTCAGTGTTACCCACCAGTCTTTAGAATATATGCTCTCCCTTTTGCATCCTGCCCTTGGCATTTCCAGTGAGGACTGCCCTAGGTACATAGGATCACAGTGACATTTGATTATGGATACATTAAGCCAGGCATGTGGAGCTTATGACCATGGTTTGCATCCGGCCCACTGTTTAATTTCATCCTGGCCACAGTAAGTCTCCATGCCGTAGGCCAGAAGCCGCAACCTTTATTCCACCTCCCCCTCCCCGCAGAGCTGGAGCCAGCAGTGCCAGTTTGTCCCATTGCTGAGGGGAAGCGCAGCCAATGGGTAGCAAGCACCAGGCAGAGCTGATGTGCCTCCACCTAGAGGCCAGACATGCTTCTTTTGGGAGCAGCACAGAGCCATAGAAACCTTCCTTAGACCCATTGTGCTGCCACCCAGGAACTGCCTGAGGTAAATGCCACCTGGTTGGTGCCTGCACCTTGGACCTCTGCCCCAGGTCAGAACCCCCTCCTGCACCTTAACTCCCTTCCAGACTCTCATCCACAACCCAGCCCTGAGCCCACTCCTGCACTCCAAACCTCTTGGCTCCAGCCCAGAGCCCACACCTGCATCTCAAAACTTTCATCCCCAGCTCTACCTCAGAGCCTAGGAGCACCAGCTCACACCACTGCATGAGGAATCCCCAAGCCTTTGCCCTTTCCCCATGGGGCTGCGTGTGGCCCGCAACTGATTTTTTTTCTATAGGTCAATGGCCACTGACAGAAAAAAGTTCTCCACAACTGCATTAATTTAAAACTATCCAGTGTTGCATTTATGATGGGTGCAGCTCCACCAGTAAGAGTTGTGATGGTGTTAATACAGCATCAGTGGTTTTGCCACTGCCTCCTCTATCTTTGTTCAGAACCTGTCTAGGTAGCAAAGTTAAAATCCCCAGTGACCACTAACTCCTTCTCTAGACTAGCATTGCTATCCATTGCTTCCGTCAGAGGAGCTGATTAGTGGTCATGCATCGGTGAACAATGTTAAGAGGAAGGTAAATGTATATACACAATTTATGGTACTGATCCTCACCCTCATTACCCTGCTTTTACAGTGATGAAACTCTGTTGTCATCACTGAAGTTCCTCAGACACAGTTGTGGGTTGATTTAGCTATACTGGTTGTGTAGTTCACTTTGGATGCTTGTTGACCTTTGCACACTTCCAGATGTACATGAAAGATCAACTTAAGTATATATCAGAAGATTTATGGACCTAAAATAGACACATTTACTCTTTGAAAATCTAGGGTTAAGGGCCATGTTACTCCTTGATGTGACTCTACTGGCTTTAATGGAGTTATACCCACAAGGAACCCACAAGAGCTGAATCTGTTCCTGGGGACCAAATCATGCCTTAATCTATATCCCATGAAAGCACAATGAAGTCAGAATAGTTGAATGGGATTTAAGTCATGGCAAAATAAGGCACAAGAGTCAGACAGACCCCTCATGTTATTGGCCATCTGTGTGTGCCTTTACAGGTTGAACCTCTCTAGTCCAACACTCTGATCCAGAAATATCCATGGTCTGGCTTGATTTTAGTTAGCTGGATGTCCACTTATCCTGGGTGTGGCCAAGTTTCCCATGGTCCCATAAAGTTTGTTTGCAGCTAACAGTCCTGACTATCAGTATTTTGTACTGTTATTCAGCTCTAATTTACCCCTAAAAGTCTTCAAAGAGCCCAGTAAGGAATAGAAGTGTTGCTAATGCTGATAGAAAATCTTGACCTCCCATGGTTCGGCAAACTCTCCTGTTCAGCACCTATTAGGTCCCAAAGGTGCCAGACTAGAGAAGTTCAACCTGTATCTGATTTGCATCAATGAGTCTGAATCCAAGTTTGTGGGAGAAGAACTTTTCTTTTCCAAACCCTCCGATCATTAGACTAACCAATAAAGTTGGAAAGATAATCTTTGCAAACAAGTATTCAGAATCCTCAAGTGCTAATAAATTCAGGGACACTGAAAGAGAAATTTTATTTTTTTCCGCATTTAGACTGCAACAATCAACAGCAGTGTTTCCTTGATTCAGAAAGCTATACTCTATTTTGTCTCTTCCAAAATGACATGAATTTTCTCAAGGGAAAGAGAAACCAAAGGGTTCTCCCAGAAGACTGTTCAGCAGAATACTGGTTTGCATGATTTTCTTCTCTAAAGGCCTGGTCCTACAGACCTTACTTTGGAAAAGGTCCCGCAGACTTTAACAGACATTTTGCTTGAGTCAGTACTGCCTACTGGGTCCTTAAAGAATAATATGATCTCTACAGACCCAAAACAAAAGAACTGCCATGTAGTCCTCAGCTGTTCTTTCAAGGTAAGCTGCTCCCATTTAGCAATTTAGAAATCTGTGGGGTGGACAAGCTGACTTTAAGACATGCCTCGTGTCCCAAAAGCCTACAGATATCTGTCTCAGTCTTCTAAATGTCCATATATTTTATCTTTCAGTCAGCACTATGATAAACAAGGTAGTGTTCAGATGGGCCTTGTGGCTTTTACCTGGGGCAGCTGATTTCTTTATCAAACATTAATTTGTTGGACATTTATAGTGCTAAGAAAAGATTGAGTCTTTGGAGAAACCTTAGATAAAGACAAATAATAATATTGTGGATTCATTTTGTGCTTTTCATCCCAAAGGATCCAAAAGCATGTATCTTATATAGATGAATTACTTCAGTTATTAAATGCAGTCATCTCTAAGGGGAAATGTTGGAGCTGTTTAATAATGCATGGCCATACTGCGTACCAGTTCAGGACAGGAAGTGGAGGGCAGCATAGTCAATTGATATGGCAGAGGGGAGCCAGGCAGGCAGAATATAATTATTTGGTTTGGAATTTAGCCAGAGCAGGGGGATTAACACTTCTACTTTGGAGAAAAATGCTACAGGTTGATCGGGCCTTGGTTTTTCATCTTATCCAAAACACAGCTCTATACACAGGGCTCTCTTAAAACTGTGCTTAGGAATTGGTTTAGTTTCAAACCAAGGGAAGAATATCACCTGAACATTCACCAGTACCATTTGGCTTATAAAAAGGAGAGCATACTAAACTGCTATTGTGCTTCTAAACAGCGGACAATTTCCTATATCTAACAGAGGAAAATAACACAACACAAAATCCTAGGGACTAGGGGATGAAGATTTTCACTGCTACCAGCAGAATTCAAAGGTGACAGAAAGTACAAGGGTGTATTTGGAATTCAGAAAATAAGTCCACAGTTCTAAACAAGAGGACAAAATTGTTCCAACAGAAATTCCTTATGATTACCTGAGTAAGCATAAGCTAATGTAACAGTTTCTCTCTGAGAGAATTTGTTCAATTTACTCAAATATGGTTTTGAGCTGAGGTTTTGCTGCTGGGCACAAAGTTTAGCAAACTGAGACCAGAATGCTGTTTCCTACTCAGGCACTTGTAATTAGTTCCTGAAGAGCAGGAATCATCTATAGTGATTAGGGGAACTGACTGACTTGCTTCCCTTTATGCAATGTCATTTGCATCATTGAGCAGTAATCCAACATCACAACAAAACATCTAAATGCTGGGCAGTGTCATAACACAACATCACAATAATTTCCATCTCACTAGGTTTCCAGTGTTCAGGTTCAGACTGAGTTCAGACCAGGTCAAACAGATTTACTTTTCCACACATGCTGTTTTCCAGACCCTAATAACTTAAAGGAAGATGTTTGAGAATCATACTGAGTTTTAAAAATGAGAGTACTTGCTAAAATAACATTATAAAAAGTAAATAACATAATAAAATAATATAATAAAAAGTAAATAACAGCATTGTATAGATGGGGCTACACAAGAAAAAATCAGATTGTTTAATATCTTAACATAGATCTGGCTGGAAATCTAAATCTTTTCCCTATGAAATTCTAGCTGAGAAAGAATGAAAATTGATTTAATAATGATTAGTTATGTCTTAATATGCCAGATCAGAACACTCAATTTTCATTCTGAAATTCAGAATGAAAGAACCAAAGGGGAAAGAGAAAAGATTGATTGAGCACCAAGTGAAATGTTCCCAGGCCAAAGGAGGTAAATGCTCTTGCTGATCTTGATTGTAGAATATTAAAAATCCATGGCAAAAGCAAGGAAATGAGAGAACTAACAAAGGTAGAGGGTTTTTTGTTATGGCTGTAGGTCAGGCATCCAAGCAGATAAATTGGTAACTATTAATTTCTGGAAATCATGTGCTTAGGCCAGTTTCAGTTACACCAAGAATATGAGTCCTGTTTTGTTAGACTTCATGCCTGGAAGTAACAGGACAAGTTCATATATAAATGTATATATTCATACTTGCTTTATATATGAACTTGTTAGGAAATACAGAGAACAGGGTTTGCATGCCTGATATTTCCTTCTGTGTGTAGGAGCTCTGCTACCATTTTCCATTGCTCATTGGCTAAAGTAGTAGGGCAGCACCAAAAGGTGTAAGGAGCAGTAATCCACTCCCTTACAAGGAGTGAAGTAATCCCTCCTTGTAGCATCTTCTGGTCTCCTGGGGCAACCGTATAATTCTAAGGCCAGGCCTACCCTAGGGGAGAAAGTCGACCTAAGATACACAATTCCAGCTATGTGAATAGTGTAGCTGGAGATGACATATGTTAGGTTGAATTTCTATGATGTCCCCACTCTGGGAGGTCGACAGGAGAAACTCTCATTGACTTCCCTTATTCCTCACAACCAGGTGGAGTACCAGAGTGGATGGGAACACCGATAGTGATAAATTTAGTTGATCCTTACTAGACCCACTAAATTGAACTCCAGGAGATTGATCTCCGCAGTGTCGATCTCCCAGTAAGTGGAGACAAGCCATAAGCAATGGAATTGTTGCAGGCACAATTGCTTGAAATGGTTGGTTCCCTTGCTTGGCCTTGCAACAGCCTAGAATGTTGCTCACAGAACACTGTAGGGAATAATTTCTTGGACACACTGGGTGCAGGTGAAAACAAGCAGAGGATTTATTGGTTCACACAGCTGGTGGAGTACTCATCAGGGGTTAACCCGGTGAGCACTAACTTAACCAAACATACATTAGATTATATAGGTAGCAGATGGACGGAGGAGAAGTGATTTGATAGGTCTAGCAGCGGAAGTAAGATATGCACATAAGCCAATGGTCTACAACAGTTACACAGTATCTCTGCCCATTGCCAATTAAACATATTATCACTAATACAGATAGTTATTCCTAACAAGCTAAATAAGCCAACATAAACAAAGGCATATTGATGGTCATTTTGTCGGCTGGAAATATAATGCGTCTCCTGCGGGGGTGGTATTGCCTTGGCGTGATCTTTGGGATCCAAGCTTATTTTCTAGGAACAAAGCAGACAATGAAAAACAATCCCGTGCGGTTGTTTGGTTGTTTGGTACCGGCCTTATCAAATGAGGCCCTTTGGAATGTGGTTGCCAGGGGAACCAGGGTCACAGTAACTGTTGTACTGTATGTTTCCCAGGGCTGGCCTAATACTTTCAGATTTGACTTTGTCAGTTCTCAGCAAGATACCATGGACTGCCTCAATTTACTCTACAAACACTTTACAACATACCAGTGTGTTCTGGGACTCCTGTAGCACCTCTGTCAGAATTCCCAGCAATGTTGCTGGAAGCAGAGGCTTTTGCATAATTTCATATGTGTACCACTTGCACTGTACTATAGATTAAGAGATCCTCTTATGGGTTAAGATATCATAACTATAGGTACATTATGAATGCAATATAGTGGTAGGTTAAATAGGACCAAGTGGACTGGTGTTACTGCAATGTTTAGGGCTTTCTATCCACAGTAGGATGAAATCATTGTAGACTGTGCTGTTTAAGCTGGACCTGTGTCAAAGATACATACCCATGTATTGCAACCTGCCATTACAAATAAAGAGTGTAAAATGCTTGGGTTGGCTGTGGTGTATATTGTGCACATATTCAACCTACTTCAAGGAATGGTTTCCTGCAATGCATAGATAGAGCCAAACATATCTGGTTTTATGATCTCTGTCTCCCTTCAGTGCCATCTACTCCAAGAGTACTCAAGTTACTTTTGGGTCCAAAATCTTTCAATGCTTAGTCCTGCTCAATCAGGTAAAATTCTCACTTAAGTCAATGGAAATTTTCAGTAGAATTTGGTCTGCTTCCTTTAACTTTAAATCAGTTCTGCTAAAGCTGTTGCAATTTCTCTTCTTCAGGCTTTTGCTCAGAGAGCTCTACACATTTTTAATCAACAAAGTCCACTCATCTAATCTTTTAGACCTCATTCAGGAAAGCTAAGCTAAGCAAATACTTAAGTGGATTTCTGAATAAGGATGCTTTCCTGAATTGGATCTTCCATAATGACATTTAAGATGAGCATAAACTGCTATTTAGAATTTACAAAACACCAAGGAAAATATTGTGGGCAGAGTATAAAATCTTGTGAAAAATGGTGGTGATGCATATTATTAAATTAAATTAATAATACGTGGTGAGGTTTGGGGACAAGACATAGGTACTACAAAGTGCTGAGTATTTCCTGCAAGGTGCTGAGTACTCCCACTGAAATTAAGCATAATCAGGGCTTTGCAAGATCAAGGTTCAATTGCATGGTATTTTAATACATGCCTGCTATGACACTAGAAAATTGTGTTGAAATGTATAATTTAATATCTTCTTGTTTTCATGTGTAAGCTATGCTTAGTTCAATCTGATTGACTGTTACATCGGAAATGGAGATTAAAAATAATAGCCCAGAGTTGAATAATAATTCTGAATTAATACCTCTATAGTTATAGAGGTATGGCTTGAGCTTCAGAACAACCATAGCACTTGTAGCCTTTGATTTAGGGTTCCCAATTAGTAATTTCATAGAATCATAGAACACTCGAACTGGAAGGGACCTCAAGAGATCATCAAGTCCAGTCCCCTGCCCTCATGAGAGGACCAAACATGGTCCTATATCATCCCTGATAGATGTCTATCTAACTTGCTCTTAAATATCTCCAGAGATGGAGATTCCACAACCTCCTTAGGCAATTTATTCCAGTGTTTAACCACCCGGACAGTTAGGAATTTTTTCCTAATGTCCAACCTAAACCTCCCTTGATGCAATTTAAGCCCATTGCTTCTTGTCCTAGCCTCACAGGCCAAGGAGAACAATTTGTCTCCCTCCAACTTGTGACACCCTTTTAGAAACTTGAAAATCGCTATCCTGTCCCTTCTCAATCTTCCCTCATAGTTCATGTTTTCTAAACCTTTAATCATTCTTGTTGCTCTTCTCTGGACCTTCTCCAATTTTTCCACATCTTTCTTGAAATATGGTGCCCAGAAATGGACACAATACTCCAACTGAGGCCTAATCAGTGCAGAGTGGAGTGGGAAAATGACTTCTTGTGTCTTGTTCACAACACTCCTGTTAATGCATCCCAGAATCATGTTTGCTTTTTTTTGCATCAGCACCACACTGTTGATTCATATTTAGCTTGTGGTCCACTGTGCCCCTAGATCCCTTTCTGCAGTATTCCTTCCTAGACAGTTGTTTCCTATTCTGCATGTGTGAAAGTGATTGTTCCTTCCTAAATGGAGTACTTTGCATTTGTCCTTATTAAACTTCATCCTATTTACCTCAGACCATTTCTCCAGTTTGTCCAGATCATTTTGAATTATGACTGTATCCTCCAAAGCAATTGCAACCCCTCCCAGCTTGGTATCATCTGCAGACTTAATAAGCCAATATCTAAATAGTTGATGAAAATATTGAAAAGAACCAGTCCCAAAACAGACTCCTGAGGAACCCCACTTGTTATGCCCTTCCAGCATGATTGTGAACCATTAATAACTACTCTCTGAGAACAGCTATCCAGCCAGTTAGCACCTACCTTATAGTAGCCCCATCTAAGTTGTATTTGCCTAGTTTATTGATAAGAAGATCATGCGAGACCTTATCAAATGCCTTACTAAAGTCTAAGTATACCATGTCCACCGCTTCTCCCCTATCCACAAGACTTGTTATTCTATCAAAGAAAGCTATCAGATTGGTTTGGCATGCTTTGTTCTTTACAAATCCATGCTGGCTGTTACCTGTCACCTTATTTTCTTTTAGATATTTGCAGATTAATTCCTTAATTACTTGCTCCATTATCTTTCCTAGCACAGAAGTTAAACTGACTGGTCTATAGTTTCCTGGGTTGTTCTTATTTCCCTTTTAATAGGTGGGCACTATATTTGCCGTTTTCTAGTCTTCTGGAATCTCTCCTGACTTGCATGATTTTTCAAAGATGATAGCTAAAGGTTCAGATACCTCCTCTATCAGCTCCTTGAGTATTCTAGGATGCATTTCATCAGGCCCTGGTGACTTGCAGACATCTAACTTTTCAAGATAATATTTAACTTGTTCTTTCTTTTATTTTATCCTCTAATCCTACCTCATTCCCACTAGCATTCACTATATTAGGCATTCCTTCATCAGCAGACTTCTTGGAGAAGACCAAACCAAAGAAGTCATTAAGCATCTCTGCCATTTCCAAGTTTCTTGTTATTGTTTCTCCCTCCTCACTGAGCAATGGGCCTCCCCTGTCCTCTGTCTGTCTTCCTCTTGCTTCTCATATATTTATAGAAAGTCTTCTAGTTACCCGTTATGTCTGTAGCTAGCCTGAGTTCATTTTGTGCCTTTGCCTTTCTAATCTTTCCCCTGCATGCCTGTATTGTTTGCTTATATTCATCCTTTGTAATCTGTCCTAATTTCCACTTTGTATATGACTCCTTTTTGATATTTAGATGATGCAAAATAAATAGTCAGTTGGTTTTATTCCTTAAAGTCTGAGTTTCCAGAGTAGTTACAGATGATAATTTAATTTAGTGAAGGGCTATGAATGTCTGAAAGTGTGAAAAAATTAACGCCTATTTAATATAAAATAATTAATGCAATCAGGCATCACAATATGGTGCCCAGAGATTAAAAATAATAGCCCAGAGTTGAATAACATTTCCAAATTAATACCTCTATAGATATAGAGGTATGGCTTGCATACCATAATAATATATGCTGCATTTATACTCACATGAAATGATGCATGTAGGTGTGATCAACCCCTGAATGGAAATAATCCTTTTTCTAACAGTACTTGATAGTGTTTGAGTGCACCAAATCTAAAATTAGCATGCTACCCATTTTTACAATGTTACAATAACATTCCATAATTAATTAGGTTTATACCTGCCTTTTACCATATCTATATTTCTGCAGCTATCATGAAAATAGCTCCTATTCCCTCAATGATTATTTAATATTAAACACATCTTTAGCATCTGTATATATGCCAGATCAGTAGCTATCAATATAGATGGCATGTTCCAAATATTAACATTAATATTATCAAAAACAAAATGTATAAAACCCAGTTAGGACTAAAACATGTTTACAAGATGGCCTAGGATTATGGCCTAGCTCCTCTCTCACTTGCCTCTGAGCTGTGTCACTTCACTCACATATTACCAGGTCTTGCCTGACTATTCTCAAGCCTATTTTTAGGAAATAGATTTTTGGGCCTATGCACATTTCAACACATTTTATAATGAAACATAAGTGAGCACCATCCCTACATATATGGGGGCCGACAGAGTTGCCCAGCCCCTGGGAGAGGGTGGGGTGGGGGAACAACTCTGTACTCTCTCGGAAGGGGCAGGGCTGGAGGAAGCCAGCCCTCAATGCCTCTTGGACTGTACGGTATCTCCACCCCAGCCAGCCCTCAGGGCTGCCCGAAGCATGCTGAGTGGGGATCCAGTAGCAATTTAAAGGACCTTGGGCTCTGGCTGCCACTGCTGCTTGAATTGCCAGGCCCTGGGGCAGTTTCCCTCTCCCCCACATACCCCCATCGGTAGGCCTGCTACATACTGGTGACAATATTTACTACTGAGAATACTCTGACAGTCTGAAGTGAGACTGCTCCATGCACTGTGCTTTGTAATGTTTGCAGGATCAAGCCCTGGGGTAGTATTATCTTTCCTCCAAATACAAGAGACGTTTCATGAGTCCTTTAACAGCAGGCTTTTGTCACCTGATACCTTGGACAGTCTTCCAAATGTCAGCTGTAATGTAACACTCTTCAGCTAAGACAATAAATTGGTCTTCATTTAGCAGGAGAAAGACACCTGGTTCTGTACATGGTTCTGTAAGGAAGAAATAAAGTGTAGTGTGTCAGGAAATCTTGATTAATATTTTTCCCCTTTGGATTTAATTTTGCCGTTCTCTCATCAGATGTGTTAATGAAAGCTGATAATATAGAGCCCTGGTAATTACCCCAGATTCCAGTGCTGTCCTTCATTAGGACCTGGAATGAAGTTTGAGAGTAGGCCATGATCCTGGCTGCTAGACTGGAATGTGACCGAGGCTGAAAGCTGACACCAGCTCACTAGCAAAAGGGCTGTGCGTGAAGCCTGTATCCAAGACAACAGAGCATTTTCCAAGTTATGCATTTATGCAGCAGGGTTAAAGTTCTGTGAAAGCAACAGCTGCTGCAAAAACACTGTGCTTAGAACTGTAGTATGTATATTACTCATGCAGAACTCCATTTGGGTGAATTCTGAAAATGGTTGATACATTTGAAGCAGAATTCCTAGTTCTATGAGAGACTTTTTTTTTAATGTACCTTGCTCAATTGTTTTAAACAGAGTTAGTTTCTTCTACTGATCATTTTTCTCTAAAGTTGACTTTCATTTTAAGAAATTAATAGTTCAAGTATGATCAGCTTTGTGCTCCAGTTTATCCCCTTTAAACGGAACCATCTGCTAGAAAGCTCTAATCTCACTAGATGTGTGTGCACCCGCATATGTTGGTGCATAATGTCTGCAACCAAAACCTGCTGTCACAATTACCGTTCATCCATGCTTTCCAGCTCCCATTCTCAATATAGTCACTGCTAATGTTTTCCATTCCTGCGTAGCCACTACCTGACACTGTTTTTGTAGTACCACTTTCCCTGACCCCAACTCCCTTCCGCAGAGGTGAAATCGTTTTTAGTTAGAAGCTACAAGGCCTGGGCAGAAAGGGGACTTCTTCAGATAAATTCTTTCATAAGGGCTTTACATTTTGTTGTGCGACCTTCCTCCCCATGTCAAGATGATTATGCAATTAGCTGTCAAGGAGGAAAGAACAGAATTCTGTGAGGACCAAATTTTGTCCTTCTCACCAAGCTGCAGTGCAGGAATTTTGCTTAGGCGAACCCACAACCACAAAAATCTTTTCTGTTCAGGAGGAGCAGGTGGATCTGTCTACCTACAAATATGACCGCCATGCCCTTGCCTCTCTCTACAAAAGCATAAAAAAGCCCCCCTGATATGGATTCTGGGGGGGGGACCAAGAATGTTTGTTTCATGTATAAGTTCCTGGTGTCTTTTCTCCCCTTCAGAGTTTGCGCATTTTCTTTTATTTGTTTGTTTATTTATTTGCTAAGATTCCTTCTTTTTTAAACATCTTTTCTTCTAAGATTTAAGGGAAGTGTGGGCCATGCTGCAGGTTGAACCTCTTAAATCTGGGATTCTCTGGTCCAGCAACATCTGTGGTCTGGCAGGATCATGGATGTTGCTGGACCAGAGAGCCCTGGTGCCCAGGAATGCAAACCAGTCAGGGAGTCCAGTGGAGGGGAGCCCCATCATCAGATCAGTGTGCTCTGTCCCCAGAGAGGTCCGGCCAGGCAGGGCAGCAACAGGACCAGAAAACCCCATCTCTGTGGAACCCCGTCCCGGCTCAGCAGCAGCTGGGCAACCACAGAGTCCCATCCTGGGGAAGATCTGGTGGGACATGGCAGCAGTGGGGACGGGGTCACCAGCAGCTGGTGAGCCCTATCCCCAGGAAGCCCTGGGAAGCTGTGAGCAGGACAGAAGCAGGGCAGCCATGGAGCCCTGTCCCCGAGAAGCCTCGGCCAGGCGGGGCAGAAGCGGGGCCATGGCAGCTGGGGAGCTCCAACCCCAGAGAGCCCCAACTGGCTGGTGGCAGCATGCCGAGGCAAGCCCTGTAGCGGTAGGGCTGGAGCCCAGTGGTAGTGTAGCTGGAGCGGAGCCAGCCGGAGGGAGGGGCAGTATCCTGGGAGGCTGGTGGCAGGGGACCTCCCCTGATCTGGCAAATTCCTTCATTCAGGACTGGTCAGGTCCTGAGGGTGCCAGACCAGGGAGGTCCAACCTGTAGAAGAACCCCCTCAGAAAACAAGGATGAAACGATTGGGTGCCTTACAGCCTGCATTTATTTTTCTCTCTTTTCCTTTCTATCTCTTATTTCAGAAAGTGTCTCTGTGGGGTTTTTTTCACTCTTCTCCATTTTAGACCCTATATTTTCACTCTCTGTCTCTCTCCACTCCCTTTTAAGAGATGCTCAGAAGAACAAAGAACATTTGAATCTGAGTTGAATTTTGAGTTCTCTTGAAATTAAGCCAAATGAATCTGCCCATTCCAGGCACGTACCCTGGTAGGAAATTACTCTTCCACCTAGATTGTGTTTCAATATCTAGAGACAGTTTCTCCTAATGGACTTGGCTGAATGTGAAAGCAACGTCTCCATTCTTCACCCAGCAGCTGCTGTCATCACAACAGTCCAGCTCACACCAGGATGGCGAAACTTTCTTTTAAAGCTATTTGAGAATGTTTTGGGAATCCCACAAAGGATGGCAAATAGGACTTGAGAAAAGTGGCTTACTTGCACACAGAAACTCACAAATATATAAGAGGTGAGAGAGAAAATGTAATGATACCATTCCTTACTCTCCAAAAGAACGATAACATTTGCAGATCAGATTAAGATAATTGGTTTGAAGATTAATAATGACCATATGAAAATGGGGAAACATATGTTCACATATGTTACACATATTTTCTTGTGTTTTGGAAAAAATCACTCAAACCCATGTCTGAACATTCTCAGGGGGGGGGGGGGAGAAAGAGAATTAATGCACAGGCCTGATTTACTCCCACTTTGTTGATGATGTAAATTGCACACTGTGGCAATTGCAGAGTTTTTAATTCTACTGCCATTGTCTTTGTGTACTGAGCATGCTCTCTTGCAGCAGATCAGACCAGTATGGCCCCTGTCTTAGTTTCCCTCTGAGTGTCAGAAATAATCAATTCACACCCAGTCTTTAAAACAATATTCCTTCTTTCCTGGTAAACATAATTTTAAAAAAGGGAATTCCTTCAAGTGGACTTTTTTCTTCATCTCTATAAACTCTTATCTTAGCTGTTTTAACCAAAAGAAGAGGTATTCTCAATTTGGTTTCCAATGACATTGTGTTCTAGTTTTCAAAGCTTAAGAATTTATTTACGTGTGCCAAAAGAGAGTACTGCTCCAAATTTATCCATTTTATCTCTTTTCTGCAATGTTTAACGAGAAGCAATCTGATTCCAGGTTCATTCTATTTTTATGGCTCATCTTGGTTCAATCTCTTTCAACTTTTGTTTAGTTATGTCAATTTTGAGGACTGTACTTGATTTGGTTATTCAGTCTTGTTTCTGTTTGATTTTAGTTGATAAGCTCAGATATGAATTTAGAGTCACAGTACCACCAAAAGAAGGGTTCTATTACTCTACCTATTTGGCAACTGTTTGCCTCTATGCAGTTCTTAGTTTTATATCAGAGAGTGTTAAAAGGACATTGTACTTCTTCTAAGCCCCAGTCTTGAAAGAATTAGATTTTTTTTAATCAGAAAATGTTGGTAAATGTTGATTTCACCATATATGCAGAAACATCTGAAAATATTTCCATCAATACTAATAAAAATTTATAGACAGGCAAAATAAGTGAGGCTTGAGAACTTAAGGTTCAATTTAAGCATATTTACTTTGAACATTTTGACATGGGATGTTGAAAATGTATGTTTTAGTGCAGTGGTTCTTAACCTTACTGCAGCCTGCACTCCTTTGGTTCTCAAAATATGTAATCGCACCCCTTATTAAAAATCATTGAAGTAGGTCAGTTTTAAACCTAAGATATATCATAAAAATCTGGCATGTCTCGCACCCCCAGAAAGGGCATCTCGCACCCCCAGGGGGTGCGTGCACCCCCAGATTAAGAACCAGTGTTTTAGTGGCTATAAATCTTTAACTCTTTGAATCTCAATAACAACTGTCATTCAATAATCATTGTCTGACCCTTCTATAATTTTGGCAACTGTGAAAATTGAAATAAATAAAAATTGAAAAAATGCTTAAAATAAACAGATATTATTCATTGAAATTGCTTTAAAAATGAATTCTAACAAGCCTAGTTATATTAATGCCCACTGTTATGGATTTCACTATAACAGCCCTTTGAAATAATCAAAATGCTTGGTTTTCAAATAAAACAATGAGGAGTCATGTGGCACCTTAAAAACTAACAGATTTATTAGGGCATAAGCTTTCATGGATAAAACCCAGTTTGTCAGATGAATTGTGATAAAAAGGGAGAAGTATATTGTTTACATCACAATGCAACATAAGTGAGGGTATATTCATTAGCCAAATGAATGCATCAGGAGTTCAATGTAGTCCAATCTATTACAATGAAATCCAAATAGATCTATAGTGATGAAACATGTGGATACCAGGCTGTCATTTGGTATTCATTGATTCATAGTATGGTATGCTTGATAGATTGGCAGTACTCATATAGAAGGGCAAGGATAGAAATGGAAAGGGGGATTCAAAGATATCTAACAGCTTGGCACTGACCCATTGAAAATAGGGAAACAGTTTCATACAGAGCCAGACCCACCATTTGTCTTTGTTATTAGGAAATAAATCAGCCTTTGTTTTTTTCTGGCCAAAGTGAAGGAATGTCATTATGACTAATAAATTGTAAAGTTACAAAATAGTCAGGATATCTTCCCATTTAAATCTAAATATCTTTGCTAGTTTGGCATTTAAATTTTAGCCCACTGGAAGGAAACAAATGTGAACTAGGGATCTTCATTGACATTCTGAGTCTGAGCTCAAAGCAGACATAAAATAAACAGAGGAAGATAAATCCAGGGAAATCCTACAGTTTCATATCTCATAATAAGCTTTTTCTTATGAAGATGGTGAATCCTATGCTCCCTTTTTAAACCATAACAAAATAGTCGAAACCAAATGTTGGCAAAATAGAAATTAATATGCCTTTTTAACATTTGTGTACACTTATGGACATCTTCAGAACATTGTTTTACTTAAAATCTCTAAGGACCCAATCCTGAAAATACATACGCACATAAGTAACTTTATTCCCAGTCTCATCTCATTGAAGTCAATGGGACTATTCAAAAAAGAAAGTTACTTGTTTTCAGGTTGGGTCATACTTTTTATATTGTGCTTACCACTCTGGTATTTAAGCATCTTCAGAGAAATTATTATTATGTCAGTGGGCTAAACTCCCATTGACTTTGATGACAGCAGGATAGAGCTCAAAATTTCTACTTCGGAAAAAAATAGTAAAGGAGAACTGCTTGGAGTTTGAGAAATGTAGAATTTCTCAATTGTAGAATTGTTGTTTTATATTGCTTTTAAACAATAAAAAGGGAATCCTCTGTTTAAAATACCTCTTGTTGCTAGATAGATGGACTACTATTACTCATGTTCTGGCAAATGGAACTCCATGTTTTAAGTTCATCTGTGAATGCCCTCTGCATTTCGTAGCTATGATTTTATTGGTGCTTTAGCTGTGTTACAGGTTTACTGCTTCTAGAATTTCCTTTTTTCAGCCTTTATCTTTTGCTAAGCTCCTCCCTTTGTGGTTTTTCACACTGTCTCTTCTCAGTGATGACCTCTCTTCCACCTCTGAACCCTTTCAGAGTTTTCACCCTTGCTTTAGCAATTGATCTATGGTGTGCACATGAAAGGGTCAAGCCCACTTTTACGGTTTGCTTAAAATATGTCTTTTTTGGGTAGATACAGAAGTGGTGCTTAATAAGTGCTAAGTAAATAAACTAAGGGCTCAAGACAGCTTCCCTTTTCTGCTAACTACTAGATCTCTTTAAAATTCTTTGTATCAAGTGTTTACCCATTCTTCAAACAAATTAACAGATACCTATAATCATTTTGTGGCTAATGAAATGTGTCAAGGGTTTAGGGTTTCCAGAAAGAGTAATTTCAAATTAAGTTGTCTCACAGTTCAGTGAAAAGGCAACTGCTAAAGATAATTCAAGGACTTGGATATGTATTGGACAGGAAGTCTATTTTTCTTATAGTTTGACAGCTCAGCCTTTCACAGTAAAAAAACAAGAAAGGCTACCAGGCATAAACATATCCTGGGCCCAACCTGACTTAGGCAAAATTCCTTTTGACTTCTGCTACAGCTGAGTAAGGACTGCAGGTTTGAGCCAATTACCATAAAAGTAAATTTGGGGCTTTTGTTTTATATAATTTATGCATTACTGCTTATCAACCACTCTAATTTATTATGAATTCTTAACAGTCATTTTTGTATTCTAAGGACGTTTAAATACCTTTCATACACATGTTTAGATATAAAACGTAAAGAAGATATGGAATTTTTGACATATGAGTTCTGAGTTCTAAATGGAAAGTTCTGGCTATTTGATAATGGCTACAGTTCTTACCAAAGATCATATAAAAATAAGCAAGCTGGAAACTTGGAAAGCATGCTTCAAGATTTTCTATTGCAAACTGAACTACAATTACATTTTTTTAAACTTTGTCACATGTGCCTCTCCCTGAGTTAAATAGTGCCAGACAATAGTGTTACAGATGCCACAAAAGATATTTTCTTGGTTTCCTACACGTACTGCATGTTTCTCCCTGGCCATTAAAAACTTGATTTATTTCTCTGACGCTTTGCATAGGGAAAGAGATATGGGTTTATTGCTAATGTTTCTCATTTAAAAGCTGCTAACAGTAAAACCTGCCAAGAAAACAGCACCTATATTTTGTCTCATTTTGACTTGCAGTACAATGTTCTTTCTCATCTTCAGCAAAATCTTTGTGGAAAGTAAAATGTTAAGGAACCATGTGCTTTTAAGACACAGTCTGAGGGTATGTCTACATTACAGCACTAATTCGAACTAACTTAGTTCGAATTAGTTAATTCGAACTAAGCAAATTCGAACTAGTGCATCTAGACCTAAAAACTAATTCGAATTAGCGTTTTGCTAATTCGAACTAGCATGTCCACATTGAGTGGACCCTGAACCGAAGTTAAGGCTGGCCGGAACCAGGACTTAGAGTGTGGAGCTGCTGCCTCAGGCTAGCTGAGGGCTGGCCTTAAAGGGACCCGAGCCCCCACCCCGGACAGACAGTTCTCAGGGTTCCCCACTTGCTTGTCTACCTCGATGAGGGACAGCAAAGCAGTCCTGTCTTGTAGTGCCCTGAGTACCCACACTTGGCACATCACAGCACTCGGCCATCAGCCCGGCTGCACTTGCCGCAGGCTGCCATCCGGGAGTATCAGTTGGGGGGCTGTCAGGATCCAGGAGGCCCTGCAGGAGAGCTTCCACCCTGAGGAGCCCGCAGAGCCACCCCAGTCCTCCGCATCGGGGGCTCATGCCCCATTCCTCCCTCACCTCCTTCCACTTACCCCTTCCTAGCCCCCCTTCCTGATGTAAAAAAATAAAGGACACGTGTTCGAAAATAGAAACTCTCTTTATTTAACAAAACTGGGGGGGGCAGGGGATTAACCTCTGGGGAGACTGGGAAAAGGAGGTGGGAGAGGGGAAGAGAGAGGGTGGGAGAGGGGAGGTGGAAACCTGGAAGGAGGGAGCTGGAAGGGGGAAGCCAAGGGAAGAAGGAGGAGGGGAAGTTTAAAACTATGGTACGCCATATCATCAGTATTGTGTAGAGATGTGGTCGTCTCACCTCAAAAAAGATATTTTGGCCTTGGAAAGGGTTCAGAAAAGGGCAACTACAATGATTAGGGGTTTGGAACAGGTCCCATATGACGAGAGGCTAAAGAAACTGGGACTTTTCAGCTTAGAAAAGAGGAGACTGAGGGGGGATATGATAGAGGTATATAAAATCATGAGTGGTGTGGAGAGGGTGCATAAAGAAAAGTTCTTCATTAGTTCCCATAATATAAGGACTAGAGGACACCAAATGAAATGAATGGGTAGCAGGCTTCAAACTAATAAAAGAAAGTTCTTCTTCACAAAGCAAATAGTCAACCTGTGGAACTCCTTGCCACAGGAGGCTGTGAAGGCTAGAACTATAACAGAGTTTAAAGAGAAGTTAGATAAATTCATGGAGGTTGGGTCCATGGAGTGCTATTTGCCAGGGGGTAGGAAAGGTGTCCCTGGCCTCTGTTTGTGGAAGGCTGGGGATGGATGGCATGAGACAAATGGCTTGGTCATTGTCTTGGGTCCATCCCCTCCGGGGTACCTGGTGTTGGCCGTTGTCGGCAGACAGGCTACTGGGCTAGATGGACCTTTGGTCTGACCCAATACGGCCGTTCTTATGTTCTTATGTTCTAAGCTCAGGGCTCAGGGTCGGGGGTCTCACTGGACCAACTTGATTTTCATGCAAACCTGCTCCTGGGTTCACATGTGGCCTTTGGTGGCCAGGCTGGCAGCTATCCTGCCCTAGACGGCCTCATTCCTGTGCCTAGTGCGGAGGTTGTGGACGTTGGAGGTCTCCCCCCAAACCTCGATGAGGTCCACGATCTCCACACTAGACCAGGCGGGCGCCCGCCTCTTGCAGCCCCGGGCAGGCTCCTGGGAGCCGCCAGCCTGGTCCTGGGAAGAGGCGGAGGGCTGGGTGGCAGTGGGTGGCTGGCTCATGCCGTGACAGGTGCAGGGTCTGCTGGCTGGGTGCTGGCAGGCTTGCACCTGGCACAGGCACTGTAGCCAGACCGTGCCCCTTTAAGGGCTCCGGGGCCGGGAGGGGGGCAGAAGAGTTTCCCTGGCTTGGCCCAGAGTGGCCACCAGGGCAAGCTGGGAAGAGCTAGCCTCCAACTAGTTCGAATTAAGTGGCTACACAGCCCTTAATTCGAACTACTTAATTCGAACTAGGCGTTAGTCCTCGTAGAATGAGGTTTACCTAGTTCGAATTAAGTGCTCCGCTAGTTCGAATTAAGTTCGAACTAGCGGTTTGCATGTGTAGCGCCTATGAAAGTTAATTCGAACTAACAGCTGTTAGTTCGAATTAATTTTGTAGTGTAGACATACCCTGAGGTTGAGGGGTGGTATCCAGGCACACCAGCATAGGCAGAGCACTCAGAGGCATAATGCTGGAACTCAGATAGCCCTTAGTAAGCACATGACCACTGCTGTATTGCTCTACGGGGTGCAGTATGTTTTTCCTGCCATGTGCTCAGGACTGAGGAGAGATTCCACCAGGCCCTGATGGGAGTCGGCTCTGGGTCCTCGGAAGGGACAAGGTCTCAGGAGGAAGGGGCGAGATGGGAGGCTAGCTTCCTGCTGCCAGCCCTTCAGGGCCACTGGGCGACACTGCCGGATGCTCTGGCAACAATATAAAGGGCCCAGGGATCTGGCTGAGGTAGTGGCAGCGGTGGCCAGGAGCCTCAAGCCCTTTTAAATTGCTGGGCCCTGGGGAAAGTGCCCCTTTGTCCCCCCTGTCGATGGCCCTGACTGTGCAAGTCCTGAGGTTGCCAACATTCTAATAGCACAAGCCCTGCCCCTTCTCTGAGGCCATCCTCCCTGCCCCACCCCATCCCCGAGGTCCTCTCCCCTGCTCACTACATTCCCCCTTCCTTCCTGGCTCACTCTCCTCCTCACTCCCTCATTTAACTGGGCTGGGACAGAGAGTTGGGATTCAGGAGAGGATGAGGGATCTAATTGTGGGTGCAAAGTCTGAGGTGGGCCCAGAGATGAGAGGTTCAGGGTGCAAGAGGGGGCTCCATGTTGGAGTTCGAAAAGGTTGAGGCAGGGGATTGAGGTTTAGAAGAGAGTGAGGGCTCTGTGGTGGCACTGGGGATGAGAGGTGGAGGCTCTGGGCTGGGGTATGGGGTTGTGGTGCAGAGAGGTTAAGGGCTCAGGGCTGAGGATGTGGGCTCTGGGGTGGAGCCAGGGATGAAGGATTTGGGGTTCAGGAGTTGGCTCAAGTTTAAGGGAGTCAAGGCAGGGGCACCAGCTTATACCAGGACGCTCCCAGTTAGCTGTGGAGTGTCTCTCAGGCAGGCTCTCTGCCTGTCCAACTTCTGTTCTGAACCATGGAAGCCACCAGCAAGTCCAGTGCCTAGGCCGGGTGGTGGGGTTAGGAGGCTCTGTGCATTGTTCTTGCCCACAAGCACTGCTCCTTCCAGCCCCCAATGGCCAGTTCCTGGCGAATGGAAGTGCAGAGTCAGTGCTCAGGTTGGGGGCAGCGGGTCTTCTTGCCATTCCACAGCTGCATGAACACCAGGCAAGTACAATATAGATCTTATTCATAGAATAATAGAAAATTAGAGTTGGAAGAGACCCCAGGAGGTCATCTAGTCCAACCCCCTGCTAAAAATGGGGCCAATCCCAACTGGGAATTGTTCAAGCTTGGTGTTAAAAACCTCTGAGGATAGAGATTTCACCAGGCACCCAGTGGAATAGTTTTTCCTAATATCCAACCTAGATTTCCCTTCTTCTCCCGCACAACTTGAAATCACTGGTCCTTGTTCTGTCATTTGCCACCACTGAGAATAACCTGGGTCCATCCTCTTTGGAACCCTCTCCCCCTCTTTCAGGTAGCTGAAGGCTGCTATCAAATCATTCATTCTCTTCTGCAGACTAAATAAACCCAGTTCCCTCCTCCTCACCTCTTAAATCATGTGCCCTCAATCCCAAATCATTTTCATTGACCTCTGCTGGACACTCCACAATTTCTGTCCACGTCCTTTCTGTAATGGGGGCCCCAAAATTGGACTCAGTATTCCAGATGTGGCCTCACCTGTGCTGAGGGGAATAATGTGCGAGGAGGGTTAAGGTGGAGAAGGTGGGGCAGAGGAGGAGTCTGGGATTTGCGGGGAGGATGTCCCAGCTCTCTCCTGGGCTAGGGATGGCATCGAAAGGAGTCACATGGGAAGAGGGGTGGTCATGAGACCGGTGCCCCCCCATGTGTCTCTTGGCCACTGATTTTCGTGACAGATTTTCCTCCCACTCTGCTACCTCCTGATGGTTTTCTCACAGGAAGACATGAACAGACTCTGAAAGAAAGGTCCTCTTCTACAGAACAGTTGTTTAGCCAGTCAGTCCCCAGCCTGTATCAGTGCATGGGGATTCTTCACTTGTCCTCGTTGAATATCATCAGATTTCTTTTGGCCCAATCCACCAATTGGTCTAAGTGACTCTGGACCTATTCTTGCCCTCCAGCATATCTACCTCTCCCCCCAGCTTAGTGTCATCTGTGAACATGCTGAGGAAGCAATCCATCCCATCATCCAGATCATTAATGAAGATGTTGAACAAAACTGGCCCCAAAACTGACCCCCTGGGACACTCTGCTTGGGACCGGCTGCCAACTAGATCTTGAGCTGTTCATCACTACCCATTGAGCTCCATTAGAACTGCTTTTTTGGGGAACTGAGTAGAGCTGCCTGAAAACTTTTCACCAGAACTTACTTCTGACAAAAAAATAGCTTTTGAAAGGGAATAAAAAAAAATCACAATGTTAGTTTCCTGAGGTTTTTTTCAATTAATGTAACAAATCCCAAAATAATTTCAGCCCCAAATCAAGAGTGTTTTCAATTTTTGTCAAAATGTGTGATTTTTGGTTTTCCAAAACTAATCTCCTTCTCCCCAAAAAGCATTTCCCGTTAAAATCAACTAGCATTTTCCAACCACCCCAGGAGCTGAGGGCAGAATGGCAGAAAAATAGGAATCAGTTCAGAGGCATTTGGTCTTTCTTGGAAGCCCGGCATAGAGGGTTCTCCAGAATATGGATTAAACTCTCCAAAGGAAACCTGACAGATTTTCCTCCCACTCTGCTACCTCCTG
This sequence comes from Pelochelys cantorii, assembly GCA_032595735.1. Lineage (NCBI taxonomy): Eukaryota > Metazoa > Chordata > Testudines > Trionychidae > Pelochelys > Pelochelys cantorii. The sequence continues at coordinate 89,987,670 of CM064330.1, read as the reverse complement.
ATGGTTTTCTCACAGGAAGACACGAACAGACTCTGAAAGAAAGAAGGACTGAAGAAACTGAAAGACTATGAGTTGGACCCATAATCTGTAGGGGCATATCCTGTCCTAATCGACAGTCTGTGCAACCACTTTGGATTTTCGTGGGGGATACAAGTCAGGTCAGGATTTGACCTGTAATATAAAACTAATTGCAATGGTCTTGGCTTGAGTCCTAAATCTTCCTGTAATTTTTGTGTAACTTCACTATCATGGTAAATGAGTCAGCTTTGGGGGAAAAAGAAAGAATTTAGCTCCAAAGAAAATGTTATTAATGAGTTATCAGTTCAGTTATCTTTGAACTATTTTCCACATGAAAACTGTTTCAGGAAAATGTAGCCACTGGTGTGTTGTGATCGTCCTGCTAGAATGAATGTTAGAAAAGAAGAGAACAAACAATTGAAAAAAGTTAAGGGGAGAAAAAAATGTGAATTTCCCCTTAAAACATTTCTATCATGCTGCTTCATATTCATTAATTAGTCTGCGGTTTCCTTCGCGTTTAGTTTACAAAGCCACTTAAACCCACGCACTCATTTAACATATTTATGACCCCAGTTTTCTTTCTTTTCTCTGAGACTGTACCGTAATTGTTCTCTGGACTCAGGGACTGCAGAGTGCCTTCGCTGATGAAAAGAGACAACATAAAGAAGGAAATGAATGTGTGAGGGATGAATACCTTCCACAAAACAACTGGGTGCAATTTGGCCCATGGCCCTGGGGGTCACTTTAATAGAGTGGAGCCTCAGCCTCTATTGAGTGTATGGGAGACTATTAACTCTTAACAACTCACAGTCTCAGGTTATTTATTTATTGCTTAAATGATTTGTTATTGCTACTTGAATTTAATATACCCTCTGGGAACTGAGATGGCAGCATCATGTTACAGAAAAACTACAAGTTATTTTAAAACTGTAATTGAGTTTTTATGAGCTCCATAAAATCTTTCTGAACAAATAACTTACCATTAGTCAGAAACTTCAGCAGGAGATCTGTAAAATTAAGCATGTATTAGAACAGTACTGTATTTGTGTTCCTCTTGGGGGCAGGCATCGGAGAGTTGTTACTTTGGTGTATTTTGATTATTTGAATTTAATAATACTTTACATGTATGTAGCACTTTATGCTTTCAAAGGGCTATACAGATACAGTATTGAGCCTCTAAATTACTCATTTCAGTACAGAAGCTCTGCATTTTCAGAGTGAGAGCTCTTTACAAAATGATCCATAGCTTAGCTAGGAAATACCTTTCCAGCCACTCCATCTGGCAGCTACAAATCCAAATGCCATTTTTGTTGGGCAGACTGGTATTTTTTATATAGTTCTTTCTCTCTCTCTGCCCAGACTGACCCACTGCAGAAATGCCCCCTCACCCGCAACTGCACATCCATCTTCCCTCTGTACTCTTGCAGTGACCTAATGTAGCCAGATGCATCTTTCATCTTTTCTGCTACCAAAGCACTTATGTCAGTAGCAGGAGTACCTGCATCCCAGCCTCACCAAGCCATTTGAAGGGCTCTCAACCCGCACAGGGGGTGTGTACTCTTTCAGGTGAATGGGAGGCTGGAAAAGGGATGATGAAGTGAAGCCAATAGCGAAGGAAGCATAAATCATAACAAAAAAATGCATGGAAAATAAAAATAAGGCAAGAATTTGGGTGTGGAGAAAGGTACAAGAAGGGGGTAGCAGGGAAAATATAGCTATAATAATCAGGGATTGGTGAGAAGAAATAGGCAAAACACTGGCATCTCTAGTGGAGCATGCCATGTGGTATAATGAAGACTTATGTCCACCAATCCACCACAAGGAAGCTTCATCCAAAAAAAAGTTTGCAAGCTACTGAATTAAATAGACATATTATTTTTAATCTTTCATTGGTTGAAGTCCCTGTCATGGCTCTAATTATTTTTGGTTCCCTTGTACCAAAAGAGACTGACCATCTCTTTTTATTCTCCACAGCTGGACCAGCTGTGAGAGGGGGGCAGTCAACACCACCCAGGACAGCCTCCCGGACCCGAGGCATCTGCAGGTGACACCATCCCATGGACTAATTCCAACGGCAGCATTTGCTGGCACTCCAAGCCCTGGAGCACACCATCCACAGCTGGGTGCAGGAGGACCTGCAGCTGCGTCAGAAGAGCTGGCGGGAGCTGCTTATGCAGTGCCACTCCATGTGCATTGATGTCCACTCCCTTGTGCTGAGCATGATGCCTCTTCCTGCTCCAGCCTCTGCTCTAGCTCCTGCTGTAGCTCCTCCTCCCACTCGCTTTCCCCCTCCCACTTTTCTCTCCACCCCCTTCCCACCACTCCATGGACACCGAGGCCCCTGCACCCATGGTGGTGGGATCCACAGAGCCCGGCACCACTCCCAGCCCCAATCCTGAGCCTCTCCTCCACCTTCTAGTTCCCTCCTCCTTCCTCCAAGCTTCTCACCATACCCCTTCTTCCACCCTCTCTCCTCCCCTCTCCCAGGTTCTTTCCCCAGTCTCTCCCCAGCTTCTTTGACCCCACATTACAAATACAGAGATTTTAGTTTTTCAAAAAAAAGGTTTTTATTTTTCATCGGGAAAGGAGGGAAGGGAGGAGTAAGTGGAGGGACAGCAGTGAGGGGTGAAACAGAAGCCCCCAGCGTGGCAGACAAGGGGAGAGTGTCACCGGTCCTCTGGGGAGAAGCTCTCCCTCAGGGCCTCCTGGATGCACACGGCCCCCTGATGGGCCTGCTGGATGGCAGCTGCGCACGGCTGCTCGGAGGCTCTGCCTATGTGGTCAGCCTCTACCCCCCGCCCTGGCAGAAAGGCTTCCCCTTCCTTTTACACACGTTGTGCAGGACACAGCACTCAGACACCACATGTGGGATGTTGTGCTCCCCGAGGTCCAGGCGGGTGAGGAGGCATCTAAACTGCGCCTTCAAACGCCGGAAGGCACCCGCAATGATCATGTGGGCCCTGCTTAGCCTGGCATTGAATACTTCTCTGGAGGGGTTGAGGTGGCCGGTGTAGGGCATCGTGAGCCATGGCTGCAGGGGATAGGCCGCATCCCCCACCAGGCAGACAGGCATGTCCATGTCCCTGACCCTGATGTTGCGGTCAGAGAAGAAAGTTCCAGCATGCAGCTTCTGGAACACGCTTGTGTTCTTAAACACACATGCATCATGTGCCCTCTCTGACCACCCAACATATGTCCATGAACTGGCCTTGGTGGTCAGTCATGGCCTACAAGACCACCAAAAATTATCGCTTTCTGTTAATATAGATTGATGCCTGATGGGCTGGGGCACAGATGGGGATGTATTTCCCGCCTATAGCCCCCCCCCAGAGATGGGGAAGCCCAGGGAACCAAATCCGGCGATGAAAGCATCCACGTCTCCAAGGTGGATGAATCTGCACAGCAGGATGGTGTTGATCACCCTGACCACTTGCAGAAGGAGACAAACAAACAGAGAATCACAGGAGTGCCAGGGTACCTGAGAGTTCCCCCCGCCCCCCGTCCTCCTCCTCCCCACTCACCATGAGCAACCCCCTCCAATCACCCTAACCCCTGGCAGGGCTTTGCACCACCCCCACCCTCTGTTTCGGTAGGGAAGCCAATTCCGTCCTTCCACCAGCCCACTGGGACAATAGCCTGAGAATGCCATACTTGCATGAGCAGGGCCCCGAAGGTCAATCTCCCCACGCCAAACTGGTTCCCCACAGATCAGTAGCTATCTGGCATGGAGAGCTTCCAGAGGGTGATGGCAACACACTCCTGGAGGGTGGTGGTGGGCCTCATCTGCGTGTCCCATCACCTCAGGGAAGGGGCAAGCCAGTCACAGAGTTCCTTGAAGGTGTCCTTTTTCATTCTAAAGTTCTGGAGCCATTGCTGGTCTCCCCAGTGCTCCAGAACTATGTGGTCCCACCAGTCTGCACTGGTGTCCAGATGCCAGTTGCGGCAGGGCACAGCGTCCAGGGGAGGGCAGGCAGCATCCAGCTGCAGGAGCCACGCCCACGCATACCCAAGGAGGGTCTGCCACAAGGGCTGGGGATTGGGTTCCTGCAGAGCCTGGGAGGCTGCTTGCAGACACTGCTGCATGACTTGCAAAAGCTGAAAGAGCTGAAGACTGCCTGGAGGTAGCTCTGGCTCCATAGCGGAGGGTGCTGTGGTGTCCTAAAGCAGGGCAATCAGAGCAAGAAGAGAAAATGCTTTGCTGTCCCTCAGAGAGGTAGGCAAGCAAGCAGAGAAACCTGAGAAATGGCTGTCCAGGGGGTTCCCTTTAAGCATGAGCCTCAGATAGCCTCAAGCAGAAGCCACACGAAGTAACTACTGACCTGATGCCCTGCCTGAACTGGTTTCTGGTGGCCTTAAATGCGATTCAGTGTCCAATCAGTGTGAATGCTCTATTTCAAAATAGCTACGCGCTATTTCAAGACGCATTTTGTGTATAGACACGCTATTTTTAAGTAAGTTATTCCGGAAAATCTCTTTCGGAATACCTTATTCTGAAATAACTGCACAGTGTAGTTGCAGCCCCAGAGTTCTGGCTGCTCCTCTGTGCTCCAGAGGCTTTCCTGATGGCCCTGCATGACTGGAGCTCTGCTGCTGGCTCCAGCTTATGGTCCTGGTTGCTGACTCCACACGGTGGGGGCTCTGCAGTCAGCCCTGTGCTCGAGGTCCCACCTGCTCCCCTGCACACTCTTTGCTCCTGGCCTCAGCTGGGGAGGTAGGACAGGTTAAGGGGGTAAATATCAGCACCCTCACTCTTAAAAATGTTCTCGGGCCACTGACAAATTGGTTTCTTAGCTGCTTTTAAGGTATCAAAATGTGTTTTCATTCTGAATTGGAAAGAAAACAACATCTTTGGAACACATTTGCACCGAATTGAAATACAGGGCATCCAGTTTCAAATCCTACCCTATCTAAATCAGAGTAATCTGGGATGACAGCTTAGCTCTACTACCTCTCCACAGTGATGCACGGATTATTTTCCTACGAGATTACAATTAACACAACCAATCTGTGTGGACGGCTAATTTAAAATGTTGCTTGCAACATGCACTACACTAATCTTATCAGCAATGAATTTCACATGGTCTTTATTTTGCCTACTTATATTAGGTCTTCTTGGAATTCCCCACAGTCCTCCCTAGTCTTGACAAAGCTGTATAATTTTGTGTGCCATCTTCATGCCCCTTTGCTACTCATTAATGATTATATTGAACAATACAAGCCTGAGTAGGGATCCCCATGCAAACTAAACTATTGATCTCAATGGGCGTGTGGCCAAGGTGAGAGGAGTATGTGATCAGGCTCACAAGCTGGACTGCTTTGTCCCTGTAATGTAATACTCCCAAAGGAGCTTTATAATTCAATACTAGTGTAAGCAGGTGTCACTCCATTGTCTTTAGTTTAATTACTCCCTCTTAAACCAGGTCAGGATATAGGCCTTCCGGGCTCATTAGTCTATAATTTCTAGACTCTCTAGCACTTTACTGAAAGAAAGACAGAACTCTGACTACCCTCCAGGATAGCAGCTGAGTTTTTGTCATTTATTTTGGAGGGATAAAATACCATGTTTTCTGTTCCATGTTTTTAGAGTCACACATGGGTGAAATCTTAGCCCAATTGGGAGTTTGCAATTAACTTCAATGGGCTAGGATTTCGCTCATGTATTCTTATCTTTTAAGCTTCCATAAATCTATAAGGAGGAGGTCAGATGAACATACTAGGAAATAGAGGGGCAAATTGTCCTTTAGTTGAGCATGGGGAGGAAAAAGGCAGGACACTCAGCCAGTATGTATTCTGTGACATTCTGATTGATAGTTTTCCCCTATACAAGAGGACAGGAAGGGGACTTGGCTCCCCCAAACCTGTGAATCTCCCTCTGTGGACCTTCAGTGTTCTGCACAGAACCCCTGTGCATCTTCACCACCTCAAGCCACACAGGACTTCTGCTTCCATGGTATCCCTGAATCATTGGCAATGGGTGGAGACCTCCTTTGGGGATCCTGTCTCCCAGCTCCACCCTTTTGCCCATGTTCCCCCATCCATGGCTGGAGAACAGCCCCTGTCTTCCCCTCCAACTGGAGCCACCAGCCCACTGTACTGGAGCAGCTCTAACCCAGCTGCTGCCCTGAGGGTACCCCCCCCCCACCCACTTGTCTGCTCCACCCTCCTGACCTGCTCGGACGAGCCCCAGACCAGCCATAATCACACCTCCCTTTCCCTTGTCTCCCCATACCAAAGCTGCTCTGGGCAAAAGTGTCTCCTCAAAGACCCAGGGAGGTTCTGGCACAGCTGAGGCAACAGTATTTGCTACTCAGCTTCCAGGGAGTCCAAGCAGATTAATGAGGAACCCAGGAAGCTGAATAGCACACCCTGCCTCTTCAGCCACCCCAGAACCTGCATGGGGCATAATAAAGTAAAAACTTCACTGCCAAACCCTGCAATAGAGGGTCCCACAGCCATGGCCGCACCAGGGGAGATAGAACTTCTCCTGGCCCATTATAGTCGCCACCTGTGCTCTGAATGCTGCTGCCCTTGCAATCATAATTCTGTCTTTTTGTGCCTTTAGTTTGTACATTGAAAGAGGCAGAGGCCTCATAAACAGTATGTGATTGTGCAATTAAAGATTGTATCTTAAAAGATACGTACAATGGAGCACAGACAACCACATATCTGGTATTTCGTAATTTTCAAATATGTGACTTAGCAACCCACATAATGTTTCTCTGATTTTCTTTTTAAAAGGCAACCCCCACCCCCAACAAATTAAACTATATGTCAGGAAGCACGACCTGCAACAGAACCAGTCTTCATCAACCAAAGGAGCACAACTTGCCTGAAGTAGACTGCCTGGTCGGCTACATGGCCTGACTGGTGGGAAGAGCAGACCATCTCTCCAGGGCACCTGGGACAGTGGCTGCTCAAAGCATTTGTCCACGGCTGCAATAGTTTCTGTGTCAGCTTGTTCCCAGCCCTGTTCCTGCCTTTTCTCACTGCAGGTAATTTGGCTCTGACCCTCTGCTCAGATCCCAGGTTTTGGCTTTGATCCTTGGTTTTGGTGCCTGGCTTTTGACTCCAGTTGTGACCCAGGGATCCGATTCCTTACTACTGCTCTAACCACTGGCACAACCCCTCATGTTCTTGACCCTATATACAGTTATAACAACTCCCTCATTCACAAGACTTGAACCCTGAACAAAACTTCACCAGGGTAGTGCAGATATCTGCCATTTGAGATACAGGACTAACTACAGTAGGTGATAATTGACCATGTTAGGAGAATGCTGCTATCCCAGAGGTTAGTCTGGTGTTATATGCAGGGCGTGATCAGAGGCGGAGAGTTCCTGGCTTGTGTGGGGCCCCCAGAGGTAGGAATAGGAGACTGGGCCATGTGTTGGGACCAGAGTGTTTACTTGATGGCAAAGGGAGCCAAGTCCAGCTGCACTCCCTTTTCCCACAGCTAAAGTTGCTCCACCAGCCGTTCCCATAGCAGTGTTGCCTGCTGTGGATTCTGCTTTGATAGTGTTGTAAATCTGGCCTCCGATGTTCATCGTCATTTATTATTTGGTAGGCTGCTGACTTTTTCCAGAGGACTGTAAATGAGAGAAGGGAAAGGGCAATTTTTTACAGTTTACAAGTTAGCTACGCCAGAATGGAATTTCCCAGGACAAAGAAAAAGGAACTTTCTAGCATGAGCACTTTCCCCTTTTCAAATGTCAGAGCCCTCCTGTGAACAATAGAGGTGAATACAAAATTGTTAAGACTATAAAATGCATAATGAGTACACCCCCCAAAAAATCTTAACTCTGCCTTGAAGTGACACCATTGCAATAGCTATGTGCTTATGATTCAGGAATTTTAGCAATAATTGTCCCAGATTAAACAGATTTTGAAAGACAGATTAGATTGTTTCTTTTATTTCCCCTCATGATATCAATACAAGACAGAGATAAGGTTGTCTGGGTGTTATAACTTTGCATTTCCATAATCTGTTCATATTTAAAATTCCTAGAAGTTTAATCTTAACTCTGAATGTCCTATGTTTATAACACTTGGTTTTGGGATAATTACAACATTCCTGTATAGTATTTTACCTTCAATTACTGATAAATACTCTCAGCCTTAACTCTATTTTAATATAATTTTTATCTGGAAATTTCCTGGGTGTTCAATGTTTATTGTTTATTTATGATTTTAAACCAAACATAGCATGCTACCATGTCAAATTTCTAATGATTTGAAGATATGAAGGATCAGCCTTAAGTTGCTTTTCAATTTTAATGTTTATGGCCAGAGTCATCATTGGTGCACTCTGGATGCTTTTTGTCACTCTGGTGCAGCACAAAGCAGCTCAGGGACCTGATGGGTTTACAGCTGCTTTGTATCACTGGCAAAGAACAAGCTAGCTGGTGTGTACATCATGGTTTCTTCCTCCTTCCTGTCCTCCCAGTTTTATACCTCACTATATTCCCCTGCACAAAGAGGTAGAATTCCTGCTTTAAGCGCACAACTCAGCTCAGCTATAATAGGCACTACATGATACCTATTCTAAAATAAAAAAGCAAAGCACACAGCCTTGTGCCTAGTATCTGTCTTCGGACAGTGGCCAATGCCAGATGCCCCAGAGGGAGTAAACAGAACAGATAATCATCAAGTGATCCCTCTCTTGTCATCCATTTCCCGCTCCTGGCACACAGAGGCTAAAGGATACCATTCCTACTCATTCTGGCTAATAAGTATTGTTGGACCCATTCTCCATGAATTTATCTAGTTCTTTTTTGAACCCTGATCAGTAGCATGGATTACCTGTTCTGTTCACTCACTCTGGGGCATCTGGCATGGGCTACTGTTGGAAGACAGGATATTGGGCTAGATGGACCTTTGGTCTGGCCAACTATGACTGTTCTTATGTGATTACATTTAGTGGAGATGTATCAGAATTCAAACCTAAAGAGGCAACTTCATTACAGTTAATAATTTTTTCAAATAGTTGTATGAGAAGATAACTGTAAGTAATAGGATGCAAATCAGGAATACAAATATAGTCTGAATATTAAGAATTGAAGGAGTGGCATTTTTATTGAAACTGTATTTTGTTAAAAATGTAAATTCTGCAACACCAACATGTTTTGTGAATTTGTGTCAATTTCAGCAAATTGTTTCTGTTTATAAATTTTTTGAAAAAATTGAAATATTTCATCACAACATTTTAAAAAGGAAATGTGATTGTTTGGTGTTAAATGACTTTTATTTGAACATTTCCTTTTATGTTATCTCTTAAAAAATCAAAAACATTTTTTCCTAACTCTTCAATGCAACAAAATTTCAGGGGAAAAAAAAAAAGTGCTTTTGATTCAACCTGAAATGGCGATGAGGAGTCCTGTGGCACCTTATAGACTAACAGATTTATTGGAGCATAAGCTTTCATCGGCAAAGACCCACTTTGTCAGATGCAACAGAGAGGACCCGTGATTCGAACGGAGAAGGTAGGGCAATCAGCTAGTTATCTAAGTTATTTGTACATGAATGCAAGAAGCCTGGGAAACAAACAGGAAGAATTAGAAGAACAGTCTAGTTTTGGCACAGTTGAAGAATTCTGAGGTGATTGGAATAACAGAGACTTGGTGGGATAACTCATAGGACTGGAGCACTGTCATGGAAGGGTATAAACTGTTCAGGAAGGACAGGTGGGGGAGAAAAGGAGTTGGAGTTGCACTTTATGTAACAGAGCAGTATGTTTGCTCAGACCTCCAGTATATATAGAGAGAAAAGCCTGTTGAGAGTCTTTGGGTTAAGTTTCAAGGAGGGAGCAACCGAGGTAATGTTGTGGCTGGTGTCTGCTATAGACCACCAGATCAGGTGGATGAGGCAGATGGGGCTTTCTTCAGACAATTAAGAAAAGCTTCCAGATCACAGGCCCTGGTTCTCATGGGGGACTTTAACCATCCTGACATCTGTTGGGAGACCAATACAGCAATACACAGGCAATCCAGGAAGTTTTTGAAGAAAGTTGGGGATAACTCCTGGTACACGTGCTGAAGGACCCAACCAAGGGCCATGCACAGCTTGACCTGCTGCTCACAAACAGGGAGGAACTAGTAGAGGAAGTAGATGTGGGTGGCAATCTGGAAAGCAGTGATCATGAGATGGTAGATTTTAGGATACTGACAAAAGGAAGAAAGGAGAGCAGAAAAATACACACCCTGGACTTCAGAAAAGCAGACTTTGACTCCCTCAGAGAACTGATGGGAAGGATCCCCTGATATGCTAACATGAAGGGGAAAGGAGTCCAGGAGAGTTGGCAATATTTTAAAGCCTTATTGAAGGCACAGAAACAAACCATCCCGATGCACAGTAAGAAAAGCAAATATGGTAGGCGGCCAGCTTGGCTTAGCAGGGAAATCCTTGGTGAGCTTAGCCACAAAAAGGAAGCTTACAAGAAGTGGGAACTTGGACAGATGACTAGGGAGGAATATAAATATATTGCTCTAGAATGCAGGGGAGCAATCAGGAAGGTGAAAGTGAAACTGGAATTGCAGCTAGCAAGGGATGTAAAGGGTAACAAGAAAGGTTTCTATAGGCATGTTAGCAATGAGAGGGTGATCAGAGAGGGCGTGGGGCCCTTACTGGATGAAGGAGGTGACCCAGTGACAGATGATGTGGGAAAAGGTGAAGTACTCAATGCTTTTTTTACTTCTGTCTTCACAGACAAGGTCAACTCCCAGACTACTGCACTAGGCAACACAGTATGGGAAGGAGGTGGGCAGCCCTCAGTAGAGAAAGAACAGGTTAAGAATTATTTAGAAAAGCTAGACATACACAAATCCATGGATCCAGATTTAATGCATCCGAGGGTACTGAGGGAGTTGGCAAATGTCATCGCAGAACCTTTGGCCATTATCTTTGAAAATTTGTGGAGATTGGGAGAGGTCCTGGATGGTAGGAAAAAGAAAAGTGTAGTGCCCTTTTTTAAAAAAGGGAAGGAGGACAAACCAGGGAACTAAAGACCAGTCAGCCTCACCTCAATCCCCGGAAAAATCACGGAAGGGATCCTCAAGGAATCCATGTTGAAGCACTTGGAAGAGGGGAAAATGATCAGGAATAGTCAACATGGATTCACCAAGTGCAAGTTATGCCTAACTAACCTGATTAGCTTCTATGATGAGGTAACTGGCTCTGTGGACATGGGGAAGTCATTGGATGTGATATACCTTGACTTTAGCAAAGCTCTTGATACGGGCTCCCACAATATTCTTGCCAGCAAGTTAAGGAAGTGTGGATTGGATAAATGGACTGTAAGGTGGACAGAAAACTGGCTAGATTGTTGGGCCCAATGGGTAATGATCAACGGCTCACTGTCTGGTTGGTGGTCGGTTTCAAGTGGAGTGCCCCAAGGATCAGTTCTCGGGCCGGTTTTGTTCAACATCTTTATTAATGACCTGGATGAGGGAATGGATCGCATTCTCAGCAAGTTTGTGAAGGACACTAAGCTAGGGGGAGAAGTAGATACGTTGGAGGGTAGGGATAGGATCCAGAGTGACCTAGACCTATTGAAGGATTGGGCCAAAAGAAATCTGAAGAGGTTCAACAAGGCGGACAAATCCCAAGCACCTTTATAGGCTGGGGACACAGTGGCTAAGCAGCGGTTCAGCAGAAAAGGACCTGGGGATAACAGTGGATGAGAAAGTGATTATTCCCCTTTATTTGGCACTGGTGAGGCCACATCTGGAGTATTGTGTCCAGTTCTGGGCCCCCCACTATAGAAAGGATGTGGATGCATTGGAGAGGGTCCAGTGGAGGGCAACCAAAATGATTAGGGGGCTGGACCACATAACCTACTAGATGAGGCTGAGGGATCTGGGCTTGTTTAGTCTTGCAGAAGAGAAGAATGAGGGGGCATTTGATAGCAGCCTTCAACTTCCTGAAGGGAGATTCCCAAGAGGATGGAGAGAGGCTGTTCTCAGTAGTGATGGATGGCAGAACAAGGTACAATGATCTCAAGATGCAGTGGGGGAGGTCTAGGTTGGATATTAGGAAAAAGTATTTCACTAGGAGGGTGGTGAAGCACTGGAATGGGTTACCTAGGGAGGTGGTGGAATCTCCATCCCTAGAGGTTTCTAATTCTCGGCTTGACAAAGCCCTGGCGGGGATGGTTAGTTAGGGTTGGTCCTGCTTCAGGCAGGAGGTTGGACTTGATGACCTCCTGAGGTCTCTTCCAGCCCTAGTATTCTATGATTCTTCCTGAATTGAAAGTTCAGACTTTCTTGGACATGCATCTGGCACCTATTTCTTGTTAGACTCATTTAAATATAAGCAGCTCTTTACAGGATAAAAAGTGATGTGCAGATTATGACAAAATAAATGGTTATTCCACTACCAAAATATTTCTCTAGTGTAGTTTGAATCTTCAAAGAACCAGAGTTTGTTTTATTGTCTAAACCCACCTGTTCCTGCAGCAGAGATTGTATGTTGAACAGAAGCTATGTATCTTGTGGAATTTGCTATGGGAACCATGTTGGTGGATTTCTTGTACCTGAGCTTTTTGGTTCATTGAATCTACACGCTCTACCATGTGAGTCTCTACAGCCTACAAGTTCTTTAAACCTGAGCTTTGTACTTACCAGCTTTGTTAAGTCAGCTGGTTTAGTAGCTTGCAAGAATTACGATTCTTAAACCAAAATTTTAAAATAGTGATTATTTGAGTTTTTGCCTGCATAGAAATAACAAGGATTACATCTTCTGCTTTCATAGATCTGTCATCTGATTTGACATTATCAGTAGCATATGCCTATGATGATGACAGATAAAATATCAGACTGGATTTTTGTGCCCGTCTGTCAAGCGTTCTGGGTATATATCTTGTAAGACCATGACTTATACCAAAAGTCCCGAACTGCGGGGCATGTCTCGTAAAGGGGGCATGGAGGAACCTTTTGGGGATATAGGGGCCTGAGGATGTACCACTCAGCCCTTCCCATCCCTAACTCTGCTCTCGTCTCACCCACACCTACATCTCTGGCTCTGCACTTGACCCTACACTCAGCCTTGGTGCAGCTCCACTCCTGGTTCCTCTCTACCCACAGCCTCAGATCCTGACTGCAGCTCCATCCCTGTTCCCACCCTCCTTCCAGCCCCAGACCTGCACCCAAGCTGCGGCCTCAGCTGTGGCCCCTTTACCCCATTTGCATCACCCGGGGCATAGCCCTGCTCCTGGCCCTGGCTCCAGAGGCATTGGGGAAGGCACAGATGGGGTGCACAACCCTCAAAAGTTTGGGGACCACTGTTTTATACTGTAGTGTGGTTCCCTTAAAAGATCGAACAAAACATATATTCTTAATGAAATAATTTTTTCTTTCCTTCATTTTGGGGAAAAAAACCCGATCCTTCACAGTAATTCTACTGGCGAAGTATTCATTTGTACGTTACACCTTAATTTTGGCTGGATTCATATCTTGTGTAAATTTGATTGTATAACATTTAAATTGAAAAATAGCTACCTATAGCTCTCCTATGTGCATTTCATGAACTGCTGTTCTCTCATTTGGGTTTTTCATTTTGAATTAGGGTATATGTTGGGATTTTCCATCTTTCTCTCAACTTCATGCTTTTGGGATCAGATAGAAACCCAAAAAGAGGACCGCAGAAAAGAGAAAAGGAGGCATGACTCACTCAAACAGGCAAGTTAAATGAATTCCCAAATACATACAGCAGTTTTCAAAATCTCTGTTGAACAAGCTAAAGCTGCTCTCACCCCTACCTATGCCACTGTTACCTGCACAACTCTGCACATACTCTGTGCAGTAAACAACTCAAAGCCTCACTAACTATGGAAACCCACTGGGGCAATATTTACATATAAATACACTGAGAAAACTGGCATTAGGCACAAACAGGATTTGCCTTCTTATTTCATTCCTTTGCTTTCCTGACACAGTTTTTCTTTCACAATGCAAAAAAACCCCTCTACTTCCTTATTTCTGTTTTTCACACAGTAGTGGAGGTACTGTCTGATGGATTTGTGCTATTGGGGAATCTTGCTCTAAATCACCATGACTCTATATGCCTGCAATCATCTAGCCATAAGGTAATAAAATGAACTTAGTGCCCTTGTGCACCTGTGTATTCATCTTCTGTGTCTCCAAATGGAACTTGCTAATGTTGTTTTTTGAGGTACGAGAGAATGCCTTGTGTTCCATCCGCCTGCATTTTTAACTCCACAGATTTCAAGGTTACTCAGACAGGGCTGGGTAAAAAGAGGGGAAGCTCAGGAGATGCAACCCAGAATCTGGCCCTACATTCCAAATACACACCTGTGATTCTAACACTATATACTTACCCACTCATCACATAATGAAGGTGGAAATCTCAGAAGTATTGCAATTATGGAAACTTTTCATACTATAAGAAGTGATAGTGGGACAAAGTCATGTGCCCTTCCTCACAAAAAAAAATTGCTATGTGAATTGTTCAGAGCACGCTCATTAACATCTGCTGACACTACCACCTTCACTCTGCACTCTCCACCTCTCCCCCCATCAGCAGATATGGGTCATCTCTGCACACCATTGATTATAAATGAAAGAGACGTGTACATTCTGCACACATGCTTGTTCCCAACTTTCCTGTAGGGTTAAAAAATAAGGCCTCAGCCTGTTTCAGGGAATGTAATGGATTAGCACAGGCATCTAAGGGGCCAAATCTTCCCCTGCTTAGAGAGTACAGAGTAAAGATGTATATCTGGTTTGTATCTAAAGCAGCAGTTCTCAAACTTCATTGAGCTATAACCCCCTTTTGACAACAAAAAATACTACGCGACACCAATAGGGGGAACCAAAGACTGAGCCTACCTGAGCCCCTCCACACCGGTTGGGGGGGGGGAGAAACCCAAGAGCTTCTGCCTTGTGGGGGGGCATGTAACCTTCGTCGTGGGCGATGGGGCTTGGGCTTGAGACTTGCTGAGGCCCAGGGCTAACACCAGCCTTGGCAACTCTATTAAAATGGGGTCATGACCCACAGTTTGAGAACTCCTGATCGAAAGGGCACACGATCACTTAGCTAGGAGGAAATCACCAGAGGAAATCAGATAGACCCAGTGAAATTTTTGGTCTGTGTATAGAGTATGAATAGTGAAGATTTGGTACCCGAGCTCATAGTGGACTGAGTGATATGAATAGGTGCTTCCTGATTCTCTTTTAAGGGAAAAAGCCAGATCTGTGGAACTGAGAGCATAGAGGGCAGGCATATCTGTGGACTGAATGTGGTGTCTAGATAGTGGTTCACATGTCAATATGGAGTCCATGGGGGTGGTGAGCGGGGAAATGTAAATGGAGGGGGATATGGGAGTTTCTGGTTGTAGGTGGAACATTAGCATGGATATGAGGTCAGAGTTAAACCTGTTTATGGAACCTCCCCATTATTCAATGGAATCCCCATGTGTACTTCATATCATTCTGCTCTGCCTGTGTTAGACATTCACCTTTGCTGAGCAGGCAATTTTTGCCAGTCTCTTGAATGTTCTCTAGTGACACTTGTCATAATTAACTTTTGGAAGAGCTGGAAAAAATTGGGTGCTCAGAGAGGGACTTCTAACAGAGGCAGAGTACAATCATGCTCAGTACATTCTGAAAATAATTGGATCAGTCTCTTAAGGTAGGTGGTTGCTTAATTCAGAACGTAGGTTCCACAAATAAATTTAATTCTGACCTCATCACTTATTTCCACATATTATTTCATTTCCAGCAATAAGCCTATCTTGGCTTAAGTTGCAAGAGAGAAGATCCCCTTAATGCTTTCATTGCAGAGAGAAAATTAGCGTTGATGTTTAGAGACACTGAGAGTTGTAAGGACGTGTAAATTACTGGTACCTTGCTTTGCATCTTCTTATTAAATTGCTGTTTATTATCATTGTATTTTTAAATATATATATACACACAAAGAAGTGCTCCTAACTAAGTGAACCTCAAAATCTTTGGTGGCAAGTGCTAAAGGGAGGGAACTGGGGACTCCTCTGGGGTAAATCAACATAGCATCATGGAAGACAATGGAGACAGGCCCTTTTGCACTAGCTGAGTATCTAGCTGGGAATTCTTCCTGTAAATCCTGCCTATTTATCTAGAATGACTGACAGGAAGTGCTTTATCTACACTTCTTACAACAGACTTTTTTTTATGATTTCCAAATTGTTTACATTTTATTAGTGTGAGTTTAGATCGCTTTGTTCTCTGGCCTGTGCAAAGAATGGACACAGGGGAAATAGCTGCAATTTTGTTTTTAGCTGCTGAATCATAGATGATGTCTCGCATTTCATTAGTGTTCAAGACCTTAACGCCTCATATTTCTCAGGTTCTTTTCCTTTTTGCACAATGAATAGAAGGACAAGAATGTGTAAGCTCCACCGCCACCCCATTCAAACTTTCACTGAGTCAGTGTAATTGGATTTTGCACCTCAATTTGCAAGATATACAGTTCCTTGCCACTCCAATCTTTTTAGTGGACAAAAAAAAAATAATAAAAATAGTAATAAAGACAGGGCAGGCATTCACAAGGTACCAGGTCTCCACACTCTTCAGCTGAGACCCCCAGATTTCAATATACCCTGAAAAGGGTGATTAATTTAAAGTGAGTGGAGTCTGTTTCTTTAAGACAAGCTCATAAATCGTGAAAGATCACCACTTCTTTTCAAAAGACTCTCCACGGTCTGAGTTTCCCTTCTGGGTCAGTAAAGGCATTGAAGTTTTAATGGCATGCCATGGCAGATTACACGATACAGCTGTCCCGGCACCGTGAAAATTAAGTTATGCCCCGTGTCAGCAAGGGTTTTTTTTCCCCTTTTCTTTCCCTTCCCTCCCCCCTTCCCTCGCCTTCTTTCTTTCTCTTTCTCTGTCTCCTTCTTCATTCTCCTTTCTGCTGGGAAGTGCACATCTGAGGAGGAGCTGGGAGCTCGGCGGGAGCTGCTACTACTGATGCTGTTGAGCCTCAGCTATTGAGTGTTAGTAAATGGAGCTGATGGGGCTTTAGTGAAGAAGAGCCATCAAAATGGAGGCTTTTGTTCCTGCTCTTCTAAGCAGGGCCAAGACATAGAAGCCGGCCCTCTGTACACATATACACCTACTCCCTCCATTCTGCTTTCCCTTTACCTTCCCAATCTGTACAACAAACTTGGCCAGCCTCCACTCCCCTCACTCTGCCGCCGCCCCTCTCTCTTTGAGCTTCATGAGTTTACTACTGACCACCCCTACTTCAGCCCTGCTTTTTGGCTCAGGACACCAGCCCAGCTCAGTTATATAGATAAACTGTTATATGAGGTTTTATGATCTCTCATTGCCAAAGATGCCTGTTTCTTTCAGGACAGGGCCTCAGAAGGGAGAAATCCCTTTGCTTTATTGAGTCTTTTGCATTTTAAAAACCCTTTCTGGCCATAATAGATTCTCCCTGTATGTATCCTTCCATCTCCCTACCACATTTCCCTCCCCCCGCACACACACAGTAAAGAAATCATTACAGTGCAATATATACATCCTCTAGCCTTTTAACACTGTCTAACAGGAGCCTCATTGTGTGTTTGAGTGAGTGGGGGGAAGGATAACATATACAATTAAATTGCAGATATTTGCTACTTTAGATGATACTTTCTCCCAGACCCATTTATCTCAGGAAATAGGCCTCTTTATCCCTCCCCAGACCAGTCAAAGCTACTTGGCATGTCTTTGTTGTTGAAACTTTGTAAGTTAATTAAGACAAGTAATAAAAGTGAAGTTAAAAGCACACATTCTCTAATGGCATAAACGGTATATTACTCATTGTTGATATCATACCAATGTGATCATTTTGATCACAGGTAAGAAGCAGAAATGGACTCAAATCTAAACTCCCTTAAATTTGAGGGCGTGAGGAATCAGATCTTGTAGCTGGACCTACCTTTCATAAAACAGAAAAATATTGTCACTATAAAACACTTGCAGTGTACAATCAGTTGTATGTTAACAGTTTCTATGGGAAATCTTTTGCACCTAGCTTTATAGCCCTAACTCATATTGGTGCTCATTTCCTCATATGAGTCATTAACTAATGACTGTTTGTATCAGTGTTCACCAATGCAAGGGTACCACAAGTGGATTCTTTGTATCTTTATTTCTATCCACTTGAGGTTAATTGTTTAGAACATTAGGTGTTGGCTCTTGCACAATTAGCTTACTATAGTTTATAAAGGATTGCTGGCTAATAAAGCATCCTTATATGTGTCACTTTGTTGACAGATTATTTTCTTCCAGAGCAAAACTTTTCCATGTCTTTAAATGTTAGGTAGGGGATAGTCTGACTTTTGAAGTGAGTCATGCCACCTGTTTAAGATTTTAATACAAATATTTTAACATGTAGTTTTTGCCCTGGATAGGTGGATATGTAGATAATTCCGATTACATAGGACCACATAGATATCAGTCCAGCATGTCATGAGCCAAATACTGCCTGGTGCTTGAGCTCACATTCATATGGCCTGGTCAGCATACAAAATATGTAGTGTTTCAACTATACCAGGATAGTTACAGCTGTTAGGGTTACCAATCCTTCAGGATAGTCCTGGAGTCTCCAGGAATTAGAGATTAATTTTTAATTAAACATTTTGTCACGTGATGAATCTCCAGGAACAAGTCCAGCCAAACTGGCAACCCTGATTAAGCAGTACATTTTTTGTATGTACCATAATGATACCTGTATAGTTAAAGTGCTACAACTCTCTACTCTAGATGCAGTTATGAAGATGCTTAAACTCTGGCTAGTTTTTTTCCCCCCCACACTTTTAAAGAGAACATGTTTATACATTCTTGGATTCCTCATTGATTACTACTTGTTGGTGTGTGGGAGGGGTTGGGTTGCTGTTTTGTTTTGTTGTTGTTGTTCACAACAAGGGAACCCTTCTTACTTCTTGACCCAGATTCAGGCTTTTGATGTGTGAGAGGAGCATGGGGTTAAGGGGAATTGTGTATCAGATTAATTATCTGGCCTCGAGTACTCAGCAAGGAGGTGCTCAGAGAATGGCCACTTCACTCATACACACACACACTCTGTCTCTCTGTCACACACACACACACAACTCTCTCTCTTTCTCTCTCAGTTGTGCTGCAATCCATATTAAATCAGCTCATTTCTCCTTCTTAGTAAATCTAGACAGGCCTCCACTTTAAATACACTGGACCACACAAGGGAGAAGGGAAAAATATCAGTTCCCCCATTCCAACCCCTCCTCTCCTTAGCCATTTGGAAGCCTGTGTAGGCTGTGTTCTAAATAGTAAATGGTGATTTAAAAAAAAAGACAAACCTCCCCCTCTTCCCCCTTTGGAGTGACAGCTCTTAGCTTGGTCTGGGGAGCCCATGAATTGGACTTGCAAAGGGTCCAGGAGGGGTCCCTATAAATCTGGGCTGTTGCTCATTGTGATGAAAGTTTAACTGCTTTACTTTAATTCACAACCGGAGGGTGGGGGGGGGGGGGTGGGAGAAGATGACTTGTAAACATCGGGTTAGAGATATTGCTTTTTAAGGTACTTATTGCCAGTCTTTTTGTTCCTTGGAAAAGCAAAAACAATGACACAAAGTTTCTACTTTCTCCTTCACCTACTTCTCTTAAGTTGTCTCTGCCTTCTCCATTGTTTATAGTTGAATTACATTATATAAGTATTTTGGGTTACACTTTGAATGAAAGATATTATACAAAATATAATTGTGCTGGAAAACAGCTGCAATTCTTGCCTACTCAGTTCTGGATAATTTAGACGATAAAAAAAAAACCACAAATGGTTAAACAAACAAAAAAAACACAGACATGCAACCCTTCCTCCCAGCACACACATGCCTTGGAGGAAAGCCAACTGCAATTGCCACAAACTAAACATGGCTTTATGTTTTCTCACTGGTGCTTTTACCCATCTCATATTCTGTCTTTCTGCTCATGACTAATTTCTTGATCCCATTTCATGGGTCACAGAGCAACATACCAACCATTTAGTAGCTATACATATATATATACATTGTGGATATAGTTTGAATATGATGTTATCAAATTTACCCAAATTCAAGAATTGCTAAACATGGATAATGTATATAGGTTCTTATAATCATATGAGTAGATTTTCCAGCTTTATACTGTAATATTTGTCCCCAAAATTAATTGTAATATGTATCTGAGAACATCAACTATCCTCTTTTGTCTGTAAATAGCATAAAGTATTAACTAGTTTTTACTTCCATGCAACATTATGTGTAAAAAAAATCCAGTTTATTTGCAGACTGAATCAGATATCACATTTTTATTTATGGGTAAAAGAAATGAAAATATTTTGAAATAAAATTTGCTCAATTGTATTGAAAATAATATCATTGTTAAAGGGAGATTTCTTCTATATCATATTTTCTGTAAAGTCATACTTGAATTTCATCAGAATGCTTGAAATCATTTGATTGAATAATAAAAATAATGCATGCAAAATTATATCAAAATAACCATATGATGGGTATGAATGTTCATAGATCAGAAGAAGAAAGAAAAGCTGCCCATTTTTTGTACTGTGGGTGATTTAGAATACATCTTTTAAAAATATTTAAAGGAAGTTGGACAGTACATTTGGGTGTATGTTTGTGACTGTGTGTGCGTGCATGTGTGTAGGGGGGAGGTTTGAGAAATTCTAATCTCATAGATCTCAGGACCTAGAGAATTGGACCCCATCTGGTATAACTGGATTAAAAATCTTTTCTCATTTCAAAGGCTTGATCTCCACAAGGGTTTGATCTGATGAAATCAAAGTGGCAGCTTGGATTTAAAAACTATTTGGATTTGAACTTCCTTATGTTTTGTTCTAAGGGTATGATTGGGATGGATATAAATATTTGGGAAGCACCAATGCACTTATAAAGAATGGGTTATGATTTAGACACATCAAAGATATTATATGGCTAAAATAATACTGATTATAACAATAAAACTGTTAAAATTAAAAGAACTTTTATTTAACAATGATTGGGCCTTATTGTATTATCAGCCGGGTTTTTAGCAGAACTCCCCAAAAGCATCAAAAGGAAGTTCCATTTTAAAATTGATAGCACTTTGTTAAAAGTAATAATAATCAACAATAGTTGTTTTCATCCAGTGATTTGGGCATGAACCTAGGACTTAGGAAACGTGAGTTCAATTGTTGACCTACCCCAGACTTCCTGTGTGATTTAGTCACCTAGTCTCTTCTTGCCTCAGTTCCCCATCTGTATAATGGGGATAATACTTCTCTACCAATCAGGGGAATTGTGAGGATAAATACATTAAAGATTGTGACATGCTCAGATACTATGATAATGGAGGCTATATATGAATAAGTATATAAGATATTGCTAGTCCTGTGGCACCTTAAAAACTAACAGATTAATTTAGGCATAAGTTTTCATAGGTAAAAACAACTTCGTCAGATATATGGAGTGGCCAAACTTGTGTTAAGCACTTCACAAAATCAAATACAAATATATAGTTTAACATGAAAAGTCACATTAAGAAATATAAGTTTAGAGCTGGGTTCATTAAACAATAACTATGCACTTAAAAATAATATATGTATAACCACTTGTAGGCCGAATGCACAACATCCATATACTATACATGCATCAAGTACTTTTGTATCAAGGGATACAGTACTTTTGCATGCTAACTTATTTAACACAGAAAAGACCATTCAAAGTTTGCTTGGGTGCAACTGCAAGAAAATTACTGTGCATGATATGCTCAAATCCCTGGACACAATTCTGCACTCCTTGAAGTCAATGACAAAACTACTATTGACTTAAATGGTGAAAGATCAGACCCTTGATGCTAAGGCTGATGAATACCTATTCCATGGTAGTCCAGGGGAAGATGGTCCAGAGGAAGATGAAAAAGCTCCAAGTCTCCTACCCTGCAGCCTTTTTTCTATATCATTTTTGCACAACACAACAAGTAGTATAATGGAATAAATTTAGCAGCTCCCTCTGTGGATCATCTGAGAGGTGTGAAAGAAATGAATTCCAATCCTTTCATCAATAATGACATGCCAATAAAATTAATGAAGTGCAAAATGGGTCCAGGATTCACAGAAATTTGCCTCAAGCACGAGAAAGCATCTGTTAATTAGGAGCTCTACTCATCAGGCATTATAGCGCTATCTATCTATTGCAATGGTTTTCAAACTACGGGTCACGACCCAGTACTAGGTTGCGGAATGTCAGGCACTGGGTCTCGTTGCTGCAGAGTGATCAGTGTGGGTGCTAAGGCAGGCTTCCTATCTGTCCTGGCACTGATCTATTGCATGGTATTAAGCTCCTCTCTGCAAGACACAGGACTTTCTCAGGGGCTAGTGAGAGACTATAGAATAGAACAAATAACTAAAGGATCTAAAGACCATTGCAAACATCAGCACCTTCCACTCCAAGGCAAGATGTGTTTCTTTGATCTTGTTTTTGCTGATATAAACACATAGGCTAAGTCTAAACTACGATCCTCTTGCGGAAGAGGAAATGCAAATGGAGCACTCATTTGCATATGTTGCGCTCTCATTTGCATTTCCTCTTCCTTTCCCTTTTGCGCAAAAAAGTGCTGTGTAGATGGCACCTTTTTGCACAAAAAAACCCTTTTGCGCAAGAGCCGTTCTTGAGAAAGAATGGCTCTTGCACAAAAGGGAGTTTTTGCGCAAAAAGGCTCCATCTACACAGCACTTTTTTGCGCAAAAGGGAAAGGAAGAGGAAATGCAAATGAGAGTGCAGCATATGCAAATGAGCGCTCCATTTGCATTTCCTCTTCCTCAAGAGGATCATAGTTTAGACGTAGCCATAGTGCGCTACATGTATGTTACATTATTTTCTAAAAATGGAAATAACCACCTCAAAAAAAATCTCCTTGTGAAAAAGAAGAGATAAAGAAACAGATATGGCAGATTCTACTTACATCATTCAATACCTTTTTGGAAGGATCTCAGCTACTATTGTGATGAAGGCCATATAAGAATCTGATCATTGTAGATTTAAAAAAAATGCCCCATCTCAATCATTTCATTTTTAAATGGAAAAAAATGCCTACTTTGGCTGGCTATGATCCAGACTGGTACTTGAAATACACTAATACATATATTTCATTTTAGAGAGAAAACGGGGTGTATGTCTAAAGTGTCGTGTAAAGTAGTAGCAGATTGTATGCATTCATAAGAAAAGTTCAGCATTATTGAAACTACACAAGAACATCTAATGAGAAGGGGAAACATGCCACACCATTAAAACTTTATTTGAGAACATGAAACACATTAAGTTAAACTACTGTAGCTTTGTCCTCTAGAAGGCATTTAAGAGCTAAAATGAGGAGTTAGTATTCACCTGTACCACCATCATCTGTTTAATCTGATGTATCTCTTTTTGTTACTACCTAGTGCCACTTGATGGGAATTTTGCACTTCTGTCTTTTAGTTATCCCTTCATGTTCAGGTCTCATAATTTCAAATAAGGGTTTCCCTTCACTAGGAAAACTGTTCCCATTTGGGTTTAATCAACATCAGCTGATCAGGTAGATCCTTCAATCCTGCCCAGCATTAGTTATTTAATTCCTCACAATTGTAGTTAAACATACCCAAAATGAACACTCCATTATATTGCTATGGTGTCATCATGAGGTTACCGGTGCCAGGGTCTGGATAAGATATTAAATCGAGGATTTTTCTTTCTGCTTCTGATGGCTGTTGAGAAGAAAGTAAAAGATCCCATGGACTTTTTGAAGGAGTAGATTATAACCCTCATATCTAAGACACCTATTTTCTCTCCCTTAAAAAAAAAGAATTATAACATCCCTGGCTGTGTATGAGCTCTAAATGAGCATACAGAAAAAGCTGATTTTTCAGCTATAAATAAAAGTACAAAAAATGCTGAATAACTGCAGTTTCCATTGATGGCAGTTGATGCTATGATACTCAACTCCTCTGAGAATCTAGCCCCTTTTTGCTGATCTCATAATTACTGTTACTAGTAATTATGGTCTTCTGGTCTTACAATGACACTGTACTCCCAGTATCTAAATCACTCTTTGCAAAGCTCTTTGACATACTTTAAGTATGGAAGGTATTATGCAAGCTCTATTAATCTTAGAAGCCTATAAAATCTGAAATTAAAGCCATAATCCAGGGAATGGGATAGATCGGTGGTCCTTAATTTGTGGGTTTTGGCCCAAAAGTGGGTTGTGGCTTGGCAGGGACTGATTTTTTACTGCATGTCTTCATAGTGCCTCTCACAATGGAATTCGGATCATTCATTGGTATCCTCATGCGTTACAGTAATGATTATTATGATACTGAAATGATGAGTGAGTGAGTTCTGGGAATGCTGCCTTAAACAGTACTACTTTACCCTCTCCAGATAGTGGGAAAGCACAAGGAGAGGAAAAAGAACACCAGATGGGATGCCAAAATGCTAGAGGGGACAAGATCAGAGAAGATAAAATACAAGTTTTGGTTTTTAAATAGGAAGATCATAACAAGAGCCTAACAGGGAGAGGAAACTATGGCAGGAGTAATGGCGCATGAGTGGTGGGAACCTTAATTATGGAGCATCACAAAGCTTTGTGGGAGTGAGAGACTGAAGTGGAATTTGCCTTTAATAATTTAGAATGCTGAATGTTCGGTTCTCTCCTGTCCCGTATCATATTCTCTTGATGGTCCATGAAAAGATTACTGTTCCAGTGGAAGGCCTAGTCTGTATTAGGATACCTGCTTCCATTCTCAGGTGAAACAAACAAAGGTAAAGAGAATTCAGGAGAATTTGTAGATTTCATTAATAGGATGGACATCTTGACATGAGTCAGTGCTATTCATTTTACATGATTTAAATAACAGAGCAAAACTGTGATAGGGAGACATTTTTCATAGAATGAATGTGTAAGCAATTTCAATTTTATAAAAGATGCCCTCAAAAATTTCAAGAACCACTACTAATACTATGTTAAAAAGGAAAAAGCAATATTTTTCTTTCTTTCTTTCTTTTTCTTTTCCAGACAGGTATAAATCTTTGAAGTTATTTTAAATGTTAATGTTACAAATACTATCAAGGTGATTATAACTCTAAGTCATTAGAGAGGAAAAAGGTTTTCAGTATATTTATTAGGTGGATTGACTACACTGTTTGTATACTGAGTTTCAGTGTTCCTTCTGCATATTATCGTCATTTTCTGCTGTTATTTGTGTGGATCTTTCACATAGCAACACGGGAATGAAAAAAATTGGCAGAGGGGTTCAGAAAAGTATAGTACTCCTGCAATGAGGAGTAATGGTAGTTCGAATTAGGAGCTTTAATTCGAACTACCTAGTCCGTGCCGCGTGTAGCCGCGGGCAGGGAGTTCGAACTGCGGGGCATTTAAAAATGGCGGCGCCCTGAAACATGCAAATACAGCCCGGGATATTTAAATCCCGGGCTTCATTTGCAAGTTCGAATGCCTACATTAGCCACCCTAGTTCGAACTAGGGTGGCAGTGTAGACATACCCTGAGAGACTAAGAGTACATCTAGACTACAAGCCTCTTTCAAAAGAGAGTGTCTAGACTGCAACCACTTTCGAAAAAATGAGCCGCTTTTTCAAAAGAGAGCACCCAGGCAGTCTGGATGCTCTCTTTCAAAAAAGCCCTATTTGCATTCAAGAACGCCTTTTTTCGAAAGAGCACTTTAGAAAAAAGGCGTTCTTCCTCATAAAATGAGGTTTATCGCGGTCGAAAAAACTGCCGTGTTCTTTCGATTTAATTTAGAAAGAACGCGCTGGCAGTCTAGACACAGGGGAAGTTTTTTTTCAAAAAGGCCACTTTTTTCGAAAAAACCCTGTAGTCTAGACACACACTAAGTGACTTGCCCAGTCATGCTGCAAACCTTTGTCAGACCCCAAAGAACCCAGACCTCCTGACTCTCCTATACTTTCACCACTTGATAATGAAGTCCTCTGTCCACAGAAGTGATGCAGCATGAACAATATCAGTTCAGGTTTCTAGACACTGACCAACCAATATTACCCTTAATACTAATCAGGAGAGCACTTCTGTATAGGGAAAAAAAGTTAATTCTCTCTCCTCCATTCCATTCTTTGTCTCTCCACTGCATACTCCAGCAACAGTGTCTGCTAATGGCAATTTGTGGCAGTTGGTTGTGACACAGAATGGGAATGAGACAGCTAACTAATTTCACTTAGGACAGTAGTCAACAACCAGTAGATTGGCATCTACTGGTAGATTTTGGAGCTCTGACAGATGATCCTGATTGGTTTGGCCAGGAACTATCAAACGCTGGCACTTCAGTTGCTCCTCCCCCTACTGTCATGCTGCTCCTGCCCTCTGCCTTGGAGCTGCCCCCCTGGGAGCCTCCTGCTTGCTGTGCAGGGGGTGGGAGGTACTGATGTCAGGGTGTCCCTCCTCCCCCAACTTCTGTACCCTCTCCACACAGAGAGAAGGAGGTGGAGGGAGCTTGGCAATTCAAATCTCTGTCACTCTCACTCACTGTGTGTGTCTCTGTCATTCTCACAAACACACACTGTCCTTCACTCTTATCTACCAACCCAATGCGTATGTGTGTGTGTGGGGGGGGGAGGTTGTTACTTCTTTTACTGCTTGCAAAGTGGGTTATTTTTGGTTTTTGACTGGTCTGTGCATTTCATAATTTTTATTTCTCTCTTATGCTTAAATTTAATTCTTTGGGTAGTGAGTTCTAAAATGCCTAACCTGTCATGGCTGGAGTAATTATCCCCATGGTAATTGCTGCTCCTGGAAGTGGCTGGCATGTCCCTTCAGCCCCTGAGAAAAGGCAGAGCAGGGAGGTTTCCCTGTGCTGTCCTTGCCTGTAGACAGCACTCCTGCAGCTCCCATTGATCAGTAATGGGGAACCATGGCCAATAGAAGCCGTGGGCTCAGTGCCTGTAGATGAGGGGCAGCACATGGAGCCATTGCTGTACATGCCAGCTGCTTTCAGGAGTGGTGCAGGGCCAGGGCAGGAATAAGCCTGCCTTCACCTCACTGCTCTACCACCCAGAAGCCTTCTCAGTTAAGTCGTGCCCAGCCAGAGCCTGCTTCCTGACCCTCTGCCCAGCCCTGAACCTCCTCCTGCACCCAACCTCCTGCCCCAGACATGAGTTCCCTTGCACCCAAACTCCTTCCAAGAGCTTGCACCCTGAAACCCATCGTGGATCCCAGTCCTCCACTCTGAGCTAAGCCCGAAGCTCCTCCCACACTCCAAACCCTTTGGCCCAAAACTAGAGCCTGAACTCCAAACCCCTGCTCCAGCCTGGTGAAAGTGAGTGAAGTTCAGGGAGGAAGGGAGATGGAGTGAGCAAGGTGAGGCCTCGGAGATAGGGTGGAGCAGGGGCGGGGCCTCAGAGGGGGCAGGAAGGAAGCGGGGCAAGGGTATTCGGGTTTGAGGTAAATCTTATGTAGCACTTAAATTGAAAAAGTGATCTTGTGGTTAAAAAAGTTGGAGACCACTGACTTAGGATATTCATAACTACTTAGGTTCACCATTAATTCACATAGCCTGAGGCTGAATGATCTCTAAATATCATGACTAATTCCCTAAATCATGCAGTTCTGTCCATCCATTTTATTTATTATTTGTAGACCTCCTAAATGAAGGGGAAGTAATGTCCCCCATCTGCTTTCTTAGCTGAGTAAGAAAACGCCACTTCTTCCCTTCAATCAATAAGATTCTTTCTGGGGAAAAAAATCCTTACTGTTACTTCACGGGTTTCAGGACATTGGTATTCACTTAAATACAGATGGTTGAAAGTGCATGTGCATCTGTATGCAAAAATCCAAGGTTTGATTAAAGATTCTGGGGAAAAGGTCCTTTGTGGATTTTCGCTTGGGATGATTTGGCAGTAGAAGTTTTTCTTTCCTTATCTAATTGTTGAGGACTCATGAGTGTGCTGGATTATGACTCTGTGATTCTGTATCAATAATCTGTTAATTTGGAATATTGGGACAACACATATCACAGTCAGGTATCAGAGAGGAGAAGCAATGCATGGGGCAGCACAGAAAATGTGATCACACTAGTATAGGTTATTTTACCTTATTATTACTTGATGCTTCACTTAGCATGCAGTGACTGCATAGGCTCCCACAGTACCAGCCTGCCCACCAGCCTCCATTAACAACTAACCCCCCCACCCCCCAACAAACTGCAGATTTATGTGAATTCAGAGGACATCTTTACCTGGTCATAGTGAGCTATTTTTCCAGGTATCTAGAAAAAATGTACTTGCAAGCTATAACATAGTATAGTGTTATCAAGAAATTGAAGTGCATTTTTGCTCATTTTGGTATTCCATTGTGATGGACAATGGACCATAATTCACCTCAGAGAGACTTAAGTAATTCCCAACTAAATATGATTTTGATCATATTATTAGCAGACAGCATTACTCACAAGTGAATGGATACCCAGAAAGAGCTATAGAGACAGACTAGAAAATCCTACAGCAGGAAGATGCATTCCTTGTTCTGCTAAGCTGCAAATCAACATGACCATCAGTTACAGGCTATAAACCAGCACAAATCTGGATGGAAAGACAACTCAGAATTACTGTTCTAATTTAAGTTTTTTTCCGATCTCCAAAGTAGCCAGACGTGAAGAAAGTAGCCAAATCAAATAAAAAGGCAAAAAGAGCTTGAACACTTTTACAACAGAAGTCATACAGTTGGAAAACTGCCTGGTCTAGAACCTAATAACTGTGTTTGAATCAAACTGGATGGGGAAAAAGGATGAAGAACTCCATCTGTATTAAAGAAAAGGAATTAACCACCCATATCATGTATGATTGAGGCTGAGAGTAGAGCGTTCAACATAAATCATCAAATCTAACATTTGTTCTTCAGAAAGAACAATCAACAATACAAACTCTACAGATGGTGGATGCAGAAAACGAAGACAACTCAAAGATTCCAAACCAACCACAGTGAGTGCAACTAATGGACAGCTTGATGTCCAAGTTGTTATACGATTAGGTTGTGTAATTAAACATCAGTATGATTCAGAGATATCCAACAG